>OW964176.2:15839420-17039420 GCA_943136025.2 Agrotis puta | reverse complement strand
ACTTTTAGTAGTTTTTTTTTTATTTATTTACTGGAAACTTAACTACTTTTTTTTACACTTATTTTAAATATAAAAAAGAACATTAAAAATATATAAAAATAGTAGTCCACCACTATCGGGAACAGGGTCCGGTCTACAGAAGACCAGGGCTCCTGAGAGAGGAATTATCTAACAATACGCGCCGTGTCTACTGAATGTGTACTGCCTTCTGAATGAAAAATATATTTGCATAAAAATATAATTACATTAGCTGTACCCTGCCACGCTTCGCTGTGGTACAAAAAAATGTTTTTTCGAGGTCGCGGATATTTTTGAGTTTTTGAAGCGTACACAAACCAACATAACATTTTTATATAAATAGATTCACGAGTAGGTACATGGTTTGAAGCATGTGTGAAGAGTGAAGTAACAGTTTGCTGTTTACAATATCAATATTGTTAGTGCAATTAAGTTGTGAATACCATGAAATTCTTTGTACGTGAAGATGATAAAAAAGTAAAACTAGCCCGGAGAATTTTCTAAGATTTTGTTATTGATTTGAATATTAACACTTTAGTTGATAATTGTACAAAGTTTGGATGGGTAAGACGGCTACATGCGGGAAGATTACGTTGAGGTTTAGTTGCGGATCAAATGAATTAAATGGACGCGTCCCGCATGCAGAGGCGGATTACCCTGCTCGTCCGCGCGGTTATGCGGAGTACGTGTGTCAACATCAACGGATTTTATGCTGGCTTCTCACGGCTCGTGAGTCACGCCAATCCCAGAGCACACCTGCGCTTCTAGAATCAATCTACAGATCGAATGCTCTTTAGGGCCCTCGCCCACGGGCGACTTTTTGTAGCGATGCAGTCGCGATGCTCTCGCGCGTAGCATCGATACAGACGCGAAGCAGTCGCTAGCTGTGTGCCCGCGCCCACGGGACCGGATTCAGTCGCGATGCAAACGCGATTCGGTCGCGATCAAATGACTCCATTTTACGCCTGTGACGGACAATAGCATGCACTCTGGACCTGTCTGTGTTGCACGTTGCACTGATGCCGATTCCCAATCACGCGCCGCGCCACACTCCCTCCCTCCTCCGTTCTCTCTACCGATGTCGTGCGACGCGGTCGCGCGTTTGTATCGATACAATCGCGATGCAGTAGCGCGTTGCAAATGCGACTAACACGCGTTAGAAGTGATGCTGTCGCGCGTTTGCTAAACGCGCGACTGCATCGCTACAAAAAGTCGCCGTGGGCGAGGGCCCTTAGTCGCGCCAAGCCATTGCCTTTACACGGCGCGGGGCTCGGTGCGATTCGTAAGAAGTGTGCAGCGTGTGAAGCGAGTATTATAAAGCCTGTGTACCATGAGATTCGCTTCACCGTTCTACTGCGTGTACAACCGTGTTGTATGCTAAGTAAAACAGAGAAAGAAATACTAACATAGACAGATATGTACTTTAATTATAACGAAATAAATGTCCACCATATCGAAAGTAATACCAAGACTCAACTCAGGTTCCCAAGATACAGGTAAAACCTAGTTTGGGGACCACCGATCAAACAAACCAATGTTCTTTTAAATTAGTTACAGATGAAACAATGTTTAGATTTAAGGTTATCTTTGTAACAGTGAAATAAATTTATTCTTATTCTTATTCTTAATTGATTCATTTGCGCTATACTACCATAGTTAGGGTTGGCATCTCTAAAATTTGGAAACCAGGACAATATGCGTGAAAACCCCGGATTTTAGAGTCCAGAACCCGGACATGAGTTGAGGTGCACATCGTAGCAACTGCGTCGGGAGGGGTGGGTGGACGGCGAAGTGTGCGTGTGTCGCGGGCAGCCCAAGACTTAAAATTATTAAGCTCCCCGGATGCCCTCTAAACTAGGCAAATCCTGGGAAACCCGGACGGATGGCAACCCTAACCATCGTGATAGCGAAATCAATTCCTCTTGACATTTTATCTATCTGTCATTGCATTGTGCGCTGATATCGTAGGTACTAAGCATTTCAATAAATATAATATGTTTATTTATTAATTTTATCCAACACAAAAGTTACATAGACGTACTTATGCCTGAGGTATTCTCTTCCAGTCAACCAAGGGTGGTGGACTGATAACATGGCAGGTGCATAAAAGATTGAGATAGAGTCTTAAAATTTAATATAAATAAATAAAGTTATAAAAAAATCATAAATGTAAAGATAAAAACTATTCTTTATGTTAATTCACGTTATAAACTGTACATCTGTATAACTTTCATCCAAATCAGTTCAGTAGTTTTTGCGTTAAAGAGTAACAGACATCTATCCATCCTTCCTTCCTATTAAACTTTCGCATTTATAATATTTATAGTAAGAAGTAAGATGGGAACCATAATTATATTCATGCTTTTAGCTGTGTACAAAGAAAATAATTACACTGGAAATAATAAGATTTTAAAAAAATAATCATGAAGCAGGGAATTGTAAGTGGCTATGCTGCTTGCGTAGCAACCTTTAAACAGTTCAGTATGCTTTTAAAAGTATACAAATGTTTTATAATAAGGTTTATCAATGCGATATGTGTCGTTTTACATACAGCATTCCTTGCATTACGCCATAAAGGAAACCAGATGTTAAAGAACTCGTTTTATAGAGGACTTAGGCATTATTGGGAAGATACGTTTACGGATTGTGAAGATTTTTTATTGGGTTGTCTTGTTTTCACAGGACAGGCGAGATTCAATTTTTTGTTGTATTTTTATTCTTCCATACCCTCTATGTTTGTCTATTGTGGGGTTCATCATCATCAGTTTTCTCTCTGTGAGAGGGTAAAATCATCACATGAGTCCTCCCACCCAGGGCAGAGCGGACTAAAATTCACGGTGTCCTTCAATAGCCCTTTACGTACCGGGGTCACGGTAATTCGTGAGTCCCGCGACCATAGCAGTAGCCTTAGATATTGTGTAAATCCGCATCGAAATAACCACATCATTTGTCGTGATTTTGATCACGATGATTACAGTCTGTGGTCTGTATTGCAGAGTCTAATCACGCTTACTTATAACTTTATGGCTCATGTGTTGTTACTGAAATGATGGTATTACTTGTATATAATGTACTTCTTTTGTTACATCTATTTTCTTTAACAGTTAAATAAGTATCATAAAAATACAGCCTTTTGGTTTCTTTTCGTCTTCTGGCAGTCGTAGGCTGCAGTTGAAAATTAGCGTCAGGTGGCAAAGTTTGTGCTGCCACCTGGCATTTTGCTGAGCTGAGGTCCTTTTGGAATTAAAAGATTTTTTTTCTAGTTTTAATTTAGTTTCAAGTTTTAATGCCAATAAACAGAATTTTCTTTCTTTCTTTTTCTTTCTTTCTAAAGTTTTAGTCAAAACAGAACTATAGATAACGGGTCTGAGAAAGGATGATTTTAGAAAATCTCGAAACCCTGCGTTGATTTGTCTACTCTTATCTATTTTTGGGGAGGAGTATGAGTCTGACAGTCCCTCTCGTTCCGAACTGGAGAAATAATTTAATGAGTTGACCACGATAAAAAAAAGAACATAAAAAAGTAGGATTGTAGGTTCAGAATTTGGCAACGAGTTTGGCGGGTTCAGTAGTTTTGCTTTTATTGATAAGCTGACATTTTCAGGATAATGTTTGCCAAATGCCTGATAGAAAATTTGATTTTTAATTTAAATGTAGTGGTTACTTAGTAGAAGTGAATACCTCATGAAAACCTTTTTCAGTCACATTATTCCTAAAATTTCTTTATTTGAATTTTAAACTAAAATAATCAAAACAAGAATAATTAAAATAATAAGTGAATTTGAAGAAACAATGATCAATTAATATCTTTATCATTATTACAACGTCGTAATAAGTTACAGGTGTAAGATGACTGAAACGTAAAATATTTCAGTACAATAGACAGTACTATGAAATGTAATAACAATAATAAATAGGACAATAAAACAGACGAGTACGTGACGAATATATTATGTATTTTAACAAAAACAAGTTAATAATGTACGAATGTTATTTATTTTTCAAATGGGATATTGTTATATCTGGTAGCAAAGCTAATTAAGCCACCTCTAGGCACCTCACATGCTTCTGAAATGGCTCTGGCTAAAGAATATTTTATAACTAGGATTCATACGTTATAATACATAAAATTTGATAAACGCTATTTGACACAACGTTTAATCACGTCAGTAAAAAATATGTCTTTCTTCAAAGAACGTGTAGGTTAGGCTGAGGCTTATACAAATTCCTTCAAGCTACGTCATCGCGCCGTATCACTTTAAATTTTGGGACTGCGCCACTCCAGGTTAGTTTTTTTGTGCACTTTATAAGGCTTCTCGCACACATATCTAATTACGCTTTCATTCAGAGAAAATAGTGCTCCGCGCAACAAATATTTGAATACCCAGATGCTTAGCTGAAAGTGTTAAACATTGAAAAAGATACAAAGGCACTTGCCCAAGTTTCAACTCACCAACTCGCCCAAGAGAGGTGATTCGTTAAGTTTTGGGCAATCATAACTGCGAATGATAAAACATGTGAAATTAAATTGACAGATTGTGTTTGCAGAGGTCATATCACCAATTTTCACTTTTTTGTGACTTATAGTAAACGGAGACTTTGAGGTTAATTTGATGTATAACATTAGTTTCTCGTTCGTACACTATTTGTTTTTTAGCGTGGTAAAATCATCAAATGAGTTCTCCCACCCAGGGCAGAGCGGGAGGGACTGTCAGACTTGTACTGACTAAAATCCACGGTGTCTTTCAAAGGGCTACCTTTACATTCCGGGGTCACGGTAATTCGTGAGTTCCGCGACGAGAGGCGCTTTTTCATTTTAAATACAATTGACGATGTGATACTACAAGTACGTTGTACTACCAAATACGTAGCATTCATGACACTGACACGTTAATACATATTAAAGTATCAGACATTGCTTGTAGTTGGAACCGAGTCTATGGTAAATATCTTATGAAAACCTGTCAAGTAAAATGCAATGTGTATGCTCTCATTACTTCGGACTAAGCGTATTTACTCTGATAAAATTAGGAAATTCAAGATGGCCAATGTTAAACGTCAAAATGTCAAGTTATGTAAATTTCCGACCGTTTCTCCGTTGTTTTGTTTCAGTATTTATTTATTTTCTCTCTCGTTATTGTGTTGTTGTATATTCTTTAGTTATTACTGCTAAAAAATACGCGATGATTGACGGTAAATTAAGCGTGCAGCGTGACATTTTATTTGAACCGGCCTTGAGTCTCGGGGCATTGAACGAGAACGTAATCGCTTGCAGTGGGACTTGTTCTTTATAGCTGTGCAGTTAATTTGATCAAACAAACATATTTTAGGGTTCCCTACCAATTTTTTCACTTTGTCCATCTGTCAATACCCAATTGTCAGGAACGCTTGGATATATCCGGCTGACATTAATAATTATTAAATATTCAAATTTACAATCCCTAAAAGAAGAACGGTCGTTTATGTTCCGTTTTGCCGCAGATTAAATGCAGTGCTGAATTAAAGTGCAATCAAAACCATCGTTTTCTTTTTTGCTTATATTTTTTGACATTTCTTTGACAGTTGTTTGTTTGTCTAGTTTTAATAAGAGCTGCCAATTTAAGTCTGGTGATTGAATAACTAAATTCATGCTTGATTAATCTATTTTTTTTTGTGTTTCTATAGTCGTTTGAAAAATCAGTTAACATTTAATTTCTTTTTAATCGTCTCTCGGACTCATTTGATGATACTAAGACGTACGACCCATAATGTCAGACTCGAAATCAAATCTATAGTGTCCTTCAATAGCCTTTAACCAGGGTCGCGGTCACCTGATAAGACAGTCCCGCGGCCCCGGTAGGCTTTGGCCCTTTAGGCCTCGGCCTCGAATTTTGCGGGCAGCGGGGCGGCGGCGGCGGCGGCGCTCGCAGTTCGCGCCCGCCCCGCTGCCGTGCCGCTGTTTCCGAGGGCTGGTCCATTTGAATGTATGTCTAAGGGCGAAGCCACAACAATGCGTTGCGGTGTCGCATCGTAAAATACTCTGAAACAACACAACGAAATTGTATTGCCATGCGTCGTCGTTTTTGCGATACGATGCCGCAACGCAGTGTTGTGGCTTCGCCCTAAGATCCTGCCGCTCCCGCGCCGCCGCCGCCACCGCCCCGCTGCCCGCAAGATTCGAGGCAGAGGCCTTAAAGAGGGCCCTGTCAGATTACGTAAAGCACGACACGCTGTCAACCCGAGCATGGTCCATGATAGGACGGCTAGTCACCCATTACTCGCCGTCCGCACAGCACATCCTAAAAGACGCTATAAATTGTTGATCTAACTTTTCCAACCATGTTAGTTTTCTCTTCTTGTTCGGCTAAATGAAAAATGACAGTATTTTACGCCTTGATTACATAATGAAAGTAGTATAACATTCTATCATTATGTGATTAAAAAAAAAAGAATGGCCTACAAGTTTCTCTGACATAATGAATAATGATTAAAATTTTATTGAGGAAGAATTCAGAACCAAAATTTTATTTTATTTTTTTATTCTCATGACCCGGGTTTTGGAAGTACACCAACCCGTTTTAAAAGATATCACACCGGTTACCTGAGAATCTGTTCACCTGCTTATAATCGAGCGAACTAAGTATTTATTAAATCCAGCATTTTTGAATACCTGATCACGAACTTCACAAGCGAATGCGGGAAAAACAAATCAAGGAAATCGCTTATGCAGGGGCCACATTAATGGGAAATACCGTTGTGGCCCCCACATTAGAGTACCTATGTATAATAGTCACAGCGATGAAATGTGTCCCGCAAAAGAACCTCCTCCTTTTTGAAGTCGGTTAAGAAAACAAAAGACTCACGTACCAGTTACTTGGCGTGAGAAGGCTCACACAAATCGAGGTGGTATACCTCGTAAAATCCATCAAATAAGTCCTCAGCCCTGGGTGGAGCGGAAGAGATTGTCATACTCGTCGGGCTCCTTGATCAGACGCCGAGCCACTCATTACTCGCTTAGATTGATTGTCCAGAAATCGCTACTCTATATCTGATAGTGGGTGTCTCCCGCTTCGGCTGGGTTGTGAGGTGGAGGAAGTCTTCTCTCTTACGTAACCCGCCTCCTCCTTTGTTAGCATTACTGCTCTGCAGAAGGAGGTGACTGCTTCCCATTCCCTCTCGCTCCGCAGCACGGTCTGAAGCAACCTGTCCGGGTACGAGAGGCCTCTATCCGTGAACGTGGCCTAAGACTATTCCTAATCACCTTTCAGCGTGAACTATGTTCAAGGAAATTTGGTTTACTTTAATAGTGGTGTGGGCGATACGCAAGAAATTGATCGGCAAGGAAGTAAACATTGAAATATTTTTTCAATTAGAACAGATCGTGCCTCCGATCTTATAACTAGGATTTGCGATGCTGTAAATTCTATTTCAGACTTATTTATTGATTTTATTAGCTTGCGAAAGGAGAAGAAGGCTTACGGAAATTATATTAAAGAATAAGAATAGTGTGGTGAGGTGTGTAAGGCCTGAATTTATTTTATTCTGATGTCGGTTGCTTATATCAGTCGCGCGTACGAATAAACTTTATGTTTTTTAGTCTGACGTCAGCGGCGCGTCCGTGTCACGCTGGCGTACGCGACGCCGTCATAACCGGTACATACAGTGAATTTACCCAGAAGAAGCCTGTCTACTTTAGCTTTTAAGAGATTAAGATTAAGGTTGTATGCGTTCGGGAACACAGACGAAGATGGGGAGTTCTTTTATTGAGCGCATTATGAAGGAAGACTGAAAGCGCGACTTGGTGGAACTGCGACTAAGTATGGGTGGTAATTAAATAAATAAATAAGCTAGAAAAGACGGCAATAATATAGAACAACTGTTGGTTATCGACAAGCTGGACGCTAAACGACCTAGAGGTCGTAGCTAATTGCGATGGTCCGTCTAGATAAGCTTTTCTGAATGGAAAATTTCACGACGCGTTTCACTTTTCAAGGATAAGTCGAGATTACGTAACATTATCAGGAAAAAGTTATTTAAAAGGCAGGACCACGACCCTCAGTAATGAGGAATAAAACTTGAGGAGGAGGAGGAGGTGAAGGAGGACAGAGAAGGAGGAGGAGGAGCTGTAAACGCCGAACTAATACTCGATTGAATTTGACATCATGGTGGGCGCAGTAGATAAACAGTTGACTGCTGCGCTGCGTTTAGCGGATTCAACCTGCATGGAAGAAATATTTGTATGATCTACAAGTACTTGTTCCGGAGTCTGTTAGTGTATGTGACATTAAATATTTTTCGAAAATCACCCATTAAATAGAAAATCCTAGCGACATGAGAAGAGGAGAGGAGGTCGTTGACTTTTAATTATCATCGTCTTCCTGCCCTTATTCCATAATCCGAGGTATTCCCGTTTTGAATTTATTTTAATAGTTAATTTAAATATACCTACATGAAATACCTACATATGTAAAATTACTACGTAATTAGTACTTTAATTTGTGCCACTTATTTTCAAGGTTTTTATTTCTGTAACATATTTTGTATTCCATTTTGTAATGCTGTTTATTGAGTTTTAAAAGATGGGTCTATTTATTTTCATGAAATTGTATACATTTCTTCCTTTTGGATCAAGACTCCTTTCTTTTTTATAGTTTTGGAGTTATACCAATGTTTTTGCTTGTAATAAGAACGAGTGTGAATAATTCGAACGGTTTTTTTTAAATAAATACACACTTAACACAGTTTACAGTTTTAATCGCTTGTTAATTATGGCTTAACTGTAAATAATTGAAACACTTAGTAATTCAGTAAAACAATTTCAATTAGTTACGTACGTAAGGTCGTAAGTCCATTGATAGAATTTGAAAACATACAACGTCTGTTTCCTTATTCAAACCAATTTAACGGTACTTATATTTTAATCGCGAAAAATGTCACAGTAAACCATTTATACCTATAAATATAATAAATTACATATAAAAAAAAAAACAAACTATTGTTGTAGTAAAATAAAAAGAATACTCACGTGACAAAAAAGTTTCACAAAAGTTCTCACTAAATGTAAACACAATCCACACAAAAAAAAAAACAATAGTAAAAAAAAAATATTTTCCGAGCGCGAAATTTACGCGACGCGCACGTGCATACACTGTGTACATAAATTAAACATTAAGCTGTTGTGCCCACTGCGGCAAAGGCAGAGGCTGTATTATCTCTATGAGCGACGTGCAAGGCTTTTCGAAAGGTAATGCGCACGCGACGGAAGTGTAAACAAACAACATGGAAGTTAAACAAGTGTAGGTATTTGGTTCCATTTGTTTTTTTTTGTTTTCTTTTTTTTTATTAAAAAGAGCCTTCTTGTCTCTAGATGCAGACTGCAAGTCAATGAAGTTTGATTATACTTGCTTCTTGCATTTAAATGTTTAAAATGATAGCAAAACACAAAATAATTCGGTTTTACCTAGTTTTTGCTCTAGTTTAAGTACATCAAAATTGAACTAAAACATAATTTTGTCATTAATGTTTTGACTACAACAAATGACAATTGTTAAAGTCACACGGTCTTTTTTTCTTTCTATTTTCTCCCAGCATTCAGATTATTTTATTTATTTGACTTCAAATAATGGCCAACTTTCATTTTCGTTTGACATGACAATTGTTTGTCGTAGTATTTTGACTCCAATTAGCATAGTTGCCTAGTCTAGAATGCCAGTATCAGACGTTCCAATGAACGAGTGAATGGTTCGCTCGGGTGAATGTTCAATTTTGTTTCATTGCATATTCACATGCCTCTGACAAAATTATAAAGGAATTTCGATCATTCATTGTTTTAATTTTTTTTTAGATCGATTGTATTTTTATATGAGTTAAAGATGGTCCAATGTCAAAAGATTTTAAATAATTTTTTACTTTTGAATCATTTTGTGTTGTCACGTTTGACTGAATAGAAATTGACTCGTCTGATATAGTACTAAGAATGTATTAAACAAATATACACTGTAGTGCAAATATTAACGCACCGCGTGGAAAATTTAAGATTTTCCGAAAGCAGAAGAACTTTTTTCAAGGATTGAATGATAAATTATCATTCCTTAACTAACTTTAAAGACCTTATTGGTGAGGTTTCTCGAAAGATCAAGAACTCTTCTGCCCCATCAACTGGTTGGATGGGAATATTGTTTCATCGAGCAGGCTAGTGTTAGCATCGGCATGTAGCGGGGTGGAGGGCACAGGATAAATTTGACTTTGTCCCAGCCATACCGCTGCCCCTGTAACATCTAGCAGGGTCGAAGAATCAATAATTTTTCCAACCCAACGTGTTTAACCGTTCACCACACGGCACGGCGACCGTTTCATGACCGTAAGTATGTTGACGGGGCCTGTAGAGGGCCAAAGCCTGCCAGGGTCGCGGGACTAACGGATTACCGTGACCCCGGTACGTAAAGGGCTATTGAAGGACACCGTGGATTTTAGTCAGTACAAGTCTGACAGTCCCTCCCGCCCTGCCCTGGGAGGACTCATTTGATGATTTTAACACGATAAAAAAAAAACCCAACGTGCTTAACCGTTCACTACACGGCACGGTGACCGTTTCATGACCGTAAGCATGTGAAAAGGGCCTTAAGCGTACTCTTAAATAGTGAAGCAACGTACTACTCGCAGTTTCAACCGATTTCACCATGCAATTGAATTGTGCATACAAATCTTGCCCGCAACACAAATGTTGTAATTTCTATTGTAAACAAACCATTAAAACGTCAATTGACAGTAAAAACCAATTTATACTAATATTGTAAGCTAATTATGACGTCATAATAGAAACAAAAAATATTTGTAGGTAAATGGAACGAATTCTTTGCTTATGAAAAAAGTGGTAATGGGTTTTTTAAACTGACATAACTGGTTTTAGTATTAATTTATCATCTATATGTTACATTACAAACATGTACATTTTGTTTGTTTGTATGTAATCTCCGGAATCAATAAAAAATAAAACTTTTTACAGATTCAAAAAATATTGTAAAAAGTTAGATTATTCCTAAGTGTTTTTTACTATCGTGGTAAAATCATCAAATGAGTCCTTCCACCCCAAAGAGAATTAAAACATTGTCATTGTTCCACCCAGAGCGGGACGAGAGGGACTGTCAGACACGTATAATAAAATTCACGGTGATCCTTCAACACTCGTAGTTAATTACGTTCCAGGGCCACGGTTAACTGATGAGAAGTCCTCAATGCTAAAACCAGTACATTTAAATTATATTTTTATCAAGCATATTTATATTAGATGAATTTTCTAGCAAGTCGCAAAAAGAACTAGCGCGATCGGGCGTCCTACTAATATTCTATCCTATCCTACTTTTTACTGCGGTCGCCTCCTTCTGCGAAGCAGTAATGCTCGTGAAGGAGGAGGCGGGCCGCGTGAGGGAGAGGACAGCGTCCTCCCTCCACCGCAGCTGCAGTGGTAAACGCCCACGGCGTCAGACGTCGCCAGACAATCTCCGGCCACCGTAGGCGCGGGCATGCGGGAAGCGAGTAACGGGCGACTCGCTGTCCGACCATGGACCATGCCCGGGTCGACGGCGAGTTGTGTTCCACGCGCACCTCAAGGAGTGTCAGCATAGTGACGGGGCCTGTAGAGGGCCAAAGCCTGCCGGGGTCGCGGGACTTACGAATTATCGTGACACCAGTACGTAAAGCGCGCCCCCGCCCTGCCCTGGGTGGGGGGATTCATTTGATGATTTTACCACAAAAAAACCTACTTCTTACTAATACTCGTATCATAAATGCGTAATATTGAACGTGAACGTTTGTGGGGATGGATGGATGTTTTTACTCTTTCACGCACAAACTACTGAACTTATTTGGATGAAAAGTACACAGATACCTTTATGTATATTTACTTTGTAACCTACATTTTTTATCCCAATTTTTTCTTCCCATGGGACAATTTATTTTCGAGTTTTAGCGGTCGAAGCCGTTTGTAATAGCTAGTTATTTACAATGTAAGAACGTGTCTGCCAAATTGATTTATTAATTAAAATCTCAACTAGTCTTATCTAACATTATGAGCCTATTAAAACCCAATTACGACCATGTTGGGCGTTCCAATTACCAAACGATTATGTATCATGGTGGTTTTAAAATTGATGTGATGTAGAATTATACTTATCATCATTTCAGCCTATTGCAGTCTATTGTTGGATATAGGGCTTAAGGAGCGTCATAGCGCACGATCTCTGGCATTTTTCATTCAACCAGACCCAGGTACTTTTTTCAGGTCATCCGCGCATCCTTCCAGGAGACACACACTTCGTTTAGCGACGCACATTCTCCATTCGAGACGCACATTATCATGACCAGTCTATTGCCACTTTAGAGAAGAGAAAGAGATAGGATAGAGAGTTATGTTTGCCACACGAAGCTTAAACCAATCACAACGAAGGATGAATTAGTGGGAAACATCATAAAGATTTATAGATAACGCTCTAAGATGCGTAACTACTAGCCTCCTAGTGACCATATGATTTCAGGCCTTAAAAGATCTACTAATTTTTGGCAACTACATTTTTTGATAAACATTTTTGGCTTTTTTTGGTTTTTCTTTAAAAATTAAATTAAACATAAAAAGTGCTTTAAAAGGTTGTGCTGCACATTAAACTGGTCACACGTCGCCCTCGCTCCTGAGGGTCCCAAGTTATTTCACATATCTGCCACCTCGAGCACTGCGATCGATTTGACATTCCTCACTATTCGCTATATGTGCAAATTCGGTGGGAGTTCGGACATAACATCGAATAGCCGGTATTTGCACGTCTGTTTATTTTGACGAACTTAGGAGGAGTATGTAGAATAACGGAATGGTGTTGGTGGCTTTCTCCAGAATTCCCTTTGCCATTATTCTTACAAGAAAATTATTTTTGGTACACGGTTTCGGAACACTAATGGGTCTTTCTTTCTTTTTCATGTGAGATTTCGCTATCTCTGTCGTCGTTTAATAGAATAGAATACTAATAAATTTATTTGCATAAAAACATGGTATAAAAATGATACAAAATTAAATACAGTGCATACATGTTCTTGCTTAGCATTATAAGCGTGCAAATTTTCCGTGCATACAATTAAGTCAATTTATTTAATTTTTTCAAAACACTCCCTTACACTATAAAAACTATTAGAGAACAGCCAATCATATATTTTACTTTTAAATAGTCTGGTATTAGAATGTTTAGGTCGCTCGGTATCTTATTAAATATTTGTATACACATATACAAACAGCTTTTATTATATTTAGCGAACCTCGGCATGTTAAGGCAGCTCGAGGAATCCTAGAGGCCTCTGACGTGGCTAAGGGATAAGTTTTGTCTACTGCGAGCGGAAATGAGCATCCGCCATTACACAGATCGTTCATACGTGCATAATATGAAGTAAGTTGGAGGTTGTATACCAACTTTCTTGCCTACTAAGTACCGTTTCAGGAAATAGTCGCGTCTGTGCTTTCCCTGATGGGTTTTCCTTAGGGGTAAAACTGGTAACTCATGTGACGGTAAAACAAAGAGAATTTATACAAAGCAGAAAACAAAGAGAATGTAAGTTAACCAAGTTCGCAAATAAATAAATGTTTTGCAAAAACATTGTTGTTGTTTTTTTTTTGTTTTGTTGAAAAGCGACCTTAAATAAATAAAAAAAAATGTTTTGCAAATAAAAAAAAAACTCTTTTATAGGGGTATTATGCAGTGAGAATTGTAGGGTTATAGTTCTCTCAATTTATGTATATCAATGTGACGTTTTACTCATTTATCAAATTTCAATTTTGGTTACAGTAACCCTAAAGATTAAACCGCTTCGAAATAGTTCCAAAAAATAATCAAGAATCTCTTCATAATGTAAAATAGAGTTGTTTCCCTCACGTCTAGCAATTAAATGGAAGGAAAAGAGTACGTAATGTTCAAAACCCCCATTAAAATTGAATACTTAGGTAATTAAATAAATTTATTTTTTAATTTACATTATTAGAACATGTAAATTACGGTTTACGCGTAGTCTTAGTCCGGATGCACTAATTTATAATATCATTAGAATATCAGTAACTAATCGCTCCCACGAGACAAGGAAAACACAATGTATATTATGTTAAACGACTATTTAATCATTGTTTTATACGTCAATTATTATTTCCTTATACAGTGTTGTATTGTTTTATGTTAGTCTTATTTTATGAATGAACATACGTCATAATATCACGCCTGTATTCTCAAGAAAGTAGGGCAGAAATATTTATTAATTTCACATTCTACCAGTTATCTTTTTTTCATATTATATCAAGCGATCAGCTTCGGACATTGCGAGTTACTACCGAAAATTCCAGAAAGAAAATGTTCAGTAATATTGTGTCTCATTTAGAAATTTAATTCAGTATCTCATGCTCGATACTTTTTCAACCACTAGACCAAAGGGGTATTTAATACAGGGTCAATAATTCCCTTAAAATAAAGGTCATTGTTTATTTACCGACTTCCAAATGAATCAGGTTCTCAAAATAAATTAGAAATCGTTTTTAGTCACAATTTATTAGTCTGTCACATTTCCAAAATGTTTTATTTTAAAACTATCAATATCAGCTAGATGTTCATCCGTGATCATGAAATTAATAAAAAAAAAACAAATCTCCCGATTTACGTCTAAATGATAATATTATTGTTCATCCTAAGTTTCCTCCTACGTGGTTTGCATAAATTGCGGAAGGTACGCAGGTATTTTAATGATTAATACAGGTGAATCAATCAAATGAAATTGTAGAAACCCCATTCCTATTAGCTATTGTTTATTATGCTGACTAACATCAACATTGGAATTCTTGTACTGTTTGTCCAACAATACGGCAAAGGATTCCCCTGGTCGTTCGAGGAATTTTATCAAAATAAATACTTTGACTAACGAGAAACGCCTCTGGGCTCGATTTCCAATTTGAGAAAAACCTATTACAGGGTATTCCCATCGATTATTTTCAAGTGACTGTTTTGGAGTAAGTCTGGACAATAATCAACCTTCTTCCCGCCTTCAAAAGTCTTCCCGTCTGGGATGAAGTGAAAAATCCTCTCTATTTCTTCAGCTGCCACGTTCGCCTCAATCAGCTTTCAGGAAACTAACGGGGCCAGAGAGGGCTAAATGCATCATTTATCCTATCGCGCATCACCATTTATTTATCATAAGTCTGATAGTCCCTTCCACTCCACTCACCGTCGGGGACTCAGTACCCGCAAAAACCAAGGGACTTTTTCGTTTGATCATTATAAAAGAAAACTTCTATCAAAAGACTGGCGAGAGGACTCATTTGAATCATCAAATGAATACTCTAACACAATGACAATAACACAGTAATTGAAAAAAAAAGAAATGTTATGTTATGATCTCGGTAGCTCGGAAGTTTATAAATCTTACAATCAAATTTCAGTTTATTATAGTACAGTCGACAGCAGGTCAAACTACCCGAATTTTACCAATCGAACATTAACCTTCCACTATTGTGATAAGGTTGAAAATCTATTAAAGAAATTTGATAGATTGAGGTACGTTGATGTGCTGGCGTCTGTACGTAGTTTAAGAGTACTTTGTCATGCGTAAACAATCACTGTTACGCACTGTAATTTTATCTTTAAAATGATGATTACGGTTTTGACACAAGAACTTGTGAAGAGGACAATCACTTGATTACTAAACGTCTTCTGTACTTAAATGGTGTGTAGAGCTGTATGAGGACAGGCACGTGGACCATGCCCGGGTCGACGGCGCGTTGTGTTCCACGCGCGCCTCAAGGAGTGTCAGCATAGTGACGGGGCCTGTAGAGGGCTAAAGCCTGCCGGCGTCGCGGGACTTACTAATTACCGTGACCCCGGTACGTAAAGGGCTAGTGAAGGACACCGTAGTTTTTTTTTTGTAGGACATTCCTGTAAATCATTTCTTTACTAATATTTTAATTTCGAAAGCTTGGATGTTTACAGGGAGGAATGGATGAATGGATGTTTTTACTCAACTATAACTAAGCGGCAGAACGGATCTGGATTTGAAGATTATTGTATGGAATATATCAGGAAATAATATATATAATAAATATAATATAATAATAATAATAAAAATATAAAGATAAGAAAGATAAAAAAATCAAATATCTCGACTTAGCGCGCGAGGTTGTCGATATGTGGAATGTGAGCTCGGCTATCATTGTGCCGATAGTCGTTACGGCCAATGGCCTGATAGCCAAGAGCCTCGACGAACACTTGTCGAGGCTCTCCCTAGGTGGTTGGATCAAGGGCCTGATTCAGAAGGCAGTGCTCCTCGATACGGCTCGCATTGTGAGGAGGTTCCTGTCTCTGGAGCCCTAACCACCGGTAGCTTGGACCCTGCTCCCATACCGGCGGATCTCTATTTTTATATTTTTAAATGTTTTATATTGTTTTCTTTTTTTATTTAAAATATTTAAAAATGTAATTTTATGAAAGAAAAATGAATAAACAAATAAAAATATATATAATAAATAAACATTATATGGAATGTATCAGTATTGCAGATTAATTTCCGTGTCTATAAATAGGACAAAATTAATTATTAGTTTCATTACTATGTACTATATAATTATTATAGTATTGCTGCATTGAAATCGGTATTCGTTCCCTTTCAATGTTTGGCCTTCATTAGATGGCAAACAGCCTTGTATTATGTATGCTAGTCGTGCAGCCATTAAAATAATTTGCTTAGGTGTTGAATCATACTTAACGGGGCTATTCATTTAGTTAATTACAAAACTAAATCAACAGTGGACAGACGAAATCTTGCAAGTGCGAGTGGAAATATCACTAACTGAAATACTTATTTTATTTCATCCAAGTTGTTTGCAGTTTTTCATGATAAATTCATGACTTCTGAAAAATAATTATGATCATCGTCTAACGTCCTTTTCAAAATCAATGTTCAATAGCATTCCGTTTAACTTTACTTGAGTGCATGTGTGATCAACATAACCCAGATACTGGGTGATATAACGCCTTATTTTTACCTTGTGGGTACAAATTCTACCAATCTTGCATTCCCATTACGCCGATGTTGGGCACCAACGGTCGGCCGCGCGTATGAAATTATATTCTTTATAGCACCATACTGCTACACTGACGTCGTTGCTTTTTCTCACTAAAATACGCGATCGACTGTACGCGACCGACCGTACGCGACCAACATCGATCAGTGACAGGCATTCAAGCTTAAGATGTACTTGGTAAAGTTTAACCGTCTTACTACAAAAATGTTAAACATCTGTTGAACACTTGTCTAAAAAAAGTGTTACTGCCAAACGACCCTTAAGGTGGCAGTTCGCGCTGGAGACCGCGACAGGAGACCGAGACAGGAGACCGCGGCAGGAGACCGCGACCAGAGATTGCTACCGTATCTGTCTACTGTCTGTGTCTCGCTCGCGAACTGCCGCTCATACATTGCCTAATGTTAAGTAACAGTCGCGGTCTCTTGTCGCGGTCTCCTGTCTCTGTCGCGGTGCGAACCGCCACCTTTACATCAAAGTCAAATGCCGTTTTACGGTTGAAACTTAAAGTATAATTTTGTTCATTGACTAAATACAAAGAAACCGATAAGGACCAAATCTCAATGGTTTTACTGAAGAGACAATGTTAATTGGAGGAAAATAGGTGTGTCAATGTTATCTTTGAGTAACTTCTATTGACAAATTACGTCTCAGTAGCGTTAGGGAAAACCTGAAATGCTGTTTTACGATTGACACTTTTTTAGACAAGTCTTCAACAGATTCACTTTTTTGTAGTCAGAAGGTAAATCGCTATGGATGTTAAACTATAAAACAACCGTTGCATTAATTACATTTATTTACAACACCAACATAGGCTTATGAACCGAAAGTGCGCCGTATTGCAGTAAAATCTATTATTACATCTACCTGCTATTATTTAGAACTGTTTTGAAACAGTTATCTGGAGCCCTAAACGTGACCACGGTACTTTAGAAATAAATCTAGGTAGTAGATTGTATTCAAGTACCGCAATTACAAAGTTGCGTACTTTCTGTAGCGTACCTATTGTATTACTTAACTTTTGAGAAATGAGATTGTTTTATGTTACCAACATGCATCTGTGCCTGGTAGTTATTTTTATCATTCATGATTATCGTATTCTGGCCTTATTCCAATTAATTAAGGCGGTGCAGCATGTCTTCTCCGACCATACTTCTCTATTACTCGTAATTTTAACAGTATACATATATTACATTAGAATTATGCAAAATATCATACAACTTTTCAAACAATACTCCACGGTGACGGACCTCGGTAGATGATCTCCGGCCACCGTAAGCGCGGGCATGCGGGCGGCGAGTAATGGGCGACTCGCTGTCCGTTCATGGACATGTCCGGGTCGACGGCGCGCTGTGTGCCACTCGCGCCTCAAAGAGTGTCAGCACAATGACGGGGCACCCCTTAGAGGGTCAAAGCCAGCCGGGGTCGAGTGACTAACGAATTACCGTGGCATCGGATCGTAAAGGCATATTGAAGGACACCGAGGATTTTAGTCAGTACGAGTCTGACAGTCCCTCCCGCCCTGCCCTGGGTGAGAGGACTCATTTAATGGTTTTATCACGTTAAAAAAAACTTTACAAAATTTTGATTACTATGTTTATGTCAGACAATTCAATATTTATATGAAGTGAAGTGGTTGTTGCCTCAATGTTATCGTATTACCCAGAAGCGGCCGCTCAATGTAAAATATGATATTCACCTGCATACGGTTCGACTGGAAGCCGATCCCAGCATAATGGGAAAGGTAAGGCAAGATGTTGATGGTTAATCCTTCGATTAAGAGCAGTCAACGTAGGATACTTGAATAAAGAACACTTAACGTATAATTTTGTTCATTGACTAAATACAAAGAAACCGATAAGGACCAAATCTCAATGGTTTTACTGAAGAGACAAGGTAAATTGGAGGAAAATAGGTGTTAATATTATCTTTGAGTAACTTCTATTGACAAATGACGTCTCAGTAGCGTTAGGGAAAACCTGACTTGTTTGCTTTGAGTTGTCATTAATACACATAGTAGGAGTTCATCACCGAGCAATGACCTCTTTAATCGAAACTAATTGTGTAAAAGCATGCACATTCTTTATCGATTGTTTGTAAGTTTGTATGTATGGGGAATTATCCAATTAATTAAAGTAATGCTAGATTATTTACACTATTGCAATTGAGCTATCAAAATTATGTACATATTTAGTCGGAAAATGTAACTGGGCGGGCGATGCGTTGATTTGGACGAAAAAACTTTACACGAAGAAAGACACGGGCATTTATTGTCATGAAATGTACAGGAGAATGTTGTTGACATACCTTGTACAGATAAGCAAACTGAAGTGGACGATAGCGATAAATGGATAGTCGATGGAACAGCCGAGAGCCACTGTGGAAATTAAAGAATTGCCAAGATGGAGGCAAGAACTTAAAATGTCGCAGGAATCAGGGAAATGTTAGATGCGAGAGGAAGAAAAACAGCATCGAGGAGTCCAGCAATGGACTGCGAAAGACTAAGTTGATATAAATATATACCGTCATACTACAAAAAGTTAAATATCTATTGAACACTTGTCTAAAAAAAAGTGTTTCTCAAAACGACCCTTATATCAACGTATTATGCCGTTTTGCAATTGACAGTTTTTTAGGCAAGTGTTCAACAGATGTTTAACTATTTTGTAGTAAGACAGTTTAAGTACCGGGCACGCCGCAATCGCGGCGGTAAGACCCCTCTTTGAGGAGTGGCTGGATAGGCGTCACGGCGTCCTTACCTTCCGCATGACGCAGGTCCTCACCGGACACGGAAGTTTCGGGAGGTTCCTGTGTCTGATAAGGAGGGAGGAAACGCCTGGGTGTCACCACTGCGAGGACCGTCCTGAGGACACGGTGGAGCATACGGTGCAGGACTGCCCCGCTTGGGCAGAGCACCGCCGTGTCCTCACGACGGCGATAGGCGGAGACCTCTCGCGCCCGGCATTGGTCGAGGCCATGCTGCGGGGCGAGACGGAGTGGGAAGCGGTCGCCTCCTTCTGCGAAGCAGTCATGCTCGCGAAGGAGGAGGCGTGCCGCGTGAGGGAGAGAACAGTGTCCTCCCTCCGACCCACCCGCAGTGGTAGACGCCCACGGCGACGGACGTCGCCAGACGATCTCCGGCCACCGTAGGCGCGGGCATGCGGGCAGCGAGTAATGGGCGACTCGCTGCCCGACCATGGACCATGCCCGGGTCGACGGCGCGTTGTGTTCCACGCGCGCCTCAAGGAGTGTCAGCAAACTGACGGGGCCTGTAGAGGGCCAGAGCCTGCCGGGGTCGCGGGTCTTACCCATCACCGTAACCCCGGTACGTAAAGGGCTCGTGAAGGACACCGTGGATTTTAGTCAGTACAAGTCTGACAGTCCCTCCCGCCCTGCCCTGGGTGGGAGGACTCATTTGATGATTTTACCACGTAAAAAAAAAAAAAGACAGTTTAAGTACAAATAGATAAGAATTTTATTATTCAGCTGAACGGCCAAGGTGTAGAAGTGGGGGTGCTAAGACAGGAAACCTCCACGTGCGCCCGTGGACTGGAGTTCCCCTTCGGATACGTCCGGGGGGAGGACCAGTTTTTCGGGCCGGTGCACCCTGGGATGCGGGCAAGGGCTCTTTTGGGCACTGTGTGCCTAAGGGGTCTCTTTGCCCGTATGCGAATAGCCTGTCGGGTGGATGC
Source organism: Agrotis puta (assembly GCA_943136025.2). NCBI lineage: Eukaryota > Metazoa > Arthropoda > Insecta > Lepidoptera > Noctuidae > Agrotis > Agrotis puta. The sequence goes on along the minus strand of OW964176.2, from coordinate 17,018,642 downwards.
TCCAACGCGTGTCCCTCTGAACAGCAGAGGGCACAGCGGCGGAGCGGGCTTGCGGACGGTGAGTGGTGGGTAGGCTCGCCGTCCGACCAAGGACCAAGCCCGGGTAGGTGGCGTGTCGTGTTTCACGCGTCACCGACGGGGCCCCTTACGGGGCCAAATGCCTGCTGGGGTCGCGGCTTTTTTCTTAATCCAGGATACCGCGGCCCCGGAACGTAAAGGGCATCCGAAGAAACACGGGTGGATTTTAGTCAGTAAGAGTCTGACAGTCCCTTCCGCCCCGCCCAGGGCGGGAGGACTCATTTGATGATTTTGCCACCCTAAAAAAAAAAAAAAAAAAAAAAAAAAAAAAAAAAAAAAAAAAAAATGTGTAGAAGTGAGCTGGAGTGGACAGAGCAACTAGGTAAACATAGTGCAAGGCGCCAGCAGGGCCGATGGAGCGACACATCTTCGAAAGATAACTGGCAAAGACTAGATGAAGAAAGCTCAGGACAGGGCTCATTGGCATAAATACAGGCGCTTAAAGGCTAAGCCTGTTGGTCTAGTGGTTAGTGACCCTGACTGCTATGCCGGAGGTCGTGGGTTCGATTCCCACCCAGGAAAAATATTTGTGTGATGAGCACGATCATTTGTTCTGTGTCTGGGTGTAATTTATCTATAATAGGTATGCATTTAGAAAATGTATAAGTATGTTTATCAGTTGTCTAGTACCCATATCACAGCTCTGCTTATCTTGGGACTAGATGGCGTTGTGTGATAGTTGTGGAATATTTATTATTTTATTTATTTTATTAATTCATACACAATTTTATTCACTTATACTAAAGACTGAAGTCACGACATAACAATCAATACACAAGCAATATTCCTTTTAAATTGAACACAAAACGTAGTAAAGAATACGAACAAAACTGTTTGTTAAATCAACTAACTGGATCGGGGTTAAGACCTGCAATTATTTCATTTAGACTAATCGTAATTGTTTTGCGAGTGGAACAATAATTGCTCAAATGTAGGTGCATTTACTCGTATTTGGCACATGACCGTTTGGATATTCCATTCCATCTCCTTTAGAGTACTGAAAACAATCATGATGATTATTTTGTTTTCAACCAAAAATGTGCAGGTGCAGCAATGGAAATCTGACCGTAAGTTGTACTAACTCCCAGGCCGCTGGCGCGTTGTGTTCCACGCGCGTCTTTTAGAGTGTCAGCACAATGACGGGGCTCCCCTTAGAGGGCCAAACCCAGCTGGGGTCGCGGGAGTAACGTATTACCGTGGCCTCGGATAGTAAAGGCCTATTGAAGGACACCGTGGATTTAAGTCAGTACGAGTCTGATAATCTCTCCTGCCCTGCCCTGGATGGGAGGACACATTAAAATTTGATGAATATACCACGCTAAAAAAAGAAGTTGTACCAACAAGCGGGCATCCAGACGGCGAGTAATGGGTGACTCGTCGTCCGATCATGATCAACGGCGCGGAGAGCTGCCAGCCTAGATCAGACAAATTATTGTTTTGTGTCGGAATAACCCCGCGATACGTAGCACAGGGGGTTTGCACGTGGACAACATTTAAGAGTTCTACGTGAACAGGGGTAAAGATCGTGGGTGTTGAACATGGACTAAACCGTCGATGGTTTAGCTCCAAGCTTTAAAAGTAAAAAGTTGAATAAATAAATAAAATTGCCAGTCTGCAATATTCGTTTATAGACGCTCATTTCAATTTAGCATCAAACAAAGTACTATCGCAACTCTAGAAGACAAGTGGCCTTTGTAAGTGCAAAGTTTTAAGAACATTGCATTTCAACACATAGTTCTGAAATAATGTTGAAACTTAAACTCACGTTAAGACAGGTTAATGACCTATGATTGCAGTGATGTAGCAACAACTTGCGGTTTACGTAACTACAGAAATTCATAGTAATGTTTTGTTATAGTGAGTCAATTATCGTGACTATCTTCTAGCTTTTTCTAGGCTTTCATCGTCCCCCTTTCAAATTTTAAGCAAAAAATTGCATATTACTTTACACGGTCCTCTGTTTGTCTGTACCAAATTCTGCTGCTGCTAGGTTCGATTATGTATGTGAGTTTATAAGTTTATAAACGCACCCACAATACGGGAGAAATGCAACGTTTTTTAAAAAAGAAAAAATAAAACAAATGAAGAAACTCACTTTAACTTGAATAGAAGGCGAGCCTATGGCCATCGACTGGACACTGATCCAGAGCCAGTGTTGCGTGGTTGGTATTGAGAGATTCCTAGTGAAAAAATCGAATAACAGACTCCCGGACTTCTACCGGTAAATAAACCCTAAAATGCACGCTCGCAGTTCGCAAGCGGCTCGCGAGTGGCGCATTCGCCAGGTCTGGACGCACCTTTAGAGGTTGTAGTCCTTTTCTACCAGTTAAATTAATCAATTCTAATTTCAACGGAACCATCTTATGCAACTCCATTCAGTACAATAGCTCATATCCGTGTTCTCAGCACTAATTCGTCACTTACAAACGGTTACAAAAGACATGCACATGTGATTATATAACAGAAAATTGGATGAACAATTACATTACTCACACATTCGGTGTTGACTATTCGTAGTTTTATTTGTACGTAGCCTCGACGTGTTGTGTAATTCATTTAAACGGAAACAACGTTTCAATAATTGCTTCTTTTTTTGCTGACTTATCATCTTTCGGGTCAATATATAATTACCTGTAACGTCTGTCAAAGATTTAAAAATGACAGTGAACAAAAACAGCTTTGTTACTATTCTCAATGAACTACATTTTAAAGCCAAGACCAATAGCTTTGTAACGTTTGTCAAAGATTACAGATAACAATAGTTTCGAAACAAGAACAATAGTTTCGTACCGAAAGATTAACAAATGATAGTAAAGACTCGACTTCGGCTTTTCGGCTTTGTAACGACTTTCAATTAGAAATGACAGTCAGTACCAACTGCTTTGAAACGACAGCCAATTACAAATCTTAGTGACAGTCAGAACAGCTTTTTAAGAAGTGTCAAAGATTTACAAATGACAGTCAAGACCGATTGGTATGTTATGTATCAATGCTAGATTTCCATGGTCAGAACTGGCAAACGCTGTTTAACCTTGCAGATCAACCAAACCAGATGTTATTATTTAACCAGGCGACACAATGTAATAATTATGACACTTCTTGTTCTACTGACATAATATTTTGTTATTACGTTACGGGTATTGGAACTAAAAATATTCACATTGATTCGACTACATAGACATGACTATTGCGCACACGCATAATATCCGATTTGAAATTGGGCAAACCAAGTTCTCACGGCCCCTTCTTATTAACTCCGCTCAAAATTATGTAATGTGAAAATCAAATAAAACAAAGGTACAAGTAATACTTCTTTGATTATATGTCAGTTTACCAGCCCGGCTTTAAAAAAAAAGCTGGTGCGGTAGTTTTTTTATTTAAAATTTTTCGCATGTGTCCACTATTTTTTCTTTTTCGTTATTACCTGCTACTGACAATAACGAACACAAAATGTAAGTAATTAAACTTTTTGGTGCATTCATTCAGAAATTATGCGCGTACTTACATTTCGATGATCCATTTTTATCTATATATATAAAAATGTTATGTTGGTTTATCTTGTTTTGGCTTCAAAAACTCAAAAAGTTCTGCACCGATTGAGCTGAAATTTTAGCATGATATATAATCCGCATCAAGGATTGTTTTTATCTATTTTTTGCATCAATCACATATCCGCGACCGCTAAAAACAGTTTTTTGTGCCACAGCGAAGCGTGGCAGGGTACAGCTAGTATTGTATAAACTGCTTGTGCACTCAAGACTAATTTTTATTTTTATAGAATAAATCTTAATTTGGTTTTGCTGGTTTCTAAACGCACATTTTAAACTATCATGCACAATCCATCGAATATAGCGGGCTTTAGAAATGAATTTGATTTCTTTTTTTAAAAACTTGGGTCTTCGAGACGTCAACGTACTTAATAACGTCACTTTTTTAAAAGTTGGTGAAATAAAAATGCCAGAAATATCTTTAGTTGTTTATTTTTAACTTCACGTTTTTAGCGTTACTTAAAACTAATGTTAAAATTAATGATATCACATTTCTTTTTTTTTTCACAACAACAAACATTGTATTGCTACCTTCTTATTATTAAATGTAGTATTGTACTCAACATTTTGTCTGTTCATGAGGATGGAGAGATGAATTAAAAGTTTAAAAGAAAATATAGTAGAATCCTGCATTTCGCGGGACTGACGAATTACCGTGACTCCGGAACGTAAAGAGCTATTGAAGGACATCGTGGATTTTAGTCAGTACAAGTCTGACAGTCCCTCTCGCCCTGCCCTGGGTGGGATTTATAAAAATTGAAAGGTTTACAACTGCGGTACCTATCTCTCAATGAAAGACATAGTTTTTATTTTTTAAATTGTCCGCCATAAGAATTTGTAGTTTTTATCACTTTTATCTTAACTTAATTCGATACTATGTAGTCAACTCTTGTCACAAAACATAGAATCTTTAGCTATTGTTTTTAATTGCCCGAGTATTTTTTGCCAATTAAGTTTTTTGAGCAATTTTAGTAAACCACTTACGATTTTAACTTAAAAAGTGTAAAGCTTATTACTAGTACTAAGATACACGAACTGAACAATTATTTTAAGTAGGTATTCGATTTATTCTAACCGTAAAGTAAGATACAAAATGGCATCTGAAGAAATAATATTATTGGTAACTACGCTATTTATTATGTACGATCACTTCTACAGAACAACAACCACAACCACCAGATAAATAAAATAGAACCATGATCAAAAAATAATGTCACCAAATGAGCGTCACATTAGATATTTTGGTGGCATTTTATTGCCATTACTGCCGTCATAAAACTAAAATACCGTTATCTGCCAAATCCGATTTTTTGAATAGCATACAAAATGCGCGCTATCAATTAAACGCTAAACATAAGAAATAACAGCATTTTGTATGTTAATCGAAACATCGGCTGCGCATTGGCAGATTTTCATTTTGGTTTTACCCACGGCAGATTTGTAGTAGAATGTAATTGCGCCAAATTTAAGTCAACTTGTCTAAAGATTTAGCTCTATGTAGCTCAAGTAGTTATCTCTCATATAGATCGAGGAGTCATCTAAAGTCGGGATACGAAGGAGGAGGAATTTCGTACTTTAACCTGTCTGTTCAAGTCGCACACGCGGCTCTGTGCGAGCGAGGCTCAATATTTACGCGGGAGAGACAGAGACGGGTAATGACAGGTTAAAGTACGAAATTCCTCCTGCTTCGCGTCCTGACTTTATTAACTCTTTATTAGTGATAGAAGGTAATAAATATTGTAAAAGAAATGAGTGATAAAATACATACAAATCTCTAGAGGACTGGTTATCGATAACTCTAAGTAATAATTATGATTAGTATAAAAATATTTATCTTACTAGCAGAAATTGGTCTTTCCAAACCAAAGACAGTGTGGATAAGCTTCTAACAGATTTTTAACAGGGAAGTAATTGTGTTGCCATCTTAAAAGTATGCTTACAATTAAAGTTTACTAATTAAAACTTAAATTATATTGGCAATTCATTACTAGTTATTTATGCAACTGTTGTATAATGAGGGGTATTAAAACACGAATGTGGGTTTATCACACGAGGCGTAGCCGAGTGTGATAATAGTATCACATGAGTGTTTTAATACCTAATTATAACAGTTGCATACTAGACTTTATCTACAATCATGATGTGAATCCTCTATAAAAGATTCTCATACCATAGGGTGTTGTACAGTCTGCCGGTGCGCGGTGATTGCGCAAGTGAGCTCACACCCCCGGCTAAAGGCAGTAGAGGACACCGTGTGGTTTTAGTCAGTCGAGTCTGACATGCCCCTCCGTCTTCCCCAGGCGGAGGAAGTCCATGATGATTTCCACACGTTAAAAAAAAAAAAAAAGGTTGTTGTACAGTGTTGTAAGAACTATGTAAATTCAAGAAAAGTCTAATTGCGAAGCATGTAAAATAAACAAACCTTAATAAGTAAAAGAATTATTTATTGTAATTATTTACATTTTGGATCGTACAATTATTGAAATGCACTTGAACATTTGCACCTTGTTGAATGTTAGCAGATCCTGATGTACTTGGAATATTTATATTCACCACTTCATTATTTCTATTTTCTATAGAACTTAATTAGTCTACAATTTGTTGTTCTTTTTTCAAAATTTTAGCGATCTGGTGGTGAAAATGTCATTGCATGAGAATGTTCTTTTTTTGAAATTCATTATAACACGCGTTTGGATGATATAATGATCATTATATCATTGAGTGTTTTAATGTTGGCAATAAGCTAATTGTTATAGGTTCTTTTATAGAGGATTAATAGCATGATAGTAGATAAAATATTTTATAGTCTCTAAATATGTACGGATTCACAACATTTTTTTTTCTGTGTTTGATCTTATTAAGGCTTTTGCTAAAACATCTATGAGTCGAAAAATAAATATCTATTTAATCTAGAAAAATATTAATTGTCTTTTTTTTAATGTGCTAATAAACTTGAGCATTCACTCGTTATAGAATTCTTGCAAAAAGAAAAGTAAAAGAGAGCGTTTTAGCGTGCATCCTTACGAAAGTTCTGGCGAGCTTTTTACCGAGCCGACTGTCAAGTCTGATCGGATTGATCGATCTATATACATGAAGAAAAAAGTTTTGACGACCATCGACTAGAGCGTTCGTTGGAAATATCGTGAATTTTTTTGTGGCGATGTTTGGCTCTATGCTCGGCTCTGTTCGTTGTTCGGTTCGGCAAAATTAAACAACGGCGAATGCTCGATGTTCAGTTACAAGTGAATGCTTAAGTCTATGAGCACCTTAACATGTAACAAAAATTTTAAAATTGTTTAAAAAATGTCGTGCTGCATGTGGAATTATTCCACGAAATATTTATTTGCATATTTAATAAAATATATGTCATTTACAAGAGAGCCTGCCTGAGGTAAAAGATTACAAAAATAGAACATGTAAAAAGACGAATAAGCAAAATATGAAGGCGATTCTCTGACGGTATGAGATACTGTGTGAGATTGACCTTAGAAACAGTTAACGTACGTTTAATACCAAACAAAGAATATAGCTGTATAGGATATATTATAAAACAATAGTTAAAAAGATACGAATATCAGACAGGCATACCGTAAGGCCTTTTGTAATTAAAAATCACAACCTTATCAGTGAGTTTATAGTCCAACAGACTAACTTAATTATCAACCCTAATTAGTAGTCCTATAATTTATCGGAATGTTAAAGTCTACTAGTAATAATTTTGGACGAAATTTCCATTATTATAACTAACTTGGTATTTTCAATGTTATTCATTTGTCAGAGATAGGCAACAGTCTGACGAAACTAATATTTAATTAACTAAAGCCGACTACAGACATCGCGAGGCATGCGTCACACATGCCTCAACATATGACGCATGTGTCTCGAACGACACACGCTCAAAGTGAGTACAAAAACAACTCATGATGTTCGTCTGGGAAAAATAGAGTCTACTCGGAGCGCAAGACTCGCATTGAAGCGGCGGTTCGCGATGAACGTGTGCAGCGAATGCTCACAGTGAGCACACTCAGCATTCGTGTCACATACCGCGCGATGACTGCAAATTATTTAAAACAACCTAAAAACTGGTTTCAAATATTTTAGGTTAATCATCTTTCTTTCAAAAATTATTATGACTTCTTAACTTGTCAAAAATGTCAATGTCATGGTCCTTACGTATAAATGTCTTGAATCAAACCATAGTGTCGTTCATGGAAATGCTGGTCACATTAGCCACAACTTCCAACACAGGAGCAGCATTGAATTTATCCATCATACTTTTAATTGAGGTTATGGATCCTGCAAACAGAGCAACCAGGGCTATAATGGCGATGAAGATGTTCTTCCAGAGGATCCAATTGAAGGGGCCAAGTCCTCGGTCCCATTTGTGCACGGTATCGACGACGGCTGGAGTGAGGAGGCCGAGGGTCGAGAGGAAGATGGCACCGCTTAAGTTGATGAACAGCTCCAGATCGGGGAAGGCTGCTGCGAGGGCAACTGTAAATAATAGCAGATGTTAGAAGTACGATGTTAAATAGTCTTTTGACGATACGATTGGTACAGCGCATTGTGAAGTGATTTCCGCACGGAGCATATATTTTTACAGGTCTGGCTATTGTAATATTTGCGAAAAGACTCACTACAGAAATACTAATGCATGCATGGTACAATGTTTCAAAAACTGAATAAAAAGTTGGTTATTATTTTACCGAAATGATGTGTGGTATTTTAAACTTATAGCATTTGTAACATTTAAAGCAATGTTCACTTAATTTCAAAAAAAACATTAGTAGGTATGTTCTCGGGCACGCCGCAATCGCGGCGGTAAGACCCCTCCTTGAGGAGTGGCTGGATAGGCGTCACGGCGTCCTCACCTACCGCATGACGCAGGTCCTCACCGGACACGGATGTTTCGGGAGGTTCCTGTGTCTGATAAGGAGGGAGGAAACGCCTGGGTGTCACCACTGCGAAGATCGTCCGGAGGACACGGTGGAGCATAAGGTGCAGGACTGCCCCGCTTGGGCAGGGCACCGCCGTGTCCTCACGACGGCGATTGGCGGAGACCTCTCGCGCCCGGCATTGGTCGAGGCCATGCTGCGGGGCGAGACGGAGTGGGAAGCGGTCGCCTCCTTCTGCGAAGCAGTCATGCTCGCGAAGGAGGAGGCGAGCCGCGTGAGGGGGAGGACAGCGACCTCCCTCCACCCCAGCCGCAGTGGTGGACGCCCACGGCGTCGGACGTCGCAAGACGATCTCCGGCCACCGTAGGCGCGGGCATGCGGGCGGCGAGTAATGGGCGACTCGCTGTCCGACCATGGACCATGCCCGGGTCGACGGCGCGTTGTGTTCCACGCGCGCCTCAAGGAGTGTCAGCACAATGACGGGGCCTGTAGAGGGCCATAGCCTGCCGGGGTCGCGGGACTTTCCCATTACCGTAACCCCGGTACGTAAAGGGCTAGTGAAGGACACCGTGGATTTTAGTCAGTACAAGTCTGACAGTCCCTCCCGTCCTGCCCTGGGTGGGAGGACTCATTTGATGATTTTACCACGCTAAAGAAAAAAAAAAAAGTAGGTATGTTCTGTAATTAGTTACATTTTTAGATACACATTTGTCGTTGTCAGCCAAGATAATGTTAAAAGTCTTTTATTTTAAGTACGTCCAGAAAATAATGAGCCTTTCCAACAATATCATTATTGAAATGTTGGCTGTTTTATCATGAAATAATTACGTTACGGTTTTCGCTAAAGAAACATCTTTAAAAAAAATATTATTATAAAGCGTGGGCCGGTCCCGTACGGACTAATTTAAAGTCAAAACATCCAACCGTTCATTACTAACATTTTTAGTCATCAATTAGTTCTAATCTCTAGGGATATTTTATTAAGCCTGAAATGTTTGTGGTACCTAAAATAACAGTATTTTTTGGAAAGCCATTTATTTTGTGTTTTACGTCTATTCAAAGTAAATGTTCACTTAAAAAAATAACATTTCTGAAAAGGTCAGAGAATTTATGTAGTAGTAATATGTTTTGATATCTGTTACTTTTAATCCATCCGTCCTAATTTAAGCTGACGTGGATCTTTTTCAGAGAGAATGGTTTTTGGATACGCAGTTTTGTTAGGTAGTGGATTAGTTTTATCCGGCCCGCTGGACTTGCCCTTAATCTATCAACGAGCTATATGGGAAAACCTGCATCATCCAGTAGTGTTGGCATCGGTGTATCTAACTACGAAATATCCACCCAGTAATAGGGCTCTGTCGACCGTGGGTTCGACCATTCGAGCTTCCGGGACAGGGGCAGCGGGGTGGACGGGATTAATTCTTTATCCTGTGCCATCCACCCGATGCCAACACTAGCAGGCTCGATGATACAAATTTTTCCCATTTAGCCCGTTGACGGGACAGGGCCAGCGGGCCGGATAAAACCTACCTGTTACAGTTACTAAAGTGGCTTTGAGAGCCACTTTGGTAACCATAGGATCGGCTTGCTAGGCTTGAGTGGACTTCTCTAGGATTCTATTATCAGATCCTGGCCTGATGATCATGGAACGTAAAACCAAAGATTTCAAACAAAAGAAGATTTTTCCAAATCGGTACAGGTGTTTTAAAATTGAAAAAGAAGATCAAATGAATTAAGAACATCCTCCTTTTCGAAGCCGGTTAATAATAGTTAATGCTTACCTGAACCAACAACAGCAGTGGTCCTGATAGCGATCTGCGTGATGTTCTGGTACCTCACGGACACCTTGTTGTGCAGCTTCCTCCAGATCATCTCCATAGGGACGTAGAACTGCAGAGTGTAGGTGAAGAGGATCGCTAGAGCCATCAGGATCTTGGCGCTTTGGGCGAGACTGGAAAGGAGATAAGTACAGTGTGAGTTGGTTTGGTAACCTGTTACATACTTTGGGAGTTGGCACGAAGTTCTTTTATTGGTATGCGAATCGCCTAACAAAAAATTATAGGTATTATTTATGCTTTTGTCAATCAGACAGGTGAAAGCGAAGCGTTTCCGAAGCGATACCGAACCGAAGTGAGACGTCAGTCCGATAGTTCTGTCGCGCTATCGGATCGCTTTCGCTTGTCTATGTGACTGGATTCAAACAATTCCATACATTACAAATAAAAACGTCACGCTTCGCATTCATCGCCTGTCTGTTTGACAAAGGCTTAAAAGAGGTCGATACACACATTACGTAGGATTATAATTTTGTGCCATGAATTTGACTTCGTAACTAAAAATAGAGGCATTTAGATTTGGATACAGGACTTTTTGCATGGAGTTTTATGTTGCTTCAACATGGTTTAAAGAGAGATTACATTTGGCAAAACTATCTCAATTAATTGACTTCTATAGAGGTCTTTACTCATGCATGCAAGATCAATAAACAGAATTATGATTTTGCTGATAGTGGTTCCTCTGTAACAGTACTCTGACTGCTGCTTCATCATCAGCCTATGATATTCCTATTGCTGACATAGGCTTCCTATCCATAGTGCATAGCATAGTGGGCCGTTATCCACTACGCGAGCCCAGTGCGGGTTTGTAGATGCCAAATGTCTTTGAAGTTTGGTTCTAGCACATGTCAGTTTCTATGATGTTTTCTTTCACGATTTTTAGAGCTGTGGTGATGAAATTAATTACACAAATTATGTAAGCATCCGCTTGCCGGGGCCGGTACCACTGGGCCATCACTGATTTTACCTTACTACTGTTTACTGAACAATTTTTTTTTTTTAATATGTAAATAAATAAATATTCTACAACTATCACACAACGCCATCTAGTCCCAAGCTAAGCAGATCTTGTGTTATGGGTACTAGACAACTGATAAATATACTTATATATTTCTAAATACATACATATTATAGATAAATTACACCCAGACACAGAACAAATGATCGTGCTCATCACACAAACATTTGTCCTGGGTGGGAATCGAACCCACGACCTCCGGCATAGCAGTCAGGGTCACTAACCACTAGACCAACAGGCCTGTCTAGAATATTACACAAGTACTTCTTTTCAGAATTATACTCACATTTCATCCTGAGGCAGATTCAAGGTGACACTGCCTCTTACATCGTCTCCATACTTCATATATCCGAAGAATCCGACAAGACCATACAGCGATATCACAATGGTCATAGCCACGTTGAGCACTCCAGGACATCCGAGGAACTGCTGGGGCTTAGCCATCTCGTTCTCAACTGGCATCACGACACCAATGCCTTCCATTGCGAAGATCACTGTGCTGGAAAGAGATGGGTATATTTAGTTATTGCTGTTAGGTTCCTGTAACTTCACTCGCTCCCATCCCTACTTAGCTTATATTCGTTTCAAGGTCCCGTCTAAATATGTATAGTTACCAGTAATGAAATGTAAACACTTGACAAAATTCTTCTTAGAATAATACCTATTTCGTAATAGCATCGCTTCCAAGAAGCACTAAAACGTAAAAGAGAAATCAATATGGTAGGAGAAAATCGCTTTTGAATTCTGGTAAATTAATTGGTCTGAACTGTACCGAAATTTTAATGAAGCCTTTTTGACGTGATTGAATAATAAACATCCATTCAACCAAACCTCCAAATAGAACGGCTGAATGGATCTTTACTCATTGGTTCAGAGATTGGTCTGGAATAACACATTATGATTCCGATTATCCTGGTCTTACTTGCTGTGTGATAATTTTTGAGTAAGGCTGCTTTTCCACCAGAGATGTGCTATGCTACGTTGCTGCGGATGCGTTTTATATCCACCAATTATATTCATTGGTTTTCATAGCACAGCACTAGTGGAAACGGATTCAACTAAGATGCATTTTTCATATGGAAGGATGCGTGCTATGGATGCGTGCTATGGGACGACTAGTATCGATACATCGCACAGCTCCAGCTGCACATCTTCCTAGCGCAGCTACTTTGCGGCGGCACATCTTACTCGCACCGCATACATACATACTACTCTGTCAAGAAAGTACCGGGAAAAGATCAATAATACACGAAATGTCTGTTATTCATCCAAATTAATTTTATCACCTTCAAAGTATGCTCCTTTAGAAACGATACACTTGCGCCAACGAATAATCCATTCATCAAAACATTTTTTAAACGCTGCTTCCGGAATTGAATTCAGTTCTCGCCGCGAATTCTCCTTTATGTCTTCTATCGATTGAAAACGGGTGCCACGAAGTGGTAATTTGAGTTTAGGAAAAAGAAAAAAGTCAGCCGGAGCCATATCTGGTGAATATGGTGGTTGTTGGATGGTATTTGTTGAGTGTTTGGTCAAAAATTCGTTCACAATGATAGCCTTGTGCGAAGGCGCATTGTCGTGGTGCAAAATCCAAGAATTTTCTTTCCACAAATCTGGCCTTTTTCGTCGAATTTGCTCTCTTAAACACCGCATAACGCTCAAATAATATTCTTTATTTACCGTTAGACCTTCCGGTAATCTATTGGCTATCTCTCTCTGAGTTGAATAGAGATTTTCAGTCACTATTTTCTTCACTTTTGCGATGTTAACTTCAGTTGCAGACGTTGACGGCCTACAAGGGCAAATCTTCCATCACATCTCGACCGCTTTTGAACGCTTTGAACGACTCATATGCACGAGTTTTTGATAAAGTCGATTTACCGTAAGCCTTCTGTAACATTTTCAGTGACTCCGAACACGAAATTCCATTGGCGATGCAAAATTTAAGACAAACTCTTTGTTCGATATTTATGTCCATTATGAAATTCGCAATACACACTATATATGATATTACTAAAACCAGCATTTAGATAAGCAATTCCCCAATTACGAGTACAAATGTCAAGAAAATCTTCTTGGTGTGCAGTAAGCACACCAAGAAGAATTGCTAATTATGTACAGGTAATTAGGGATAATAATCGCTTTGCTTTTTAAACGTTTATGGTTTCCTTTAAAATTTTCATTCGATATTTTTCTACATCAAAATAAATAATCTGTAACGGTCGTATCTTATTGTATAGTTATAAAGTGAATGTAATTAAAACTGTATTAAATATTACTATTTATTAAAAATGTTAATTATAAGTACTGGCGAACTAACAAAAGTCGTTAATCTAATGCCAAGGTTGTTTCAAAAAGTCGTTTGGATCTAAAACATTTCATTAAATAACCTGTGTTAAAACCATATTTCAGTCAGTTGCAATTAAAAGTTGTAAAGTCGTACAAATTTTAATAGTTTTCTTAAAGGCACGAGTACATAGTTTCACTGCAGAAAGCAGTAGCATACGATGTATCGCTGCGACACTATTGTTTTATTTTGGGGCATCTCATTGATGAACCTACAGGTTATCATCATCTGCCTAGTGTTTTCCCAACTATATTGGGGTCGGCTTCCAGTCGAACCAGATGCAAATGGATATTAGTATTTTACATGGAGCGATTGCCTATCGGACCTCCACAACCCAGTAACTGGGTAGTTAATACGATACCCCATGGTAAGACTGATTTTCAGACTTTAGAGCTTCTAACGACTTCACAAAGATCTACAAAAAGAAGTACAGAAGGTTGTTTTCTGCTTGAATTTATTCCAGGGGTAAGATACTCCGGGGTCGCGGGACTGTACGAATTACCGTGACCCCGGTACGTAAAGAGTTATTGAAGGACACCGTGGAATTTAGTCAGTACAAGTCTGACAGTGCCTCTCGCCCTGGGAGGACTCATTTGATGATATTACCAAATTTTTTTGAAAAAAAAAGGGGTAAGATACTGGTTTCTATGAATTTCTCTTCCACAGCTAAACTACACGTCGTACTATCACAGACTCTTTCGTTTGTTGCTCCTGTTCGCGGTCGGCTACAAAGTTACGAACTTGTACCTTTAGTATTTAAATCAGGTACCTTTACCATTATTTTTAATCGTTTTAGACTTTCCAGCTGTTATTTTGATTAAATTTCACAAATACGTCTTGAATTTAAAGTGCTTGTTTAATGTGCTAGAAGAACTATGTTTTATGATGAAAGTTTTATTTTATTGCACTTCATAAAGTATTCTGGGCTTGGTGACAAATATTTATGTCATACGCGTCGCAATAAAACAAGTTTCTTAACACCTGAGGTTTAAGTCGCATAAGCAGGTCTGGTCTGGTCAGTGTCTGACTGGATAAAAATGTGTTCACACCAGGGGCCCTAGTCTGCTATATTTAAAATTTTGTCATTCCAACACGATCCCATTGTCATTTTGCTAAAGTTCATAATCTGCTAAATTCATCATGGTCGATTATCCTTCGGTCAGTGGTCTCGTAATGAAATTGTGTAATTACATTTTGACATATTCGAACTTATTATCTATTAGTGTTATAAACAATTTGAAGTAGTAAGAAGTCCGTAAATACCAAAAAAACATTTGTACGAGATTCTCTGCCATTTCATTCAATGGAGTGTCAGTGATTGACCATTGGAAAGTTATAATGACGCAATTATGTTAGTAGATGACTAAACTTGTAAAAATCGACAATTATGAAATCAAAATGATAGATCATTCTAACACTATTGTAATAGCAGACTTGAGGAACAAGTCTGTTATGCGGCCAAAATTCTCATTTCATACACAAATGAATGTTGCAGAGCACAATGCCGCTACACTTCTCTAACTCTGCAAGTTTGCCAGAAAATGCAGCTTTTTGACCAATTCTAGAAGGATTATAATCCCGCTTCAAAACATTTCCGATTCGACAATGAAACAAATGACGTACAAAACAAGTGAAAAGTCTTTTCTCTTTTCAACCCCTTTTCATTTCATTGGTTTTTTGACGGTTACAATCGGCTCCCAAAGTCAAAAGAAACTATCTTGTTCGAAGTATTATTTTTTGTCTCTCTCAATCACACTAAGGTGAAAACTCAATATGGAATCTGAACAGACGGTACCAGGATAACATGAAGAACGTGTTGGTATTGCAGACTAAAAACAAATGTCGAACGAATAGATCCTTACCTGATGAACAAAGGCCATTGCGTGACACTGGCTACCATCGCCTTTCCCTCAGGCTTCGGCAGATCACTGAAGATATAATACATCGTGATGGCGAAGCATATCACCAAAAACACGTTAGCTATCGCCGAGAACGGTACCAGCCATTTTAAGTTCCTGATCTGGCAAATTAATACCAGTGGCACTAGAGTTAAGGCACAGTATGCTTCAACAGATAGTTTGTATTCTGGAATGTATTCGTCTAGGACCTGAAACAAATGAATACTATTAAAACCAAAGTTGTATGTTGTCTACGTATAATACACATAATTCACTTAAAAAGTGACGCCAAAACAAAACCATGATCTGCCTAGCCTGTTCCCATCTGTGTTGGGGCCGACTCCCAGCCTAGGCCGGATTCAGCTTACTTGAATATCTGCATTTTACATGGAAAGAATGCGTATCTAACCGCCACAACCCAGTTACTAGGTTATACGACACCCCTTGGTAAGACTTTCATGATTCTGACTATCAGTAACTACTGCTAAAGATTTTACAAATGACAATTGATTAAACTCACTATGATAGATAGTGACCCATCCATAGATCAACCTCTCAAGCGCGGCTTAACCTTGAAGATCAACCTGTACGGCAGTTATTATTTAGACACTGGTTCTTCGCAAAAAAGAACCATTACAAAAGGTTTCTATAATTTTCCAAACGCCTACGGTGGTAGTTATAGCAATGCCACATGGCTGTTACTTGGTATTTTATCACTCCATAAAAAAGTTATTATATCAAATATTTATGGCAACATTTTCTTGATGAAGTCCCTAATCTAGCACTAACTATACTTAATATTTGGCAGACGATCTTCGGCCACCGTAGGCGCGGGCAGCGAGTAATGTCCGTGGACCATGCCCGGGTCGCCGGCGTGTTGTGTTCCACGCGCGCCTCAAAGAGTGTCAGCAAAATGACGGGCCCCCCCTCTAGAGGGCCAAAGCCTGTCGCGGTCCCGGGTCTCACGAATTACCGTGACCCCGGAACGTAAAGGGCTATTGAAAGACACCGTGGATTTTAGTCAGTACAAGTCTGACAGTCCCTCCCGCTCCGCCCTGGGTGGGAGGAACCATTTGATGATTTTACCACGCTAAAAAAAAAAAAAAACATCACGATATGACCAATAGGAGCCCAGCAGCGACGGTAAAACCACGGGGAACATTTAGTCGTTAATTCGCTTAGTGGCCAGCATTACTTGATCCACTTTTCCATACTCTGTTGTATAAGATGGGGGTCATATAATGATGATCCTGACTGTACCAACGAAAATCGTTTGATGTTCCAAAGCTGTTGAGCAAGATAAAACCTGAGAAAGAAAGTTCAACAGATCGATAGTAACTAAATTGTCCTACTAAGTCACGAAACAGCTAATTTAATTTTAAGTATTTCAAAGCGCCTTACAAAATTAAATTGTAACAGCAAATAAGTGTAATCAAAACTTCACTGAACTTTAGCAAACATAAACCCCAATGTCAGAAAATTAATTTTATTTTATCTAAATTAATTTGGTTTTCATTTTAATTAATTTTATAGGCGTGTTAGGAAAACTTTGTAATTTATTACAAAGCTTTTACCTGTAGAATGTTTAATGCGTACCTTAAGACCGAGATCAAAGACGGAAGAAAGGGTTTATAAACAAAACAAAGGTGGAATTTTGCCAAAAATTTCCGCCTTAGTGTGTTTAACCCTTGAACGGGAAGGATTTTTTTTTTATCGTGGTAAAATCATCCAATGAGTCCTCCCACCCAGGGCAGGGCGGGAGGGACTGTCAGACTTGTACTGACTAAAACCCACGGTGTCCTACACTAGCCCTTTACGTACCGGGGTCACGGTAATGGGAAAGTCCCGCGACCCCGGCAGGCTATGGCCCTCTACAGGCCCCGTCACTATGCTGACACTCCTTGAGGCGCGCGTGGAACACAACGCGCCGTCGACCCGGGCATGGTCCATGGTCGGACAGCGAGTCGCCCATTACTCGCCGCCCGCATGCCCGCGCCTACGGTGGCCGGAGATCGTCTTGCGACGGAACGGGAAGGATGGAAAAAATAAACAACTGATAAAAACAATTTTCTTACCTCCTTGAAATTTTCAGCGATGAACACGATATAAACACAGAGTGCTGCTAAATAGGTGCAAGTCATCGCATAGTCTACGACAGTTCTGAAAAGGAAAATGTTTTTATTATATGACAAAGAGTACAGAAGCCCCAACATGAAATCTACGTATTTAACCGTACAGCGTACATGAAGTATTATGGTGTAAGGTGTTTTTTATTTCATTTACATTACGTCACAAAAACGTGAACACACGTGATAAGGCCCCTGAGACCTACATGACTGCAAAGCTATTCCGCTGCTTTGCACGCCTCCTCCCATTCCTATCAAGTTTTGTAGGAACAGTTTCTACCCCCTCCAGGATCTTATGTCTTTGCATGTGCTATGTAAGCAGGATGCCATGGCCCTGAAATGCAAACTAAGGGCAGCCGGACGTTTAGTCAGGAAAGCCGCATTTTCACTAGGGGACATTTGTCACACATGATCTCGCCCGACGTCACTTGCGACATCTACGTACGGGTCGCAGGACTCGTCGTAAGTCGACGCTAGTGGTCTTTGATGTAGTGTGAACAATACAAATGTCGAGCGACATACAAAAAGTATACCTATGCGTAAAAGTCCAGCAACATGTCTCTGCGACATGTCCCCTAGTAAAAATACGGCTTTAGAAAGGTCATTTAGTGTTTTTACCGTCCAAAACAGTGTCTTATCTATCTATGTACCAACATTTATTTTATTACGAGTCCTCTATTTATTTTTATGCCGTAATACGATTTGGCATAGTTATGTCCTTAATTCCATGCGGTTGAAGCCACGAGCATAATCTAGTCGAATTCTAGTTGTGAAAATTAGGACGAACACTACTATAATTACGTTTCTAAGGAAGTCTTACCTGGCAACATTAGCCCAAGGCCTTAGTCGTTTAGGTCCAAATTCGAATGCAGCACCGCAGGTTTCGGCGAAGCCCATCGATGGCTTCTTCGCGTCTACACATACTTCTTGTGATGTTTTGACCTGAGAAAAAAAAACTTCCGTAAGTTCCAATTTCAAATACAAAGAAAAGACGTTTGACATTTATCTATCCGCTCTAGGCACTCGTGATGGATTACAGCCCACTTCCTCCTACAGAGAGGATGAACATTATTATGATTTGATTATCCTGATTATGTATGAGAGTTCCAATTTCAGTAAGAAAAAAAAAAGTCTCAATTTGAATGCGAGTGACGTTTTGGATTTATTGACACGGGCCTAAAATATACACCGCTCAAAATACTTTATCGATAAACGGAAATACGAGCAACTGGTTCATGAAATATTCATGGTGATTCACGATATTTTTAGGCGTCATTTTAGGTGACGTTCATACGTTACTGCTCGTCCACTTGGTTGGTTTACAAAGGGAATCACACGTCGCATCGCATTGACTTGAATTAAATCCAATGATACCTGATAAACCCACCTGATAGAGATAGTGAGTTACTTGAGTGACGAGCACTCTGTTTTTCATGACGCTTTATAAATGCCCTCCTCGCCTATTATGGGCCTTATGTGAAATAAAATATATCATATCGAGGATGCAACCGTAATAAGTACGGATTTGTTTCGGTCTAAACCGCTAGATGGCAAGGACTGGCGGCGGTCACAGCCTTTCTATGTGTTGCACCGCCAACAGTTTCACTCCATTCTGTGTTTCCTGATATTTACAAAATCAGGATACCGTATTTAAGTCAAAAGTGAATAGATTATTTTAATGCAAGCGTGCTTCATCGACCAAATCATTGCTTACCCTCAGGAAAGATGGTGCTCTAGAGTAACAAAAAAAAATCGTCGCGGTCGCCACTAAAACGCGTGAACGAGTGACCGGTATCGTATGAGAATCGCCTAAGTAAAAGAAATTTTAATATAGACAACAGATCTTTATAAGGATAAACAACAACAACATCATGTTTCTCCAAGGTCAGTTCTTCAACAATTTCGTATTATTATGGTAATGGTATTCCGATCGAGTTTTGGGTTTATTAATATAAACAGGTAAGACAATTTGTTTACCTTTTTAGGTGGATAGTATTGACACGAATTTCAGCTTTAGTTTGTGGAGAAACGTAGGGTGAAGGTCATACATAACATACATATTAAATTAAAATCGGATAGGTATCGTCACCGTTCCGCCTTTCGCCTCGCCAT
The DNA here is from genome assembly GCA_943136025.2 of Agrotis puta. NCBI lineage: Eukaryota > Metazoa > Arthropoda > Insecta > Lepidoptera > Noctuidae > Agrotis > Agrotis puta. Next base: position 16,998,785 of record OW964176.2, on the reverse strand, counting down.
CAAATACCCGTATCTACATTCATTAACTTTCCGAGTATGTCAATGACACCTATAAAGGTTGATATGGTATGTTTTTTTTTACGTGGTAAAATCATCAAATGAGTCCTCCCACCCAGGGCAGAGCGGGAGGGACTGTCAGACTCGTTCTAACTAAATTCCACGGTGTTCTTCAATAGCCCTTTACGTTCCGGGGTCACAGTTATTCGTGAGTCCCGCTATCCCGGCAGGCTTTGGCCCTCTACAGGGGGACCCCGTCACTATGCTGACACTCCTTGAGGCGCGCGTGGAACACAACGGTTTGGTGGAAAAATAAATTGTTCATGATATTATGAGTAGTAGAGAATTATGGAAGAAGAAGTCATGGTATGTTGTTCATGTACGTGGGGGATACATGTTCTTTATTATTCTTTAAAAGTAGCTAGGCGCTACTTTGTGTAATTTATTTAATCACTACTGCTCTCAAAATGGTGAAGAAAAACATCGTCAGGAAACCGGCATGATCTAGGACGAAAAAATCGAACACATGTGACATCCACCAACCCGTACTGGGCTCGCGTGGTGGATTATGACCCACTCAAAAATAAACATCTATTGAACGTTTTTCAAAAAAAAGTGTAACTGCAAATTGACCCTTATACCAACGTGAAATGACGTTTTGACGTTGACAGTTTTTTTACAAGTGTTTAACAGATGTTTATCTTTTTGTGGTAAGATATTATAAATTACAATTATAACTGACATTAAAAAGAGATACATGGGTACTTTTATTTCACAGAGGGTTTTTCGCAAAAAAAACCCGGTACCTATTTGTTTGTTTTTATACATACAGAGTTGAATTCTAATGTATTAATTTGTGTATGGTCGATGGACGGTCGATTTAATGTTGTATAGTCGATGTATTCAATGTAAGATCATACGGATAGCAAAATACATTTTCGGTTTAATTGAAATTCGATAGTCTTAAACCAAAATGGACTGTGGAAATGGCGCTGAATTAAGGAGAAAGTGAAAGATTAATTAATTAATTTGATTTAACCATCCACAGTAATCCCTTTCTGAAAGAAAAATGAAACGGACTGTTACCAAGCAGATTTTCACCGCTTCAAGAATTACCTTAATTAAAAAGTATCGTTGGATTTACAATGTTGCGCTGAAGTCATAGAGTTGAAATTCTGACAGTATCTAATTATTATAGGTGTACTAAAGCGTTAGTGAGAGAGCAGTAGTTCTAATTGATAGAGCACTTGAAGCCCGTAGGTAACAGCTCCAACTTGTGCGGTTTTGAACCGAGCCAAGTGTACTAACTACTATCTAAACACGAAACCCAGTAGTTTCGGGCGTTTCCTACGCCGCGCCGTATCACTTACGGTTATAAGATTAGTGAGTGGTGAGAACGAAAACTTGGTGACAACATGATTGGACAGTTGTCCCGACTCCGATTGTTTAATCAAAACGAATAGGGAGTAGGGTTTATTCCAAAAGTTTCGAGTAAATTTCGTTTGGACGAAGAGAGCACCCAGAAGTATTACTTTGTAAAATTAATTTTATCACCATTGTTTTTAAAACAGTGAAGGAAAACATCGTGAGGAGACTGGCATGCCTTGAACTAAAAACCAACAAACCCGGATTGGGTCTGCGTGGTATATTAACACTTTCAGCTGAGCATCTGGGTATTCAATTGTTTGTTGCGCGGTGCACTATTTTCTCTGAATGTATGCGTAATTAGAACACAGAAAAACTAATATGGAGTGGCGCTAGCAGTCCCAAAATTTAAAGTGATACGGCGCGATGACGTAGCTTGAAGGAATTTATATAAGCCTAAGCCGTTGTTTATACACATTCTTTGAAGAAAGACATATTTTTTACTGACGTGATTAAGCGTTGTGTCAAATAGCGTTTTTCAAATTTTACGTGTTATAATTATAAAGATCGGACTAACTTACCAAGTGACGTCCGATCCTCAATTATGTGAAGTAATGTCGTCTCCATAATTTTATACAGTAGTATGCAAATCTTTGCATGCGCGTTGCCACATTATTAAAAGATGAAGCGAAAAACGCCCATCTCTATTTCAAGGTAACATCCCTAGTGCTCCAACTTTATCTGTCATTGTTTCAAAGAATTCACAACTTTCGTGCAGGGTTAGAATCTGAAACATATTCTGGGTAGGGTCGGGAATAGGATGGAGACGACATTACTTCACATAATTGAGGATCGGACGTCACTTGGTAAGTTAGTCCGATCTTTATAATTATGTTCCGTAATGTCGTCTCCATAATTTTATACAGTAGATGTTTAAAGAAGAAAGTTGTGATAACACGTTCAAATTATTTAACCACCCTTTCATAATTTGAAGACTATTATAATTAGTCAACATAAAATTTGCCTTCTACATGTTGGCTAAACATTTAAATTCTTGTAATCAGTCTTTTGTGAAATATAATTTAAATCGTCCGATAACCGCCTAATTTTTTCGTTAAGATCTAGTACAGTTTGGCTGGTATTTAATGATGTGTTTGGCAGACTCATCATAGTCGCATCAAATAATGTCGAACTGTCTTTGCTGATATCATTTAGAGAACTGGTTCTTTGTATTTTACGGTATGTAATATTATTGCTTTCTTCCCTTATAATAATATGCCAAAATAGTAATATCAAATATTGCAATTTAAATCTATGTGAAATGGAACGTCGTCCCAAAATGCTGATACTCAATACAATACAGTTAGATTTCCGAACGAAGATAAATATGTCCGATCACAGCCAACTTTGACAACAACTTACACAATGTGAAGAATGTTACAATCAGTCAACATAAAATTTGACTTGTCTATGTTCTACATTGAAATACTTATAATCAATCTTTTCATTTTACACCATAACATCTGAATCATCATTAAGGCCACACCAAGCAAAATAGTTTGGATCACTTATGATAAGCCTTTTACAAAATATAGTAGATATTGAGTTGTTGTCCCAACCTGCTGATTTTTTAATTATCTTAATATTAGCACCTGAATCAGAAGCTTTTGGAGTGGCAGTATGCGTAAGGCATGAGCTGCATCTGCTATGAGCAGCATATTTAGTGACATCTAAACCACTAACAGATAGTATTTGTTTAATCCATTAACTAATAGATGTTGATGAAGCTGAATGACAAGGTTTCTTAATTAATGTTGGTAATAATATAATTATGGTAATATTATTAATTATCACAATTGTTAATTCTTATGTTTTTAGTTGCATCTAAGTAGGGTAACAATATTGTTTGATAGGACAACAGGACAGTCATTTGTTTTCTTAAAAAAAAAATGATAATGGTAAATGACATCTGAATTACAGTCATATGTCTTAACAGAGGCTAGAATCTTAATTCAAAAATTATATTATATATAATAAAATTCCTTCATTTACACGAATGTTTTCTATCCTTATAAATGGCAGGGTTTGCACTCAGTGAGCGGTAAAGTTTTGATTGACATCATCCTTTGGAAATCTTCCTTCTATCATTAACTTCTATATGTGTTCCTATAACCAGTTGTTGCTACAATGTTGATCTTATGGAATTGAAAGGACTATAGTACAATGTAATTCCTCTCCTCATGAAAGCTTCCCTGATAATACAGTTGCTGTATAAGTATCAAGTGTAAGGGGTGTGGAACTCTGGAAGGATATTGCAAGTCTGGTGAGATGCAAGGACAACGTTCACAGATGTAACTATAGATTCAAAAGGTGGATACAAGGTTGTGACAACCACCTCACTACATACTACTACACCCCCCCCCCCTCTCTTTTTATTTGAAGGGACCTACTTAATAGGGCAAACAGGGGAAATGTATTAAAGAATATTGCATCTCACTTGATGATTAAATCATCAATGGATAAGGTATCTAGTCCGAGTATCATGAAACATGATTTTGGTACTTAGCATTAACTCAACTGGCAAATAAGTCAACTTAAAGGCTACCTAACTTTTCAACAATTGTATTTATTTATTTTTTGTATTTATATTTTTAAGACGTTGCCCCACACTAGGAATTTCTCCTGTGTCGTGGGTGCGTTTACAAATCACATACACAAACACCCAGACCCGGAACAGCTACTTGTAGGTCATACAAATATTTGTTCCGTGCGGGAATCGAACCCGCGACACATTGCACAGCAGTCCAATCGCTCAGCCACTGAGCTAACCGTACAATGGGTTTGTATGCTTTAAAAGAAGTTTCTTCAAAGCTAATAGAACATGCTAATCTAGACTATAAGATGGGGCGCTGTGTTCCACCTATCTTATTGACATGATATGGCTGTAATGTTGTCTATACTCAGCAATATTTCACAATTAGATAGATTTGACGCAATGTTTTCAAGTCTATAAAAAACTGTAATCAATTCAAGGTAATTGATGTGATACATTGTGTCATGGTCTGTCCAGTACTCCATGACTCTTCATGTCATTACAACCAAGACCACAGTCAGTTAGCAAGGAATCAGAGGAAATCTGTGATATAAAGTAGAACTCTTTTATTTTGCAATTAGTGAGAAAGTAGGATGTCCACCGTTGTAAATCCTTTATGCCTTTGCTGTCTAGGTAACAGTTTGCAAAATTGTTAAACAGGGCTATTGTTTTATTTCTTTCAAGAACTTTTGTATATAACCAACCATATTCCGCTGCTGGGCATGCTGTAATAAGTAATCCAAGTAATTCTGCAATATAGTTTTACACTTGAGATCTAATTTTATATTTTTCAGATGTTTCTGTAATTGTTTCATTTTCAGTCTCAGGAAGTGATATAGAAAGCAAGATGGCACCTAAGAATTTATATTTTTGCTTGGGTTGTAAACACCTTTTCTCCCCATTTATTATGAAACCTAAGTTTTTCAGTAACTGTACAGTAATCTCTAAATTTGACATATTTACTATCAAAACTTATATATTATCATCTAGAATAATCTAGGTGAAAAACTGGCTTAGGTCTTTGGGACCACAAGTAGGACATAATTTAGTGAAAACATATGATGCTATACTAAGGCTAAGGAGAAGAGAAGTAATTTCACATATCACAATATGAATTTTAACCCTTAAATATTCCTTGATGTTTTTCCACAGATAATGAGCAATATGCATTTTTAAGATCCATGTTTGTCATAAAACCATTTAGACTTATCAGTCTGGTGGCCATTCTTATGTCCTAATTTAAATGTGTGTGTATTAATACTTATGTATTGATATTAAGTTATTAAGCTTAAAACGCCATGTCTCCTCTGCTTTAGGATGAAAAAAAAAAAATACTAGAAGGAACTGGTTTTATATGGTTTTACAGCAACACTACTTCCTTTTTGGAAAAATTATAGATTAGCCTTTGTGAAATTTGAGTGTTCACATTCAAATGCGATTTTATATCTTGGTCACAAGTAGTGGGACTAGTGTTGATACTATCCCAATGACAAAGAAATGGTTCTACGGTGTGTCTGGTAGTGCTGTTGATGTCTCAGTAGAGAATGCCCACTCAATAGGCAATGGTAGTCATTGAGAGCCCGGGAAGCTTAAAATATTGTTAAACTTGAGTCTTAATGGTTTTGATTTTAGCAGCAGACTTCTTTACTGTTTGACAGACAGCCAGCTTATCTTGTAATTTGTCCTCAGATTAATTCAGAAATTATTGAATTTTCCATAATTCTTTTAGTTCTTTGTTTAGACCTAGGGGGGTTAGTGACCTTCTAGTTAGGGTGTCACTGTGTAAGATGTTACTCACACTAAATAGTGTGAGTAACATCTTTATGTTCCCTCATGTTCTGTTGAGATAGTATATATTAACTATTTAACAGTTGCCCGATTGCAGACAGTAGCGGTCAAGATGACTTCTTTGACACTTAGTCTCTTGTTTAAGCCCACTGTGAGTCATGGCTTCAGCTAATTCTTCAGTATTCATCAACAATCATTTAGGATGTCATATTCCTTCCATAAAAAAGGGGAAAGAAGAGATTGAGGAGGCTTTAACCCTTGGGTACAACATATGAGGAAAAAAGCTTAATAATATTTTTTTCCTTTACAAAATCTTGTGTTTCCTTTAATTTAGCCTGTAATTTAAGTATTCTCCTTTCTTTCCCAGTACTAGACCTTCCTTTTTCAGGATCTTGCAGATTTCTTCAGTCTCCGGCATTAACATATGTACACATGAATGGTTGTTGGATCCACCGTGGCTCCGAGCGTGTGTAGGGCTCCAGGTACGTGAACTGAATTGAATATTAAGGTAGGTACAGCCACACTGCCGGCTAACCTCTCGTGTTAGCTCTCTTGGCAAGTGTTGAGTAAGTACTCATGGCTTCCCACGACTGAGCTCTCATAAAAGCTCTAGGGCACTGAATTATGTCAAGGTGGGTACCTACAGTTACACCGCCGGCTATTCTCTCGTAATAGCTCTTTCTTGGCAGGTGTTGAGTACTCATGGCTTCCCATGGCTTACATCTCGTAAAAGCTTTAGGGACACTGAATTGAATATTAAGGTAGGTGCAGCCACACTGCCGGCTAACCTCTCGTGTTAGCTCTCTTGGCAAGTGTTGAGTAAGTACTCATGGCTTCCCACGGCTGAGCTCTCGTAAAAGCTCTAGGGCACTGAATTATGTCAAGGTGGGTACCTACAGTTACACCGCCGGCTATCCTCTCGTAATAGCTCTGTATTGGCAGGTGTTGAGTACTCTACGTACATATAATGAACACATTAACCTTATTGTTTTGCCGGTTAATTTACATATCCGAATAATGGACTCGCCCATAGTCTAGTTAATTGCATTAACAATTATTATACCCATGATTAGCCTCTCGTGATAATTCTAGGGTTAATTTGCCGTTAATTCCGATGCTTAATACGTTTAAGCAGATTTTAGCTTGTTTTGCCGGTTAATTTACATATCCGAATAATGGACTCGCCCATAGTCTAGTGAATTGCATTAACAATTATTATACCCATGATTAGCCTCTCGTGATAATTCTAGGGTTAATTTGCCGTTAATTCCGATGCTTAATACGTTTAAGCAGATTTTAGCTAGATCAAACGCTTTGTACGACTTACCGGAACAGCGGCACTTGCGACTTCGCTCAATTCCTTTTTTGAGTCTATTTAGTTCTTTATGGAGTCTTTCGATGGAGAATTTGTAGTCACTGGGTCGTCGTTGACCCTTTCTTATATCCATTACTAACAATTTTCACTTATTATAATATATATTTCGAGAAAACTTTGGATTGACGTGACAACGCAACGCACAAAAAAGTACAAATGACAGATAAAGTTGGAGCACTAGGGATGTTACCTTGAAATAGAGATGGGCGTTTTTCGCTTCATCTTTTAATAATGTGGCAACGCGCATGCAAAGATTTGCATACTACTGTATAAAATTATGGAGACGACATTACGGAACATAATGTTGCTCAGCTCAAAGTGTTAAGTCGACTCCCTCTCACGGAAAGGAGGTCTGTGTCCCAGCAGTGGGAACATAAAACACTGATAATTAATAGGCAAGTTGACAACTACAGGGTTGCGGGACTTACGAATTACCGTGACCCCGGTACGTAAAGTGCTAGTGAAGGACACCGTGGATTTTAGTCAGTACAAGTCTGACAGTCCCTCCCGCCCTGTCCTCGGTGGGAGGACTCATTTGATGATTGTACAACGAAAAAAAAAGCTGACAACTACAGAATTATCAAATCAAAATTTGGAAACACTGTTTTGTGAACTCTTCCGATGTACTTACTTACGTTCCGGATAGAAACAACATTATGTGATGATCAAAAGCGATGATAAGTCTACTTCACACGGAACAATTTCGATACAACATTATCAAAAATAGCATAATATTATGTAAGAAAACAAAAAGTTTACAAAGGTATTTTAGTGGATCATTGTTTCGTGGCATGTAAAAACCACATGCATTTTTATGAGGGCATTGTTACCAAAATACTTTATTTAAATATTCACTTTTTTATTTTTACATAATTAAAAGGGTTTAAACAATATCAAATACAGAGCAAATTGTTATCGTTAATAAGCCAACTAACAACTTCTTCCATCTGTTTTCTTAATAGAAGCTAACGTTTTTGGGAAACGATATTTAGGGCTTCTATGCTTGGGGTGCTAAGACAGGAAACCTCCACGTGCGCCCATGGACTGGAGTTCCCTCGTCCCAGTTCGGCGAGTAATGGGTAAGCTCGCCGTCCGACCAAGGACCAAGCCCAGGTCGGTGGCGCGTCGTGTTTCACGGGTCACCGACGGAGCCCCTTACGGGGCCAAATGCCTGCTGGGGTCGCGGATTTTTTCTTAATCCAGGTTACCGCAGCCCCGGAACGTAAAGGGCATCCGAAGAAACACGGGTGGATTTTAGTCAGTAAGAGTCAGACAGTCCCTCCCGCCCCACACTGGGCGGGAGGACTCATTTGATGATTTTGCCACCCTTAAAAAAAAAAAGGGCTTAGAGCAACAGTTGTATTTCTGTATGGACTTGGGCCCCTATTAATATTTTGACATCAATAGGGAACGAAAACACAATAGAAATATATTCTCACAGATGCGATTCCCTTTGCGATTTCGTTGCGGATGTAGTGCCGTTGCGGTACGTGTGAATCTCTAAGCAACAACACGCTTTAGGGCCTCTTGTTATTAAGCCCAATGGTACAGAACGCGACACACGCCCCCAATAACTTTTTTTTTTTTTTTTTTGCGTGGTAAAATCATCAAATGAGTCCTCCCACCCAGGGCAGGGCGGGAGAGACTGTCAGACTTGAACTGACTAAAATCCACGGTGTCCTTCACGAGCCCTTTACGTACCGGGGTTACGGTGATGGGTAAGTCCCGCGACCCCGGCAGGCTCTGGCCCTCTACAGGCCCCGTCAATTTGCTGACACTCCTTGAGGCGCGCGTGGAACACAACGCGCCGTCGACCCGGGCATGGTCCATGGTCGGGCAGCGAGTCGCCCATTACTCGCTGCCCGCATGCCCGCGCCTACGGTGGCCGGAGATCGTCTGGCGACGTCCGTCGCCGTGGGCGTCTACCACTGCGGGTGGGTCGGAGGGAGGACACTGTTCTCTCCCTCACGCGGCACGCCTCCTCCTTCGCGAGCATGACTGCTTCGCAGAAGGAGGCGACCGCTTCCCACTCCGTCTCGCCCCGCAGCATGGCCTCGACCAATGCCGGGCGCGAGAGGTCTCCGCCTATCGCCGTCGTGAGGACACGGCGGTGCTCTGCCCAAGCGGGGCAGTCCTGCACCGTATGCTCCACCGTGTCCTCAGGACGGTCCTTGCAGTGGTGCCCCCAATACCTTACGACTTTGCTATCCAGTTGATTATCGTAATACAAATCTATGGAGTTTCGTACACAGGTACGCGTCAATGGATATCAAAGTCGTAAAGTATCGGAGATCTTGCATCGCGTTGTCTATGAAGAAGTCACAATAAAGAGAAACATCAGTCACGGAACATTGATTAATAGATGTAATCTCCTGAGAATTAAATAGCAGTCACCTTGGCCTTCACGACGCTTCCTTCTAATACCGTAAGCAGTGACGAGACTGCAAACAGTCTGATACATAACATTAACATTAGAATTCTCAGAAAAAATGATGATCAAGGTCTTGAAACGGATTTTGTTGCAATTTTAGTCTAGTATAGGCTTACGGCCGGCATGTAGTAGGCAGCTTACTGTCGAACCTCAAGGAACTAGAGAGACTATCGGCTAACTGACGGGCCCATAAAGTGGCCATAAAGTCTATGAAAGATAGTGGCCCTGTCACGCAAAGGACTACCGAGGAATACCCGGGGAATAGGGGGGCTTTTAGTCAGGTCTTGTTGCCCCACCTGATGATTTTATCATCCAAAAAAGGCGTATTAAAAAGGAATTTCATGCATGCACATTTATATCCACCCGTAATATTAATAACAATGATACGGAAGTCGATCAAATAGCGCGATCGAACGGTTCATCGAATAAAAAAAAACATACAGTCATTTGTCCATGACATTCCGACTTCGAATATTAAGCTGGTTTCACACTTACTGCAATACTAGGAGCAAGGAGGTTAAATAATATAAGTCAGACAGGTTGATTTTCAAGGTCAAACCGCGCTTGCTGAGCTTGATCTGTGGACAGGGTACCGTCTATCTCTCTAACATAGGGAGTTTCCGCCGCGCCTCTGAAAACACGTGTTGGGCCCGGCTGGCACTTAATCTTCAACGTCTTTGATAGTCATTACTGTTAATCAGAAACGTGAAAGTCTGACAACCGTTCCTACTAAGGGGTCGTGTTACCCAGTTATTGGGTAGTGAAGGTCAGATTGGCAGGCGCTCCATGTAAAATACTGCCATTCAGCTGCATGCAGTTCGTCAGGCAACCCCAGCATTGTTGGGAAAATGCTAGGCCGGTGATACCAACCACATGAAATCACAACGACTAAAGGGGATCAAGCAATGGTTACGTATAGGGTTGCCAACGTTTTTTTGTCTGAATATAGTATATTTATTAAAAAGCCATACAAAATAAAGGACGCTTCAAAAAAATATAGTATTTTAGTTAAGAAGAATAAAAAATAGAACCAAGTTATATTTTTACTAGTTTATTTTTTATAAAAACTATGTTTCTTTGCACTTCTTGCATTTTTTAGACGACGAAGACGCGTTCGAAAATTACAGGAGGTTTTTTTTCATTATTTTAGTTATTTTAGTATTAAATTTAATTGTAGTAATTTAAATATAAACATTGAGCTATTGTACTGAATTATAGTATTTCCGCGTACTATATATTTCTTTAACAGTATATAGTACGGAGACCCTAAATACAGTACAATACTATATGTTATAGTACGGTTGGCAACCCTAGTTACGTATGACTAGTGTTGTTGTAGACACTGCTTTGTAGTACCCGCAAAATGTGGATGTTGTTTGTTGTTATCCTTGTGATGTGACCAACTGCATCAAGTTCGCGTAGTTAGTGTTTGCAACTTGGTTAATATCACCGACGCCGACAATGATGGCGGCTTATTCTGGCTTGTGTAAAACCTAATATTTATTGCCAATTTTCCCATATTATAAAATATTACCCGCCCACGCGCACGTGTCGCGGTTGTGATATGATTGTGTGTGCTTTGGCTATTAAGTAGGTATAACTTTTGTTTCATAACATTAAGGTGGGTTGACTAGAGCGTTTACTTGTTATAGAACATCGAGCTTTTACTTGTAACTACAATGATTTTGTTACAACCTGATTTTATAAATCAATGAGCGGTTTTGTTTAACATTTAATCAAGCAAATTACTGAGAATTATAGGTCTGAAATTTAAACAAAAAGTGTAGTCAAGGTTGAAAGAAAAGTTACAGATAAATTTGTATAAAGAAACGTTACATTAGATGGAAATGTTTTTTGAAAAAATTGTATTTACCAGTGATGCACCATTTTTGAAAACGTTACATTACAATGTATTATAGCAAAAGCTCTATAGTGTACAGCCAACTTTTGACTTTGAAAATGAAGACTATTTTTACACGCGCGGCGGCTTTGTTCAAGAAACTCCAAGCCGTGCTCAATCATACCGAACTGAAAGTTAATATGAAGCATCTATGAATTTGAAAAATGAGTATTCATTTAAATCATGAAAGAGAAATATGCAAGCTGAAAACTTGAAGATATCGGAAAAAACTTAACAGAAATTCTTCGAAGCTTTTTACGATCTTTTGATTTTCAATAAAGCATGAATAACGATGCCTGATTGTAGAGAAAAAAAAAACACAGACATCAATATTATTTGCTTTTTCGGGAGATCTAAAAATTAAATTATGGACAATCTGAATATTAAAAAAAGTAAAATACACTTGAAATCTAAATTGAAATCTAAAATGAATTTTACTTTTTTTTACAGAAACAGTTTTAATTCCCGCGCGATGATTTCCATACTTTATTTAAGACACACTTCAGAAATGAGTGTGTATAATCTTGTCGTGCAACAATGAACGCATCGTTTGCCCATACGATACGAGTCGAGGATTACAGGCTTTTTTTTTCGTGGTAAAATCATCAAATGAGTCCTCCCACCTAGGGCAGAGCAGGAGGGACATTCTCTTAAATTATTTTTTTAGGACAAACCCTCTACACTATTCCCAAATCACTACAACTCCTGAAAGCCAGAATCAATACTGGCAACCAACCAGAAAAGCGCCGTGGCAATGAAGCTCGAAGTGTCCCGGAGAATAAATTTACCTGTCTTGGATCCTGCAACGAAATTAATCAGAAAAGAATAGTGGAGGAGTAGGAAAAAATATGTTTCCACTTCCCTCCATGCAAGCAGGAGACAGAACAAAACAAGGCCAATAGACACAAAGGGACATTACAACTGGGAGAAGCTCAGTTGCCTAGCACTACGGGTAAAACTGGCTACTAATATTAATGGGTCCTAAATTGTGAGCTGCTATATTTGATTCCAATAAAAAGTATGGCAAAAACGCTTGAACGCACGGAAGTTTGTTCGAGTTTCCACAAGGTCCGAGTAGTAAATGACTCCAGATGTAGTCTTAACAGTAACCAACATAATATTGCGTTCGTTCTGCCAAAGAATACACTCCCATAGAATATGATGTGCTGACATATTCACAGTCAGATGTCGAATATTGACAAAAAGGCGAGGGAAGAAACTTGAAGGAAAATAATTTAATTTTAAAGTTACCATGTCCCGTGAGAAATTGGGCAACACAGTGATCCACCTCCAGCTACGTCCTAGCCAGCCGCTTGAGGCTGTAAGACTCGTACTGACTAAAATTCACGGTGTCCTTCAATAGCCCTTTCCGTTCCGGGGTCACGGTAAGTCTCGCGACCCCGGCTGGCTTTCCCCCGGAGGGCTTTGGCCCTCTAGAGGGCCAAAGCCCGATACAGGCTTAATGTTATTAACACTTACCAGTACATACACGCAATGAGTGCAAATAAATCCGACGACTAACGTGCCGATGGCTCCTGCTGCTAGTCCAGCATTCCTGAACGCAGCAGGCATAGCCAGGATACCAGACCCTAGCGAGGACTTCAGTAGGTGTACGAGAGATCCTATTGTTCTGTAAGAAAGTAATATTTGTTACCACAGTAGAAAAATGTAATTTATTGTAAGTTAATTATTGATTCTGAGAGTATTGGTGACCCAGTGGTGACTTAAGCAGAAATATTTTACTGTATCACTCGTTTACTCAGTACGTGTAATCAAGGCACTGTCAGTTGTAAACTCTGGACGTGTTAATTTTTGAGAATTTTTCAACACCACTGCTCTTAAAACGGTGAAGAAAAACATCGTGGGAAACCGGCATGACCTAAAATCAATGTTTAAGACATGTGACATCTACCGTATATCTCATAGAGGCTACGGTATTTTCAATAATACGGTCATGAACTGTCATAGAACTTCTAATTAATTTTTCTTTCTAAAAATTAATTTGGTTTCTGAAAATTACTTACGAATTCGGGTGTTCCACTTTTCTATGTTCAAACGGATTATAAGCTTTTTCGCTGATTACTTCTTTTGAGCCTAAACTTAGTGTTGATTGGAAGCCTGGATTACTTGCGAGGTTAGCCCTGAAAATAATTGAAAGTCGGATTAATTCGAGATTTTCTAGTTTCAGTCGGAAATCGGATTTACCGGAAATATTTTTCTATTGAAATTGAATAAAGCTGTGTTCTACGAAAGCGAGACTTGCTCGCGAGACCATTGCGTTTATTTTATACGGTGATTGCGTGCTAGTGCGTGAGTACCTAGGTAACCTTCCGGCACCGCGTGAGTAACTTGAGTGATACTGGGGCACTGAAACGCAAAAGGCAATTGAAGGAACGGGTAGTCTACCATGACGTCTTAAAGCGTGAGTAGTTCGGCTGTGGGGAAGAGACAGAGCTATACAAGTCGTCTAGCGCCATCTCGTTCTCTGGGCGGAACCACTCACGCGGGCCACCTGGGTGATACGAGTCTGACCCTCTCGTTCGTCACAAGACGGACGAAGTTATTAGATGACTTTAAAGAAAAGGAATAGGATTTATTCTTCGCGACTTCCGTATTCGCTTTATCAGTAAACGGATTTGATTAGGACGCGGGGTTACTATTAGATACGTATGTAATTAAAAATATCGTAGTAATATGCATTTCATTTAAAGCTAGAGAAAGGTTTTATCTAATTTTGTGACTCATTAATTTGACCCTGAGACCCTGGCCCCGCAAAATTATGCGAGTATTCTGTGTCTATTTTGGCACAATCACTACGTAAGTTTCTCCAACTAATAATACCCACCAAAAACATTAAAATAATGTAAAAAAATGCCAAGTCTCTCGATGCAGTCTTTCCATCGTAAAAAGTTTTGAGATCTCATAGAAGCCAAGTCCTATTCAAATTATTTTGTAGTTATAAATCAACATTTAGTAATTGTATCAATAGTTTTGTTTATATTATAATTATAGTGACTTGGCAATGAGCACAAGAAGAAACAAAACGGCATATTTGGAGTTGAAAGTCACACACCGCATGCGTAAACATTAATATCACAAAATTAATTTTCTTTTGGTTTATCCGTGTCGTCCCAACCGAATTTCGGCAACGGCAGTCAGTCTCATCCAAGACTAGTAAACTGCGCAGGACATAAATTATAATGCACAATTGCACAAGTGTGTACGCAAACACTAGTGTTAGTGTACTCTCGGTTCATTTACTTTCATAAAGCGATGGCCCGTAAGGTACTTATTTTTTATTATTGCATTGGAGCATGTAGTCGGTAGTGATCTGATCACAGGTCTCGTCAGTAACATTTGCACATAATTCCAGGCAGCAAGCAGCTTTTAATTGGTGCTCATTGCCAAGTCACTATAATTATAATATAAAGAAAACTATTGATACAATTACTAAATGTTGATTTATAACTACAAAATAATTTGAATAGGACTTGGCTTCTATGAGATCTCAAAACTTTTTACGATGGAAAGACTGCATCGAGAGACTTGGCATTTTTTTACATTATTTTAATGTTTTTGGTGGGATCTCATTTATTTTTTGTAAGTGTATTTCTTTCTTTTTTTTTAGGTGACCTCATAATTTCTTGGACTTCAGCTACTGCTTTGCTTAGAACCCATTCTCTATCTCTTTTGTTTCTTTTCAACGAGCTAAATAAACATAAATCTACTAACTTACAAAATAAATATAACTAAACTAAATAACACGTAAACAACTAGATATTGTAACTACCTATGTCTATGTTATATTAATAAACTATTCGCCTAAATAACTGTTTCAGTAACAATAATAAATCTACTATCTAATCCGGCTAACTTAAGTTCTCCGAATATAGCTACAATATTTTTTTAGTTTCGAAATGGTTTTTCATAGGTAGGTGGCGCTATCAAATGAAAATTATCGAATTATTTTAAAGTACTACATAGACTGCGCTCGGTAACGAAACCATAGCGCGATTCAGACAGGTACAACGCCATCTATCGAGCGCGCATACAATCGAAATTTATCGCAATACAATGAAGTTTTAGCTTTATTAATTTAATGAATTATGAACTTTATGTATCAATTAATTATAGTCTATATTTTTATTATTCTTTTCTATTCCATGTATTTATTCATCCAATTGAATACTTAAACAACGAACAAAGTTAACAATGCAGTCAAAATCCATACATAATGTTCTTGTCAAACCGCAAATATAAAATTGTTTTCTATGGTATATTATTTTTTAATGTTTTTATAATTTTTCCTTTATATGTGGCTAATGACCTATCTTGGTGCAAAATTTGAAGTTTCTAAGTCTGCTAGAAGTACCTTAGATTTTTGATGATCGGTCAGTGAGTCAGTGAGTCAGTGAGTGAGTGACAAAATGGTGTAACTTTGATCGACCGTAACTCCTAAACTATTAATTCAATTGGCATGTAATTTCGAACTTAAGCTTGTTCTAATGCCTACTATTATTCACCGAAAACCTAAACTCCTAGCTTTGTCCACGTCGAAGATATAGGGGGGGCGAAACAGCCGCGAATCGCATCGAGAAAAGATGGTACGGCCGTGCCCGTTTTGCTCGAGACTTGGCTGGGGCACTGCCGTGCCCCCAGATTACTTCACTAACTTATGTAACAATTAAATGGAACTGCCTGAACTGAACCTGACTTACACTCGACTATAACTCGAATATAACATCCAACTTATGCTCTAAACGTTTCTCAAGAAGCACAAAAGCATTTAATTCAGAGTTAAGACTAAATGCTTATAAGGTACCTACATGAAAGAGAATTGCTACTAGTATAATTATCTTGTGCTAAAGTTGGTCCTTATAAGGTATTTACATACTCTAACGTTTATTCCAGCGTTCATTCATGGTCGCGGGACTGTACGAATTACCGTGACCCCGGAACGTAAAGGGCTATTGAAGGACACCGTGGATTTTAGTTAGTACGAGTCTGACAGTCCCTCCCGCTCTGCCCTGGGTGGGAGGACTCATTTGATGTTTTTAACACGTTAAGCGTTCATTCATGCTAATCTAACAGATATTATGCCGTAAGCCGATCGCTGAATTAGCCACATCGTTACATGCCTTGGCACATGATGTTTTTTTTTACCCGACTACGGCAAAGCCAAAAGGAGGGTTATGATTTTGACCGGTATGTATGTATGTTTGTTCCCTCATAACTTCTAAACTACTGATCATTACATAACAAATGAGTTGTCGTTAGAAGTGGTTATAGGCTAGGTGACATGTCATCAAATCCAATATGGCGTCTTCTAGGAGCTGTAAAGTCGTAACCGAAAAAATATTATGCACTGTATCGAAATGGGTATCAAATTAAAGGGCTTGATACACACTGGAAATATATCTTGTAGCTTAGGAAATACATTATGTAGCTTTTACTAGCTATTTTTATTCTGAGATATCATTTAATTAAGGTATCAAAAATGTCATAATTTATAACTTTGCCTCACCAAATTAAATCTTAAATCCGCAACTCAAAAACTATACATACGTATAACATAAATTATTATAAAAAATAAATTATACTTACTTCAAATTATATAACCCTAAAATAGTGTAAATAAAAAATAAGTTAAAAGTAACCAAAACCCGACTACGTAAAAATCGCCCACTGAAAAGTATAAAACAAGAACAATATTCATTTGTATGTATTCTTGTTTTATATTTTTCAGTGCGCGATATTTTTTATCGTTGTAAAATCTCCAAATGATTCCTTCCACCCAGGGTTGGATGAGAGGGTCCATCGATAGCCCTTTACATTCCAGGGTTAACAGATTATGGCACATTGTGATACGCCGAGCACTTCTAAATCTATCCCTGTCGTCCATAGATATTTTTTAATTTTTTTGAAGATCGTATAGGTAAAACCGCAGGTAAAAACTAGTGTAAATGATTTTTGTTGTGGAAACTCAAGAAAATATTATTAAGTTATGGTGAAGCATTGTTGTGACCACTTGATGTCGTTCCAGTGTGACTTAAGAGATATCTTCAAACTCTAACAGGTTTTTGCGGGTCGAAGATTAAAGGCGACACGAGCAGGCGTCGTCAAGGAGAAAATGTCGTTTATATTTCTGAAGTAAAGTTTTTATATTAACTTGGGACTGTAAACTGATTAATTTGAAAAAGGTCAACATTTAACCTTTTTTCAAGCGTTTTTGCCATACCTATTATTGGAATCAAATACCAAAAATATAAATCTTAAATTGCTTTGATTCTCAATGGAACAAATAATTTAATTATTGAATAAGAGTCCTAGTTTGAAGTTGATTTTGTACCAATTAGGGGAAAATAGGTTAAGAAATGGATAATAGATTGGAAAATAGGCCAAATTGAGTGTTTTGCAGGAGCGACCTGAAAATTTTTCTCGTTCCAAATTACAATATTCGTCAGAAATTTTAACTTGTTTTGTATAAACCAGGATTTTTTCCTGTTTTGACACAGGAAACTATTCAAACCAAAATATGATGTATAAACGGCAATTTGGACTCACTATTCTACGGTATTTTAATTTTATTTTTTCAGGAAGGACAATGAACCGAGATTCAGTGCGAGCGACCAATTATTTGTTGTCCTCTCAGTCATTGCGCCAGCCTTTCTATCCAACAGAAATGTTTTGAATTATTCGGTACATTTCGGATATTACTTTTTTTTTAATTTTTAAAAGTAAATCTGACCTTTGTCAGACATGTAATTAAAAGGCACGCTTGGCGCAGTGTCTGTGTGATTGGATTGTTGCGCTGTTTGCCGCAAGTTTGATTTCCACGTCGAGTGAATATGTGTATATTTTTTAAATGGGTTAGTCTAGGTCTAATTCAGGTCGCGGGACTCAGGAATTATCGTGACCCCGGTACGTAAAAGGCTATTGAAGGACACCGTGGATTTTAGTCAGTCAAATCTGACAGTCCCTCCCGCCCTGCCCTGGGTGGGAGGATTTATTTGATGATTTTAGCACGATAAAAAAAAATGGTCTAATTCAGAGGTGACAAAGATGAAGTCGATGATGGAGCGAGCTTACCCAGAAGAATTTTGAATGATATACAAGTAGTTGCTCCGGGTCTTGGCGTTCGTGTACGTGATTTTATGTTTGTAAACGCACCCACGATACAGGAGAAATTTCTAGTGTAGGGCAAGGTAAAACAAAAGAAAAAAAAAGAAATAATTAACATATAACATTAATTATTTCTCTTAGTATCTTTAAAGGTTGATACCTGATAGGTCTCTTGATGAATAAATGACCTTTTCAGGCAAAATAAGACCCAGTTGCTAACTTATTACCCTTGATACCTTATTTAAATGTTAACGAAGTCTAGAATTTCCAGTACTTACGTTGAATTAAAATTCTCGAGCACAATACTGCCTTTTTTTTCTCCGTTCCCCATTATGGCGTGGTTCTGTAAAGAAAGATATTAAGATTAGTGTTGTTTTACTTTAGTAAAGCTTGTTAATTTGGCATTAATTTTATTAAACGACTGTCTTTGCCACTTTGGAGTTGAATAAGTTTGTTATCGCCTGGCTTTGGACTTTTTTATAAAAAGGGACAATAAATGAAACAAAAAAACAGCAACTGTAAAAGCCATTATCTGTTAAAACGACAAAAAAAAAACATTATTATTATGTTGTACGGGAGCCCCCTTAAATATTATTTTAAATTTATTCTTTTTTTAATTTTTATTATTATAACAGCAACAGAACATCATAGTACAGTTGCCAGCAGGTCAACCTACCCGAATCTGTCGAATTTTACCCATCGAAATTTAACCTTCTGCTATTGTGATAGGGTTGAAAATCTTTTAAAGAAATTTGGACAGATTGAGGTAGGTTGATGCGCCTGCACATCAACCTACCTCAATCTGTCAAAATTTCTTCGTACATTATAGTTGTGAAAATGTCAACTGTCTAACTATCAAGTTGCATGAGGTAAAGCCTGATGACAGACGGACAGTCAGACAGACAGACGGACAGCGGAGTCTTAGTAATAGGGTTCTTTTTAACCCTTTAGGTACGGAACCCTAAAAATCGATCAACAGAGAGTCGGACTCGCGCATGTTGAATTCCATCCATTTAATTATTTGAAGTTATAGCAGCAGAAGAAATACACATTCTGTGAAAATTTTAACTGTCTATGTTTACCTATTATACCCGGGTCATGAGATATTGCCCGCTGACTGACGGACAGCGGAGGGTTCTGTTGGTAACCCTTTGGGCACGGAATTCTAAAAAGGATCCCGGAACTGTCAACCGGTCTTACTAAGGGGTATTGTTAACCAGACTGGGTAATTGAATTGTCAAAGTCAGACGGTCGCTTTATGTAATGCAACGGTATTTTATAAGATTGGAAAACTCCAAAGGCTAGATATTCGACAATAAATAAATAACAAAAGATAGTCGGCGGAAAAATTGTTGATACCCAAGCCTTGCCATAACTTTTCAGTTTTTGAAACTGTGGCTGGGGTGGAGGGAGGACACTGTCCTCTCCCTCATGCGGCCCGCCTCCTCCTTCGCGAGCATGACTACTTCGCTGAAGGAGGCGACCGTTGCCCACTCCGTCTCGCACCGCAGCATGGCCTCGACCAATGCCGGGCGTGAAAGGTCTCCGCCTATCACCGTCGTGAGGACACGGCGGCGCTCTGCCCAAGCGGGGCAGTCCTGCACCGTATGCTCCACCGATATACTAGATATTAGAGGCGCTTTGTCATTTTACTTTATGATAAACGCAGTTAATATGTATTGTTATTACGCTGTAAATTAAAATACAGAGGCCTTATCATGAATTTCCAGTTTTTGTGACGTAAACTAAACTGGAACTTTGACATTAATTTCAAGAAAAAAATTTGCTCCTTTTTCGTACACTTGAGGCACTGTTCCATTTTTCCATACAATAAACGCAGTAAATACTTCAAGTAAGCTGTAAATAAATTACTGAAATCATGTGATCGAGCTACAGTAATCTCGTGATAATGCCTCGCTTTATTTTACTGAACGTTCACTGTTAGTGGCTTACTGAACACTTCAATATGGACACTGTCTTAATGATGTAGACATTTCGCAACTAAAATACGAAAGGAAAGGAGTTTATTACCTAGTTTAAGTACGAATAAAATTATACGATTCTTTTAAAAGACTTTGTGAACGTTGCTTAAACTGCGGTCTCAAACCCTCTCATTTTATCGCCATAACTGTGACTTTTACAGAAAGACAACGGCTTAATACCCCAACATAAAAGACGTAAAAAAGTACACCACCATTACATCAAGCAAATTGTTCACACTTTCTGTTTAATTCATAAGAAGTGTATAATTTATCATCACGTAATGCAGTAAAAACAAAAATAAAAGAAAAAACAACTGGCGAGCACGATTACATCATGCAGCAAATTTTCATTTCGTCAACTGTCTGGTAAAAATACTGACCACCATAATTTGAGCGACGGCAAATGAGGGAACTAAAAAGTAGCAGGTTAGCGGTTGTTTTCTTTGCAAGTACCGCCTCCGTGAACAGTCAAGTTATACTGGTCGACATGTAAGATAATAATCGTTGATAATCGTATGAAGTGTGCAATTTGACGCGTACCATAATCGGTGTCAAGTAAGCCAAAGTGGGACGCGGTGGAACGCATCGGCGATGTTCAGTTACTGGATGCGTTCTGTGTCTGGGTGTAATTTATCTATGATATGTATGTACTTAGAAATATATAAGTATGTTTATCAGTCGTCTAGTACCCATAACACAAGCTCAGCTCTCTTAGCTTGGGATTAGATGGCGTTGTGTGATAGTTGTGGAATATTTATTTATTTTCTATCCTAATCCTAACTACTGTAATAAACGTGAAAGTGAATTTATTTGTTACGCTTTGTTTATTTATTTGTTTGACACGGTACAATAGCCAATCCATCGACTGTTATGCAGCGTGTCACGGGATCATCATTAAATAAGTCCCTGAACCTTAGGTGAAGTGGAAGGAGCTGTCAGACTCTTACTGGTTAAAAATAACCCTGTTCCTTCGTTGCGTTCCAGGGCTGCAGTGTCTTCTTAAGACAATTTCGGTATATTTACACTTTATTTACTTAGCTTATAAAGACTGAACCTGATTTTAGAACTGGGGTACAAATACTAGCCTAGACCATGCATAGCTTAAAATGATTTCTTTCTGTTTAACCTTGAAAACTTGCCAGTGCGTCTGGTATTATTTACCCACGAGCTTGTTATTAGATTTTAGGATATTCGGAACATCTTTTTTTTGTAGAGCCTGGATATCCAGCCAGATTGAATAGATGATTCAGTGCTTAGATTCCGTAACAGCCACAGAATAGAAACACGAACAATACACGATCCATGAATCACCGTAATAGACGTAACATAATAGCTATTCATTAAAGGCCTATCCAGTCATTTAAATCTCTACAAATACGTCGTCGGCGGTATGATAAACGAGTCCAAGTTTTTTCGCCAGTAAACATTTGGGAACGAGCCGCCATTATGTTCTTTTTGACCGGTAATTGGAAATCGGAATTTCGAACGATGAAAATTAAAATTGCGAATTTTAACTGGGCCAGTTTTTATGGCTTGTTGTGTAGGCATGCGGGGTATTTTGATTTTTGGTAGTTGATATTGGGGAGTAAGTTAATTTGTGGGGGTTAATGGACTCTTTACACCTTAAAGTCTTGCAAAAGGAAAAGAAGTCACCAGTGATTCTGCATCAAGTGGCTTCAAGTAAATGTCAGTAGAATTTCAACTTTAAAAAAAAACGTTGCCCTCTGCTAATTCTTCCTGTATCGCGGGTGCTTTTATAGACGCGGAAAAACTACTTGTAGTTCATACAAATATTTGTTCCGATCGGATTTTGAATTTTTCTTCGCGATAAAATAAGGTGCATTATGACGGTACCCTTTTTTTTTGTAGTGGTCATATCATCAAATGAGTCCGTCTACCCAGGGCGGCATGGGAGGGACTATCAGACTTGTACTGATTAAAATCCACGGTGATTCTTTACCACGATAAAAAATAACCCTTTGCGTTCCAGGGTTGTTACCTGATGAGACAGTCTCGTGACCCCGGCAGGCTTTGACCCTCTAAGGGTGCTCCTATTTGGCCGTTTTTGTAGTTAGAGTACGGAAACATTGGTATGCTTTTTTAAAGTAATTAAGTATTTAATTTAACCTTCAGGTTACATAAGTTAATGTTTCTTATTTACATAGATACCTATTAGGATAAACGGCAGTTTTATAAACAGTGTTCTCATGACACAATTGCATCTGATTGTGTTTGAATTAACATAGATAATATATATAAACGGCGGCATTGAAGAGAACCTTGGCGGGTGCCTACATGATGAGAATTACAATGTCATTATTATTTATTTTTGGTTTTATCAGTTTTTGATACCTTTGTATGACTCATCATTTTCTCTCTTTTTTTTAGCGTGGTAAAATCTTCGAATGAATCCTACACCCAGGGCAGAGCGGGAGGGACTGTCAAACTCGTACTGACTAAAATCAATGGTGTCTTTCAATAGCCCTTTACGTTCCGGGGTCACGGTAATTCGTGAGTCCCGCGACCCCGGATCATCTTCTCCCAAGCCACCTCCCAATTATGTTGGTGTCGGCTTCCAGTAGAACCGGATGTAAGACCCATTTCAAAGAGGGTTTCTTATATAATAAAATTAGTCATATAAAATATACATTTGCCTAAGAAATGAATATTTTTAAAGGTTGTTAAATTATATTAAGACAAAGTAGGTGCTAAGTTTTTTACGGTGGCGTAAAAAACATTTCGGTGTTACGATTCATTTTGCTAACATTTTATATTCTTAGAACCATTATATTTGTTTTTCTTGGCTTCGCTCTTACGTGTGTTATAAGTATCTGTGCATTAGACAAACAAGGCAGTTAGTAAAAAGGCAGGTCCGAATTTAGGGTTGTATTTAAGGCAGTGTAGCGATTTTATTCAAACAAACATACAAAAACACCCAGACCCGAAACAACTACTTGTATTTCATACAAATATTTGTTCCGTGTGGGGATCGAACCCGTGTCACGCTGCGCGATCGCTCAGCCACTGCACCAACCGTGATTTCAAATTAAAGTAGAGAATTGACAAGTTAAAATTTGAAATTGAGAGTAAATCAAGATACAGTGAGATGTGAATGGTTTATTCACCGCCACTCTAATTGTATTATTTTCGTCATTATATCACTATCACTCGTGTGTCCGTCTATCCGTCCGTCACAGTCAATAATTTTCTCTGAATCTACCAGACCTATAAAATTGTTTGGTACACATATCAATTCCTATGGCCCAAAAGCAGTGGGAAAATTTTGTAATTTTTTCTTCTTTTTTTTAATAAATAAATATTCCACAACTATCACACAACGCCATGTAGTCCCAAGATAAGCAGAGCTTGTGTTATGGGTACTAGACAACTGATAAACATACTTATATATTTCTAAATACATACATATTATAGATAAATTACACCCAGACACAGAACAAATGATCGTGCTCATCACACAAATATTTGTCCTGGGTGGGAATCGAACCCACGACCTCCGACATAGCAGTCAGGGTCACTAACCACTAGACCAACAGGCCTGTCAAATTTTAAAATAAATAGTTTCCTACAATATAAGAAGTCTATGATTTCCTTCCGACACACACTTGGCCAGTTGTGTATTAAACACACTTATCATAATAATTATAATGTAACTTATGGTAGGGCATTGCCCCACAAAGCCCCCCGGACTACATCCCTGGTAAGTACTGTAGGTAGCTACCAGTCATATAATATTAGCTTACCATGACTAACTAACAAGTTCCGAGGATACCTAAAAGTTCTTTGTTAAGTAGGTAATTCAACTTTAGTAGTTATCGAGAAATTACGTAGACGATTTTCACAAGAAATCTATATAAGTATATAAAAATCAATTGCCGTTTGTTAAGAACTCGAGAATGGCTGGACCGATTTGCTTAATTTTGATTTGAATTATTTTGGAAATCCATGGAAGGTTTAAAAAGTGAGTACACATGATGAGGCGGTACGAAGTTTGCCGGGTCAGCTAGTCAGTAATAAATTAATGTATCTCGGTCGCAACAATTATCGTTGTTACTAAAATATGTAAGTAACTGGAAAAAAAGTAAAAACCTATGAAATGGTATGGATGGAAAACCTATGGTATGGATTTGCATAGCTCGATAAAATATATGGGACTTTTTAGTATTTACAGTTATATTATTTTCTTTTTTCTAGACACCCTCTAATACATTGTATCATTTTTTTTTTTAATAAAACGTTGCCCCACACCCAGGAATTTCTCCTGTGTCGTGGGTGCGTTTACAAACATAATATATAAACTCACATACACAAACGCCCAGACCCGAAGCAACAACTTGTAGATTATACAAATATTTGCTCCGTGCGGAAATCGAACCCGCGACACGCAGCGCAGCAGTCCAGTCGCTCAGCCACTGCGCTAACCGTGCCGTCTAAGCTACCATACTTTATTATTCCATAATACCATAAGTATTCCATGGATGTAACTACGACAGCCTTCAACTCAACGAGGAAAGGCCGGTATGGCAAACCCCACCACAATATGTCAAGGTCCAATGGTACTCAGACCAGTTGATGTTGCAAGACACTTTACATTCGTAATAGTGCTAATGGGGTTATGAGGTGTTCTGCTATGGGTTTATGCTAAAATAGGAATACTTTAGCTTTAGCGCAGTGGCTGAGCTATTCGACTGGTGCGCTGCGTGTCGCGGTTTCGATTCTCGCATCAATCGCAATCTACAAATGGTTGTTCCGAGCCTGGGCGTTTGTGTATGGGAGTTTGTATGTTTGTTAACGCACCCACGACTACACACAACTTAAAAAAAAAACTTTACTAATTCTGACCTATGGTGCTCAAACGGGAATACAAGAGTTGCTCTTAACATAGGTGCCCTGAAAAAAGTTGCTTTGACGGGAATACCTCATTTAAATAATGAGGTGAACTCATTTTAAGAAGTGCACATTCTGCGTCAAACCCACAATAGGAATTGATTGATCGATTGTCCCGAACTGCTAAACAAGATACGCCTTCGCACAAACCTAAACCTAAGAAAACGGCCACTACTCCATGTACCATACACATCAACAAAGTACAGGCGAAACGCCTTCTGTATACGTAGTGCTATAGCCTTTAATAGTTTACCATCACACTTGGAAATTGACTTATTCTGCACCAGCGCAAATAAAATTAGAAAAATATTGAGCAATGAATATTTTGATAGTCGCAAATAGCTCTTCAATCCTGTTTATGATGTTGCACGACTTGATATGGTAGTAAGTTGTTTTGATATATTAATATTTTTTTTTTAACCAGTTAATTGAAGTCACCAACGACCAACGCAAATGACTTGTTACTAAATGGACATTTATATGTGGAAGCTTGTCATTAGCAATTGTCCTTATTTTATAAAAGATATTTATATTTGTTATTAGTCTGTAAGCTTTCTTTAAAATAAATAAATAAATAAATAAATAAATAAATAAGCTTGTGTGTAACACAACATGAGTAGCTAGCTTCTTGGTCGTCATTATAGGCTGAAAATAAAATACAGACAAACAATACCTTGACACAATACTACTACTGTTAAAGTAGCAAATTAAATGAAACATTAAAAAGAGAAAAAACCCTATGGAATTTCAAATAGACTAATGACAAAAGATTGCACGGACTTTAACAAAATGACGGGATAATCGATTGTCATTATCATGATTAATCTTCGTTTTTTTCCCGGGGTATTGAGATGTCAATCTTATAGGTACCAATCCTTTGTGTTTCAAGGTGTTTTTTTTTTATTTGGGGCAGTTCCGGCTGTTTATGTCGCATTAGGTCCACACTAATGTCTTTGTGAAACAGACAGGCGAAAGCGAAGCGTTTCCGAAGCGATACCGAACCGAAGCGAGACGTCATCGTCAGTCCGATAGTTCTGTCACGCTATCGGATCGCTTTCGGTTTTCTATGTGACTGGATTCATACAATTTTATACATTACAAATAAAAACGTCACGCTTCGCATTCGCAACGCCTGTCTGTTTGACAAAGGCTTAACGGTTAATGACGTTAATTGTCGCTTTAATGGTTTATACGCACATTTAAAGACTTATTATTGCAAGCCCAAAGCAACAGGAAATGCCTTCAGTATGGCCTGGCTATATGCGAATTTGATTGCTAATCAACGCGCTCAGGAGAAATTCTAGGTTCGGAGATTACTTTTTAGAAAATAAAATATATGTATAGCTGGATAAGAGTTGACGAATATCGAGTTGAATGAGGTGCACTTGACGAGACTAAGGTATGCCATGCCAAGCAGTTGCTATAGAAAATCATAGAAAAGTATCCTTACTAACAAAAGAAATTGTGTCTATCACCATTTCAAATCAGCCCTCACGGTATGACACTAAAGTCGGCCTCGACGGCGCCGTCCATCTCCAGGCACTTGTGTACCTTTGGTCAACATTCATGCGGCTGACGTAACCCGCCCAGTCTCACTTCAGGCGTCTTGCCGATGGCAGTATGCCCGTTTTAGAAAACAACGCGAGTTTTTTTTTTTATCGTGGTAAAATCATCAAATAAGTTCTCCCATCCAGGGCAGAGCGGGAGGGACTGTCAGACTCGTACTGACTAAAATCCACGGTGTCCTTCAATAGCCCTTTACATTCCGGGGTCACGGTAATTCGTACAGTCCCGCGACCGGTACGCAACGCGAGTTAATTGAAATTTTGATGTTCTTACACTACATGAAGACGATGATGCATAGTCGGCCACAGAGCTAAAAGGCTGCCGCAATCTTATAAGGCATCAACATTCTAGAGGTTTGCCGTGACAAATCATCTAAATTCACTCTAATGACACCGTTCACGGGTAATGATCGACCATTATCCCTCTATTGTTTCACGATAAGAGTTTGTTCCACCTTAAGTGTTATTGCGAGGCGAGGCTGTAAAAAACTTTATTTGTGACTAGTATTGTTTTTTGAACGTTTGGTACGATAATAATAATAGATATTATTTTGTCTGATTTTTTTACCAAATTGATTGAGAAAACATTTGTTAAGAATTTATTAATTAACAGTCTCATGACCGTGATTTGCCTAATTAATGAAATGCTAGGCTATCTTGCTTTTATAACTACGGTGGGATTAGCTTCCAGTCGAACCGGATGAAGCGACTGTGAATCTGATTACCATAACTTGGCAACTGGTTATCCACAACTTAGCAACTGGGGATTCATTTGTGGAGGTTCACAACTTAGGAATTGGGACACAACTTAGTTCGACTGGTTTTAAAAATTCCGGGCCACTGAATGACTAAAGTGAAGCTAGAATTGAGTCATAGATTCACAAACGACTGCCGTGACCAAAGATTTTTTTTAGCGTGGTAAAATCATCAAATGAGTCCTCCCACCCAGGGCAGAGCGAGAGGGACTGTCAGACTCGTACTGACTAAAATCCGCGGTGTCTTTCAATAGCCCTTTACGTTCCGGGGTCACGGTAATACGTAAGTCCAGCAGGCCGGCAGGCTTTGGCCCTCTAGAGGGGGGCCCCGTCATTTTGCTGACACTCTTTGAGGCGCGCGTGGAACACAACGCGCCGTCGACCTGGGCATGGTCCATGGTCGGACAGCGAGTTGCCCATTACTCGCTGCCCGCATGTCCGCCCGTGACCAAAGGCTTAATGTGCTTTTGGAGACACGGATTTCCTCCTTATTATGATGGATGGTTAGCCATCAGCAGACCGTCCTAGGCAATTGCAGCTTGTGTTGGCAGAAAGCATAGCTCTTGGTGGAACACAATCTCAAAGTATCACAGCAAATTTTGCGCCATACTGAATGAAGGTAATGTCTTATTGTTTGTTTGTTTTGGAGTGTAATAGTCATTTTATTAGTATGTACTTACTTAAAGTCATGTGCGTTTTTGTTGATTTATGCTGGTGTCTAACTGATCAAAAGAATATGACTCTTATTTTGTTGAGAACAAAGATAATTTTAAAATTAAATCAATCTTAAATGCAATGAATGTTAATTTAATAATTAATTTAAAACCAGACAGGCAATTGACTTTTCATGGCTTCTGTTTTTGATTGAAAATGAATACGCTCTAAACTTGAAGGTATCCCTTTACCTCCAGCAATTGCCAATAATGTATTATTCGGTTAAATTCGAGCATAACACAGCCTGAAATTGTTGTTATGTTGTTTATGAACAAAATCGAATTTTGACGTAGACACAAGGGCTACGCTCACGGTCGCGGTACTTACGAATTACCTTGATTCCCGGTTCGTAAACGGCTATTGAAGGACACCGTGGATTTTAGTCTGTACGAGTCTGACAGTTCCTCCCGCTCTGCCGTGGGTGGGAGGACTCATGTGATGATTTTACCACGTAAAAATAAAGAAGGGTTACACTTACGGGAAATGTCGTTCATACGAACATATTATCGGCGAAATTAATGGGAAATGCCGTTAGTGTGGCTCTAAAGTAAGCGTTCTTATGCACAGTGAAGCGGCATCGTCGGATTGGCAGTGTCGAGCAACAATGCCGCCGGCCCGAAGCAATAACTGCACTTTTTCAGTTTCAATCGGCTTGTGCGGCTCAACATGTTTGTGGAACATACAGCCGATCGGCACAAATCGGCAGTTGCCAAACTAAATTATTACTCGTATTGCGCTGCAGATTGATTGAAAATTTCAGATGAATACTCCGGTGAGGAAGTGCTTTATGTGAAAAATTGAAAGTCGTTGGCTAGTTTATGAATTTACAAGCCTAGTTTGATGACATCTTTTTTTCCCAAAAATATATCAATTTTCACATTTGGCGCTTTATAAAGAATGGCTTTCCATAATTAATCACCTGTCAAGTTAGACCTGAATGGTCGTCCATTTCTTTTGTTTTAAAAATTAATGGCTTTTGCGGAGCAGGCGCAGGCGGAACTTACTTTCTCCCTTTTAGTTATTTTATTTTTATCACTGACTTCGATGAAGGAAAACATCGTGATTAAACCTTGACTTTGAATAAATATAAGGCCGAGATAAATAGCGACGTACTAAGCATCCATCTATCTATAAAAACTCAAAAAGTTCTGCACCGATTGAGCTGAAATTTTAGCATGATATATAATCGGCATCAAGGATTGTTTTTATCTATTT
The DNA here is from genome assembly GCA_943136025.2 of Agrotis puta. Classification (NCBI taxonomy): domain Eukaryota; kingdom Metazoa; phylum Arthropoda; class Insecta; order Lepidoptera; family Noctuidae; genus Agrotis; species Agrotis puta. The sequence continues at coordinate 16,969,078 of OW964176.2, read as the reverse complement.
TTTGCATCAGTCACATCTCCACGACCACGAATAAACAGTTTTTTTTTGTGCCACAGCGAAGCGTGACAGGGTACAGCTAGTTTCATATAAGTAGACAATTCTTTAGTATTTAACTAGTGACCCGCTTTGGCTCCGCACGGGTGCTATCTATCTTACTAATAAATTGATTAGATTTGATTTGATTATATTATGCATGTTAAATACATATAAACCTTCCTCCTGAATCACACTATCTATTAAAAAAATCGCATAAAAATCGTTGCGTAGTTTTTAAGATCTAGGCATACATAGGGACAGACAGACAGCGGGAAGCGACTTTGTTTTATACTATGTAGTGATTTCGATGAAAGCCAACCTAGTACTGAGCCAATACTTCGCTTAGCCAAAGTATCGATTTTCGTGAATTAAGGACGTTCTAAGTATAGATTTAACATTTGTGTTTGTGTTATTGTCAAATGTCAATAATTTCATACATCAATGTAATTAGTTCATACATAATGATTAATATTAATTTTACTCATTGATAAATTCTGTCCAGTATTACATTAAATCAATAAAAAATAAAGCGAATTCGGTTGTTTATGAAATTAGAATTATCCAGTATATTGTGAACGCTTCTGAAACATGGCAATTAAGTATTACTTTTGCTTGAACTATGACTTAGCCCGTACTAAGGCAAGGAATGCCTAATGTTTATTTATCCCGAATCAGATACTTGGCTTATATAAGCCGGAGTAGTACTTTCTGAAGTAATACTTTCAACAGATGCCTAGTTGCTTAGCAACGATCATTTATCTCGGTCTAAGTCTAAAGTACTTGTTCCTTTGTAATTAATAAATCCTGATTTGTCTTTAGGTCTAAGTCTAAAGCCAAATCAGGATTATTAATTACAAAGGAACAAGTAAGTACTTTTATATATTGATGCCAACTATTGAATAATACGCCTGTTCACTACATTGAAAATAAAAAAATCGTATTTAAGGCAGGCGAGACTTGATACAAAAACATTCCACAACCATTCTACCATCCATCTAAGTATCTATGTAAAACAGACTCATATTAGGTAATACAATAATTAAATGCTAAACCTAAAGGAAGTCAAGAATGTACCAATAAATTACTAGCTCTATGAATACATACATTGTAAGTAAAAAGGTTTTTTTTTTATCTTGGTAAAATCATCAAATGAGTCCTTCCACCTAGGGCAGGGCGGGAGGCACTGTCAGACTTGACTGACTAAAATCCAAGGTGTCCTTCAATAGCCCTTTACGTACCGGGGTCACGGTAATTCGTGAGTCCCGCGACCAAGTAAACAGGTCTTAAGATGTGATTCCACCGGTGTACAGCACTGTGCGGCTTGTCGTCTCAAGCAATCACGAAAAAATTGTGCGTGAACATTCTAAAAACGTGTGCGTACACCTGGATACTTTTGTGCACACGTGAGCAGTGGATACGTTTGTGCGGGCACATTGCTTTTTTTTTTTTTTTTTTTTTTGCGTGGTAAAATCATCAAATGAGTCCTCCCACCCAGGGCAGGGCGGGAGGGACTGTCAGACTTGTACTGACTAAAATCCACGGTGTCCTTCACGAGCCCTTTACGTACCGGGGTTACGGTGATGGGTAAGACCCGCGACCCCGGCAGGCTCTGGCCCTCTACAGGCCCCGTCAGTTTGCTGACACTCCTTGAGGCGCGCGTGGAACACAACGCGCCGTCGACCCGGGCATGGTCCATGGTCGGGCAGCGAGTCGCCCATTACTCGCTGCCCGCATGCCCGCGCCTACGGTGGCCGGAGATCGTCTGGCGACGTCCGTCGCCGTGGGCGTCTACCACTGCGGGTGGGTCGGAGGGAGGACACTGTTCTCTCCCTCACGCGGCACGCCTCCTCCTTCGCGAGCATGACTGCTTCGCAGAAGGAGGCGACCGCTTCCCACTCCGTCTCGCCCACGCGCACATTGCTAAACTGAGTTCAGTGAAAGTGATCGCGCATAAATGTGCTGCACTTTAAATATGGGAGTTTAATTGTTTTTTAAAACACCACCATGATACAGGATAAATTGCTAGTGAAAGGCGCAGTTTTGTTTGTATTTATATAATTGATTTCATTAATTATTTCACAAATTATATTTGGCAACAACCATGTTGAAAGAACAGTGCCATGACAATAAAAAGGACAGGTAATATTCCAAAAGCATTCATAAATGACAAGTTTATGGTTCTTCCTAGCTTTTCTGGATTTCAGGAATTATTGTCCAATCTAACCGTTAGCACCCCTACGCTGTAATAAGTCTTGTTGCAATCTGAGAGCAAATGACAGTCGACAATAACTGGATGCACAGAACTGCAATTTAAAATAGCTATTTTTTATGCAGATATGACAAGACTACAGACGTAGTAGTAAGCCATTTTTGCGAGTTTGGTATGGTAGATTGGAAGGAAATTATGGTAGTTTTTTTTAGGGAAACTACATACATAAACTCACAACTTCTTTCCATGGGGGTACACTACGGAGTGCCACTTACTACGATTCTTATATACGCATTTCGTCTCATCCGCATTGTATCTGACACGCACGCCGATTGCCAGTACTACGCACCCGGCCTTTTGAAGCACTTCATCAATAAGGTCTATGTAGGTAGTGAAAGTATAATAGGTATAACAATTTTGCAGTGCGTTACAGAATTCCTTAGAAAGTGCAGAAAAAAATTGAATGACGCCGTCCAGCGTCTTTGCATCTAACTTAACGGACTTTCATTGGAAAATAGACACTAAGTAACCATGCAATTTTGGTGCAGAGTGTGATTTAATGATTGACCCATTTCAATGGTTGGACAGAAAACCTTGATATAATAGAAAACGTTAAAGGATAATAAAATGATAACTTCACACACGAAGATAATAATAGTTTTACCTCATGATCGCTAATGATAAATTATATTAAATACTAGATAGATCTAGGTAGACCTTCATTGATAAAATACTGAGAAATCGATGCGGAATCAGGACGATGCGGACTTAATTAAAGGTTATTTATTGACGTAAATACAAGAAGATTATATCAGTTAATTTAATGACTGTTCATAATTCATGTAGACCGTATTTATTTATAAAATACATACTTGTAGTACTGTTTCTTTGTTTGATTAACTGTTGTAAGTCGCAATCGTAATCTTAACTAGCATGTTTAAATGTGAAGCGAGTGAACGCCTCCACCGCTGAACCAATTTTAAGAATTTTAAAACATAGTTATTCGCTTCAATCAAATGGTATGTGATGTATTGTGTGGTAGGATATGATAAGGTATTCTGTTATAATTGTATGAACAGAGCACTGCTGGGACAAAGGTGTCCTCTCTGCGAAATAGACCATAATACACCACGCGGGCTCAGTATGGGTTGGTTGGTCTTTGAATTTCTTGGTCTAGGATACGCTGGTTTGGTCGCGGGACGGTCTCATCAAGAAAACGTAACCCTGGCACATAAAGGGCTATTGAAGGATCACCGTGGATTTTAGTCAGTACAAGTCTGGCAGTCCCTCTTGCTAGGAGGACTCATTTGATGATTATACTACGATAAAAAAAAATGTATGCTGGTTTTCTTACGATGTTTTCTTTCAACGTTTAGAGAGAAAATCAAATAAATTAAACAAAGTAATGCACCCGGCGCGTGTGTGTTCGAACCCACGACTTACAACGTAAGTCTAAATGGGTTTCCTATTGACCTTAATCTAGTCCAGAAAGTAAAGACTCTAGCACACCGACAGAACATAGCAAAAACTGTTTGGAGCCCGATTCCTACAGGATAGTGGTCGAAAGTCAGGCGGCCCTGGTGAGGTGGTTCGGGGTGGTTCCCATAAATTCTATGCAATGAATGATTTCTATACGTATAATGTTAGAAAGCTGAAGAGTCGTTGAACGCGCTGCGGCCGTAATATGACGTCTTAAAACCAGGCTTGTTCCAGTGAGTGAACGAGGTGGCGCTAGACGACTTGTATAGCTCTGTCTCTTTCACTGACTGGAACAAGCCTGGTTTTAAGACGTCATAATACGGCCCCTGGTCTCGTGAACTACCGGTTTGAATTGAACAATTCTTTTAGTGTTGGATAGCCCGCTTATCAAAGAAGACTGTAGGTTACTAGGTATAATATAATTATACGAACAATAGGAGCCGAGAAAGAGCCGCGAGGAACAGCTAGTTGTGATACCGTATATGGTTGTTAAACTGTATTGAGTAAAGCACAATGAAGTGATTCTAGTTTACTGCTAAAGTCCAGACGCGAAGCAGGAGGAATTTCGTACTTTAACCAGTCATTACCCGTCTCTGTCACTCCCGCGTAAATATAATGAGTCTCGCTCGCACACGTGGCTTTGTGTGAGACGGGCAATGACAGATTAAAGTACGAAATTCTTCCTGCTTCGCGTTTGGACTTTAGCCACTGTGGAAGCATGAAGTTGAGCTCAAGAAACAGAACTTTTTTATAAAAATGAGCTCACAGGATTCCAATTCCGAGATGGAGTAGAATGGATAGTTTGCCAATATCTTGTGGTTTTTTACAGTAATCGGTCCAGTAGTTTATAATATGAAATACTGGACCGATTTTAAAAAATCTGTCTATTGTGAATAAATACAGTGAATTTAACTTGATTCAAAATATTAAAATGCGTTTATATAAAGTTCAAACCGCATAATACTATGCTTACAACGTGACACGATACTGACTTCGCAAAAAAAAAAACAATAACATTTATTGTAAACAAAACTTGCAATTTTAGTGCCACATAACATGACGTCACTCGTTGAAGTTACAACTGTAAGGTACTTGCCTCACCGCTGGCGTCAAGGGACGCGGTCTGGCTTGACCAAGGCTTGGGATGAAGATGGATTGGAACTTTGCGAGAGCGTACGGTGGACGAAAGGACGGAAAGACCGTGATCTGTGCTGATGTCCAAGAACATTCCTTCTGAGATTACTGCTCTCCTGGAGGAAGGTTATAGTATTATGTGAGGAAGTTAATGTGACCGCTTTGATTAAAAAATATGACGGTAGTAAGAGAGTACGCATGGACTGTAGTTCCGTGACGGTAACATGCATATAATATAGATACCTCCTGTTGAAAACGGGCCATGCAAATAACTTGTTGCCTTTTTAATCGCTAACTTATTTATCGCTAATCGCTGGTTGTAGGACCAACGTCTTATTAATTTCAACGTGACGAGGAAGCTTTGTAGTAGGCACATAATAAATAATTGTTAACAATCATTAATAAATAATCGTTTTATTGGAATCATAAAATAAACATTGCATTTGTACTTGACACGTTAATAAAATACCAACAAAACCGTGTGAACCAAATGAATTACATTGTTTTTGTTCATTGATATAAGAGGCTGTTTCAAATAAAAGACCGTAGATAGAAAATAAACCACGTTTTAACGGGTTCTACCTTATTGCTGCAAAGTTAGTTCATTCACACATTCTTTAAATTTCATTCATTGAAAGTTAATGCGCCACAGGACGGTCATAGGTCAGGGCTTTTAAAGCCACATCTTCATTTCACATCATTTTTGCTTAAAGTAGGGAAGGGCAAAAATCTTGTAAAATCTCATTCGTATTATAATAAAGTTTGTGAGTATGTACTTACGTATGTGTGTGTGTGTTTGTTTGTTACTCTTTTATCTACTGAACGGATTTAGATGTACACAGATACTTTATAATTGGTAATTCTGGTATTAATGTAATTAATAATATATTTTGGATAAACACACAGGATAGTTTTTGTACCGGTTTATTATCCTTAGGATAATTTTCCTATTACAAATGCGAATGTTCTGGGGATGGATGTTTGTGACTCTTTTACATAAAAACAACTGAAAGGTTTTGGATTTTTGGTACACAGATAGTTCATCACCTGTATTAACACACAAATATTTTTTTTTCTCCCGTTCTCCTGGAATTTTCGAGTTGTAGCGGGCGAAGCCGCTGGCAGCGGCTTGTATTTTATAACTGATAAGGTCAAGGGAAAGAGTACCATAGTTATTAAGCTGCAATTCTGCAACGATCACACTTTCTGCTATTAAATACCAGTTTTTCCATTACTTTCCCAAACCTACTTTCTTGCAATTAACTGTTTATATGTTACACGTTAATTGCATTTAAAACGTCGCAAAAAATAACTTTAATGTTTATGGTAGCGGAAGAGTTTAAAAGTAAAAAGGTTTGGTGTTTCTTGAAAAAGCTTAACTTTTTAAAGTTTGAAACGCGTTTTAAAGATTGAAGATTTTTTTAGCCTACTGATTTTTAATATAAGATGTGAGGCTTTGCACAGGTACATGTCTTTACCCATTCACTCAACAGTGGTTGAAGTCAGGCTTCAGATAGATGGATGGATGAATGAATGTTTAACCAAAGTTAAGTTTTCTACAATGTCTGATAAAGTAAAAAGTCCATCTAGACTAGTTTTACATTACTCAGTAGCAGCCACGAAGTTTAAATTTGTGCCCGGTTGGTGGTAATATGCTAGGGGACCTCGTGGCCAAATAATTGCAGCTGCACAGGCCGATCTTCTGGGTTAAGCGAGTTTCCTCCGTGCCTCGGATAGCACGTAAAGCCGTTGGCCCCGGCTGTCATTTGTAGATCTTTGATAGTCGACTTTCATCGTCGATTAGTCAGAAGCTCTAAATTCCGACAAGCAGCGTTACCATGGGGTATCGTATTTCCCAATTACTGGTTTGTGGAGGTCCGATAGGCAGTCGCTCCATGTAATATACTGATATTCAGCTGCATTTGGTTCGACTGGAAGCCGACCCCAATCTAATTGGGAAAAAGGCTAGGAAGATGATGATGATGGCAATGTGTTCGCTCCTTATCACATGGGACTTAAACATGACTGACGAAATGTGGGACATCCTCTGACTAATTCTTGTGATGAAGAAAAAAATACGTTTTTCTTTAACCTGTTTGTCCCTCCGCTGCGCAAAGGTCTCCCCCATAACTGTCCACTCGTCTCTTTATGAGGCTTTCTTCGGCCAATATCTCATGAACGCTTCTAGGTCGTCACGCCAGAGTTTCCTCGGCAACGTCTCCCATCCACTGCGTACGTGCGACCCACGGCGTAACGACCGTAGCCTATCGATCCTGATGCATTCTGTACACATGGTCCGCCCAATTCCACTTCGCCCTGGCAGTTTTGTTGCCCACATCAGCAATGCCAGTTTAGGAGCGTTACGAGATATTATGTTTGTTAATTACAGATACAAACACGTGTTGAATATAAACCTTTATAGCATGAATAAAGTCTAATGATACATAATAGTTGAACATAACTAGTTATCTCACCGTTTAAAGTCACCATTGTGCATTTAACTGCCAGTCTTCTTCAGTTAGCTGTCATTATAATACGCAGAAGCGTGAATAAAGACTGTTTAGGTACTTCTCAAGGATCTTAGTAACGATGGCTCATGATGGCCTTAGTTCAAGACGGATATGTATCCGTGTCATGTTATGACACAGGTAATATTATGATAAGCGGCTGGGACACTTAAAATTACATAGATGTTTTTTTTAGCAACTTTTCTAACATGCCTTTACTTAGCCACAGTTTAGTTTTATTCACAATTTTTGAAGTGAAATCTTCTTTAGCGGCGTTGCGCACTTTTTTTTGGAATGGGTAAAAATTGTTAAACTCGCGTCAGGACACGTGACCTGATCGAAAATTCGTAAGACGGCGCAGGGCGCTTGCGCGTATGTTCGTGTGTGTTTATTACTATTGAAGTTTTCACTTCTACCGGCACTCCCAGAGTACAACCCGTCGTTTTTTTATTTAGCTTTTTGAACATGTTTTCTTCAGTAGTTATTATAATCAGTTACCTAATAACTAAATGTCTAATGTCCGTTAAATCTCGTGGAAGATGTTCGCTATCTGAAAAATCTTGACATCAGCAGACCGTCGCTCGGCACCTTTTTGCTGATAATAAATTATTTATGAATACAACCACACAAGCTAGGACCCACGTGCACCCTCGTGTTTTTAAAGCCGGATTTACATTCGTCTGATGTGTTGTGTTGTGACGCATCAGAACAGGTTCTGACGGTTTCATACATTTAGCATGGCGCATCACAACACATCGCGACACACAAATGTAAACCTCACCATTTTTTTTTATCGTGGTAAAATCATCAAATGAGTCCTCACACCCAGGGCAGAGCGGGAGGGACTGTCAGACTCCCACTCTGCCCTGGTTCACAAACCTCACCATACGAAATGTATAAAACCGATACCGTTCTGATGCATCACAACTCACAACACTATTGTGTTGTGATGCGTCAGACAAATGTAAACCCAACTTTAAGCAGACGCCCGCGCTTCTAGATTGTAATTTTGAATGTCTTGAATGTAACCAGTTCATGTAAACATATTTTTTCTTAAGTTTTGAATTTCGCTAAGTGACAAGTTCTCAACTTAACATTCTTAATTCTGACAAATTACAATATCAGGGCTTTGAGAATATATGAGTATATTATTATATCGCGTTTATGTTTACTGTACATTGTTCATAAAAAGTTAACAAGTAAGTTTTAACAACCTTTAATTATAAATATTCTTTACTTCCATGAAAACATGACGATAAAGGAACTGTTAATTTGTTTCATTTACTTCCTTATGGAACACAGAGATGGCCTTAATAAATGAAAAAATGAGTCATTTTGAAAGAACGCTGCAAGTAACTACTGATATTTTGATTTCATCATCATCATTTTTTTTTGCCGGGGTCGCGGGACTAACGGATTACCGTGACCCCGGTACGTACAGGGCTATTGAAGGACACCGTGGATTTTAGTCAGTACAAGTGTTACAGTCTCTCCCGCCCTGCCCTGGGTGGGAGGACTCATTTGATGATTTTACCACGATAAAAAAAAAAAACATCATCATTTAGATCTTAAACTATTCTACTTGAACACCCGAAAAAATATTGATACGTGCCGTACATGAAATACTTCAGGTGCTATTTCAGCGGGAGCCCAATGTAAAATTCCTCAATCAAAGTCATCATAATAGACTTAAAATAAAATAATTTACCTCTATCAGCGAAACCGAGTGTCGCAAACCACTTCTGTGGTATAATAAAGTACGGTACCTTGTAATTTAAAAACGGCACTTCCGGCTGGTCTAGACGTTCAAGGCCCGTTTTATGAAATATGAATCATCAAACCACATAACTGTAAAACGAAAGGGAAATTTTATTTCGGCATGCACTATACTTTTTGTCGATATTATTTTTATCGATACGTTACGAATAGCTTGTCGATACGATTCGCAAACGAGTGATACGATTCTTGAATACTATTCGATGGACACGATTCTAGAATTGCAAATAAATTATATGATTCTAGTATCGTATTTCAATTAGCCTTTTCATTCCAGGGTCACGATTAAACAGTCCCGCGACCCCGGCAAAATAAACGAGTAGTACCTACTATGTGTAATTTATAATTAAAATATAATAAACCTTGTTCCCAAGTGCACAAAAGAAGTCGCCAACAAAAGACGTAGAATTATAACGAATATCAGTTATGTATTTCACTGTTATATTTTATGAAGATATAGTTAGTGATACAGGATTAGAAAAGAAAAAAATAAAATAAAATAAATTACCCGTGGTACGAGTACTTTTTTTTTATCGTGGTAAAATCATCAAATGAGTCCTCTCACCCAGGGCAGGGCGGGAAGGTCTGTCAGACTCGTACTGACTAAAATCCACGGTGTCCTTCACTAGCCCTTTACGTACCGGGGTCACGGTAATTCGTAAGACCCGCGACCCCGGCAGGCTTTGGCCCTCTACAGGCCCCGTCACGTCTTGCGACGTCCGACGCCGTGAGCGTCTACCACTGCGGTGCGTCTACCACGGGGTGGAGGGAGGACGCTGTCCTCTCCCTTACGCGGCCCGCACCCTCCTTTGCGAGCATGACTGCTTCGCAGAAGGAGGCGACCGCTTCCCACTCCGTCTCGCCCCGCAGCATGGCCTGGACCAATGCCGGGCGCGAGAGGTCTGTGGTACGAGTACTACTGGTAGTATATCGGGTAGTATAATAAACGAAACCAAGTACGTTTTTAACGAATTTTAAAATAGTAGTTTTTATAAAAATAGAATACAAATGAATACGGAAGATAAAACATGTATTGTAGTTTTTATGAATCTTTATGCAAATTAATCTTAATAATTATAAAATAATTTTACGTGTCACTATATTTGTATACGCTAATATCTGGAACTACTCAGTCGATTCCAATGAAATATTGTGAATCACTTCGAGCAAAAGCTAGACACAAAAGACATAGATACATAAATAAATAACTTAAATGTACAGACGAAAAGTTTCAAGCTAATATTATGTCATTTTTTAATCGTGGCATAATCATCAAATGAGTTCATCCCAGAGCTGGCGGGTGGGACTGTCAGACTTGTACTGACTAAAATCCAAGGTGATCCTACAATAGTCCTTTACGTTCCGGGGTCACGGTTACCAGATGAGACAGTCTCGCGACTCCGGAGGGTCAATATTATACCTGAATGTGAAATTAGATGGATGGATGTTTTTAATTAAATGTCTGTACCTTAATCACATCAGAACGGCTGAATAGATCTCTATGAAATTTGACTCAGTAGGTTATGCAGGGTGTAAGAGACATCGACGCACAAACGGATTCCATGGGTTCAGGATCTGATTCTGGACCCCCGTGTTGGAATTTTTCGTCGGTTTTTTCTAATTTTCTTTTTTTTTGAGTTTTTTTTTACTTTAGACTGTTCGTAATCGTTATTCTCACTTAATCCAATGATATTATAAATAAAAAAGTAATTATTTCGCTACTTTCACTAAAAGTAGTCATGTAAATAATAAAGTTCAAATAAAAGGTCATCGTATACCTAAATACTGTGTCCAGTACCGCAGTACCTGTAGTACCCAATGCGCGGCACACTATTAAAAAAAAAAAACGACGGGTTGCACTCTGGGAGTGCCGGCAGAAGTGAAAACTTGAATAGTAATTGTTGGAAATATCTTGTGAACAGATTTTAGTAAAACTCGCAAAAATGGTTGACTTTTTATTCCAATAATTTTCCAATGTGACGTACATCTTTTATAAACAATGTTACCTAGCAACGAATGTATCCAGCATACAAACTTCTTTAAAAGTAATAAAGTCACACGAACATTCACGCAAGCGCCCTGCGCCATCCTACGCTTTTTCGGTCAGGGTCACGTGTCCTGACGCGAGTTTAAGATTTTATACCCATTACAGAAAAGTGCTCAACGCCGCTAAAGAAGTTTTCACTTCAAAAAAAACAAACATTAAAAAATAATATAAAATAAAAACCGACGAAAAATTCCAGCACGGGGGCGTCCAGAATCATGTCCTGGACCCATGCGTCGATGTCTCTAAGAACCTGTATAAATTATAGTCTGGAATAACACATTCTATACAACACATCCCGATATTACTCGTACTATATTATACATTATTTTTGAGTTATCCGCGAGCAAGGCCGGTGGCAACAGCTAGTTATCTAATAAAATGTTGTTCTATAAATAGATTGCCAAAGATTACCTAAAATAGTTTTCTGAAACTCTTATATAATTAATGTTTGACCTTTTTCAGAAACCGGTTTTAGTCGTTGCTATTTCTGCCAACTAAGTATTTATAATAGCTAGATAAGTGATTAAATTTTACTCAATCAATAATTAGTTTTATCTGTCAGGGCTGAAACTGCGTTAAGCAGATCGCCGCGCGGTTCGATATAAAAGTGCACCGCGGCTACCCATGACGGAGCATGGTCCGTGTCCGGACGGCAAGTCACCCATTACTCGCCATTCGCATGCGGTGGGCGGAAATCACATAGCGACTTTCGATAATCCACACTAGCTTCAATCACATTTGCAACAGATGTGGTCTGAGGTACTCGAGCAATAATCATAACTTGGCTAGAGTGACAGAGTTGAATAACATCGTGCATGTTCATATATGTTATGTCGTTACGTGGTCCCAATACTAACTAAGAATAGACTTGAGGTAAGTTCAAATGTTAGTGCTTGGATGTATTATTGTGGTATACCATGGTTAATCTTGAATCAGACATTATGAAGTTCCCCGTGTGCCACTATAGCTGGGGAGCCAATGACAGATTTACTGACAAATATCCTCTCAATCGAAAATGAGTAGATTACGTCAGAGAGTTGTATCATAAAGTTTTGTGGAGCGGTGGGGCTCCAAACATGAATAAAAAAAATTGGATACAGCTATTTCCTCCCAACTAAAGAAAAAGAAAGCTTGTTTATATTGATGCTTATAGATAGATAAATAGAATACTCTTTATTATGCACATCATACAATTAAGGGTATTTACAAATATAACTTATATATAGGGTGAAACAACGGGCGGTCTTATCACTAAAAGCGATCTTTTCAATAATTAGTTATAGCCCAATCAACGAATACTTATAGTGGAAAATTCTAGGAACACTTATTTTTGACTTAATATAATGTAACTTTATTGCACTAGTTAGGAGGAACATGACCCTTAACCTGCGGAGGAGGGGGGGGGGATTGAAGATACCTATTTAGGTTCTTTGTTTTATATCTTGGAAACCACGCGTCCATTAAATTACGTAGGCTAAAAATGTATTCCAAGAATTTCCCTTTATACCTTGTTTTGAGCATTCGTTGACTGGGCTATACCAAAAATGACAAAGAATCATGATTTAGAATTTAGGTTTCCCATGTATTTATAGATATAGAAAAAATAACAAATAATTATTATTTATTATCTAATTATACACAGTTGCTACATACCAAACTGTTCTTCGAAAATTTACTATCGGTAATCAAAGCCATCAACAAACAATCGATTAGTCATCTGTTTGCGACACAATTATTTATTTCATGACAAGATAATTATTTTTACAGATTCCTCACATGCAATCACGCCCGTACATCATGCAATAAACTACGCATAAATAGACAAAGCAATTATTTATTATTTTATTCATTTTTACAAATAAGTTTAAAAGAATTTAGAAAAAAATTAAAAATATAAAAAATAGTGGCCCACCAGCATCGGGAACGGGGTCCATGGTGCCGGTGGTTAGAGCTCCAGAGAGAGGAACCTCCACACTATGCGAGCCGTGTCCAAGAGAACTGCTTTCTGCATCAAGCCTTTGAGTCAGCCGCACAATGGGAGCCTCTTGAGGTGTTGGAGGCAATTAGTCCATTGACCGAAACGACTATCGGTACAGTAACTGCTGAGTCCACGTCCCACATGTCGACAATCTCGTGAGCTGAACCAAGATTCTTGATTATTTTATCATTATCAGCTTTCACGAGTTTCTTGTCATGAGGGACGGTGATATCAACAATCACTGCGGCGCTCTCGGCGATCTACCACCACTATATCAGGCTTATTGGCTACAATAGTCCTGTCAGTGATGATAGATTGGTCCCAATACAACATGGCATGACCGTTTTCAAGAACTATTTAGGTACTTATTTTAATTATTAAAGTAGCAAGCTGTCTTGTTCTTATTTTTTTTAAATTAAATTGTCTTAACAATGGCGGATACAGTATCATAATCCGTTGCGTAAATTAGAAGCACTACTCCGTCATAATTATTATTAACAGACTGGGACTTATTGTGAAGAAGTTTCTGCATTCTTCCATGGTCTTGCCGTGAGACAGTCATTTCATAGTCACGTCAAACGTTTGTTTTACGACTCTTATCTTGATTGATATCGTTAAGATACGGAATACGGTCATTTTTAGTATGCAACGTGTTCTAAATTCTGTTTGGCATTGAGGCCTATAATTAGCATACCATCACGCCTGTGAACCTATAAAGTGGTACAGTAGGTACTTATTTTAAATGCGAAGTGTGGTCAGTTTTTTTTATGGCTAAACTAAACGATATTTACTATGGAGATGGCTGGTTTAAGGAAATACCAGCCTTAAAATACCTTTCTGATATAATTTACAGTATGCTTTAGCGATTTATAGATTTTCGGGGTTGACTGTCTAAACAAGTAACCGTGGTAGAAGCCCTTGTTCCGAAGTCTTTTAGACGTGGCGCTAGTGACTACGTCATTAACTCGAATTGCATTTAAATAAATGTAGAACCACGAATTTTCAGGAGGCAGTGGTTGCGCGGACTTTATTGAGTTATCTGTCAAATTTTATATCATTCATTCTTAGTTCAGACTTGTTGTCAAAATGCCCGCAACTACGGGTTTTGAACTTAGAGATTAACCATTGAAACGTAAGTCGACAACATCTCACCAGCCCTTTCGGACCGCCCAGGGCGAGAGGACTCATTTCATGATATCACTGAGAAAATAAAGAACTGCACGCTAAATAAATAATAACTTAAGAAGAAAATGATTTGCAATATTTTATAGGTATTAGTTTAGTGACTATTAATAAATTGTTTCAATAAAAACTCGTGCGAAGGCGACTGAAGTGTACTCAAAAGTTGAGAAAAAAAGTTTTAGGTGTTCTTTGCAACGAACCATACAAAAAGTCATTATTTTGTGTACGAAGTTATTAAATACCAGTTTATGACTAACTTTTTACAACACTCCTCGCTACTTCTAGTTTGCATAATTACCACCTACATATATATAATTACATTCTCATAACTATATAGTACGTATTTATCTAAACTAGTGGTCGTCCAGTAGTCGAAATTCGACCATTTTTTTTTTTTTTGTTGGAACAATATTATGGCGATTCTATTTTTAAAGATGTTTGACTTCAGTAAGACATTTGATATTCGGTGTATATCTATGGTAGTGTGTTTTATGTTGTTTTTTTTTATTGTAATGTATTTCTAAGGCATATTTTATTTATAAGGATTCTTATACATCTTTATCATCCCTAGAATTGAATTTCTCAAAAAATCCAGTTGTAAGTCCTATCACTAACTAAATGTTTTATAAAAAATTGGTAGTTTATTCGGTTCTATGTTGAGGTTATGGTTGTGTACTTATTTTCATATATTTTATTTAATATTAATATAAGTTAATAAATTGTTACTACACAACTTGCGTTTTCGACTGATATTTATAGGGTGAAACGTGACTAAAGACGTACGTATTAACCGTCATTTTTCTTGATTTGACGACGCCAAAAAAATAAAACATTTTGAAAAAAAAAGGCTTTTCGTTAAATGTCCTCATGTGAATGAACTCTTACACGACCTAAAGTGTAATGTACAATTAGATTAATTTCTCTTACCGTAATTAAAAATAACTTCAATTTCATAATTAAGTAAGGATCATAAAATGATCCTTATTAATATTATTAATCAAGATAACATGACAGTAGTTGTTTCGATGTATTACTTCTATGTTCTCTTAGTAGATTAAATTCGGAATTGTCTAGACAGATAATTCCTGGTATTGTATTCTGAAAATCAGCTCGAAGCCGGTTTCACGAATAGTCGAAGGGTGTATTAAAGAAGGCTTCTATGAGATCAAAGAACTTTTATATGACACTGTTTGTGTTTTGACAAACAAACAAAAAAAAACACGGTTAAAGAAAAGCTGAAAACGTAATGCCCTTAGTACACCGACCTATACGAATGCGGTTCCCTACCGCATTCGTATACGTCGGTCTCTACAAAACTGATTGATGCCATCTAGCCGATTTCGGTCACAGTGACTGCAATCGATGGCTTTTTACGGTTGAGAGCTTTGATATGCTACCCCTCCATGTGCTCTCCAGTGAGTCGCATATCTAACTTTTGCCGTAAAACTCCGTGCTACTATTACTGCCGTGAAATGGTTTTGATGTTGACAGTTTTTTTTACACAATTATGCATTTGTCAAACAGACCGGCGAAAGCGAAGCGTTTCCGAAGCGATACCGAACCGAAGCGAGACGTCAGCGAGACGTCAGTCCGATAGTTCTGTCACGCTATCGGATCGCTTTCGCGTTTTTATGTGACTGGATTCAAACAATTCCATAGATTACAAATAAAAACGTCACGCTTCGCATTCGCCACGCCAGTCTGTTTGACAAAGGCTTTATAGATGTTTATGTATCTTGTGGTAAGACGGCGTGTATTTTTAGTCAGTTGAGTCGGACATGCCCCTTCGCTTTCCTCGAGCGGAGGATTTAGACGACAAAAAAGTATCTATCTGACTTTTTTTAAGGAAAATATTGTAACTTATTTTGCAAGTTTTGTTGTACAGCGTTACCTGTAATGAATAAGAAATGACTTTCCTGTTTGACTTAGAATTGGCTTCATCTTGAGGTTTTTCCCGGAGACTTCTAGATGTGTCACTATTTGGCAATCCAGAGTTGAAAGTTTTTAACAATAAAAACGTATATATTTGATTTAATATGTAGGTTTTATTGTTGATAGTTATTATCATAAGTGTTTCTCTGGAAAATCTCGCGTAAACGCATCTAAGACCCTTTGTACAAAAGGCGGCGCAAGTCTGCGATACCTTACGACTTTGCTATACATACGAATATCGCAATACAAGTCCATAGAGGTTCGTTTACAGGCTCGCGTCAATGGATGCCAAAGTCGTAAAGTATCAGAGACTTGCGTCGCGTTGTGTGCGAAGGGCCTCATCGGAACTACGGCTGTAGTTGGCAATTTGGCCCGCTTTCCGGGACTCACTGCGTGACGACTTTTGACTTATCGACTGAGTAATGCTGATGCATGTGTCATGTTCGTGAACGGGCGCTGTCAGTCGTGACTGGTCATCTCTTAGCAGCCGCGGTTTATTTTAATTATTTATAATTTTATTAAATTGTCTTTTTTTATATGAATTTCCTATGGACACTTTACTTGCTACCATAATGTACCATCTCAAGTTGAATGATGTAACAAAGGTTCAGTAATAATTTTGGCGATTGAAAAAGAGTGTCCATGGAGTTTCTTGCCCGTTCTTCTCCATTGAGATCTACGCTTTGGAATGGGCATCTACAGTACTTTCACAAGTTTTTATGTCTTGTGACTGGGACTGTAGCACCGTAACTAATTTTAAACTATTTTATTTTACCTTTGTCTCTTGACAATTCAAAAGTGCCTGTAACTGGCCTACTTGAAATAAATGATTTGATTTTGATTCTAATTGCTTTTTCCACATACTATGTAAAAATATTATATTTGTTGGAGTAGTCAAATTAATCTCCACCATTAAATACCATTAGTGTGAAGTTTCTGGTTTCAACCTATTTATAGGCGACATAATATAAAAGCAATAACCAAGTTCCTTGTTGCTTTCCTTTCAATATTAAATTGATTGATTGCTTCATTAACCTCGATCAAAGACTTTTCAATATAAAATAATAATTGAAAGGACGTCGAAAAATTGTTTTTTGATTGAAAATACTAGCGACCCGCCCCGGCTTCACACGGGTTCTTTACGACCTACAGGGTGAATTTTCCGATTTGTCCTGCCAGTATCAAACAAAAGAATACGGAATAATTATTTACTGCATAAATGAATTTAAAATCTGTTTAGTTTGTCATTAAAATTATGAACACATTTTTTTTTAATCAACGAATCGTGACAGATGAATGCTTCGAAATTCGGGAGTGGGGGCTTATGGGGTCATAACGCCGACCGAGAGACGTTTTGTGATTTTTAAACGCTTTGCACCTTCTATCTAAAAATAAGGGCTAAAATATTATTTAATCATTTATCTTTTGGATTAATTAAAATGTTTGTTCAGAAGTTATACAGACAGATTAAGCGAATGTGATTTATAACATGTAAAATTATCCGTCAGACTACACCTACCTATTTTTAAAAATAATTTATCCAGCTTTTTGATTTAAAATTTCTTCTAAAACTTCTTCATGTACTCCCTGTTCCTGGCTAGTATTTGGACCACAGTTGCGCAATCTCCTTTGCTTCATAATATTATTGAAAATTATTACCATATCTACCCACACAGTCTTGGCTTTTAAAGAAAAATAAATCTGAAATTAAGAGAATCTAGAATCTAAGTCTTCTATATGTTGCAAATATTATTACAACCTCGTGCTACTTTTCCTTAAATAAATGGAAATAGTTTTTGATTACTCTTATTATGTAATAATAAAATTGGTTTAAAATGGTAATAAACTTTATGCCAACAGCCTATGATTTAATTATCTCGCTCGTGGCAACACGTGGGTGTTCTCTTTAATACAATTGTATTTGATCCACTGTTATGAAGTTGTAGCCAAATAATTACAACCGCACGAGGTTAAGCTACGTTGCCTACGTTGGTCTGTGGATGGGTGACCATCCATCACAGCAAGTTTTTTCATGTCTTGGAAAGTATGTAAAGCCTTTGATTTCGACTGTAATTTGTAGAAGTTCGAAATTCTGACAGTCTTACTACAGGTATTTCTAAGGGCTATAACCTGGTTACTGATTTGTGCATGTCAGATCAGGTTCCGTCAGGTTCGCATCAGGTTCAACTGTGAGCCCAATTATACGAGAAAATAAATGTTTTGATAATAATGGTAACAGAATCATCATTGAGAGATGTTGAAGGACCTTTTGTAAACCAATACGCAGTTTTTTTACTTTCCCCTGTACATATATATTATTACACTCACATACAGAAAGACCTAGATCCAGAAAAATATTTGTTTGAAACTGCGACACGCTGAGCAGCATTCAATCGCTATATGGCAGGGGTATCACATACCCCACGCGGCTGGTTAAGCCATCTTTTTAATCGTGCTCAACTAATGATCAAGTTAAACTAACATACAAAACGATAAGTCTGCAAAAGATCACAAAAATTACCTTGAGCAAGTTAGAAAAGTATGGCATATATACCTTACATAGTTAGTTCCAGGTTAATTTTCATTGGCAATGGTGATGATATCATTATTAATGGGTAGTTAGTGGGGAAAATAGGGGATTGCCAACGGTCTCCAGAGAGAGCGCAAAAATGGGCAAACCAGCACCACAATTAGCCAGACAAGTTGAAGAAGCTCGCAATGCGCTTATTGAGGGCTAGACAATCCAGTCACATTCGATGTTACCCAAAGGCTTTGACTACGAAAGCTATAAATAATAATGGTCTTAATAACCATTAAGCTGCTACTAATAATGAAGAATAATAAATAATTAAGAAGTCTCGTAGTGATATTAAAGCATCATAAATATTTATTTTAGCTTGAGTTCAATGTACTATGATAGGTCAATAAAAGGGAACTTATGCATGTTGCACAAAATGTAAGTAGGTAATATTCTAGTATCTATAAGGCGATTCTCACACGATACCACTTGTTTGTGGTCGTCGAAAGGTGAATTGCCGACCCGAAGCAACTACTGCACTTGTTCGGTTTCAATCGGGTCTACACATCATCCAATTCGGCAATATTTGTAGAACGACGAAAGTTGACTGGCATAAGTCGCCAGTTGTCAACCGAGTGTGTATGTGCGGACCGAGCGGTTTGTGATTTTCGAATATTCTGTGTATATTCGGTAATACCGCCCGGCTGTGCCCATTATTTATAGCAACGCCCGCTTAAGTGTATGGTAGCTCTAATCGCCTCCGCCTTCGCCTTGTACGTGCGCCTAGCGGTATCGTGTGTGAATCGCCTTAGGCCTACATCGGTTCCATTAAGGCTCTACCATTCCTAGATAATTATGCTGGCTTACCAACATAATTATGAAACAAGTTCTGTATTATCGCACCTTAAGATTCGATTAATAGATTCACTTCTTTTAATTGAAACATTATACTAAGACGGGTTTAGTTATACTGAAAGCGTCTTTTATAATTCGTATATTTAGTCTTAAAAATGTTCATATTGCCTGCGTAAACAATATTTTTTATTTATTTTGGACATTTTAAGAGTAAATTGTTCCAAAATTCCTTTTTTGGAAAACATATAGAATAATGACCGTAAAGTCTACATTGTTGATTTGTGTGTTTTCCAGGGGCTGGTTTTATGTATTGAACAAATAATTTGGTTGAGGTTTCGGGGTTGCAATAGTTGCTTTTCGTTTCTGTACGTTTCTAACTACGACTTCTATATAAGCAATGATTTTCCGCTTTTCATTACTAGACAGAGTGATTCAAGAGGACGGTTTTTATGTAAAATACATCTTTATTACTAAATACATATTAAATACCAGCCACTCGCCCGGCTTCACACGGGTGCAGCCGGGCAAGTGGCTAGTATTTAAACGACAACATTGATTATTTCAAGAGATTGCTGTACAAATGTTAGAACGGTATATAGTATGTCGATGAACTCATACAATTGGACGTTAACTGTACCAAATATATACTAGGTACCGTGATTTATTATGTGGGAGATATTTATTATTGTAAAGGTAAAAAATGGATTCCATAAGTAGCATAATAACGTGACGGCTTTAAATCTCCAAAGAAGGTATGGCATGATGACTTTTGATCAATTATGTGCTCGTGTGGGGTATTACACACCCCCGTATATCTTCAAAAGCTTACAGCTTTTCAATTTCTAGATTTTAAACACCATAAATAAGCTTCATAAAAAACGTGTCCAATGAGATAATGTATTATCTATATTGATGATTTTGTATTTTCTTTATATGGCAATGGGTGTCACGCGCCCCACACGACTGACTTTGACTACGTAACTTTTTGGGGCTACTTCCCATTTGGTAAACTTCCCATTTCGTAAACCTCAAACTGTACCTACTAAAAAGTTGCGTTTGGTAAACATTATACATTTCATACATTTAGTCCCATTTCGAAAACATTTCAATATTTTTTTGTGTTATATCCCATTTGGTAAACTTTCAGATGAAATGGGTACAGTCAAGTAAAAAAAGAAAAACGAAACTAATGATAACATTGTCATTTATTTTGTTAAATATTTTTAATCACAGGTACAATAGTCGGATTATGTGTACGTATGCCATTTACACATATTGATATTTAAAAACAGAAATAAAAAGTGGGGTGTACAAATAACTTTCAAAAAATTTAAGAAAAATCACAGTTCGATTTGACTATTTCTAAAATATGTACCTTTTCAGAAGATTTTCATAATGTTTAATATTGCCTGATATCGTTTCGAAAAATTAAAGAATTGATGGCCTTTTTCCAATTTCACTATTGAAACTCCAATTCCAAGATTCCATGAGGTTTGTAGTGCGGTGTCTTTGTGCGTAGCAGCACCAAATATTCATCATATCTTCATTTTCCAACCACTGATCCACAAAGTAATCATTGAATTCAGTTATAGCTTTTTCTTCAAAACTGTAACAGAATTAATTCGTTGAAGATTATGATACGAAAAACCATATATTACCTAGTTTCTAACGCATGAAAATGGCTGTAGAAAATGGCGGTAGAAGAAATATCCAGAACTAAACGCGTTCATTTCAATACTGCAAAATTAATTTACCTTTGACTCATAACGTATAGCCATCCATCGTTTATGTCTTCTTTTGGTAAATGTGCCAGAGCCATACATAGTTTGACGTGATAGTGAGATTCTTCATGTTGTAATAAGCCAAGAGATTTTGCCTTTCTTAATAGCGCTCTGCCAAAGTGAACAAAACACCCCTTAACAATTATGTTTGGAAATGTCTTTTTAATTGCATTTATTGGAGCTTTTTCGAAATCCAAGGTAATAATATCGGCTGTCCACTCTGGTAAATGAAATTTTAGTTTGTAAAACAGTCTTTCATATGTAGTTTCTTCTTAGTTTGTCAACACTGCATAAAAAAATGGTACAATATTTGTCCCAGTTTCTGTACTTCCTATGTCTCCGTGTACAACGTATAGTTGAAGAAACGGCTTTGCACAACATTTGAACGTTCCGTCCGCAAAGTAGTGACGGACGTCATTTAAATGTGCAATTGCACTCTTTGAACCAAACACAATCATTCTATTTTCACCGTCAATCTCATCAAACAATAAATTGTCTTTAAAACGGTCAGGAATCACGATTTCTGTAGAGTTAGAGTGCTGAGATTTTGTGATTCCTAGTTGTCTATTTCTGTGTCTATACAAACTGCTTTTAACTTTGTCAAAATTTGGTAATTCTTTAATAATTTCATAACCATTATCTTTCAGCTTTTTAGTACATTTCCTGTATGTAGCTGGAATCGGCTTCAGATCTTCACATATAGTTTGTTTACATTTTTCGATGGCTACTTTCACTTCATTTTTTTCAAAATTCGGAATACAAGAACTGCAGTGAGCATTTTCTCTTAATACATGGCTTCGATTTGAATTCAAAGTTACACTTGCTGAACATCCATCTTTTCTATTAACACAGCGCCACCAACTTGAGTCCTTATTATTTTTCTGTTTATAATATTGATGCCCAGCGCGTAATAAAATTTCACCGCCTCGTGTACTATTAATAATTTTTAAATTCACTGCACCACTAGAAGATCCCTCACCCGACATTGCAACGACCTTGCACTATGCATAAAACGAGTGAACTGATAAGTTAAACCCGGTAATAGATATAATTTACGTATACTTACTTATGTCTATCTCATTCACACCTTTTGTTTAAAACGATGGTAAGGACAATAAATCCCTACCTACCTGAGAACCCGCTCGGTGCTTCTTTTGCGGGAAAAGCACGTGGTATTTTTAGTAGCATCGTGGTATTTTTACAGACTTTAATACGTTTTTTTTACTTCTTCTTGATCAGCCATTCTTTTTGATGGTCGAGATACTATCTCAAGACTGAAGCATTTAAAAATATATACATCTCTAATTTAATACTAATTTGACACTGACTGTACCGTACAAAAATAACAATACTAACAAAGTTTACCAAATGGGATTAAATGTATGAAGTAACGAAATGTTTACCAAACGCAACTTTTTAGTAGGTACAGTTTGAGGTTTACGAAATGGGAAGTAGCCTTCAATTGCACCAACATTGTCAAAAAATTGAATATAGTTTTGTCTGTTTAGACAGCACAAAATTATCAGACAAAAAGAAACTGTTGGATCTTTTCCCCGGAATATAGGTATCATTCAACGGTTTCACTGCTCATATTCTTCCTTTCTCTCAACTGCACCATAACCGTCTTATCACAGTACTCATCCACCTACATTTCTTTACGATCAGCTGATACAATCAATTACAAAGCAAGTTGTGTAATAAAAAGCGGAACACAAGTACATTGTTACTAATATAACGGACACAAGACACGTGCCGACCCGGATATGATATACTGCGTGATAATACTGCATCGGTATGCACACTGCATAAGTCTATAACGGGCGGTGTGACATCGGCTTTATTGAAAGGGTATTGGTTAGCGCCGGGCGGCAGTAAAAAAATGTATGTGATTTGTTTAGTTTTGTTGAAATTAAATCGTAGAACTGGTCTTTCTCGATGAAGAATAGAGAACATTTTCAGAACCACCGGAGGACCTTTTCGTTTTTTTACGTGGTAAAATCATCTTATGAGCCCTCTCACCCAGGGCAGAGCGGGAGGGACTGTCAGACTCGTACTGACTAAAATCCACAATGTCCTTCAATAGCCCTTTACGTTCCGGGGTCACGGTAATTCGTACAGTCCCGCTACCCCGGCAGGCTTTGGCCCTCTAGAGGGGGGCCCCGTCACTTTGCTGACACTCTTTGAGGCGCGCGTGTACCTAGGACGACTTTTCACAATTTTGTGACGGAAAGTAAACGGGAATATATTTGATGGAAAACAATAGTTTCTCGGTAATGCACTATGGAGGCATTCTTTTTTTTATTTTCAGTACAATTAACGTCGTTAATACTTCAAGTACGCTTTAGGTAAAATACGGAAATCTTGTAAAAGTACCTAATTGCACTTCGGTGTAATACAATCGACAGTTCAGTTCAGTGTCCCAGTGTCCGCCTCAACTTACAAAGGCCCATGCAACTTTTAGTATGGACCTTGGCATCATTTTTTTTTCTTTTCTCCAGTGATTAAATTTTGGCCACAATTAGACCTAAGAAGTCCATAGAAAAAAAAATTAAGTTTCTAAACCGTAACCAACCAGAGATATGGCGGTTTTAATTTTGTTCTAATCAGGAGTGATTTACTCCCGATTAGAACAAAATAAAATCCGTTTTAGATTTTTTTATTATTTTTGACGAAGTTTTTAGGTTGCGGTCTACTAATGACCAACATTTCATTACTGGCGAAAGAAAAAAAAAATTGTTGCCAAAAAGTTGCATAGCCCTTTGTAGGTTGAGGATTCGAAACCAAGCAGGCGCATTTCTTTGTGTCATTTCTTTCATCACCACTGCTCTCAAAACGGTAATGCTGCATTGTGAGGCAACCGGCATGTCCTAAAACGAAAAATTTGGTGACATATGACACCTATCAACCCGCACTGGGCCCGCGTGATTGATTACAGCCCACACCGTCTCATGTAGTGGAGGTCTTTATTCCAGCACTGGGAGGGATTGTTACTGGCTAAATTATGTATTGCAATTGAATTGTTTTTATATTCATTCTTTTTTTCACCCAAAGCGGGAGAAGTAAAATGATCACTTAACAAAACCAAAAACAAAATGTTTCTCAGACTTAAACGATTAATGATTCACTCTCATTTACGTATTTATGGTTTTATGCTCTTGACCGACATTCGATGTTTATAGATAAAAGTCACCGGTTTCGAAATCAGATGCGCAATTGTGCATCAATAAAGACTTATCCAGCCAACATGATAATAAAAACAAACATAGTCTATGTTTTAGAAAAAACCTTCCTGGTAGGATGATTTCCTGGAACAATTCCCGAACTCTACGAGGGTAAAGCCGTAGCAAACACTAGTCCAACAATAAAATAAATTAGCAAAAGAGGTGGTAGATACAAGCGTGATATTATGTAGATATTATCTAACCCGTATAGCTAATCAATCACGGGTTATAGCGTATAATGCAATCGATGCAAAGTTTCTTCATACAAGATTTTAAACATTTCTAAGCCTTATCGGACAGTACGGATTAGCGCAACAAACACTTGAACCTATCTATTATTTATTTATCCAATAGACATGCCCTCATTTCACAACTTACTTCAAATAAAATGACACCTTCTGTTAGTTGAATGTCGCTGTTGCTGTTACTTTTTCTGATTAAAATGCATCATAAATTATCAGTATTTCACCTGAAGCACCTATCTAACCTCCACAATCCAGTAACTGGGTAGCGGAGAAACGCTCGAAGCGCACTCCTCTAACGCTTATAAGTCTGTCCACACTTCACGAATTGTGTAGACCCTACTCGCGAATATAAATGTTATAGTTTATGTGAGATTCTATGTTTGTGAACACACCCACGACACAGGAGAAATTCCTAGTGACAATTAGTAGTGCCTAAACATCAGGTTATCAAAGAGTGACGTCAGTTAAACAGTCATGATTTGGCTGCCGTCTATTAGTATTATAATTATGTTCTTTTTAGGCATACAATCGTGATTCAAAGGCCTCTCTTGCTATGAGTTGAGTGATTATCGAGGAAGGTTTATAGTCTATACAACATCACGCCATGACCAATAGGAGCCGATCAGAGGAAGTGAAATCACGAGGAACAGCAAGTCTCAAATAAATAAATAACTGTTTGTACGAAACAGTGTTAACTTAAAGCTCAAACTTAATATCGTATTCTGTTATTTAACAACTGCAATGCAAATCTAAAGACAGGTATTCAAAATTTTTATATAATATATGATTACGATATCGCTTTACAGTCATACTATAGTCATAAATAATCTTGACATTAATGGTGTGTTACTAATGTCATAATTTAACACAGTGAAATGTAATACGAATTCATCACACACATTGCAGGATTGTAACTGCACCGAGATACTCATGTAACTTTGCTGGCGTTTTTTCAAAGATCTTTTGAGGAGAATTTCATTATATTTTACTATTCAAATTCACATGCTTTTGAATGTTTTTTTTTTCTAATTATTACAATTTATCATCACATACTTCAGTCGATCAGAGGTACAATGAAGATTTTCAGAAGGTCTTTGACAAGGTGCATCACATTCTGCTTATGGAAAAAATCGCCTTTAATGGTATCCGCGGCAATTTACTCAGATGGTTTGCTTCATATATTTTCAATAGGACTCAAAATATTTTCATTAATGGGCATGAATCTGACTCTATAGTTGTTAATTCCGGGGTTCCTCAGGATTCAGTATTAGGTTCTTTTCTATTCGTACTGTTTATTAACGACATTAAACACTGTCTTATTAATTCACATTTCTTGATGTATGCAGACGACATGAAAATATACACCACATGTACAAATATTTGCGAATGCTATAATTAACAAGAAGACCTTGATAGATTTTATTAATACTGTCACAAAAATAAATTATTTCTTAGCCTTCCCGAATGTCACACGGTAACTTTTTCTAAAACCAAAAACAGATTAAATATAAATATTCAATAAATAATTTGAGTCTCATTAAAGTTCAATCTGTCCGTGACTTGGGGATTACGCTTGACTCGAATCTTCATTTTGATACTCATGTAGATAATATCGTAAAGAATTACTATAGTAACAATTCCTTATTTAAATATATAAGGAATTGATGTATTCTTAAAAAAGATGTATTATGCTAGTTTTAGAATCTCTAGTTAAGCTTGGCATGTAACTGTTTTTGTCCCTAACAAATAAAATAAAATAAAATCATACAATTGTTTTTTTTTTTCTTATGGGTATCAAATCCGCAATATCCGCAGCCGTCGATCGCCTGGCCACTGCACCCAACCTTCCATTGAAAATAGATGTACAATAAACAATCAGTGAGGAGAACAATGACCTCATGCAAATTCTTACATCACTCTTATAAAACATAAATTATATGTTCACTTATAAATTATATCATCATCACTTCGTTTAAGTGACGTCATAAAAACGTTCCCTTTGGAGATTAAACGCACGTTGTCACGACATCTTGAAACTGTTAAGCCTTTGTCAAACAGACAGGCGATAGCGAACCGGACCGAGTCCGAAGCGATGACGAACCGATACGAGACGTCAAACTGGGTGCAGCGAACCGAGGCGTGACAGTTGTATTAGCTGGCTTTTTATGAACAACGTCAAACAGAGCAAATACGCCTTCGCCACGTCTTTGCATCGGTTCGGTCACGCTATCGGATAGCTTTCGCTTTTCTATGTGACTGGATTCAAACAATTCCATACATTACAAATAAAAAGGCCTCGCTTCGCATTCGCCACGCCTGTCTGTTTGACAAAGGCTTTAACTTTTGGCAATGACAACATCAAAAACCACAAAATTCTAAGATCACAAGTACACTCGATGATACGAAGAGAAATCGTAAGACAGCGCGGTTAGGCAATATAGCTCAATAATTGTCCGTGTCGACATAGCTCGGCGGCTGTGCCTGACTGTACATCATTATGATTGTATCTGTAGGAGATAGTTGCATGCATAATCAGCCTGTAATGGTCCCGTTGCTGGAACACGTGCCTCCTCTCTGAGACGCTGAGGACTGTAATCCACCATGCGGTAAAGCCTTTGTCAAACAGACTGGCGTGGTGAATGCGAAGCGTGACGTTTTTATTTGTAATGTATGGAATTGTTTGAATCCAGTCACATAGAAACGCGAAAGCGATCCGATAGCGTGACAGAACTATCGGGCTGACGTCTTACTGACGTCTCGCTTCGGTTCGGTATCGCTTCGGAACAGCTTCGCTTTCACCGGTCTGTTTGACAAAGGCATAATAGTGCGGGTTGGTGGATATGCCTTAAAATTTTTGGTTCTAGGAAGCCGGTTTCCTCACGATGTTTCCCTTCACCGTTTTGAGAGCAGTAGTGTTAAAATCAATTACTCAAAGATATACACCGGTCGAACCTAGTAATGCAATGCAATTAATGAGCGGGCAAGGCCGCTTTTTTTATCGTGGTAAAATCACCAAATGAGTCCTCCCACCCAGGGCAGAGCGGGAGGGACTGTCAGACTCGTACTGACTAAAATCCACGGTGTCCTTCAATAGCCCTTTACGTTCCGGGGTCACGGTAATTCGTACAGTCCCGCGACCAGGGCCAGGCCGCTGGGAAAAGTTAAAAATGATAGGGGGCGTAAAAGATATACTTTTATCGTTCACCAAATTTGTTAACATTCATGTTATAATTCTATGGTTAAAATGGCGGTTTTATAGCTAATTACGATGTCTAGAAGACAACCTTTGGATGGACTGTAAAAACTTAAAAAGGTGGTTAAAATAAAATGGCGTATTGAATTTTAATTCATTATCAAAAAAAATATATATAATTTTGGTAAACCCAAACTAGTTTCAGACCACTTTATTAATATTAACCAAAGAAGTGAGTTGTATTGCTAAAGTCTCTAGAGCCACTTGCATAACACGTTGTCACATAAGCATATTCCGATAACGTTGGGAGATACTTGTAATCTAAATAAAATTTAAGTGTAGGTCGAATGACATTTCGTTCAAATATTTAAGTCTTTTGTTTTCGAAATTACTGAATCGATTTTAATGAAATTTCGTACCCAGAAGCATAAACATAAATATTATAACCACAATTAGAAAATATTACAACATAACAAGAATATACTTCCAATTAAAGAAAAAAAGTCCATAAGATCATTTGCCATTTTGAGAATTAGGTTTTTCGAGATGTGCCATTTTGAGAATCTGGCTTTTTGAGGATTTATTTATTTATTTTATTTTACAGAAAGCTTACAGACTAATAACAATGTTGAATGACATGATATGCTTTAGGACAATTGCTAATTATAAGCTTCCACATGTATGTTAGCAATTAGCAAATCTCAAACAAAACTACTAACATTATAAAAACTAAGCATTTGATGTACAATTACATAAATGGAGAAACACAAAAAAAAAACAAACTAGAAAGAAAAATGATACAAAACAGAATTTGAAAATTTGAAAATTGGGCATAGAATATTTGCCATTTTGAGAACTTCTCCATTTGAGACTCGGTTGCCATTGCGTGAATTAGGGTTTCTGCGCCTAAACACTTGATATCCTTTTCGACAAACGTCCTTTCTCACAATGTCCTTTTTTAAAAATGTCCTTGTCATTTAAATCAGTCCCTTTCTCCTCATAATGTGCTCGGTTATTCTTAAACCTTTACCATTTTGAATCCCAAACTCTCAGCGCAGCTCCCCTTAAATCACCCTACGTGCGACCTCACTGATTGGGAATCCCTGCTCTAATATTATTTCATATTGACGTCATTGCCAAGGAAAAACCCGGTTCCTAACGTAACCCTGTGGAATTTTTAAATCATCTTGTATAACAGGAACACTGGTTGAACGAGTCAGCGGGTGACGTCATTTCACCTGTGGTATTAAAGTTGGCATTGAAGGATTTCTTGCTAAACAGTAAGTCATGGTCTCATGGTGTGTGTGGGATGGTAAGGTCAAAAGTATTACTCATGTTGATTTTTTTTTCTTTTATTTTAAAATTTCTCCTGTATCGTGGGTGCGTTTACAAACATAGAAACTCACATACACAAACACCCAGACCCGGAACAACTACCTGTAGGTCATACAAATATTTGTTCCGTGCGGGAATCGAACCCGGGACACACTGCGCAGCAGTCCAATCGCTGAGCCACTGCGCTAAACGTGTCGACAAACCGTGAATGCTGCTAGAATTCTTGCCTATTAAGTTCAAACGGCATTTTAGACTTTTTTTTAACATGAATTAAGATAAATAGTAAAAAGCCTGTAGGTAATCTCACAAAATAATTTAGCTGAATCCGACGCACTTCCTTAACGTCACTATACTTACGTCACGCGTTACTTCGATTGGTTAAAGGTCGAATATTGGATAAAACAATTCGATCCAGTAATGCAATGAAGTGAGTTAAATTCGCTATGGCAGTGGCTAAACGATCGACTCCTGCGCAGTGTGTCGCATCTTTTATTCCCGCACGAAACAAATATTTCTATAATAACGGAGTTCATACACGTTAGGGTTTGCATGATGGTGCACGCATAACCGATAGATGCACTGATAACTGTACAGTTTTAACACACGCTAGGGCTTGCCTGTCAGATATGCATGCAAGGTTAAAACCATTATGCAAAACCTAATGGGCCTACCACACGAACAAGCTACACCGCACCGCACAGTTGCACAGTTTTGCCTGCGCAAGCCCGACCTGCGGGTACTTGCCTGTGTGTGTGGTTGGGCGTTCAGATTTGTCGACCGTGGTTTGTTTTTTCATGCGAGAAGCTTGCGCAGGAAGCCTCCATAATTTCTGTCTATATTTGTAAACGCACCTACTATGCTTTTTTTTTTTTTTTCGTGGTAAAATCATCAAATGAGTCCTCCCACCCAGGGCAGGGCGGGAGGGACCGTCAGACTTGTACTGACTAAAATCCACGGTGTCCTTCACGAGCCCTTTACGTACCGGGGTTACGGTGATGGGTAAGTCCCGCGACCCCGGCAGGCTCTGGCCCTCTACAGGCCCCGTCAATTTGCTGACACTCCTTGAGGCGCGCGTGGAACACAACGCGCCGTCGACCCGGGCCACCTACTATGCTGGATAAATTCCTAGAGTGAGGCAAAGTTAAAAAAAACAATTGACTTCATTTACTAAAACAAATAACAATGAGGAAGGGAAAGGGTTGTCCTTGTGCAAGTGTCCACTGGGCTCGCTGTGACTCACTACGAGCGAGATTTGGTTTCACAATAATGTTGCCATTATGGGAGGCAGAGACAGGGCAATAATAAACGAGTATGTTACGCTAAATTTGCGTCCACACCTGCGCATACGCAACGCCTGCGCAACATAAAACACACCTGTGATAGATTCAGTAGACAATCAGTTCAAAATGTAAACTTGGTATTAAAATTCATAATTTCATTTCCCGGACATCTTGATTATTTTTACATCTAGTCTTAATTTTTCGGTAAACTTTTATCGGTAGAAATACCAAATAACCGGTAGATTACTGATGAAAAGTGGGGTGTTTATTATCTTAGAAACATCGTTTTTAACATAAATAATAAATGGTTTAACACTGGGCTCAGTGTTGCATGTTGAATTGCCAATAAAAATATTTAAGCAGTTATTTAGCAGCCTCCTAGTTTAGCAGAGAGTGAGAACATTTCAATCTGGATATGGCTTTATTTTTAATCTTTACTCCGTCAACAGTACAAATTACTACTGTGTCGTGGTCGTCTTTATAAACTACATGTTTTAAACTAGCGTAAACAAACATTACATTAACAACGAATCATTTGTTTGAGAGTTTAACGTTATGTGTGTGTATGTCTTATAACTACGCTTTTTTTGGTAATTAAAAAAACATTAAATTGTTTCTAATAACAAGACACAAACAACATATACAGACAATAAACATTATATTTCCCCAGTGTGTGATTAACAGATTTATAATTGGTTTATTCTAAATTTGTAAAGTAGTGGTTTTCCTTTATTGACAAAATGACAATTAATTTTGCTGGTGGTATCTATACATATAATAAATCTGTAGAAGGGTCAATTCTGTACATTGAAAATATTGAAAAAATAAATAGCGGGGGGTGTTGCTGGATCGATACCAAACCCAAATATATGATTAAAAATTTTTGTCTGTCTGTCTGTCTGTCTGTTTGTTTGTGCAGGCATCACGTGAAAACTAACGGTTCGATTTCGATGAAACTTGGTATAATTATTCCTTATTATCCTGGGCATAACATAGGATACTTTTTATCCTGGAAAAATACGTAGAAAAAAAATCTTATTTTTCAGTTTTATTCATAGACGTTGTTCTGTAGAACCGTGAACACACGTTGCATTACCCGCAGTGGATTCAGCGCCGTAATATTTATAAGATGTCATTGTCAGAGTTACTCAAAATGGGGAAATAAACCATCCACGCGAAGACCGACATCCGCGCGGACGGAGTCGCGGGCGGAAGCTAGTTAAATAATAAAATACACGGGCTAATAAAACACATGGCCCTGCGGTTTTAGAACTATTCCCAAAAAAATAAAAAAGGTTTTCAAAACCGGTTTTTTAGGCGTAATAAGTTTAGGTTTTTGTAAAACATTTTATGGTATCGTGTTCGCAGACTTTTTTTTTTGTAAACAATGTTTTATATAAAAGTATGTAGGTACCTAAAAGGTGGTCGCGGGACCAAGGGATTATCGTGACCCCGGTACGTAAAGGGCTATTGAAGGACACCGTAGATTTTAGTCAGTACATGTCTGACAGTCCCTCCCGCCCTGCCCTGGGTGGGAGGACACATTTGATGATTTTACCACGATAATAAAAAAGGGACCTAAAAGGTACGGTTTACTCAACACAAACGTAAGTGCTATGTTGTGATTAAAATAATATAGACAATGGTTCAAATTCGAGCCTATCGTTAAATAAAAAAAATATAGATATTTCCATTTTGGAAGTAGATAAAAAGGTCTAAATGGGGCATAATAGACCATAAATTCACACACGTAATAATCATATGGTAAGACAGGGGTGTACTAAATAGTACATAAAAATATTTAAATATTTTTCCCACAATTTATTTTTCAAATATTTCCTTCGTTGTAAGGAAAAATATTTAAATGTTATTTTACCCAATATTTATTTTATGTCATGGATTTCCGCCAAGTTACGCCTGATTCCATAACTTAACAAATGATAATGTCAACCAGTATTATAAAAAAACAATTCAAATACAAAAAGCGTGGAAAAAAAGTAAATGGATCTGTACCATGCAATTCTTGCAGACATCGTAAAACTGCGGGTCTATTAGGGCCACTTTGGCAATATCATACTACGAGTCTTATTGTTTTTGGTTTAAAACTTTCGTTTTTCTCAGGTTAATGTGACCTGGTATTTATAAAATCTCACGGGTGTCAACCAAGGCGAGATCCTAGTTATCTGTTATTGTTATTATTATAATGAGAATCTTAATACAAATCGTTCAATTGTTACTGAATTGACAATTCGTACCACAATTCATTCCTTTGGCAGTTCTGAAATGAATTGAATACTATTATGCGTGTCACAATTTTTCAAATACTAAAAGAATTGCCAATTACGCGTATTTTGCTGTGGAATGAATGAATCAGTCTTGGAAGAATTGTCCAAGCGGTGTTTTAAAACCCTAGGGATGGTTTTAAGTAGATATTTAATAAAAAGTCGTTCAGAAAAGGTCAACAACTTGTCAGGTTTTATTTCGAAATAAAAGCCATCACAGCATATTAATTGAGTTAATGTGTAGCAAGAAAAAAGAAGGCACGTTTCCAGATGACAGCGATGCGGAGGAGTACTTGACGCCTAAATGTCTCGGCTTTTAATTTTAGTTTAAATTTGGTATTTCTAGTTTTAGTTATGTAAATACTTTTCATTAGTACTATTTTGTATTGTAACACATGAAAACTATAATAAAATTTTACGCGGTAAATAAACAGTAACTTTACTCTAACTATTCTATGCTTTATATTTTTAATTATAATAATACAAGCTTGTGGACTCTGAGGTACCGTATTACAAGTATGTGCCCGACCCAGTTCTCGAGAAAGACCATGTCACGCTGTACTGGGATCTGCCTATCATTACAGACAGAACTATTGTCGCCAATAAGCCTGACATAGTAGTGATAGACAGATCAGCGCGCCACGTAATGATAATCGATGTTACCATTCCTCATGACGAGAACCTCGTGAAGGCTGAGAAAGAGAAACAAATCAAATATCTCGACTTAGCGCGCGAGGTTGTCGATATGTGGAATGTGAGCTCGGCTATCATTGTGCCGATAGTCGTTACGGCCAATGGCCTGATAGCCAAGAGCCTCGACGAACACTTATCGAGGCTCTCCCTAGGTGGTTGGATCAAGGGCCTGATTCAGAAGGCAGTGCTCCTCGATACGGCTCGTATTGTGAGGAGGTTTCTGTCTCTGGAGCCCTAACCACCGGTAGCTTGGACCCTGCTCCCATACCGGCGGATCTCTATTTTTATATTTTTAAATGTTTTATATTGTTTACTTTATTTATTTAAAATATTTAAAAATGTAATTAATATGATTGTAAAATGAATAAACGAATAATAATTAGTACTTTTACGTTGGTTTTATTGCGCAGGAGTTGTGTTTAGATGCATGCATTTTCTGATGAGTGTGTAATTCTATTGGCTGCATATTATTTGTTT
This sequence comes from Agrotis puta, assembly GCA_943136025.2. Lineage (NCBI taxonomy): Eukaryota > Metazoa > Arthropoda > Insecta > Lepidoptera > Noctuidae > Agrotis > Agrotis puta. The sequence goes on along the minus strand of OW964176.2, from coordinate 16,934,918 downwards.
TTTAATGTGATAAATCTTTCATTTAAAATTTTAAACTTATTCATAATTATAATTAAAAAATATATAGAACTCGTACATTGTCATCGTTGTCGATCGTATACAATTAGATAAGTAGGGGAACAGTGAATAAGCAGGGACGCGAGGTATAATGGGGACATACACTCTTTAGGCTTACTTAACACAACACTAATGTAGCGCAAGCGCCATCAGGACGTCATTTGCAAGCGGCCATTAACAAATGGTGTCCAGTTGGCGCTTGCGCTACGTTAGTATTGTGTTAAGTTTGCCTTAAGTGTGTGATTTCCCATCATACCTCGTATCCCCATCTTATAACTGTTCCCCTACAAACTTAAATTATTCATCAGATACAGTCTGACATATTTTTGACTTTTCCATGAAAATAATTAATTGACCATCTTGCTTGCACTTTTTTTAATAAAAACATTACCACGATTACTCACTGTTACAAAAAAAAAGTCTTTCTAATCAAACCACACGTAATAAAAACTTCTTCGTTAATTGAACGAACAAAAACATATAGTTATAATAAGTAAGTACGTACCGAAACCTTTATCATACGCATCTCGCAAAAACCATGGTCATTTATTTCGATCGTTAATAACCAGACAGATTCACCTTGAACCTACAAAACTGCACTAATTATTCACTGCACGCAATTTTTACTCAAAAACGAGTCTACCCGTAGTGCAAAAAAATAAGTAAACAAACTTCCCTACTAAAAACCACATAAATCGAAGGTTGTGAAATAAAGGTCAATTTTAATAATTTTGTAAGTTAAACAAAGCTATGAAAATAACTTGATAAACAACAAACCGTAAAAAACAAGTCGCACCGCAAAAAAAGTGACATAAACAAAAAATAAAAAATGTTGCGTACCTCAGGTCAATGACTGTCAAAAAATCCCTTCACTCAGCCCTTTCGACACACATCACTTTCGTCACGATCAATTGTGCGAAAACGTCAACACTGTACTAAAATTCAACAGTAACGTACTAACAACACGACGGTCTAACCAACACTGCACTCTCTGCTTGTCTTGCGAAATGCGCAAACGCAGAATTACAACACCAATTTACATCGACCTTTAATTCCGACCTACTTTTCCCTTTACCACTATCATTTCATACGCATTAAGAGGGGCATGGGAGGTCTTGGAACACTGGTGGTTTTTATAGGCAATGATTTGGCTCGTAAGGATGGTTGAAAGGCTTTAACTGGGTTCAATGACTCTCTAAAGTTGCTGGAACAGGGGAAATCCGAATGCAGTTTGGTTTGCCAAGTTACCAGGTCATGGTTGTATTACCTATGCGGATTTGAAGGGAAATGTATATAAGTTCTAGGATTTAGCAATAACGTGTTATATTTTTGGTCGGTTGATATTTTGTAGCAGCACAGTCAGGGATTAATTTTGTTAACCATAATAATTAACGTTAACAGAAACTATTTCCTAATCTTAAATATGATGGATGGATGTTTGTTACTGAATCACGTCAGGACGGCTGTGTTTGGTTCTGAGATAAGTTGTATTCTGAAACAATACATTATAATACGGTTTATCACGGTATAAGGTTCCCACGGGTGAAGCCGCTGGCAACAACTAGTGATGTTTAAATACGAAACCACATCACAAATTATTTGAAAATATTACCAATTTTGTGCAAAAACTGGGTATTTCCAAGCAGAAAAACTTAAACATTGTCGGTTTAGTAAAGGCTCTCAAAACGAGATCTTTGAATTCAATAAATAGACAAAAACGGGACTCTAAACCAGATCCTCGAATCCGGTAGTTACCAATTAATAGCAGGTAGTTTTTTTTTTTCAGAATCCGCTCAGGGGCAAAGCAATTCCCTGCCAGGGTCGCGGAACTGTCCAATCAGGAAACCATGACCCTGGAACGTAAATGGCTATTAAAGAATCACGGTGGATTTTAGCTATTGTTGAGTTTAACAGCCCCTTCCACCTTCCGAAGGGGAAACATATTTTTTCTACTCCTCCATTATATTTGAAGACAGGTAAATTCATTCTCCGGGACACGTCGAGGTTCATTGTCTCGGCGCTTTTCTGGTGGTTGCCACTGATGATTCTGGCTTTCAGGAATTGCAGTGGTTTGGGAATAGTGAGGTGGGATTGTCCCAATTACAAAAAAAAGCCCCTTCCGCTCCACCCAGGTTGGGAGGACTCATGCGATGATTTTACCAAGTAAAAACGGTAAACCAATTAACGGGACTGTTCAAAAGCGGTAATGCAGCCTGAAATTCAAAGGGTAAGAGAAGGACCAGGGTAGTTTTTAGTCAGTACGAGTCCGATGGTCCCTTCGCTCCACTCACGGCGGGAGAATTTATTAATGTTTATAATCCAATTCACTCCAGTATATTTCGATGTTTTTTAAAAGTAAAAAAGTATAGATAGTATAGATACCTTATGGGCCTACCACACGCACAAGCTTCAGTACAGTTTTGCCTGCGCAAGCTTCTCGCTTGAAAAACAATACACGGTTGGCAACACTGAACGCCCAACCACACTCACAGGCAAGTACGCGCAGGCCGGGCTTGCGCAGGCAAAACTGTGGTGAAGCTTGTGCGTGTGGTAGGCCCATCAGATTATAGAATGTCCAGATTTCTAGTAGGCCACTGAGAGTTGAAGCCAAAAACACGGAAGAAAAATTACCCCCTTCGTTCGATTCCTACCTGAAACAAGTGAACATCTCCAAGAAAAACATTTATACAGCATTATTTTTAGTAAATGCGAAACCTGAATATAGTTTGTTCAGAATCAGTAACTGATTCGATTCCAATAATTTTTACACCATGTTTTATATTTTTTTCAAAAATGTTTTAATTTAATTTTATTACCAGTTAATTACAATACAATCACCGTACGGTTAGGTACCTATTGCCAAGCTATTATGACGAGTGTATAACACACAACCAGGTAATATAAAAACTTATAACCTTGTGATTTTAAATGATACGGTTTTAAAATTTTGTACATAGAGTCTTTACACAAAAATACTAGACAGGTGTATCGGGTTTCGCATAAACAAAAAATAATGTTGTATGTGTGCTTTGCGCTCACTCACACATTAATAAAAAGTGGCTTCACCTAAAAACGTTATGTTTCGTTTCGAACACGGTTTTATAATCTAAGTATAGATGTAGTATGCATCAACAATTATATCCACGTACAATAAACATAGATCGCATATCGCATTACAGGTATTATTTTTACCAAGCTTATTTTTTTCGTCATATTTCTTAACGGTCAGCATTTTTTACAATAGCATGCACAAGATCGTTTTACTATTTGAGCACATAACTTATCCACGTGGTTCTGTAAAATTTCTTGATGGAAGCTGAGTGCATTTTATTTGGACGCATCACATTTCGTCGTGGTGAAATCATCAAATGATCCGGCGCTCTCCTGCTCAGGGCGAGACGGGAGGGGCTGTCAGACTCGTACTGACTAAAATCGACGGTGATCCTTCAATAGCCCTTTACGTACCGGGGTCACGGTAATTCGTGAGTCCCGCGACCGACATTGACTAAGTTTTCCTTCGCATATTGGCTGGTTAGGGATCGCTTGTTCATTCAAAATTTAAAAGCATCGTTTACAAACAAATAAGATTAATTATTTAGGTTTTTAAGTTGATGTCACTAACACTATTACTAAAAATTAAAACGCTTTTTTACCTACCATGTTTATTATTATCTCAATGCAAGAAGTATAAAGTACTAGCTTTTGCCCGCGACTTTGTTCGCGTGGAATAGTGACTTCCGGCAGATTTTTGTTTTTTTTTTGTAATAAAAACTATCCTATGTCCTTTCTCAAGTTTCAAACTATGTCTGTACCAAATTTCACACAAATCGGTTCAGTAGTTTAGGCGTGAAGAAAAGACAGACAGACAGACAAATAGTCAGAGTTACTTTCGCATTTATAATATTAGTTTGGGTGATAATAATGCTAACTATTTCTGGTATGCGCAAGAGATGTAGTAGTAGTACTTACTTTCAATAAATAAATAAATTAGAAAGTTAAAAGGAATTTTAAGATATTTTCTGCTTCCTGCCTTGAAGGTGCAAGAAATTGGTATTTTCCTTTTCCAAGAAATTTGCTAATTCAGTTGCTTAATACTATAGACCGCCGTTGTGTGTAAATTAGTGTGGTTAAAGTGTTAGACAAATAAAAGTATAAAAAGATTATATAAACAATACTTTGACCGTAATTCTTGCACGGTTGGCACAGTGGCTGAGTGATCCACTGCTTCGCAGCGTGTCGCGGGTTCGATCCCCTCACTGAGCAAATATTTGTATGATCTATAAGTAGTTGTTACGGGTATGGGTGTTTATGTATGCGAGGATCGATGATTGTAAACGCACCCACGACGCAGGAGAAATTCCTTTTTTTTTAACTCGGTAAAATCATCAAATTATTCCCCCCACCCAGGGCAGAGGGGCAGAGGCTATCAGACTCGTACTGACTAAAATCCACGGTGTCCTTCAATAGCCCTTTACGTTCCGGGGTCACGGTAATTCATAAGTTCTGCGACCAAATGAGGAAGACTTCCTTACCCAAATGATTACGTTCTGAATATTTCCAAATAAAAAAGATTTGTCTATAAGGAAAAAAATGTGAACGTTTCATGTTATTTTTATTTTTAGCCACAGTAATCTATTGTATCGGTCCGGTGACGTATTTTGAAAACTCCAGCCGTTGATTGATTCTGATACTTTTTGTTACCCGCTGGTGAAGAAGCGAAAATATGAAGTTGCTTTGGTAACATCAATAAAAAAATAATTTCTGAGAAACAAAATAGTTATACACCACCGCACTATTTGAAATTCGAAGCGATCGAATTTAATATTTTAATATTAGTAGTTACTCATTTTAATTTTTATTTTTCACATGAGAAAAAATAACAAACACATAGTTATCTATACTAATATTGCATGGAGGTAAAAATTGTTTATTTAGAGAGATCTCAGGGACTAATATTGAATTTTTTTTTGTTAATAATCTATATTATCTTTTCCTTAGTACTATAGGCTACTATTGTAGCCTTTAATTATTATCAATATCATGTATATTAACCGTGCTAACATACACATCAGCAGGCCCTCTAGTAAGACCCCTATTTGAAAAGTGGCTGGAGAGGCGTTACGGCGTCTTTATCTTCGGCTTAACACAGGTCCTCGATGGACAAGGAAGTTTCGGGAGGTTCCTGTGTCTGATTAGGAAGGATGTAACGCCTGGGTGTCACCACTGCGAGGATCGCCCGGAGCACAAAAAAAAAACCTTTATTAATTTCTTTTCACGCAATGTTATTAGTAAGATGGTTGGATTTTTATTATTGAGGCTTCTTCGATATCCCTACTAACCTAGCCATTCTATGACAAAGGACCTTTTGCCGCTGGCCTATGGCTATAAATAAGAACAATAAAAAAATGATTTAATTTATCCCACACAGTACATTATTATCTAAGCAATATAGTTACAACAATCCATGGTTTCTCACCAATTGTATTCAATTCTATAGAAGGAATCTATTCCTTCTATAGAATTGAATAGACACTAGAGCAGATTTGTTTTTTTTAATGTTTTATTATAAGTTCAGCATAACATTATGATAACTGACGTAAGAAAACAGACGTAACTTCTAAGCGTCCGTGACGGTTCACGACCATGAAATTTTAGGGTATTGTAGCTAAATATTAAATCGTGAAAAATGTGTGCCAACGGGCCCCCCTCTAGAGGGCCAAAGCCTTCCGAAGACGCGGGACTGTACGAATTACCGTGACCCCGGAACGTAAAGGGCTATTGAAGGACACCGTGGATTTTAGTCAGTACGAGTCTGACAGTCCCTCCCGCTCTGCCCTGGATAGGAGGACTCATTTGATGATTTGACCACGATAAAAAAAAGCAGACTTTTCTAATTTTTTGGGTTCGTCAAATGAGTCCTCTGGCCCTAGATGAGTGGAAGGGTCTTTCAGACTTCTTATTGACTATAAAACATCTTGTGCCTTTGCATGGTCTTTGCGTTCCACCATCGCGAGAACCTGCTCTCTTCACTGACTAGGTTATTTCTACACAAATTGATTAATAAAATATGGCTATAATAATATTTTAGTTAAATTATAATAATTAATATGTAAGGAATACTGTTAGCAAATACTATTCACGACGGGGACCACAGGCCCTTATATTGTAAAAGACCCATCGGTTCAAACTTTACGTAACGAAATAATACATATTTTGCAGGTATAAAACCAATACATCATAATATGGTAGATTCCTGAAAATATGTTTAGTCCGTCAGTTAGAGTATTGAAAAATAATTAACACATACTTTTTGGTTTTTTAAATCAAAGAATATTGACAAAGTAAAAACGCTTAAAAATTCGGGAGTGAGGGCTTGTGACGTCATAACTTAGTCGTAGTTTATACTGTATACTAACGCTATACGCATATTATGGGACATGAGCCTGAAACCCAATTAGTATTTCATTTAATTTTAATTTAATAACGCCTGTAAAATTATACTCACCGAGGGACGCGTTTTGTGATTTTTAGAAGCGTTGTATCTTTGTCAATTTTGGTTTAAGTAACAAAAGAAAAGATACGGGTCAGTAACTTATTGATAACCTTTCTTCTAATTATGTTTTTAGGTAAAATAGCCTATTATGTATCGGGTTCATCAACGTCATCTATCATCATTATAACCGGAACACGTTATGTTCTTTACACAGGCCTTCTTCAAAGGCGCTAAACGGATCAATCCTAACGATAATTACATAAAATCAAGAAATGGTATACGGGCCCCATTAGCTAGCTTTTCGTTTCGTTCTTGACTTTGCCATTTAGCAATGAAGGTAATGAGAGGAGACATTTTAATGACATTAATATATTTATAATATCTTACATGTGGCACTCCTTTTGCGGTCAATGATTTCGTACGCTATGTGTAATTACGTAATTAACAAATTCCAGAATTTCCAGATGCTTAAGTAAAATTATGAAAGAAATATTTTTACGTTTGGTTTTTTGGAAGTATTTTGTAAGTATTTTCTTTTACTAAAGTGATAGAAAACTTAGGTACTACATAACACGCGAGTAATGCGAGCATGCGGAATACAGACTGCTAGCAGATTGATGTTCTATCAACCTATCCCAATCTGTAAAATTGGAAATTAATCTTCTTCTTCTGTAATCAAGTTTACAAAAACAGGAAATCTGAAATCCGATCAGGAGCATTCACTGAGACTTATTTGATGATCTTAACACAAAAGAAAAACGTATTTTCTTTACGTTTACGTAAGTCTTTCGTGCTATCACCTCTTAAATCCTAAAGGAAAGTTCTTAGTCTAATTCTAGATGAATCTGAATGTTTGTTAAGCGTAGCCATCAAGTCTGTAGGTTGTGCACAGTGCGTGAAGTGTGAAGCCATTGTGATGGACCACCACTGTGACGACCCTGACATGCTTTTAAGTAATTCGTAATTTATATTGTCAACAAGAGTTTTGAGAATCTCTCATGAATTATTCAGTGACGATGCGTAGTGCCATGCTAATGCGAAAGTGTTTGTGTTTATTTGTTTCTTATAAGCCGTCTGATCGAAGAGATTTACCATTGCTATAAGGGGATTCATTTCTCCTTTAATAGGGGATGTTTTAAAAAAAAATCTTACAAGACCCCTCTTTGAGGAGTGGCTGGATAGGCGTCACGGCGTCCTTACCTTCCGCATGACGTAGGTCCTAACCGGACACGGAAGTTTCGGGAGGTTCCTGTGTCTGATAGGGAGGGAAGAAACGCCTGGGTGTCACCACTGCGAGGATCGTCCGGAGGACACGGTGGAGCATACGGTGCAGGACTGCCCCGCTTGGGCAGAGCACCGCCGTGTCCTCACGACGGCGATAGGCGGAGACCTCTCGCGCCCGGCATTGGTCGAGGCCATGCTGCGGGGCGAGACGGAGTGGGAAGCGGTCGCCTCCTTCTGCGAAGCAGTCATGCTCGTGAAGGAGGAGGCGGGCCGCCTGGGGGAGAGGACAGCGTCCTCCCTCCATCCCAGACGCAGTGGTAGACGCCCACGGCGTCGGACGTCACAGGACGATCTCCGGCCACCGTAGGCGCGGGCATGCGGGCAGCGAGTAATGGGCGACTTGCTGTCTGACCATGGACCATGCCCGGGTCGACGGCGCGTTGAGTTCCACGCGCGCCTCAAAGAGTGTCAGCATATTGACGGGGCCTGTAGAGGGCCAAAGCCTGCCGGGGTCGCGGGACTTACCCATTACCGTGACCCCGGTACGTAAAGGGCTTGTGAAGGACACCGTGGATTTTAGTCAGTACAAGTCTGACAGTCTCTCCCGCCCTGCCCTGGGTGGGAGGACTCATTTGATGATTTTACCACGCAAAAAAAAAAAAAAAAAACAATCCTTTCTACTATTGTACATTCCGTTTCAAGACGATTGATTCACATTGTCGTTTATCAGTTAGTGGTAGTTATTAAGATTTTAGTTTTATATTAATTTAAACCGATTTTAATTGAAAAGCTTGAATCAATAAAACCTGTACATTAAGGAAAATTACTGCTTTAGGCAATCTTTACTTTGATTCAACTTAGTAGCCACCATTTCTTTTCAACTTATTATGAGCTCTATGTTAAATTCTATTTCATTCTGGAAAAAGATTTTTATCTACAAAACCATTACGTAAAAAATCACGTACAGCCTTCTATCTGGGTAACTGACGCCTCCCGCGGGTATCACCGCAAACTTTACCGCTATGTTACTTATTGCTTCTATATTTTATCAGGCGCTTGAGACACAGATTTTTAAGTCGCAAAACATAAACGGCCGTTTTTGTTACAAATGCACGATTTAGCTAAACAGCTATATTTCAAGTGTTGAAAATGTGTTATAAAATTACGTTATTGCCTTTTTTACAGTAATAATAGACCACATTTTGTATTTTTGATTCTATTTACGAGTTATGACATTTTTTTTCGACTGGCGGCGCTAGTGGACTGTAAAAGGCCCCTTAATTATAATTGTTGTGCAAAACATAGGGCACATAAGTATATTTTTTTAAGCTTTTTATATCTGTATTTACCTTCCTATGTTTGAAAAATGAAGTAGATGTTTTTATATTGAAATTAGATACCTATGTATCAAACATCCTACTCTTTCGTAGGCGTAATTATTTTGAGAGGTACAAGTGTAGATGTTGTTATTATTTTATGCATCAAAATGTCTTGTGCTCTATTAAGCCGTTTTAGCCACAGTTATAGTTCAAATATCTTTATGCGATTTCAGACGCTCGGAAGTCTGACAACAAGCATCAAGAAAATATATCGAGTTACTCTGTTATTGGATTATAGATAGAGATCGGATAGGCCGGCGTTTCGTTTCACATAGTGATGGAATATACATTTATGTTGGTATGTTGGTAGACGGAAAGCCGACTCCAACATAATTGGGAAAATAGTTGCTGTAAAGTTTGGCTTAGCAACTGTAGCCCGATCACAAGGTTTCAGTATTTTATTTACAGCGTACTTGAAGTATTTAGTGCGTTTGTTGTATGGAAAAATGGAACAGCGCCTCTAGTGTACGAAGAAGGAACTAATTTTTTCCTTGAAATTAATGTCAAAGTTCCAGTTAACTTTACGTTACAAAAACTGGTAATTCATGATAAGGCCTTTGAGGTTCTACTATTTTTTATTTACACGTATTCTGCATTGCTTTTATCTTAATACTAGCTGGCCCGGCAAACTTCGTACCGGCTATAACTAACGTCACTCAATTGTTTTACGTTCCCGGAACCCCTCCACTAACACTTAAACTATATGGTATGGTATTAAAGTTCAAATTGATTTTTATTAATAATACATTTAATTAAAAAAAAACTCTCCATAATACGCCATGTGAACCATCCTCGTACTTCAAAGAATATAAAAAAAAAAGAATTAGCGAAATCGGTTCAGCTGCTCTCGAGATTTGCGCTTACCAACACATTCTGTGATTCATTTTATATACAAAATTTAGATATATTAACACAGGTCTTTATAATAAAACGATTAATAATGACAAAACCATTTTTTTATTCATTTATCAATACTATTTATTTTTTTCAGTGTTGAACAAAATATCCTAAATATAATTTTGCGCATAAAAACGTCGAACAGTTAAGGCATTCGTGACGTATGAGCTTGTACCCCTAGCACTAAAGCGTAATAATATATAATTTATATTTTATAATTATAATAAACTGTACAATAACTGCAACAATGGACAGATAGGATTTCTCCTATTTTATAATACATATCTACATATCTATGTTATTATTAATAACCCACCCAAATCACCAAACCATATTTGTATAAATAATTATTTCATTTTTAAATATTTATATTTGAACTTATTTAAAAGTAGTACCTATCTACAGAAGTTTATTTTACAAACTGCACAAGTAATAAAATGAATGAAGTAGGATTATGTTAAAAAACTCATGAAAACATATAAATAATAATTTAAAAAATAAATAATATTCGCACATTAAAGTACCTACCTAATAATTATTATTTAAATTACAAAAATCTCATTATAATTAAGCTATCACAATGGTTTTAAAGCTGATAATGATTGCGACACTATTCCGTAAATGACGCTGATGACTTGTAAGCACCTTATTTAAAATATAATTTAATTATTTTGTTGTTTTAAATTTTATTAATTTAAATCATAAGAATATTTTGTAAATATGGGGTTTAAAAGGAATCGACGCACAATCAGTTACTATGTGTTCAGTACCTACATCATTCCAAATCCGTGGGGGGATTTAGAATTATTATATTTATAACCTTTTTTTAAATAGCTGTGTATTTTCACAAGAAAGCAATACTTTCGCGGTTTAAATTTTTGGAACAGTTAATAAAAACTGAAAAACAAAGTTTTCTTTACGTGGAGTTGGAATGCTGTACTGTGTATGTTGTAACCGATTTTGCGTCAATGACGATTATACCCTGCATAATTTAAACCCATTTCAAATTTTATTTATTTAAAATAAAGTGAGGTAATCCTTCTTTCCTTAATTTGATTTCTCTTTTATATCTTCTCTATAATTGTTAATATAATCTAGATACTATTATATTCTATACACAGCAATATTATTGGTCTGACTTTCAAAGATATTAAACTAAAGTTTACAAATTAAATGAATATCCTTAAAATTCTAAAAGTTTATGACTTTAATAAATATTGTGAAACACGTGTCTTCAATATTAAGAAATGTCTATAAACCATAATATTTCAGTTGTTTTAATCAGATTACAGACTTAAAATAACAACATGTGTATAACAAATGCTCTAATAGATAGCTTATCTATGAGCACCTTAGTCTATAATAATAACAATAAAATAAATACAGTCCCTACACAGTTTTTTCTCTTGATTTTCCTTCACTGAAAAAATCAAAGTAATCTTATTTTTATTCCAATAAGGTTGTTATTTTCTATTCGGCCGTTGAGTAAAATAACTGTGGACTATTTGTCTTTTCAAATTTCATTTTAAATTAATGTCAGTAAAAGATGTGTCACTTTTTAAATTTATAAATCAGTTTCTTTTAAAATTCAAAAAGTTTCTACATATTATTATATAATTTTGTGCATTTTTTGGTACGATGATTTTTGTTTATTGAAAATCGTTTAAAGCAACTACTTAGACCTATATCTACAATGAAAATTGCATCACCTTATTAATCTCTTCGCCTTATTCTACTAAGTTCCCGTATTTATTGAGTTTGTGCTTTTTTAGAGCTTTAAACATTTTACATCTTTAGGTCTCTGCCTCGCGGGTTACTCAGTCTAGAATAAATAAAAATACTACGTAAACCTGTTTACTTCAAAAGACATTAAACTCTTAAATATTTTCAGTTTACTTCAATTTGGACAGACATTTTTGTTTTTTTTTCTCACAAGGAGTTAATTTTAGAAAAACAGTGTTACTGAATAAAAACATGTGGTTACAAACTTCCCCTATCCCCAAAAACACCAAACATATTTTATTTGAATTTATTCAAAATGCCTAACAACCTAGTCGATACAAACTTTCATCATTTTTGTGCTAACATCGACATTACTAGGCATTGAAAAATAGCCTTTAATCACATCGAAATAAGGACAATGCTTTTCAGGCAGCGACAGAATGACCCAAGGAATCTAATTGTTATGAAGACGTCTTCGTTTTGAGGAGGAGGACCGGCCAGTACATGGTGACGAAGAGGAGGAATAAAGCAGGGAACACCACGCGAGAGAGCTTATCTATCTCCCTCCATAAGACTCGCTCTTGACCGGTGTCGGCATCTAACCAGGCAACCTGCAAAGAAATAACCCGTTTATTATTTTAGTCAGGGGGTTTACCATGGCGTCTTAAAACGAGAGTAGTTCCACTGTGGGAAAGAGACAGAGCTATACAAGTCGTCTAGCACCATCTCGTTCCCACAATGGAACTACTCTCGCTGTAAGACGTCATAGTCAAAAATAAAGTGATGAAATTGTGGACCCGTAAATTGTTATACAGTGTGACACAGTGACACATACACACATTTCCGGCTACTGATATTTTAAAAGGATAATATTTAATACATATTTTTCACGACATATCTCTTTATAAACAACAATGTCGTGTTCACCTATAAGTGACATATTTGCACCGAACAAAATAATGTTTATATTCTATGTAAATAATTTAATAATAATGTAATTTTTTTATTTATTTAGGGGAGGCCTATGTTCAGCGGTGGACGTCTTCCGGCTGATGATGGTGATCCTATCAATAATAAAAAAATAAAAAAATCCAAACCCGAAACCCCATTCGCGCATTCAAATTTTTTTACTGACTGAATTGGGATATGTATAAAATGGTAATATTTCTGAATTCAAGATACATAATCTAGTAAGATAGACAGATAATCAATAGAGCAAGAAAACATTGAAGGCAAAATGTACGCAGTGGCTGGCGATTGTTTGCTTAACCGCACTAACTTCTAACAACTTTTTCGTTTACCGCACGGAACAAATATGGGGGTGGGACAGAGACAGAGCTATACAAAACGTTTAATGCCATCTCGTTCCCACACTGGAATTACTTTCGATTTAAGACGAATGGTAGGCCACCTGTTCAATGGCGGGCTTCTTTTGTTGTGACTTTTAATATTTATAAATGCACTCATGATTTTTTTTTTTTTCGTGGAAAAATCATCAAATGAGTCCTCCCACCCAGGGCAGGGCGGGAGGGACTGTCAGACTTGTACTGACTAAAATCCACGGTGTCCTTCACTAGCCCTTTACGTACCGGGGTCAAGGTAATCCCTTGGTCCCGCGACCCCGGCAGGCTTTGGCCCTCTACAGGCCCCGTCATTATGCTGACACTCCTTGAGGCGCGCGTGGAACACGACGCGCCGTCGACCCGGGCATGGTCAATGGTCGGACAGCGAGTCGCCCATTACTCGCCGCCCGCATGCCCGCGCCTACGGTGGCCGGAGATCGTCTTGCGACGTCCGACGCCGTGGGCGTCCACCGCTGCGGCTGGGGTAGAGGGAGGACGCTGTCCTCCCCCTCACGCGGGTCGCCTCCTCCTTCGCGAGCATGACTGCTTCGCAGAAGGAGGCGACCGCTTCCCACTCCGTCTCGCCCCGTAACATGGCCTCGACCAATGCCGGGCGCGAGAGGTCTCCGCCAATCGCCGTCGTGAGGACACGGCGGCGCTCTGCCCAAGCGGGGCAGTCCTGCACCGTATGCTCCACCGTGTCCTCCGGTCGATCTTCGCAGTGGTGACACCCAGGCGTTTCTTCCCTCCTTATCAGACACAGGAACCTCCCGAAACTTCCGTGTCCGGTGAGGACCTGCGTCATGCGGTAGGTAAGGACGCCGTGACGCCTATCCAGCCACTCCTCAAGGAGGGGTCTTACCGCCGCGATTGCGGCGTGCCCGAACCTCGGTTGCGACAGTCGCTCCCTCCATACTGCCCTGAGATCGCGCCGGAGCTCTTCCCGCCGCGCCTCGACTTGTCGAGGCAGCGGGGATTTGCCCCGGCGCTGCGCCTCCACGCGCCATTCATAGACGCGCTAGAGGGCAGTCGCCTCCAGATCCCAGGGCAGCAATCCGGCAAGGAGGTTGGCCGATTCGCCGGCGATCGTGCGGTATCCCCGGATCATCCGGATAGCCATGACCCTTTGGCATGCGACCAACTTGAGTGGTCGCGTCCGGATGCTTAGGGCCCACACAGGGGCCTCGTAGTGGGCCATGGACCGCACGACACCGGCGTACAGCCTCCGGCAGGAGGCGTTTGGCCCGTCGAGATTGGGCAGGAGCCGCTTGAGAGCGGCTGCTGCCCGGTTCAGCCTTGGGGCCAAACGCAGGAAATGTTCCCTGAAGTTCCACCGGCTGTCGAGGACGAGTCCCAGGTACTTCATCGTCCTCCCGACGCCGATGCGAACCCCCTCCGCCGTTATGTGGGTCTCAGACCGCGGCACGTTCAGACGGCCATGAAAGCACATGGCCTCTGTTAAATGCACTCATGATACAAGAGAAAGTCTTTTCAGCAACATTTTTACAGAGAAAATCCTCGTGTGAGATAAAGTTAATTAAAAACTAGTCCTTTTATAATTGAAATCTGTTGAAAACAATCAAACGACGCTGACTCGTGGTGTTTGAAGAGTTCCTAATGTAAGGATCGACGAAATTAATGAAGTTGTGCTTGCAACAGAACTTTTCAAAACTCCTTTGTAAATTAGGGAACATTGAACCAAAACTTCAGACAAGGCATCGTTTCTTATACTGGAAAGTTCATGTACTTAATAAACTTTCTTTGTCCTTTTGCAGGGCAGAAGCTTGCCTTTCTGTACTCTATGTTTCGCACAATTATTAAGACGTTCTCTAAATATTAAATACAATAGCTAAATGTTATGCATCTCATTTTTGTTTTTTAGGTATTTTGATTGTAGAGAAAGTTTTAACTTGTAAGAAAGTTCTACTCTGCGAACTTTTTCTAACAATCGACTCAATTCTAAAATTGTCCACCTTTTTCTTTAAGCTATTTGCATAGCTATTATCGCGGGCTTGAGCGAGGCGATTGAATGAAGAAATTCCGTAACCAAAATAAACCTAACACTGTCACTGTCACTTCTGTCATGTCAACGTGAATTAATAAAATTTGAATGAATGATTTTTTTCTTGACGTTTCACTTGATTGACGTGGCTGACGGTAGCCTAATTAGTAACTTCCCATAGAGCAACGGTGGGATGATATCCTCGTTAAATATTCGCGGTAGGTGATATTTTTTTCTTTTTTTTCATAAATAAATAATTATAGTTTCATAAGTTGATAAAAATGCTATACAATAGCTTTACCTTTTTTTTTTTAAAAAAAAACGTTGACTTCCACTAGTAAATTCTCTTGTATCGTGTTACAAACATAGATTCTCACAGACCCGATACAACTACAAATATTTGTTCCGTCAAATCGCTCAGCCACTGCGCTAACCGTGCCGAATTTTATGTACATTCAATAAGAGATTATTCGCTTCGCTTCGTTTAATATAACGCAGTTCAACATCACGTCAAAGTAACGGCCAAAATTGATAACGCGTCGATTAGAGCAGTCGTGCTTACGCAACAATCAAAAATCTACCTGTAGTATACTCTGCCGCCTCTCGACGCCAACCAGATGAGCCGTAGCATGCGTAGCAGACGGCGCAGGATGCACAGCCGGCGTGGCCGCAGCAGGGGACGTCGGTGACGTGAGGTCCACTTTCCGACACCTCACCTGCGACCCCTCCCAGGCCGCCAGCGTCCCGCATGACCCCTTCTCTCCGTTCAAGCGCTGCCAAAGATAACGGAACATCTTTGTCTGAATAATCTTGATTCAATTTCGAACTGGTTGCTTTGATTGAGGTCATAGAGTGCTGTTGTTTTAGGAAATTGATTCAATGTGAATTACAAAGAGCTGCTTCGTCTATTGGTCGTAAGTGAAACCGTTGGACATGAGGTCCAGCGTTCAATTTGTAGATAGGCAAAATATTCTTGGGATTTTCTATACAGTATTTCTCAGTGGCAATGGCAATGAGGCGCTCTTTTGCAGCACTTTGGGACTTTTAGAATGAGGATATGAACGTAACTGGCAGAATAAGAATATACAACTTTGTATAACTTTTCGGGAACAAATCATGCGATGCAATAAATCAATTCTCTTTCATCATAATTTTAAAGCTTTTCAATGATCTACGTTACTTCTGGGCAAGAGTACTTTATCCTCGATCACGCCATCGCTTACCATTCGGGATATACCAGGCGGGATAGTAGTCAAACGCAAGCCTTTGAAAATACTTTGAATTTCTCAAAAGTTCCGTCAAAAAATTTGCAAAACCATTAATAAATCAAGAAGATAATATTTACCACCGGAATGATTCTTGGCATTGACTCCTGGGCCTTGGTCTTGTTCATCTGGTACTGCTTGTCAAGGACCTTCACGACCACGAACTCTCCAAGGGCAGCGAAGACGAACATCATGCAGCCAGCCATCCAGAGGTCTAATGCCTGAATGATGAAAGAAAAACTTTAACTTTGGCTGTAATGAATGGCTGTAATGAATGAATGAAATGAATTTTAACTTTGGCTGTAAACTACTACGGACTAGATTTGTGAACCTATTTATACGCATTAATAATGCCTGGGTGGCGAATTGTAAGCTTGTAAAAGTTTTTTGCGAAACTAAAAATTGAGCGAGCAGGACTCGAAACGCGACCTTCTGAATCAGTACCTACTCCAAATGCCTTACGAAATAGGCCATCACAGTCATATTCGGCTAGATCGAATCTTTTAATCCATTCTTAGACGACGTTGCGCCATCTATTGTAGACCTTAACCTTCCAGTGTATGACTGCGGTGACTTAGTTGGTAAGGCATCTGGAGTACTGATTCAGAAAGTCGTAGGTACAAATCCTGCTAACGATCAATTTTTTTTTCCATAAATAAGTTGTGAATCTACTGCAGCGCGGCCTCGTTTTAGTTACTACGTTTTAAATAGTACTCCCTCGGTCCCCTTATCATCAAACCCCTGTACCCCACGGTTGAGAACTCTTGGTTTACGACGTGTGCGATGAAAAGGCACCAAAACAGAATTCGTTTAAGAGATCTTTCTAATGTCTCGCTTTTTGTTTTCAGCAGTTTGATTTTTGGCTTAAAACATTATCTCGGGTTTCAAAAAAAAAAAAACAAGGAGCCCATTAACATTTCTTCGCTATTTAAAGCGGGAAAATCCCTTTCTTTTCCTTTGAAGCTTTTCCTTTTTGCAGTTAATAAGTCAAAGTTACAGTTAAAACCGTAAAACGTGTTTGGGATAAATATAATTATGTTTTTTATTTGACAAAATCTCATTTGAATTATAATTTAACTATTTCGGTGAAAATATTTTCATTCTTTATCCTGAGGTACCAGAATCTTAACTTTTGCGGAATTATATTTTAAGATAAATTGTCCTCAATTATGTTAAGGAGCAAGAGAGCTGTGAATTATCGATCTTATTCAAAGGCAACAAGTATTAGATTGGCTTATTCAAAAGTTTTAAATTGAAATTAATGACTTTAGTTTGTTAAGGCTCTGATGTCACAACTTTTGTTTTGAGAAACATTGATTTATACATTCTTAACTTTGTCAAAGATATTTAAATATTTGTTTTACGTAGAAAATAGTCTTTGTTTCTGTAAAGATGCCGTTAAACAATTATACCTTGATGATGAAAGATCTTTGTTTGAAGTTAAACTCTTCAGTACATTTACAGGTACTTTTTAATTGTGAAGAAATAAGCTGTTTCCGACGAGTTTCTGACTTTCTATTTTACTTGAAGAACTGACAACACTCTGTACTGCTCTGTTGCTTAAATAAATTATAAAGTCCATGTTTTTCACGCAATTTAGGCAATAGTTAGATAGAAAGAAGCAGGTGAAAATAAATAAAAAATCAGATGCTAAGCACAAAACATCAAAAAAAAAACGACGGGTTGCACTCTGGCAGTGCCGGCAGAAGTGAAAACTTGAATACTAATAAACACACACGAACATTCGCGCAAGCACCCTGCGCCGCGCCGTCTTACGAATTTTCGATCAGGTCACGTGTCCTGCGGCGAGTTTAACCCTTTTTTACCTATTCCAAAAAAGTACACAACGCCGCTAAAGAAGTTTTCACTTCAAAAAAGTACAGTTAAATTAACAATTCACGTCATGACTCAAGAGTGCCCCGAATTCAGACCTATGTGATACAATAGCCCATAGACGGTTCTTCTTAAATGATCTAGAATAATATAATAATGTTATATAATACACCGGTTAAAAAAAAATTGGAGTAATAACCTTAACATAAGCAACAGGAGGAATATCAGCTCTCAGTCCAGTAAACATGGTGACGAGAGTCAACATGCAGGTAACCAGGAGAGTCACCCTCCCAGGAATGGCATCCAGATCCAGCCAGAAACTGAACCAGGACAGCATGACCACCAGGGAGGATGGAGCGAAGGTTTGAATCAGGTGGTGGCCGATCTGACGCTCGAATCTGAAGTAAACTACTAGTCTTGAGTAGTTACCTGTAAATAAAATAAGAGCAAGTTGCTGTCAAACAAATCTTAATATCAACAATATCTATCTATCTATCTATACATATAATAAATCTGTAGAAGGGTCAATTCTGTACATTGAAAATATTGAAAAAATAAATAGCGGGGGGTGTTGCTGGATCGATACGAAACAATCAAAAAAAAATCTTATTTTTCAATTTTATTCATAGACGTTGTTCTGTAGAACTGCGAACACACGTTGCATTACCCGCAGTGGATTCAGCGCCGTAATATTTATAAGATGTCATTGTCAGAGTTACTCAAAATGGGGAAATAAACCATCCACGCGAAGACCGACATCCGCGCGGACGGAGTCGCGGGCGGAAGCTAGTAGCAAATAAAATGCTCGAAATTAATATAATATTGATTGATTTTCTGTGACGGCTACTTTTGATTGAACATCTTAAGTTAGGCAAATTCAATCGTTGATTGGTTTCAGACAAAGATAGGGATAAAGATTGCACCCGACGTAGAATTATTATTAATTTCCAGCGTTAGTCATACAAAATTTCATACACTATTTGTAAATCGAATTAAACCATTAAAATGAAAATGGGACCAAACAAGTCCCATTTTAATTTAAGCGGACAGATTATAATTATTACAGGCATATTCTTAAAAAAAGATTACACAAATCAGTTATAAATTACGTTTATTACCCGTGGGACTACCCGTTGTACTACCAGTAGTACCACGGGAAAAAAATATTACCCGTGGTACTACCAGGCGATCTTGTTGTACCACGGGAAATTTAAATTTGCCCGTGGTACTACTCGTTTAATATCGGTCGCGGGACTGTCTACACAGTTAACCGTGACCCTGGAATGAAAAGGGCAATTGAAAGAATACGGTGGATTTTAGTCATTACGAGTCCGACATTCCCTTCCACTCCACACAGGGCAAGAGGCCTCATATGACCATTTTAAAAACGAAATAATAAAAACTTGTGAAAAGTAATAAGGATATGGTATACGGAAGATTATACAGATAACTGTCTGTGTGTGAATAATTAATCTTCCCGTGTAAATTAAAATTTCCCGTGATACTACTAGATCGCTTAGTAGTACCACGGGCAATAAACGATAAATTACAGATTTGTTGGTTTTAAAAATACAAACGAATGGAGAACCTCCTTTATTGAAGTCGATTAAAAAGAGGTAAAGCTTTTTATACTCAGAATTCTCTTCAGTCGCTTTCTGAAAGACTAAAAAAAAACATTGCCAGATTATTATGTTTTACTTTATTTTTGAAATAAATTAAAGTAAAATTCTCAACGAAGACTTGATGAAATTCCACTGAAATTGGATCTGATAGGTTATAAATTGCATCTTAATAACCTCTTAATTCTAAGTTGATAAAATCGTGGATTAGAAAAATATAATAAATGGAAAATTCCCTAGAGCAATATTTTTTCACCCCTAGTGTGAAAGGCCCATTTAATATTACATTCTAACAATGTCACTGGGACAAAGCGTGTATATTAATCTCATTTTATGACGTTTTGTCACGAATTACAAAATCATTTCTTGAGTTCGACTTTTGGCGTGTTATTAATATTCGGGTCGGCTTAATTCGTCACATTCAAGCGACGAAATTTAATTAAACCATGTAGAAGCTATATAAGTAAATTAGATTAAACACGAAATATGCCGCCGCCGTGTTGGCTATGACATGATACGAATGCGATAGTCAGTAGGTATAGACGCGAGCAATTCAGTGTACTCGTATAATTATTTAAAGGAAAATTCAAAAGTGTTTTCTTCGTTAAATATTGGTTTAAAGTCTAAGATAGGACTTATTTGAAACATACAAAAACCATACTTGGAAACTTTAGTCATTGCAGTAAAGCTAATTTTAAGAGTTTCTGTGTGTAAAAATATGCCAATACCTACTTATATGACTGTACTGGCAATAAAGAACGCAAGTTTGTTGCCCTGGCTGGAGGCATTAAATTCTTAAGGCATCCACAGAAAAGTCCGGTTGAGCAGTACACAACCTACAAGAGGTTGACCAGCGAGATGCCATTAAAAAAAAAATAAAAATAAAGAATGCACATTGACTCTTGGAAAGAGATAACAGAAATAGAAGTTAATGATGATGTGAATTGTGATAGGGGAGATTATAGGAAGAATGTTATGTACTGCTCCGCCCCTTATGAAAGTGGGATAAGAAGATGATGATGACAATTGGGAGGAGATATTCGACGAGTATTGATGTGACTGTCTATCGGCAACACGACCCAAATGAATGCCTATATTTTTTGTGTGTCGTGGGTGCGTTTACAAACATAGAAATTCAAATTCACAAACACCCAGATCCGGAACAATTTCTTGTAGGTCAAAAAATATTTTTTCCGTGGGGGAATCGAACCCGCGACACACAGCGAAGTAGTCCAATCGCTCAGCCACTGCACCAACCGTAACTATTATGAGTTCGTAGTGATTATTTCGTGCTAGTTTTGTTATGCAATAAATACCGAATTAGTGTAAAGTACTTCTGGAGGTCTAAAAATACTATCAGAATCATAATATACATGACGATACAATTCGTAAAATTGAATATTCTGTTCCATTACTGAAGCAATAGAGTAAATAGTTATATCGCTCTTCATATTATGATTTTAAACCCTCCGATCTACAAACAAGTTACACATAAATACTATAAGACTGACAGAATCTATACATATAATAAATCTGTAGAAGGGTCAACTCTGTACATTGAAAATATTGAAAAAATAAATAGCGGGGGGTGTTGCTGGATCGATACCAAACCCAAATATATGATTAAAAAAAAATTTGTCTGTCTGTCTGTCTGTCTGTCTGTCTGTGCAGGCATCACGTGAAAACTAACGGTTCGATTTCGATGAAACTTGGTATAATTATTCCTTATTATCCTGGGCATAACATAGGATACTTTATATCCTGGAAAAATACGTAGAAAAAAATTCTTATTTTTCAGTTTTATTCATAGACGTTGTTCTGTAGAACCGCGAACACACGTTGCATTATCCGCAGTGGATTCAGCGCCATAATATTTATAAGATGTCATTGTCAGAGTTACTCAAAATGGGGAAATAAACCATCCACGCGAAGACCGACATCCGCGCGGACGGAGTCGCGGGCGGAAGCTAGTAAGATAATAAGAATACTCTTCTCCGCTCCATAGGTGGTTGGATCAAGGGCCTGATTCAGAAGGCAGTGCTCCTCGATACAGCTCGCATTGTGAGGAGGTTCCTGTCTCTGGAGCTCCAACCACCGGTAGCTTGGACCCTGCTCTCACACCGGCGGACTAAATTTTTTATGTTTTTAAATGTCTTTTTTTTTTATAAGAGATATTTTAAAATGTAATAATGTGAGTACCAAAAATAAATAAACGAAATGCTCTTCTCATGCACTCGAAAACACTCAATGATTCTCGTGAGAAACTCGAAGAAAGTGTTGAGTTGTTGACGTAGCCGATAAGCTTAAGGAAAATTGGCTCCGAATAAGCTTCAACAAAAGGAAGTCGTAAAAGTAACTTTTTTGTGATCGATGGCTCACACGACGAAATTCGCAATGTTATGAGAATGGTTACGCTGCGAGGTAATATCACAATCACGTTTCACTCAAGTGAATTTTTCACTCGAGTGACTGCTCATGTTTGTTGCTTTCCGAGTTTATACGATAACGATGAAATAACCGTGTTTATAAACATTGTTGAACATTCTGCTCATATATTTTGCGATCACTTTATTGTTTCGCCAGGGATGCGGAATGTCAAAGTATAATGTTATTAAAGGGTGACATTATTGAATTTTGCAAATAAAATGACATCTGCTACTTAAAATCTACAGTGTTAATGCAATAGGTATGTATATAAATATAAATAAATAAATATTTTGAGATTAATTCACTGAAAATTGTAGGGATAAAAACTTTAATTATCTTTTTATGTTAACATGGTAAACAATGTTTTTTTTTTTTTTTTTTTTTTTTTTTTTTTTTTTTTTTTTTTTAAGGGTGGCAAAATCATCAAATGAGTCCTCCCGCCCTGGGTGGGGCGGGAGGGACTGTCAGACTCTTACTGACTAAAATCCACCCGTGTTTCTTCGGATGCCCTTTACGTTCCGGGGCCGCGGTAACCTGGATTAAGAAAAAATCCGCGACCCCAGCAGGCATTTGGCCCCGTAAGGGGCCCCGTCGGTGACCCGTGAAACACGACGCGCCACCGACCTGGGCTTGGTCCTTGGTCGGACGGCGGGCTTACCCATTACTCGCCGTCCGCAAGCCCGCTCCGCCGCTGTGCCCTCTGCTATTCAGAGGGACACGCGTTGGAGCATCCACCCGACAGGCTATTCGCATACGGGCAAAGAGATCCCTCAGGCACACAGTGCCTAAGGAAGTGTTTTGCCCGCATCCCAGGGTGCACCGGCCCGAAAAACTGGTCTTCCCCCCGGACGTATCCGAGAGGGAACTCCAGTCCACGGGCGCACGTGGAGGTTTCCTGTCTTAGCACCCCATGGTAAACAATGTTAACGCAACTTTCTACAAAAATGCTACATATAGTTAGTTTTTTTTTTCATTTTAGGTTAATAGGTAAATTATCAAAATATAAAGCATTTAATCGAGAAAAGATTATACATATAAAGAAGAACTTGGTAACATGTGGATTGCGTTCCAGATTTCACGGGTAGAAAATGGGTGAAAACCTACTGCGATAATGGCTGATATAGATGAATTGAAGCTGTCGTTACACGCTGCGTCGTGCCCTAATACCAAATTAGGACAACAGCAGGAGATTGATAAAAACCGGGTTTATTTATAAGACGTAACAAGATAAATCGGTTTATTCAACTTTGTTCACCTAGGTATGATATCAACCAGGTTAACAAATTGGAGTAAACCGATAAAATTGTGATACGTCTTATAAATATTCCTTTATCCGTATTTACTCGTACCTTTAAGTTAAAGTTAAGCCCAAATTTAGTCTTATTAAAGCAGGGTCAGATAATTCCTACCTCCTGACTCATCATCATCATCATCATCAGCTAGAAGATGTCCACTGCTGAACATAGACCTCCCCTTTAGACCGCCACGCCGAACGAAAATTCGCCACTTGCATCCATCGGTTGCTCGCGACTCTCACGATGACGTCGGTCTACCTAGTGGGAGGTCTGCCTACGATTCATCTTCCGGTCCGTGGTCACCACTCGAGAACTCTTCTTCCCCATTGGTTATCAGTTCTACGAGCGATGTGGCCTGCCCATCGCCCCTTTAACAACTTGCAGATTTTACGAGCTAAGTCCGTTATTCTGGTTCTTCGCGCACTATCCTTGTTCTGGATTTTATGTCGAAAAGAGACTCCGAGCATAGCTCTTTCCATTAGAGAAAAGACAGGTGATGAACATTTTTTTTCCAAGAGAGGTGTAGTTTAAGAGAACCCAGCATAGAAGTCGAACAACTTACCATCCTTGTCGATCATATATCCATTCGTTTCTTCTAGTCTTAGCGGCTCTCCGATGTGGTACTGTAGCAATTTAAGTTCCGGGTTTATGGTGACTCCGGCTTCGCTCCAACGAAACCGCACCTTCTGGTTGCTGTATGAAACTGAAAGGAAGATATTAAAGTTCAAAATTAGTTGTGCGCACTGGTTTTGAGTGTACATCAACGAAGACACGGGAACGGGTACAACTGTGCGAACGTAATTAACGTGAAAATCAAAGGAGAACGCTCGCGATTCATAGAAAAAAAACCAGCTCCGGCAGAAACGAGTTTTATCAATCGGATAAGAAAACGTATCTAATAAGGGGTGAATCTAGTGCCATCAATCCATAAATCCATACTTCATAGCTGCTACTGAGTAATTCCAGATATCCCTATCAGGAATTACTCAGTAGCAGCTAGTCAATAATCTATTGCCTGACAAATAAACTAACGAAGCAGTAAAGTTTTTCTCGCAAAAAAATCTGTTACGTAGTATCTAGGCGAGTTATTTGATCAGTATTTGTTAAGTTACTCGTATTTAACTATTTAATTTTTTTTTATGAGATTTTTACAATAATTAGTTTAACTATTCATCAAAGAACTGGTTCTAAGTAGGTGACATTATTAGTTGTGTAATCTGTATGCTTTTACAAATAATAATAATAATAAAAAAAAATTCGTCGTATTAGCATGCGAATGGGTCGTCACTTCGCATTATTATGGTATGGTGTGGCAACATTAAATTCATTTTTATAACATGCAACATCAAAAACGCTGTTTTTCTGTGGATAAATAAAGAAAATTCAATTAAATGCTCGAAATATTTCGTATGGTATCCCTTTAGCGCTACGCTAACAATTTTGCCAAACGCGAAACTCAGAATCAGTACAAAATTCTTGCATTCTTCGAATTATCGTTGAAGATATCTCGTAAAAGACCTTAACTTTTTTTGTGTTTAACATTTATACCTTTTCTATGTCAGACGTTTATATTTTGCTTTGCTTTTAAGAAAAACTTTATGCCTTTGTCAAACAGACAGGCGAAAGCGAAGCGAGTCCGAGGCGATACCGAACCGAAGCGAGACATCAGTCCGATAGTTCTGTCACGCTATCGGATCGCTTTCGCTTTTCGATGTGACTGGATTCAAACAATTCCACCAAACATTACAAATAAAAACGTTAGCTTCGCATTCGCCACGCCAGTCTGTTTGACAAAGGCTTTATAGTGCAGACTTATTTCAGAACTAAACTGCAGATACACTAATATTGAAAGACCTGTTATTGGACATTAGACCACTCAACGACATGTTCTGCGGATCCCACATCCAGCTGATTCTGTGATATATGCTTCTTATATGATACCTCACGTTTACTTTTTTTATTTTTTGTTATCGTGGTAAAATCCTCAAATGAGTCCTCCCACCCAGGGCAGTGTGTGAGGGACTGTCAGACTAGTACTGACTAAAATCCACGGTGTTCTTCAATAGCACTTTACGTTCCGGGGTCACGGTAATTCGTACAGTCCCGCGACCACCTTACGTTTATGGCAACAAAATCAATATAATATGTTGGCTACTTTTATAAATTATATTAATAAGAACGTAACACAAAAACTTAGTTTTCCATTATTTGAATTACGCGGATGAAGAAGTACCCATGTAATTTAGCACATTGAAAGTGCCACCTTCATAAACCTTTATGTACTCGTATATTAAATTATGGTCGAATTCCAAACATAAGCGATTACTGATATTGAATTGATTATGCTTAGCGTTTGTGGACTATGAGAAAGCCTTCGATTCGGTGGAAACATGGGCTGTGCTTGAGTCACTCCAGCGATGCCGTATTGACTATCGGTACATCGAGGTATTGAAGTGTTTGTATAATAACGCCACCATGTCGGTCCGAGTACAGGAGCATAGCACGAAGGCGATTCCATTGAGAAGAGGCGTAAGACAGGGGGACGTTATCTCCCCGAAACTGTTTACTGCCGCAATGGAAGACGCCTTCAAGCTCCTGGAATGGCAAGGACTTGGCATCAACATCAACGGCGAATACATCACTCACCTTCGGTTTGCCGACGACATCGTAGTCATGGCAAAGTCGATGGAGGAACTCAGCATGATGCTCGATGGCCTCGACCGAGTTTCACAACGGGTGGGCTTGAAAATGAACATGGACAAGACGAAAATTATGTCAAATGCCAATGTTGTGCCCACCCCAGTCTCTGTTGGAAACTCGGTACTCGAAGTTGTTGACTCATATATCTACTTAGGACAAGTAGTCCAATTAGGTAGGTCCAACTTCGAGAAAGAGGTCAACCGCCGAATCCAACTCGGTTGGGCAGCGTTCGGGAAACTACGCAATGTCTTTTCGTCCGACATACCTCAGTGCCTCAAGACGAAAGTCTTCGACCAATGTGTGTTACCAGTGATGACGTACGGCACCGAAACGTGGTCTTTCACTATCGGCCTCATCTCAAAGCTCAAAGTCGCTCAACGAGCTATGGAGAGAGCTATGCTCGGTGTTTCTCTACGTGATCGAATCCGAAATGAGGAGATCCGTAGACGAACTAAAGTCACCGACATAGCCCACCGGATTAGCAAGCTGAAGTGGCAATGGGCAGGCCATATTGCTCGCAGAGCAGATGGCCGATGGGGTCGAAAAGTACTAGAGTGGAGACCAAGGACTAGCAAGCGCAGCGTAGGACGTCCACCAACAAGGTGGACAGACGACCTTATAAAGGTCGCCGGAAGACGCTGGATGCAGGTCGCTTCCAACCGGTATATGTGGAGATCTAAAGGGGAGGCCTATGTTCAGCAGTGGACGTCCTATGGCTGAGATGATGATATTGAATTACGCTAGGCTGGCTTAAGTTCAATTTCAAAAAGATAAATTCAAAGATACAGTTTACAAATACGTTGCTTGAGCCCACAGGGGCTCACCGAGTCACCATACATTCTTATGTTAGCAGGCCAAGGACGAAAATTGGACCTGTCATGCGATTTTGTTCCACATGCGCCCTAAATAGAAACTATAACCTTGGCCTGCCCAAATAATTGGGTAATAAGAATCAAAATTGTGTAACAATACTTACAGCTCTCGATATAAATGGGGCAGGACTGTATATCCATGGGGTAGAGTTGAAATTCCATCTGGCAAGCGATGATGGCGTGCATTCTGGCTGAGTACCGGACTGTCTGGTTCCTGTACAGCGTCACTGAAGAAAATTTGTGAGTCAGCTCCGCGATTTCTGGAAAAATAGTGAAGAAGACATTAGACTTTATGATATAGAATACGCTGCATCCATGTTGGTTGCATTTAAATGCCAGTAACACCGAATTTTATTGTATAGAAAGAAAAATCCGAACCGCGAGCGGGACCTCATTTCGACTTTCGATGAATTTATTTATTTATCAATAAAGGTACACCAACTACTTACTAGTAAAAGGCTTATACAATTGCCAATAACAGGTGAACCAACATTCACGAACATAAGTGTTAAATTAAACTAAAAACTAAATCAATGGACTAAATAATAAGTGGAAATAAACGAATAATGAATTAGACAATTGATTCGAAGATTGAAAAATTCGACGCTCGTAGGTAACGTCGGTGGCTCGTTTGGTAAGAGCATCGGATGTACTATCGATATAATCCGAAGGTCGCAGGTTCAAATCCCTCTCGCGGTTCGAATTCTTCTTTCTACAGAAAATCTTTGAATATTTAAACATATTAAAACAATGTCGCTTAATCCTGTCTGTATGCGCATAGCTTTCGAACGACTGCACCAAAATGGTTTTTTTTTGTTGTGTTTAATGTCAAGACAAGGTTTATATTATGTAAAAAGTTTATGGAAAATTCACCGAATTTATCGAAAATTAAACCCCACTGGTATCAAATAAATAAACATCATTATACGACGCCTATCAACTTCAGATCCAGTTGAAAACCCGTGTCTGGCTAAAAATACGCCTGACATTTTTAACTGAACTAAGCCTATTTGGCGAGGCATACGGGATTCGTTATTTTTTACGTGTTTTATTTTTTTTTTTTTTTTTTTTTTTTAGATATTTATTTACTCAAAACATATGATTAGAACAGGTTTTGATACAGTTTTACCAAATTTTAACAATTTTTACAAATGTGTGATCACTGCTCTCCTAGCTAGGTTATAAAAACCTGTGTTAAGGAGAAGCAGTCCGGTACTCTAAGGTAGAGAGACGTATTCTTGGTTGCTATGCTTCTGATGTTACTGCTAAAATTTTGGAAGAATTGAGTAATACAATATGAAGTTTAAAACTAGGATTAAAATTAAGTAAAATAAACTAATTACATTTCATTAAATCTATTAAACAAATATGTGTGTGCGATTGGTTGTGGTGTGGTGTGTGTATCTTTGTGTGTGTGCGCTTGTGTGTATGTGTGTGGGTGTGTGTGTATAGGTGAGTGTGAGTGTGTATAGGTGAGTGTGAGTGTGTATAGGTGAGTGTGAGTGTGTGCTGGGCCATGTTTAACAGCTATATTAAAATTGATTCGGTTTCGTCATAGGACTTATTTTGGAGGTATGATAGTATGATTCTTTTGCATTTGTAATACGGTAGACCGTAGATATGACAATCTTCGTTTATTTTATTGTATAGGAATGGACCAAGAAAATAAAAAAATCTTTTTACAAAAGTTGAACGTACACGCGGTAGGGCGCATATCCCATCCTTTCGACGTTTACTACGTTTTTTATTTTCTATTATTCGGTATGGGGTGTTGCGATGTTGCCGAATGACTGTCTGTAGTATAAAGTGTTGTCGTACATTTAGCACTTTGCAGTCATTGTACAGAAGATCTGTTGGATACAAGATAGGGCGAAAAGTGGCGACTTTTAATATGGCCCTATGAGCTACTTCTAGCGGCTTGAGTGTGGTTTTAGGTGCGCCACCCCAGCAAGAAATACAATAAGTAATGATGGATACACATAGTGCGTAATATACATTACGTATTACATTGGGATTGGCAATATACCGGAGGGTGGTAAAAATGTAAATGATTTTGCGGACTCGTCCAGTCAGAAGTCCAATATGAGATTTAAAATTGAGATTTCTGTCTAAGACTATTCCCAGGTATCTGATGCTTTCAACAGAGGATAAAAGAGGGCATTTACAGTTTGAACCCTGTATTTGTGGGTGGCAAGTGTGAGCTTTAATCAAAATTGGAGTCTGCGGTTGAGACATCAAGCTATTCGAATATGTCATAAATTTGGTTTTAGAGGTATTAAGGGTTAGCGTGTGGGAATTAAGCCAATTTAAAACCACGTCAAAGCCAAGCTGAGCTTGAAGCTCTAGTTGTGACCAGGATTCTGCGATGAGGGTTATTGCTGTGTCATCTGCGAAAGATACTATTTTGGCATTAACGATATTGAGATCACACAAGTCATTAATGAATATCAAGAAAAGTGTTGGGCCTAAAATGCTTCCCTGTGGTACTCCGTAATGAATTTTAAGCTCATTGCTGTTATGGCCATCGATTCTGACTTGTTGCGAACGGTTGGTAAGGTAACTCTGGAAAAGTTCCAGTTGCAGCCCCCTGACGCCCATTTTCTCAAGTTTGATTAAGAGTGTGGAGACGGGAACAGTGTCGAAGGCTTTTGCGAGATCTAGAAAGATTGTTAGTACCTTTTTATTTTTATTCATATTATCTATGACAAAGCTGGTGAGATCATGAACTGCGTCACAGGTTGACTTATTTTTGCGGAAGCCATATTGTTGTTGCGATATTATCTTGTGATGCTCTAGATAACTAACCAATCTTTTGTTTATCAAGCGTTCCAGAACTTTGGATAAAGCGCTTAGAACAGCTATAGGACGATAGTTATTCGGCAAAGCTCCGTCACCCCCCTTGAAGATAGGATAGATAATTGCCTTTTTAAAGGAAGTTGGAAAAACAGCTGTTTCAAAGCAGATATTGAATATATGGCATAAAATAGGCGCCAGAGTGGTGGAAAATTTCTTTAATATTGTAGGTGAAATGCCATCCCAACCAGTGGCAGCGTTTGGTCGCAGTGAATTAATGGTAGAAATAATTTCTTCTGGGTCAGTCTTGTCCAAAACAAATGATGAAGCTGGTATAGAACTGTTCTGTGAGATAGGTAGTTGATGTGGGGGCTTAGTTTTAATAACGTCATCTGCAAGTTTTTTGCCAATATTGACAAAGAAGGAATTCACATTGTTACATGATTGTGCGGGTGTGGGTGATGAGGATAGCAATTCTGTGTAGGAGTGTGTAGTTTTTGTGGTGTTTGTCAACCGTTTTATGGTATCCCAGATTAATTTTGGGTTATTGCTCGCTTTGCACAGTTCTTCCGCATCGAAGAGCCTCTTTGTCTTTTTAAGAATTTTGGTACAAAAGTTTCTGTACCGTTTGTAGGTTATTTTTAACGTTTCGTTATCTGGTGATTGCTTAAGACTTTTGTGCATTGCATCTCTGTTTCTCATGCACCTTAATAAACCAGGAGTTATCCAGGGTTTAAGTATCTTCCGTTTTGCAGTCACTTTTTTAATAACTGTGTTTTCAGTTATGGCAGCGGTCAGTATTTCAATGAATTTATCCGTAGCAGTGTTTGCATCAGCTGTGCTAAGAATAGGGTCAAAGTCTATTTTTGAAATTGATGTACCAAGTGTCTCATAGTTAAGTTTAGTTACGATTGATGTGGTTTTGACAAGAGTACGTTTGCTATCCAGACAAATTAGTGAGGAACCATGGTCGGTAATCGTAGATTCATAGACAAATGTGAATGCTGGCGATTTCGTTCTCAGGATAATATGGTCCAAACAGTTTTCGCCCCTAGTTGGGAACGTATGTGCTGGAAGAAAACCATGAAAAGCGAGACAATTTAAATACTCGTGGGAACGTGTATCAAGAGAAGAGGGTTTGATGTCAAGATTTATGTCACCCGCTATTACAACCGTTCCGAGGCTGTGGAGCGATGGAAGTATACGATTAAGGGCAGAGAGGAAGTTCTGTATGTTGTCTATAGACGGAGAGCGATATATACAGAGTAAGGCGACGTCAGGGTTAATTTTGATTATTAATCCTGAGGCAGAGAGGCACAGATCTGGTTCCTCACCAACCGCTATAATTCCTGACTTAATATAGACCACGACACCATCACTTTGGTTTATGTGCTTTGTTGTTTGGAATATCGTGTAATTTGGAAGAATTGGAAGAATTGTGTTACTGGAACATGGTAGCCAACATTCTGTTAGAATTATTACGTCGCAGTCAAGTGAAATACGATGCAATAAAGTTTGTAAGTTTGTGAAGTTACGATTTATGGATCGAATGTTTTGTGAAAAAACTTTCAAGTATTTATTTGCATTTACCAAAAACGATCGTGTTTTTTCCGGAGCGCATGTATGCGTCATTGATACAGAAAGTTCATCGATGTTATTGATTAGTTGGATTGCGTCATTAGCCATTTGTTAAAGATTTTAAAATTATGAGGGCGGCGACAAAGATTTTTTAGCTGTCGATATAAGACATTGTGGTGTGTTTGAGTTGATGTGAATGCGTGTTTGATTATGATTTTTATAAGTGTGTTATGTAAATATACTAGTAATTTATAAAGTTTCTTGTGTGTTCGTATATCGTGAGCGCGTTGTGTGAGTATTATGGTCATTGTGTCTAGATATCCAATTAACTTAGTGGTGGATAACAAAGGAAATGTAATGATAGATTTAGTAAAAAACAAAAACAGTAAAAAGAATGTTAGAATTAGAAATAACACTAAGATTAAAACTAGAGTGAGTAGAGAACTATGCAATTTTACATCTAGTCATTTCTCCAGCTCAGTTTTATTGAGATCCGCTGCACTTCTGATTAGGAAATGTTTTTTTCCCAAGGCTTGACGAAGGAATACTCTGCCCAGTGATGTCCAGCAAAACTTGAAGTTATTTTCTGTAGCAAATTTTCGTGCCAGATAAAAAAGCCGTTGTGTTTTAGAGGTGAGACTTTCTGAGAGATAGATCGGTATTGCAGGACCGGCTAGTTTTATATGGTTTGTATTTAACTTATTTTGGCTATTCCTTTGGTTGAAATTCCGAAGATTCTGCAGAATTTTGTCTTTTGTAGTGACGCTGACAAAGTCGACTAGGATTGGGGATGACCCATTTTTCTTATTAACTCGGTAAATATCTTTGATGTCCTGTCGTTGCAACGGAAAATCTAAGACGCTAGTTGTTTCGGTGATTAATTTGCAGAGATCTTCTCCACTTTCCCCTTCTAGTTTTGGTATATTTCTAACTTCTATCTTGGACAAACACAATAATCGTTCCATGTTTTCAATTTGGTCCTCGAGTTGACTTATATAGTTACGGTCAACTTTACGTTCGGACTCAATTTTGTCAATCCTAGTCACCATATCATCATATTGTTTTGAGGTAAAATCTAAGGATTTCTTTATTTCCTCATTTTGTAGAATAATTTCTTCCATAGATGTTTGTAGTGCTAGAAATTTATTGTCGGTCTGAGCTGTGGCCGATTTAAGTAGCTCCCGTATCTCCTCCATGAAGGATGCAACATCTTCTTCGCGTCTTCGCTTAATGTTACGCATCTTAGTAAAATCAGTTTCAACCATAGTTAGATTCGGTGCCGACCCGGATTGTGTAATAACGGGGGCTGTCAAATTTTGATCATTCATTTTGGTAGTTTTAGGTGGCGTACGTTTCAGCGACACAGTGTTCATTTTTATCCTCAGGCACTACAAGGTTAGGGTTGAATAGAACGAACTGTGAACGTAGTATGTATATTTAGTACCGTTTACAGTGGGGGTGGAGCCACCGGTGCTATTCACTGATGCAAAAAATTCACATATATTTGTCTCTGGAACGCACCATGGACTGTAGCAGCGCGAGGTTGGTAGCACTGGCTGAGTGTTGTAGATTGCGCGTACGCAGGACTTTCACTTTTAAACCGTTCGTACAAGCGTCAGAATTCTGTACACTCGCGGGCTAGACACTAATGATACAGCACTTTTAATTGTTTTTCACTGTTATTATAAGTTTGAATTACACTCCGTGATGGGCCAAAAACAGTTATTTGTAGGTTTACGGTATAATGGACTTATGTTTAGCAAGAGAGTAAAAGTAGTAACATCAGATAACAATTTTTTCCGAATCCCGAATTTGAAAACAATTTCTTAATTGTTTATAAAATACAAAAGCAGGTGGGGCGCGACTAAACACATTGTTTTTTAAACTTTACCGTACTCTAGAAATTACTCCTGTGTTTTCAATTTATATCGTTGTTACATGTGGACGCTTTAGTCTGCGTTTAATTGTTTTGTTTTTATAAGAATATGTGATGTCGCCCACATCACATAATCATAATTTAGTTTATTAGACAAAAATTATGGTGCTTTGACTACAGTCGTGTCAGTGAAGTTGTTTTTATTTTTAATTTATCAGAAATTACAATAAAGTATTTTTTCTTTCTATTTTATAAAATCACAATTATTATTTATTACACTAACGGAATTCAATTCAGCCTTATTTCATGTTAGTATAATTTTCAATTACTTTGTCTGTTTCAGTATTTAATAAAGATAAATTCTGTAAAAGGGAATGATTTTCAAAAGTTAATGTTGTATTGACTGCAGACATAAGGTTTTTTTCTATTTTCTTCACACTCTCAAAAAGGGAATAATGACGGAAGGAAGGAATGAAGGAATAGTTAGGAGGACGGCAACGCGCAAGCGATACACCTGGTATTGCAGGCGTCCAGCTATAGCGTAGCGAATGCTAGGCTATAGTGAGTCGAGTTCCATCAGGCGAGTCGTATGCTAGCCGTGCTTGTGGGTACAAAAAATACAATAATTGTTTAATTAATACTTAGGTAATTGCTGCGGAATTCAAAATTTAATGCTCAAGTCATGCTAACTCTTTAACTAGTTCTCAAATTCAAGTTAAGAACTTGTCAACGTCTAAATTCACAATTCAGACACTTGGTCCATATTGATTCTTGCTTTTCATAAGAATAAGTGTTTTTAAAGTAAATTCTTAGTACTCATTACTAATGGAGACAGTTTCCGTCGGACTCACTTAAAAAACTTCACTCTAACTTAACTCTAACTTAAGAACTACTCTAACACTTTTCTTTACCGCTGGAACAATGCTATCCGGAGAACTAAAGACAAGTGCATCTTACTGTGTGCTTTACTAAGTAGATTAACATCTTGTAGTAGTGTTTCGTCTCAAGTTGAAGTTTAATCCGATTTAACTTAAAATCTTACGGTGATACGGTGCATATCAAAGTATATTCTGTTCTCTGTGGTAAATATTTTAAAATGACGGATCGTATTTGCTGCAGTTTTTTTTTACGCATGTAAATTACTCAGAGAGCTTAAGAAAGAGCACCCAGGGCAGAGCAGGAGGGGCTGTCAGACTCGTACTAACGGCCTCGTACTAAATCCACGGTGTTCTTCAACAGCCCGTTACGTTCCAGGGTCACGGTAGCTCGTTAGTCCCGCGACTCCGGCAGGCTTTGACCCTCTAAGGGAGCCCCGTCATTGTGTCGACAGCTCTTTGAGGTGAGCGTGGAATACAACCCGCCGTCAACCCGTGCACGGTCCATGATCGGACAGCGAGTCACCTATTACTCGCCATCCACATGCTCGCGCCTACGGCGGCGTCCGTTGCCTTGGGCAATTCGAGCATTTTCGTAATTTTACGATAGTGTATCATGAAACATTAAAGTATTTTGTGATAGTCCAATTGTTGAGGAAGGAGTTAAAGGCGAGTATAAAATCGCGCGACGACGCTTAAGAGTAACACAACGGCTGGAACCACGGGGTGGAGCTAGTTTAAGATTACGTATTCGTTAAACAGCACAAACATTATTTAAATTACCTACCAATAAGTTCTCCATTTTGCGAAGATAAATATTTTTGATCACAAAACGTGTCGAGGTTGGTAGGTAGCTGTTTGCGATGAGAAGTTGTAAATATGCTTTTTCGTTTTCCTGTAAATTACATTTCATTTACAAATACCAAAAGTTTTCAAGTGACTACAAGTTAACGCGTGCTTGAAATAAATAATTATATAAATATATATAGTCTAAAGCCGCGTTTCTTTTCTCTATGATCGCTCAACGGATTCTATGCGGTCCCTACCAAAATTTAGAAAACTTGTCCCGGGACGTTTTTGTGTACGATCCAATCATGTTAAACATTAAATACCTAAGTTTTGTCAAACCGTGTGAAGCAGGCAGTGTTACTAGTTAATACGAAAAATCTTGTTTGATTACAAAAGTGCTTTTTAGTGGTTTAATTAATATTAGTACTTTAAGTTTCAATTTGGATTATAATATCAGACCGCATCTGTGGTCATTTACTTTTAAGGTGCTATCCCACCGCGGCGCACGGAGAAGCTACACACGTATGTCAAACTCCGCCTTACAATAATTTATTATGACAATGTGATTGTGTCCAACCCAAGAACACGCTATGCCACAATTGACGTCATTGGTACCCGTGTGACTTGCTCAAATAACACACTCACATAGTTCAACTCTGTCTACGCCATGCACGCTGGTCAAGTGGGAATACGGTATATGACTTATTCTACATAGTATATCTCATCTTTGTTCGCCGCGATGACTCCCTTTAGCAAGTAAAAGAAACCACGCAGCAAAAATATGTGCCCATGCGTAGCACCGCGGTGAGTCCGCACCTTTATAGTGTCTGGCGCATCTTGTGCTATCAACAACAGTAATTGTCTCGAAAAATTAATATCTTTGTACACTTTTCACAAAAAAGAAAGTCTTTGTTAATCCTAGCATAAAACAAGATAAATATAGTGATAAAAAATATTATTAATGTGTGAAAAAAAGAGAATATAATTTATCATTCGTTCTAGCGTGGTAAGCCAAATCTCACAGCTTAATTAAGTGACTATACACAGTGATAATTAGTGCTCCAACCGAGTGTTCACCAAAGCTGCCCTAACCTATTAAGTTGAAGTGACTTAATAACTTTGTGACCGTCATTAAGTTGGCTATCTACTGGTAACTCAAGTTACGACGAAATTATGCGCTAATGTGACATTTCATCACTTGGAACTTAACTACTAAATCTAAGGAATGACTATAGAGTGTTTTGGTACTTAAAAAAAATACAAAACAATTTTTGTGTGTGCTTTTGTAAGTTGTGTGTTTTATTTTTTTTAAAGAAAATCCTTTAATATTCGTTTGGTTCAAAATACAAAAAAGAAGTTGTTAAGATTAACTCGTGGAAGAAATAACGGGAGGTCTTTGCCCAGGATTGGGAGAGTTTACTCAAAGAAAAAACTTAATAATTTGGATAATTAATATCACTAAAAGTATTACAAGACATAGTGAAAGTTAAATTCACTGGATGAAAGAAACTTCATGTCAAGTCCAGACAAAAAAGGTCATAAATAATACACGTATAAAAGTTTGTATTACAAATTATGTCAAGGAGGAGCACATAGGTGAACAATATACAAAAGAAGACATAAGATAAAATATGTGCGAAAGTTCAAAATTTGAGAGGAAAGTAATAATGTAATAGTAATAGTGTTAATGTCTCGTTTTCATGCATTTGTGTAGAGGATTTCATATTTGTAATAACTTAAATAATTATCAAGCAA
Organism: Agrotis puta; assembly: GCA_943136025.2. Classification (NCBI taxonomy): domain Eukaryota; kingdom Metazoa; phylum Arthropoda; class Insecta; order Lepidoptera; family Noctuidae; genus Agrotis; species Agrotis puta. The sequence goes on along the minus strand of OW964176.2, from coordinate 16,898,124 downwards.
ACGTACTTGTTTTCTCAAACTAAATCTTGCAAGTGAGAACTGAGTGAGTGATCGAAAGCATTCATTGTTTTGCGTCAAGTGATTTAAAAGCCCGCTGTACATGATCGTTCATACTATTATTAAATTACAATATTTATTACAAAGTCAAGTGTTTTGACATCTGTACTCGAGTACTCGAGCTATTATTCTACAATGCGCACATGGCAAACAATGGAAATTATAAATAAACATATTGCCATCTTTTGCTTTTCAACAAATTTCCATTTTAATAAAAATAAACTAGTTTTTGACATTGGTTTCGTCCGCTTTTATTCAGTAAGTCTATAAGGTTCCGGTCCTATCGGGAAAGGCTATGTTCAGCAGTGGACGCCTGTCGGCTGATATGACGACAATTATGATGAAGTCTAAAAACATCTGAGTGATTTTTTTTCCAGTTTAATCTTAAGTGATTGAGAAACACCCATACTTGCACTTTTAAATATTAAGCCAAGTCACATTGAGTTTTTATTGGGAGACTTTATTAGTTTTAGTTTAATTAAAAATGGTATTATATTATAATATTATTAGTTTTAAAATTCATCATCTGCCTAGCCTTTTTCCAACTATATTGGGGTCGGCTTCCAGTCAAACCAGATGCAGCTGGATATCAGTATTTTACAAGGAACGACTGCCTGTCGGACCTCCACAACCCAGTAACTGGGTAATACGATACCCCATGGTAAGACTGGTTGTCAGACTTTAAAACTTCTGACTAAGAGTAACGACAGTCAAAGATCTACAAATGACATCCGGGACCGACGGCTTTACGTACTTTCCGAAGCATGGAGGAAACTCGCTATAACAGATGGTCACCCATCTACAGACCAACCTCGGCAAGCGCGGCTGAACCTGGAAGATCGGCCTGTGCGGCTGTATTTATTTAGCCACGAGCTCCTTACATGGCCTAATTAGTTTTAAAATTATAAGTATTTATTTTATTCAAAAGTATCAAGATTAATTATGTGGATACACAAAGTCCTGACTATAAAAGGAAATATTTGACAATTTGACCAAAATGTGTGATTAAAACAGTTTATATTTCTGTATTCAGACACACACAAACACTACTGTTAAATTCTTGGACAAGAAAAATAACCCAATGAAATTGTATAAATTTTGTAATCATATTTCCGTGAAAGCGTTCGCGGGACTATTTGTAGGCATTCCGTAAATTTCCGTGATTCCAGTAACATTTCATCTTTCATTATTTCCCGGAAATCTGCGAACATTCGTGAGTAAATTGTGTTTCCTTAACTGGGAAAGTTATGATGCAAATATGTAATGTTCTTATGAATTTTGTTGTTCAAAATGTTAATAAAGTCTATTATGCGCTTATGTTCGTATTTGATGTTGATTTATAAAAATCCATTAGTTCAACAACTTGAACTAATGGACAGAATGAACAGATTCTATAATTTAACTTTAAACTAAGAGTCAAACTATACGTAGTTTCTTTTTAATATTAAGTAAAAGATGGCAATATATGTAACACATAAAGAACCAGCATCAAAAATAGTGTAACATTTAAAAATTTACAAGAAAGTAACAAAAGATAAATCCCTTCTTTTATTCTTTACAAACACAAATTAAAAAAGAAAGTTTATAAAGATAGTGACACACAGTAGCATGTACAACGAGCTTTAGTGACAAAGGGAGCTTTGATAAACTTTCATATTACCCGGAGACCGAGGTTTGTAATGCATTGCTCCTCCTAAAAGGCAAAACTTTATTAGACTTAAGTATATTTACTTAAAAGTTAGTTTAATTAACTTTTAACATGAATTATATAGAACAGAATTAAAAACTAGTCAAATATTTAATAAATTTTAGGGATAGCTTAGGTGAACAAACAGTATAAAAGCTGCATTTGAAATTTACAACTTAAAAATATTAAAATATTCTTCTAAGAAATAATGTAACAATATAACTTAAACATTTAATTAGTAATCTAGCCTTTATATGTTATCACAACCAAAATACAAACACATCTATTCAGTAGGTAATTAATATGAATTAAAAAGGTAAGTATATCAGGAGTCTATCACTGTTCTGAATAATAAATAACATTTGAAATTATTACCTATGAAATATTTGAATAATGTGAGTTAACTGTATTAAATACTAGGTACTCATGATTTAATAATACAGTTATAATATTAAATACTAGGTACTCATGATTCTAGGGATGTGCCCTAACAGGCGTTGCACAGAGAGGGCCACGGCCAGGTCATTTAAGAGGAAACGGGGCCTCCTCCCATCTGCTGATGGTGACCACCGGGGTGGTTTTAGTGAGGTAAAAATCCCACATTCTCCGGAATCTGAACCTTTGAAGGTTTCCCCCAGACAACAAAAAAAGGTAGGTACTGAAAAGGTATTCATAGATATTTCAGAAGAGATTGAATTTACAATTCAATACATAATTTAAAAATGTAAATATTCTTCTGTTAGACGATTTTAAGTACCAGTCTGGTCGAACTATCAGTTTTATTACCCTTATAAAATATGAAAGAAATTTTCATCTAGAAAAACAAATAAATCAGTTTCTGAATAAACGAACAATTTTTTTAAATCATTTTATCAAAGCTGACGAGAGCTCGTCCTGAAGTAATTTATAAACTGATAAAGCATTATGGAAAAACGTCGTTTAAATGATGACGAAAAAAGGTGCTAAAACACAATTTTGATTTACACATGAGTAAGTTTGAAAATAGCTTTTTTTTAAGTATTGTACTAAAACTCATCCTATTTTGTCTTTAATACTTTGTAATGTCTATCTTCACTAACACTGGAGGCACTTAAATCAATGTCGAAATAAAAGTGCTTTGATAAATTATAACGTTTGCGACAGCACGTAGAATTGAATCTTCCATAACACTAATGCCTTTGTCAAACAGACAGGCAAAAGCGAAGCGTTTCCGAAGCGATAACGAACCGAAGCGAGACGTCAGTCCGATAGTTCTGTCACGCTATTTAAACAATTCCATACATTACAAATAAAAACGTCACGCTTCGCATTCGTCACGCCTGTCTGTTTGACAAAGGTTTAATTGATTGCCATCAAAACAAAAATTAGGAAAAATTTCTACCTGTGACTTTAGAGTTCAGGAAGTAAGGATCAGGGTGCCACAGGTTGTCGAAGAACTCCGGTGGCAGGGTCACGTGGTCGTCTCCTTCTTCGAAGATGTCCTCAGGAAGCTGTAGCCGACTCTCGCTCCAAGTCTGTCTTATGAACATGTCCACCCTGCAAGGGACACAAAAAGGTTCTTGCATAAAATGTTATAAGATGGTATGGACAGATAAATTTAAAATGGGCAAACAAAACCACGCAATGAATGTCTGAAGATGGACTGCAGGATTCAAATAAATAAGTAATAAACTTTCGATCTTCTGGATTAAGCCGCGCTTGCCGAGGTTGGTCTGTGGATGGGTGACCATCTGTCATAGCGAGTTTCCTCCGTACCTCGGAAAGCACGTAAAGCCGTTGGTCTCGGCTGTCATTTGTAGATCTTTGACAGTCGTTACTGTTAGTGAGAAGCTCTAAAGTCTGACAACCAGTCTTACCATGGGGTATCGTATTACCCAGTTACTGGGTTGTGACAATAAATATCCAAACATTCATTCATTCTTACAAACTTTCGCATTAATAATTAGTAAGTCAAAACTGGAATCACCGATGTGGGCAACAAGACTGCCAGAGCCAAGCTGAAGTGGGATTGGTTGGGCCATGTCTATAGAATGCATCAGGATCGATGGGCTAGGGTTGTTACGCAGTGGGTGCCGGACGGGCGTCGTTGCCGAGGGAGGCCTAGGAAACGCTGGCGTGACGACCTAGACACCTTCATGACAAATTCGCTGGAGAAAGCCGCACACAGGGAAGAGTGGAAAGTTATAGAAGAGACCTTTGCCCAGCTGTGGGACAACACAGTTTAAAATAAAATACTGTCGATGTCGTTTAAATTATGACGAAAAACCTGTACTGGGTGCTTAAACCCCGTTCCTAATTCTGGGTAGTCAATAAATCTTTACACGTGGAATTTCAAGACCTATTAATAATTTTAACTGCACGCTCTTGGCTAAGACCCTAAAACATCTTTACAGGAGCTTGTTACAAATTTATGTCGGTTATTATAACGAGACGAAAGTTACTTTAGGACTGTAACGTGATTTTATTACACTGAAGTATCTTTCTGACTACCTGTTATCTAGAAGTTGTAAGCACGACTGCTGGCCGCGACCTGTGGGATTCGATTCTCAGGTTCGATAACGTACGATTTAGTTTTCCAGTTGGAATTTTTCAGTGGTATCCTAGAATCTAGGGATGGCGGAACTGTCTTTAATAAATATCACGGCCGTGAAACGCAAAGGACTTAAGAAGAAACAGGGTACTCGTAGTATTTGGCTGGTAAGAGTGTGACAGTCTCTTCCCTTTTAGCCAGAGCGGGAGAGCTCATTTGATGATTTTTACACCTAGAAATGGAGCAGTGGCAACGATTTGCTGGGACACAGGCCTCTGCTCTGTGAGAGGAAGTGGGCCATAATCCACCACGCGAGCCCAGTGCGGGTTGGTAGATGTCACAATTCACATTTCTTCAAATTTTTGGATCAAGCACATTCCGTTTCCTCACGATCTTTTTCTTCACCATTTTGAGAGCAGTGGTGATTTAATTAATTACACAAAATAATGCGCCTGGCTGATTTCGGACCCACGACCAACTCGTAAATTGGGGCCGATTCCACTGGGCGTCCAGGGGCCGTATTATGACGCCTTAAAACCGGGCTTGTTCCAGTGAGTGGACGAGGTGGCGCTAGATGACTTCTATAGCTCTGTCTCTTTCACTGACTGGAACAAGCCTGGTTTTAAGACGTCATAATACGGCCCCATGGCTCCTTAATTCCTTTACCTACATCGAATAAGACTTACACGTGGAAAATAAAATTGATATGATAAGGACCCACAATTTCTAAAAAGGACATGAGATAAACCGTCTGTGTTTATTTATCTTGATAATAGCCTCCTAGTTATCCTGTGGTATAGGTATCTGTTTGCTTTACCTTTTAGGATTAGTAGTCGGAATTCTATTAAGCGGATCGGAGGAGCATTATCTGCCTTTCTGAACATAGAAAGCAGAAATCACATTTGTATATTTGTGTTTGTAAACATATTCAGGCTCAATTTAATATTCGGCTAATTATTAAATTCTCCCCTATTTTCAGACGTAGAGTAAGTTATAGCGACTACTTGAAGTCTCTTCTTTTTCGGCGTGACCCTGGGTGGAGCGGAGGAGACGAAAAACAGAAACTCAATCAATTATGCAAAGGGGCTAATTGCTATGTGACCCCGGTACGTAAAGGGCTAGTGAAGGACACCGTGGATTTTAGTCAGTTCAAGTCTGACAGCCCCCTCCCGCCCTGCTCTGAGTGGGAGGACTCATTTGATGATTTTACCACGATAAAAAAGGGGCTTATTGCTATACTCACTGCTAATTGCTATAACTCACTGTATGTCAAATCTTGATACAGTTTCCGAGCTTGTGTAAACTGAAAATTTGAAAGTAAACTGAATCGTGAGTGGCTGTCGAAAGTCGACGTTACGATGCGACTTTTATGTTATTTGTGTTGCGACTTGCGTCAAGCTATACGCGAGCGCGTTATTTGTTTTCTTTCGCTCCTTAAGTCACTTCAAGATGTCTAGCTCTGCGATGCTTGAACAAACAAACGTTAAAGTAATAGTATTGGCAGGCCTGGCTCACTCCGCGGTGTAGGTATAAAACTGCAAGTACTTGCGGGGGCCACTTCGTAGTGGCCATTTAGTCGGTTGCCGCGCGCCGCCCACTACGCACGCCCTTACTTAAATAATATTTAAGTTTGGTGTTTGGTTGTATTTACGCATAAGTTTAAAAAAATATATATATGATGAAGAAAAGAAAATACTGCATAACGTTTGGTTGTTTAAATAATGACAGTGATAGGAGCCTCACGTTTCACACACTACCGCGTGATTTCGATAGGTAAGGAAAAAAGTGAATATTTATCTATGTAGTACATATTTAATAATGATCAAAAAACTATCTACCTGCTTGTGGTGTGCTTATTAATGTCATTCAAGTACCGGCTAGTAATCATGATCAGTATGATTAGGTAGGTTACAAATTTGGCCTACAAGACGACCAAGATAAATAAAATAGACGAATATCAAACCTGACATCACTCTCACTCACCTAAGCTGAATACGTAGGTAGGTCGAATTATGATCGGTAGAAAGTAGGAAGATGTTTACGTTATTGTTTAGACACGTTCAAACTCAGCAAATGGCTACACTACGCATTCAAGGTCAGCGATCGTAATTCTCTTCGCGACTTTTTTACCTACTTACCTACAAAGACACGCAACACGGGGCCTGTGACAATGAAATGAATGAAATGATAAGGACTAGTTATCTATTTTGCCGTAAACGATAACAATCGATCTTAAAGTTATGACTAGAACTTGGCCAGAACGGATTGAAACGGAACTAATCTTTTTGTTTCTGACAACGTTTTAAAATCTTTGATATTTGATGTAAACAAAGACCGCAGGTTTGTTAGATTTATTATTGTGCCACAAAACTAACGTAATAAGAGAAAAAAAAATAAGGAGGTAATGAGGAGTGATATATATTTATGTTAATTAATAATGTAATTAAACAATGCATAAAATACGTATTCCTACATAACTGTGCCCAAACTCGCGAGTCGCAACCCTATTGAGCTTGACCGACAGTAACCTTTTAATGTCGTTGGCGTCAGATAAACTAAAATGAACTCTCGCGCGTCACTATTCAGTTCATTTATGCTTGCGCACGGGAAGTTTAGGCTATTATAAAAGTAGGTGGGTGATGCGGGTGCAAGTAAAAATGGACTCTATTCTTTCGTGCATAGATTTTACATTTGTTTGTTTTCTTTTTGGGAGTAACACTTCTGTACCTTTAGGTACTATTGTATATTCTGTGGTATTGGTCAGTTTAAGAACTGCATGATATTTATTGAACATCAGCATTTTATATGGCGCGACAGCCAGACCGTCACCCAGTAACTGCATGGTACGATATCCCTTGGTAAGACTGGTTATTTATCAAACTTACGAGTTTCTGACAAACTGTTAAGACTTTAAATTATCTAAAAATGACTGCTAGGACCAACAGCTGTACGTGCTTTCCGAAGTATGGAGGAAACTCGGTAGGTAGTCGCCTACCCACTTCGTCAAAATTAACCTTGAAGAACCCCGTTATTCTTTAAAAGTAACGTTATTTATTTTCTACTTTTTCCGCCGCCGTCGCTGTAGCAACACGATCATCGCTTGAGCGTTTAGTTTGTGGCAAACGGGTTAATGGACGAGAGGTAATTTCGTTACGTTGACGCCTAAAACAATGTTTACAAGTGTGGACTGAGGATGGAGAAGACACCTTAGTAAAACAGGTAAGCAGAAATAAGAGTACCTGTCCTAAATAATCAAGGGATGCCTGTAGGCAATTTAAATACTTTTAATAATTTTTTATTTACATTTTACATCTTTTTGATTAGTTTTCGCTGTCATTAAAATATTTGGCAAGTTTACAACGACTTTCAATATTATTAAGATACTTTTTTTTGAGGTGGCAAATCATTAAATAAGTCCTCCAGTTCTGGGTGGACTGGAAAGGATCGTCAGACTCGTACTGACAAAAAAAGTACCCTGTTTATTCAGTTCCTCTTTGCTTTGTAGTATGCTGTTTAGGCAGTTTCACGACCCAGTTTTTTTTTGATGTAGAATTGGCATACCTACGTTAGGTAACAGGTATTAATTTATTTGAATCATGTTTTACTTTTCCGCTATCAGTTCTGTCTTCAATTCTTCCCAGTTGTGTGTTCCCGCTAGCGCACATTGTATTGTGCTCGTCCGTTACCAAATATGGATCTCTCAATGACTTCAACAATTTGCTGGTCAAATAGGAAATTGCTATAATCTTGACGTTATGCTTGGCAGCCGGATCAGTGTCCGCTTGGCAGTAATGAATCGCTATTTCCTGTGGTACCCGAATGTTAGTGACCTATTCTATAAGAAGTTAAGAATAGTTCTCAATTTGCTTCTTAGGAGTTGTTGCGTAATATCAAAATATTATGGGTTAATCTTCATGCATTTTAAAAGATACTCCAGAACGTTAAAATCGAAAAGAATTTAAACAAGTTAGGTTGACTTTTGCTTATGTACTGAGAAGAATTCTTGGCTGTGAAGAAAATAGATGAAAACAATTGCATGTAGCGGAGATGAGAATATTGAGATAGATGTGTGGAGTAACAGAATGCATAAAATCAGAATGCATAAAAATGGACATGTGATGAGGAGGGATGAGACGCATGCGAAAAGAGTGTTGAGTATGGATGTAGATGGATGGAAAGAAAGAGAGGGGCCAAAGAAAATATGAATGATGATTATGAAAGAAGAAGTAAATGATACAGTGACGTCTGACAGGGGAGAATGGAAGAAGAAAACGTGATGTGACACCAATTAGAATGAGATAAGGGCAGGAAGATGATGAAACTGACTTTTGTCTGCAGGCAATAATCAGCCACAACTGAACAATGTAAATAAAACAGTTTTGTATTAACGTTTGACTACGAATGACTATGTAATAAAGTTGAAAACACAATTATTATTGTTAGATAAAAAAAGCCGAAAGAAACGATGAAAGGATGGCTTGATAAATTATACAGTTAGAAAGGCAGTGACTACTGATATTATGAAATGTAAATAGTAGTATGAAAGAAGACATGCCGTGTGGTCCGGTGATAAGGGCAAAAAAACGACTGTGATAATAAAAATGAAGAAGGTTAAGCTTTTAAGCAATGACGGTGAACAAAATTTCTCACCTGAAGTCCATGTCTTCAACATTGATCGAGTTTACGTCTACAACATAGATGCTGAACTCCACGATGACCGGTTGGCCTTTTCGCGCCGGTGGTCGCATTTCTGAACAAAAACGGAGATTTGAGTAAAATATATTTATGAAAATGAGCAGGGTCAAATTAGATTATAACGGTAACGACAAGATATCGGCGGGATTGGTAGTTATAGTCATGCATTTCTAGGGAAAATGAGTGAGAGAGGACGATATGCCAGTGTTATTTCGTTACCGATATCGTGTAATGGCTCTCACATGCCCAATAATACAGTTTATTTTCGTCAAGTTTCGCAAGTTTTAATTTTTATTTTCAACATAACTTGCAATATGGGTGTACTATTAGATTTACCTCCAAAATGTCTACCAATGTTATGTGATGTTCTCTAGATTTTGTATACCTTAAACCGGAATGGAATACCTTAAACTTGATTATATGGCGTTATTGTACCCATAATTGGGTGAAGGGTCTTTTATGTTGGGGAAGAATGGTTTTCTTTATCAGAAAATTGGTAAGATCCTGGATTTTAAATGTCAAAATCTAAAAATAAATTTTACACGTGTCCAATAAACATAACATTTATATTTTACACAGTATTGTTCCCTCTATGTAACCTTTCCTCATGAAACACGATAGAAGCCAGAAGCGGTTTAAAAACCCATACGATTGCGAAAAAGAGGCGAAATTAAATAAATTTCCAACAATGAGAAGAATAGAATGGAAATAAAAAAAAACATTTTATCAAGAGACGAACGAATATTCTAATATTTAGTCTTTTCTATGTGTTTTTGGTATTTTTTTTTTGTTTCGTGATCTTTATGGCTCAAGGTGTATTTAAATATATCCATAATATAAAGCGTAGTATTTTTTTGAGTAAGTCATAAATAGTGAATCGTTACTTTTAAAGTGCTGATAGACTTGAGCATTCACTTTTAATAGAAGATCGAACAGGGTCAAGCATATACACTACATTTTCATGATAATTCTAGCGAATACTCTAGCTAGTCGATGGTCGTCAAAATTTTTTTCTTCAAAAAGTTGCCAGACTTGACAGTCGGCTTGGCATAAAGTTCGCCAGAACGCTCGCTAAAATACTCTCGTTTGTTTTTTTTTAATGTACTCGTAACATTCGCAAGAATGCTCATAACAACTAGTGAATTCTCAAGTTAATAAACTAATCTATGAATTTTGTTCATCATCATTATTTAAAGACATTATTCCAGAGAATTTATGTAATACATTAATATTAGCGAGTACCAATATTTGGTCATACTCGTTACTATTTAGACATCTTTATAAAGTTTGGCAAGACGAAAGGAGTAAGTTAATATTTTAACGATCGATGGTAGCAGGTGGTATTCTGTGAGTGTGTATATTAACTTAGTAGTAAAATGTTGGTATTTTGACATTTGGTTAGAATAGTTCGTGGTAGGGTTGTCACCTTATTTTTTAAGGTAGGTAAATAGTTTAAGTTTTTAAAACAGAGACAAGAATATAATATTTTGGGGAAATTTAGAAAAATAGTAAGAAAATAAAAATTTATACTATCATAAGAAGTACACAAAATTAGGTTAGGTTATAAATATAATGCCATGTTTTTTAATTGTGGTCAAGTTTGGTTTTATTGTAAATTTTGTGCACAATAAAGAATATATATATATATATATAAAATGAGTCCTCACTCCCTTACTGTCAGATTCGTACTGACTAAAATACACGGTGTTCTTTCAATAGCCCTTTATGTTCCAGGATTACAGTAACTTGATAAGACAGTCCCGCGACCCCGGCAGGGTTATCACAAATGTTTTTCTTGCCAACATTTTCTATTTACTACAGAAAGGGTGACAACCCTTGCCTGTGACCCGAGGCGAGTCCCTAGATCAGTACAAAAGGAATATCTATCGGTCCTTTAGTGATTAAGGACGGGATAACGATCCCTTCAGGTAGATAGTTTACAATGACATCTACTGAAGGTGTCAGTCACTTTCAGTAGTCGTTATGTGGAAAATCATTGGATATGTCATATCGCGATCAAAATTACGTTTTTTACAATATTAGCTTGTATTGTGAGAGCTTTATTTTTGGCATTTGGCATCGTCAGATTGCAGATAGTTCCTTTAAGGCATGCGTGAAACATGACAAGCCATCGACATCGTTCTTGATTTGACGGCGAGCTATCCAGCACTCGCAATTCAATAGCGCGCCAAGATGGCCAGAAATCTCCAAGCTATGTTCAACGCCCTGGACGACACCTCCCGCAGCGTTTGGGTTGAGGAGGAGGATGTACTCAGCCTCTCGCCGTTTCGCCTACTTCTTTGCTAGTGTTAGTTTATAGTGAGAGCTTGGAATACACTTTTCCATCTGTGAGCAAGAGTGGTCGCCATCGACGTCAAGTGTGAATTGTGCCGTGTGCGCATAAGTCGCGCGATGTTGCCAGATATCTCAAACGAAATAGCCCGGTTCTGCTTGTCATGTCACTCACACATGTCGTGGGACATTTGTCCCCTAGTGTATCCCTGGCTTAATAAAGTTTTTTTTTTATAGTACTAGTTCATTAAACGTCTACCTCTGAATCATACATGTGTTTACAACTTTATCGATCCACTGCAACTGTGTCTATCATGTAAATTATTCATAGAGCATGCTTTATTGATGTTATGTAACAGGCCTACCTTTGACATAGTTTTCAGGCAGAACGACCCGGGGTTTCAGTGTGTGATTCCTCTTCGATGCGACATCATTGCAAAGCCTGAAATAGAATGAAACAATAAACGGTTTTAATTATGTATGATATTGATAAATTAAAGATATATAAAAGTTTTTTGATGGAGTGGTCAAAATAGTAAAAAACAATAATGACACAATGCTTGTTTTTAACGTAGGTACGTTAAAAACAAGTTTAAGTTAGTTTAAGACGCGACCGTCTGTTCTTATAGAATGCGCTACATTGCCACACAGCTTAACGTTCTAATGTGAAATTGGCAATTAAGCATTGCTACCGCCAAAATAGGAACGAATTATGAATAAAGATATAAATTATATTAAACTCGTGTGAATAAACATTAAAAAAGAAATTAGTCTTTGCTCTCAAAACACACATACACACACACGCCGAAGACTGATAAATGATGGACGTGCGGCAAATAAGAATAACATTTTGTTCATGATGCCATCCTACTTAAAGTTTTCCCGTTTTTTTAATGCGCTTATTCATTTAGCTATAATACTTTCTTTCTTATAAAAAAAAAACTTTGCCCCACACTAGGAATTTTTCCTGTGTCGTGGGTGAAACACCCAGACCCGGAACAATTACTTGTAGATCATACAAATATTTGCTCCGTGCGGAAATCTAACCCGCTACACGCAGCGCATCAGTCCAATCGCTCAGCCACTGCGCTAACCATGTCGACTATTTTAAAATTACAACTGTCGACTGTTTTAGAATTACAAAGATTTTTTGCGACTTCTGCCCTTAGCAAAAAAAAAACTGCAACAAACATCCATTATTCTGGAACTGAACTGAACTGCTTCTAATTGAACTGCTCTCATGAGCGATTTGGTTTTTTGTCACTTATTTATTCATTCGTTCCACATCGATGTCGATATTCTACAGGTTTGCACGGCTGTTGGCAATTATCTCTTAACAATTTTGTTTCCCTAGTGTAATCACCACTTTTTCCCCAGGTGATAAAAGCTGTTAAACATATTAAACTTTGAAATAGATTAAAGTGAACTTCAAAGGTCACACGAGCTTCGTTACGTATGCACTGGGAATTTCTAGTCTGTTGTTGTAGACAGGTCAATTTAATTTATTTACACGAAAGCTTGTTTACATCTGTCTCAAGATAATTGGAGAAATAACTTATTTATTTTGCTTAAGGTGTTGATATACTTGAGCGTTTAGTTTTAACGAGCATTGTAGCGAATGTTACATTACAGAAAAATAAACGAAAGCGTCATAACCGCAGTGGTAGATGCCCACGGCAACGGACGTCGCTAGACGATCTCCAGCCACCGTAGGAGCGGGCATGCCGTCAGCGAGTAATGGGCGACTCGCTGTCCAACCATGGATCATGCCCGGGTTGGACAGCGAGGGTTGGTTGCCCTCAAAGAGTGTCAGTAAAATGACGGGGCCCCCTTCTAGAGGCCCAAAGCCTGCTGGGGTCGCGGGACTTACGAATTACCATGACCCCGGAACGGCTATTGAAGGACGGAAAATCTACGGTGATTTTAGTCAGTACGATTCTGACAGTCCCTCCCGCTCTACCCTGGGTGGGAGGACTCATTTGATGATTTAACTATATTATTTATTTATTTTATTTATATTTAAAAGAAGAAAAGCGTTATAACCAGCATTCTAACGACCCAACTGTCAAGTCTAACATTTTCATGAGGATAATTTTTTTGGCGACCATCGACTAAAGCGTTCGTAAGAAAGACCGTGAAAATGTTTGTATCGATGTGTGACTCTATGCTTTGTTCTGTTCGACAAAATTAAAAAGTAAATGCTCGATGTTCTGTTACAGGTGAATGCTCAAGTGATTTAAATAAATCTTTAGAATTAAGAACTTACTTCTGCAATGGATTGGTTGGTATGAACGGTATTCTCAAAAAGGCATTCAAGTTTCAGAATTCGATCATTATATATAGCGACATTTTCAGAAGGTAAAAGTGCAGTTTTTATTTATATTTAAAAAGTTGGAGGGTTTTATTCCTGGCTATTATTCATTTTTCAAGAACTCAATGACGTATATTAAGATTTCGTAAACTGGGCCCGGACTTCTTTATGCACTTTCGCTATTCCTTATGGGGTTTGTTTTTGATTCGGCCATCCACGCTCTTTAAAATTTCATCGTGTATACAGTTTAAGTTTAGCCCACAATTATGCTACATTTCATTAAAGTGTCCTATTTTGTACGAATTCACAAGAAAAAATACCAAGATAATTTATGTGAAAGCCTGCACTATTTTTAGGCAAAATAAAGTGGAATTTAGAGAAGTTAGTAAATACATTCGACGGCACGTTTGGCGCAGTGGCTGAGCAATTGGACTGCTACGCTGTGTGTCGCGGGTTCGATTCCCGCACAGAACAAATATTTGTATGATCTGCAAGTAGTTGTTCCGGGTCTGGGTGTTTGTGTATGTGAGTTTCTATGTTTGTAAACGCACCCACGACACAGGAGAAATTCCTAGTGTGGGGCAACGTTTTTAAAAAAAAAAAAAAAAAAAAAAAAAAAAAAAAAAAAAAAAAAAAAAAAAAAAAAAAAAAATAAAATAAATAAACATACAAACTTTTCAGGAGTCCTCATTAACTTTAAACTCTATTTCCGTAGCAATAAAGGTTAAAACCATGCTAAAATGTGGGGTAGCCTGAGCCAAAATTTTTAATGAAAGATACTAAAGAGCAGAAAAAAATTAAGGTGGGATTTCGGACTTTAACAGTAAAGAAATAAAGTTTATATGGCAGTAGTTGCAGGCTATGACGTCAAAGAATTTTTTTATTATGCTAACTTAGCATGGTATATTTAAATTTAGTGCCGACGCTCACGTGTTAGCGTGTCTAACCTATTTTAGTATAAAATTGAAAGTTTTAGTGTACTACGAAGGCATTTGTTGTCAATTATGTACTAGATCCAAGTGTATTTTCATTTTTAAATAATGTCTGGTACAGCATAATCAAAGTACAGACGGCTTGCAATAAGCGTACTTTTCTCGTAGACATCAAGATCCCTTTGAGAAATCTCAGAAACTGTATAAGTCATAGTCACTGTATAGTCATCCCAGTGATCGGATATTCAAAATTCGGAACATCCGAATTTACAATCCGAATTTTAATTGTTTAACTGACTAGGATAAAATAGTTTTGCAATTACGGTTAATTTTTTAATATTATTTTCATGATTAAAATGGTTAAGATAAGTCTACCTCAGCAAATAGAGTCACTACGGAATTGTTTTTTTATAGGACTACTATATTTTTATTTGTTGTATCTCTTATGGTGTCTGTCAGCGTAAGCTAACGCTTACTCAAAAATCGATAGTTTTAACGCAAGTCGTTACGAAATATTGAATTTTCTATTAAATTTCTATTAAAAAGATATCGAATTGATACTAAAATATGCATTCAAATCCTTTAATTTAGAAAAATCCTAGTGAATGAAACTTTTTCTTTATAAACTTTTAAGTAAAATTTTCCTAAAAACTCAACTGAAATAAATCCAGTCCTAAAAGCCCCAAATATGTCCTTCCTTTTTTCATAAATGCTAATGACACGACATTCTTGCCATAATTTTTCTTCCTTAAAAATAAACACGAGTCTAAATCCCCCTGCCATAACGAAATCCGAGGGTGTCAGCATGAAAAAGTATTGCAAAAACTGACAGCCGACTTGAATGTTGTAGTCATTTAAAACACGGTTTACGCAATGCGACGAACTGAATAAAATTTATAAGAACAGATAAGGCAGGTTTCACACAACACCGCTCGTCCGCGCGGCAAAGCGGATCTTGGTAGTTTGTATGAAAGCCACTGTTGCCTAAAGCCACTGCGATGGGCACTTTTTGCGTGTCTATGCACTGGACTCGCGGATGAACCTTATGGAAATGCGTTAGGTGCGAGGTTTTATCTTCAAATTTTATGTACGCAGTGTCGCAGTGTGCTAGTTCAAATATCCATATTGACTGATGTAGACTGTACCTGCTACCGCTGGCCCCCACTTTTGCCCCGTAAGCTAAAACGGACGGGCCATTTTTGTATGAAACCACGCAGCGAACACACGGCGTGCTTTTTAGGGTTCCGTACGTCTGAATACAAAAACGGAACCCTTATAGGATCACTCGTGTGTCTGTCCGTCCGTCGCTTACAGTCAATTATCTCCGAATCTATTAGACCGATTAAGTTGAAATTTGGTACACATATCAATTCCTGTGACCCAAACACAGAGGTGTGACGTGAGCAGATGAAATCTGTATATGGGGGGTCATTTTTGGGGGGGAAGGGGAAAATTAAAAAAAAAAAATTCTGAAAACTGCATCGTGTGGCATATCAAATGAAAGGTCTTGTTGAGAAGATCTTAAATGTATTTTTTTGTAATTTTAAAATAAATAGTTTCCAAGTTATTCAAGAAAATAGACGAAAATTGACCATTCCCCCCCCTTATCTCCGAAACTACTGAACCTAAAATTTTGAAAAAAATACAGAAATTAGTTTTCTCCTTATAGATTATAGGAAAACCTATAAGAAGTCCATGATATTAAAATAACATGGTAAATCACTCAATATTGTGCCAATATTGTACCAACTTACATTTTTTTTTTAATACGTCATAAATCGTAAACCGCAATTTATCTTTCAAAGTTACAACCAACTTTTATATAATGTTACTTGCTGCTACGGAACCCTTTAAAGGCGAGTCCGACTCGCACTTGGCCGGTTTTTTTTTTATCGTGGTAAAATCATCAAATGAGTCCTCCCACCCAGGGCAGGGCGGGAGGGACTGTCAGACTTGTACTGACTAAAATCCACGGTGTCCTTCACTAGCCCTTTACGTACCGGTGTTACATGGAATATTTTCTCCCTCTCGGTTGGGGAAACAACTATAAGGAAACAACAAATTATATAAAAACTGGTTTAATATTATACATAATAAATTTGATGTGACATTTATTGTTTAGTAGCTATGACAAGTAGGTCGAGAAAATTAAATTAAGATCTTAGTTTTAACTAAAGGTGGCTAGCCAGTTTATACTTTAACGGAAAGAGCTATGGGCGTGGGGAGTTGGAGATAAACCTGCCGAGTACTGTTCCGAGAAAAAGTTAAATGTTAAATTATATCCAAACTAGAACGTTCCATTTAAATTCAAATTAAAATTAACAAATGGGCGCCAGGGACTTGGAGAGTCCCGGATCCTGAAGCTGAAGATGTTCACCCTACATCCGGGTGAATGAAGAACGAGCCCAAGATCCTCAATTTGAAATTCGGTGGAACACCGACATCCAGACCCGGTATAATATAGACCGGTTTACAGGCTCCGGTTTACAACGGGAGCCGGATTAAAATATAAAAAAAATAAGGAGTAAAAAAAAAAAGGAGTTAAAAAAAAACCGTCTCGCACGGCGCGACCGCCTGCGGGCTTCGCAACCGTGCCGCTCGCTGTGCCGCTGGCTCCGCAGGTGGCTTCAGGCGAGCCCGAGCAACGGGTCCCGCGTCCAGGCCCCAACGGCCTGCTGGATCCTGGCGGCGGGACGAGCTTCTCAAGCTGCCTTCCTGTAATTTGCCATACGGAGACCCAATAATATAGGTGGAACCAAATTGCTTTCCTCAACGGGACCGAAAGGGGAAATCAATTAGCCTGAGCCTGTAATGGACATCAGGTTCTCCATTCAAATACCGCTCCGGCGTGGCATCCGCCACGTCACCACGGGGTCCACGAATAACCTATAAATTAACACTGTGGTAGACACCGAGAAAACACCTACGGCCTATCTTTAGTAAATAGCGATGTTTAATACTCACAGTTCACTCTGAAAGAAGACTCGTCGGCGGCGGCTGCGGTGGAATGCTATGATGGAATGCTGTGGCCGTTGGTCACGGGTCGGCGCCACAAAGTCCCGCAATTAAGAATCCTGCAATAAGTTTTCACGAATCACGACTATATTCTCTCAACAACCGGGGAAGTGCTCACCGAACAACCTCAGACACCGTTACAATAAAAGAACTCACCTTCGCCAAAAAGTAAATAAGTTTGATGCTGACTGGAAGCCGGCTCGGGCAGAATGTGACGACTAACCATCACTGGCGCGTCGGCCGGAAATCAAGGCAGAATTCGGGTGCCCAAGAAATTCACTTTCCCCAAGTCCAGGGAGAATCCTTCTTGGTTACCAATTACAAACACTCCAAGGAAAACACTCAATTCCTCAAAAATACACCAAACTCACAAAAAACTGTCCAACGTCACGTGTTTAAGCCTAAAGCCATTTCACTAAATTAAATCCATACGATTTCGTGGTCTAATTTATAATTCCTCGTAATTAACAATAACAATTACCCCTGAATATTAATTAGGCAAAATTGACATTTTTCTGTGACAACATTCTGTCACAGACAATTCACGCAAAAACTTCACAGATAATAAATGTTTCGCGGCCTTAGAATGTTCGAGAAAAAAGTCCATATTGAAAAAACTAAATCACTTCCGTTTACGGATATTTCATTTTATTAATATTTTTTATTTCCGTTATCTTAGAATTATTTAGGTTTGCTAAATCAGGTATTTTATATTTTCTATGATTTGCAAACTATTAGTTAAAAATATCGATTATTTTATAATCGTTAATCAGCGAATCGCCAGATGGCGCCTTGAACTGTCATAATTGACGTCTGATGTAATGTCAAGTGAAAAGTAAACAAGTAAACTTTTGTTTTGATTTAATTAATGTTGTAAAACTGTTTAAAAGGTTTAATATAAAAGTGAATTGTTGTGAAAAAGTGATAACCTAAGAAACTCCGTAATGGACTCCCTATATATTGTCAGGAAAACAGCCAGGTACAAAAAAACAACGTAACAGTACCTCCCCAACCACCAGAGATTTGACCCACTAGGGCAAATCTCGACGCTGGCCCTCCAGCGTTGAAGCAGACTCCAAAGGGCCTAACACGCCTGGGAAAATCCACAACGTCCAAGCCTGAAACGAGGAATGGAGAACGAACCGAAGAGAAAAAATGTTATGGAAGCTGGTGTACGATTGTTTACAAAAATTTCTCCTGGAGCGAGTCTAATCCATTTACGAACATGTAAAAGACAAGCTCCAAAGGGATTAAACAAAATTTTGAAAATAACTCCCGACGAACTATCCCAGTCTGACTTACTATATCTATGTAAGACAGACCTACCTACTCTATCGTACACCACCATTCACATCTTAAACCAATAGACTACCAACAGTAATGCTGGCTGGTACCCAAATAAAACTGGAAAAAATTAAATTCTACAAACGAATGAAAATTGGCTAACCGTCTTCCCAAAATGGAAAGTAACGGTTTTCGCCCCTAATATAAAAAATACCATCTTAAACGTATTCCATCAATGCAGCCTACACGCCCGCCATTATGGCCTCCAATCTCAGGACTATCATTTTGCTGCCTTACCAGCAATCCGGAGTTTTAGACTCCCAACAGGGTTGTTAAACATGCAACAACCACTCCCAAATATGGTTAACAAACGTGGACACAGTAGAAACCTGTGTACCACTACAAACCGTAAAAACAGTGGAAAATACTTAAATCCAACTGTAATATAGCGCCGTGGAAATAAAATCCCACAAAGCTAAAATAAAAACCAGCAACCTCAAGGCATATACAGCCCTCAATGGTTACTGCGACCAACTACGACATGCAAAAAGTAAAATATTTATTTTAAATAGGAATTAAATTAAAAAAAAAGAATTAATCATGGCCACATGGTGGTTTCATATCCTTAATATGCCATGTGCCCAGATTTTTGCCGGAACTACAGCCTTCCAATTCATACACTAAGGGTGAAAGTTTTTTCCTAATAATACATTTTTCGTACTTAGGTGCTAATTTGGCCATAAAGAATTTGGAAGCGTCACTCTGGGGATAAGTTTTCTTCCACACAGTGTCGCCTACCTCAAACTCCGCCTGCCTCCTACTTTTATTATAATAACGAGCACTACGAGTATGTGATTGTATGAGCGCTTCCTTTACTTTATCGCAGATACCACGTAACGTTCCTAGCTGGTCTGCATATGAACTGCGCGGAGAGCAAGCTAGAGTGAGCTGTCCAACGGTATCATTGCCGAAGACATCACCACTACTAACTGCTTCTCTGCCATGTACTAGAAAGAACGGGGTGAAACGAGTAACTTCATTCGTGGAGGTGTTCATAGCAAATTGGATCTTGGAAATGTTTACGTCCCAAGATCGATGATCATCCTCCACGAGTATTGATACCGCGGTCATTATGGTACGGTTATAGCGTTCAACGGTGTTCACGCTTGGGCAATAACGAGGTGTGAAGTGAACTTGAGGTATTTTGTACCTCTGTAGTAGTGATCGAATCTCGTTGCCCGTGAATTGCGTCCCGTTGTCTGCTATCACCGTACGGGGTATACCGTGTACCAGGAAAACGCCGTCTTCTAGTTTCTGTGCTATAGCCTTACCAACAGCTCTACGTAAAGGAAACAGCAGACAATACTTCGTGAAACAGCACACGACAACAAACAGATACGTGAATCCCGCTCTTGACCGTGGTAACGGACCTACTAAGTCGATGCTTATAGTTTCGAAAGGTTTGGAACAGTCTTTCGCATCGCCTAAGAGACCGGAAGGAGGCTGTTGTGAGTGTTTGTATGCTGCGCATTTATCACATTTACCGACGTAGCTAACCACATCTTTGTACATGTTTGGCCAGTAGTATCGGAGAGCGAGTCTTTTATAAGTTTTAAACACTCCAAAGTGTGGTGCTAATTCGCCACTGTGGTGACTCCTAAGCAGTTCTTCACGATTGCTCTCCGGTACTACCTGCTTCCAATCATTGTCGCTAGCTACACCGAATTTATTTTTAGAATAGCGGTAAAGTTTATCCCCTTTAATAATATAGTTAGGGCACGACCTAGGTGTACTGACGCATTTATCCCACACCCCCTTAAACCAAGTGTCAGTGTCGGACGCTTTAATTTCCAGCACCGGAACGCCACGCGATAAGGCATCTGGAACCACATTGTCCTTACCTTTGCGGTGCTCAATGGTAAAATTGTAAGGTGATAACCGACAACCCCAACGGGCCAACCGCCCAGATGGATTGGTTAAATTAAAGAACCATTTTAAACTTGAGTGGTCGGTTACCACTTTAAATTCAGGACCGCCTTCAACGTAAGGACGAAAGTGTTCTACGGCGAAGACCACCGCTAGTGCCTCGCGCTCCGTCGCTGAATAATTGCGTTCCGCCGGATTAAGCGAACGACTGCAGTAGGCGATTGGGTGCTCCTCCCCATTAACAACCTGAGTCAGAGTGCCCGCTATCCCAAAACTGGATGCGTCACAATGAATCTCAAAAGGTTGAGAGAAATCTGGGCAAGCTAATACAGGAGCCGACACCAATGCCTCTTTCAAGGTTGAGAACGCGGATTCGGTCTCAGCCGTCCACTTGAAAGGAGGCGCCTTTTTGCTAGTACTTGTTAGCGCATTCAAAGGGGCCGCTATGGAGCTAAAGTTTTTAATAAAACGTCTATAATATGAGGCCGTTCCAAGAAACATTTTCACTTGCTTACGAGTTGTAGGAGTTGGAAAATCGACAATTGACTGAATTTTCGACGGATCAGTGTGTAAGCCTCGCTCGTCTACTATGTAGCCTAGATATTTAAGTTCGCGTCGAAAGAAACAGCACTTAGGTAAATTAATTGTCAAATTAGCCTGCGTTAACTTGTCTAAAACCCGTTTTAGAAGCGAAGTGTGCTCCTCGAAGGTTGATGAGCAAATAATTAAGTCATCTAAATATACAAAGACCTTGTTATGGAATTCCGGACCGAAAAGTCTGTCCATTAATCGCTGTTGGGTGGCTGGGGCTCCAGTCAACCCAAAGCACATAACTTTAAACTGGAACAAACCTCGACCGGGGACTGTGAACGCGGTTTTTTCTTTGGACGAAACAGAGTCCAGTTCTATTTGCCAAAAGGCCGATTTTAGGTCAATGGACGAAAGATAACGCGCGTCACGCAACTGATCTAAGATGCGAGAGATGTAGG
The DNA here is from genome assembly GCA_943136025.2 of Agrotis puta. Taxonomy (NCBI): domain Eukaryota; kingdom Metazoa; phylum Arthropoda; class Insecta; order Lepidoptera; family Noctuidae; genus Agrotis; species Agrotis puta. The sequence goes on along the minus strand of OW964176.2, from coordinate 16,876,406 downwards.
GTAGTGGATACGCATCATGCTTACTGACCGCATTCAGTTTTCGGCTGTCCAGGCAAAATCGCCATTCTCCATTTTGTTTTGGAGCCAACAGAACCGGATTATTCCACGCGCTGTTACTAGGTTCCACCACGTCCATCTCCAACATCTCATCCAGCTGACGGTTGAGTTCCTTGAGGCGTTCAGGTGACAAAGGGTAATAACGCTGTTTAATAGGAGGAACATCTCCCGTGTCTATTTTATGGCGCAGCAGATGGGTACGACCTAATCCTTTTACCTCAAAGGAGACCTTTTCAAAATCTTTAATTATTAACTCCGCTTCAATCTTTTGATCCGGTGTTAACTCATCAAACGGCTGTAGATGCCTAACCTCCGAGACGCAAGTATGACCTCTTTTACGTTTAAAATATTGAAATGGTAAAGTATTAAAAATTTTTGGTGCCAAATTAAAGGCCTTCCAAAAATCAACACCTAAAATTAACGGTGTGGTAATATCTGGAATAATATAAAATTTAATCACCTTAGTTACTCCCATGAGAGATACTGGTAAAAATAAATAACCCTCCACGGATGCTCGCGAATCATTGGCAGTTACTATGCTACCCAACTGTTTATCGGCGTGCACAGTTGCACCAGCCCTTATAAAGTGCTGACCAACATCGGAACCCAATACCGAAATGCAAGAACCCGAGTCGAGTAATCCGTAATACTGTTCATCGTATATAGATATAGTTAAATGTGGACGACTATCGTCCGAAGTCTTATAATGTACTGTATTCACCCTTAATGTACTAAAAAATAATTTTAAAAATTTTAAATGATTGTCCCAATCGGACTTATCAAAATTTTGACTGTAGTTCCGGACATTTAGTTTTTTGAAATGCAGGTTGGACAGGACTGAACCTCCTTCTGCTTTTTATTGCACGTAGGGCACGATGGTGCACGTACGCCCTTCTTGCCGCAACGGTAACAAACGATTTCCTTTGAAGTACAATTCGATAACGAGTGCCCCTTAACCCTACAACGAACACAAAACAACGAACCCGAATCTGTTTGCACGGCTTCAACCCTTGAACCCTTCGGAGCTTGGTAGGCTAAGTCTGCTGCGACGAAGGAAGACGTCGGTTTGGGCGGCTCATGGAACTGAGCCTTGCTGTGAAAGCCCGACTCCAGTTGCCTGCACTTCTCCTTCAACTCGCGGAGCGTATTGATGGTGAATAAACACAACCCCGAAGTGTATTCTGGTCTCAAATTGTACTTAATCCGTGCCAACCGATCGTGCTCTGGAACCCTATAAGAAAGCCTGTTGAACATGTTCTCCATGACTGCTATAAAGATACAAGACTGCTCCGTCGACCCCTGTGTTCTGTTTGAGATTTCCGACATGAGACGCATGTCGTAATCAGGTGGAGCGAAATCTGCAAGTAACTGCTTTTTCAGTTCCGGCCAATCACCAACCAACGCTTTAATTCCACGGTACCACAACAAGGCTCCATCTGAGAAAATGTCCAGAGCTGATTGATGTAGAGAAGACTCGTCGATACCTCTGGCCTCGCAGAGCTCCTCTAGACGCTCAATGAACGCTTTCACGCAACCTGTCCCGTTAAATTTAACACCTAGGCTTTTTACAGTGTCCTTTTTGCAGGAAATGATGACGTCCTTCGTCTGCAAATTAGACACTACCTCCGGTGCCTCCTCAGCGGAAGTAAAAGATTGGTGGAAGCTCGCGTTGACCGAATCAATTCTTGCTAAGAAACTGCTAAGTCGCTTATCAACGGCTGCGTAATCGGCTTCAAGCTCAGTTGGAGAAGATATCCTACCCAAACGATGAAATAGATGGAAAGCCAAAGCCCTGGCGCGGTTAAATTTTTTAAAATTGCTGGGGTACTTATCCAGAACTTCACCAATTTCTGGCAATTTGGCCTTAATTATCTTTAATTCTGACTCTGGATCTCTATCCGTTTCCACGATTTCATCGGAACTAACCAATTTACTGAGGTCCCTAATTTGGGTACGTAATTCCTCTACGGTTGAGGCAGGTTTAGCGTCCCGGATCAGTACTTCATACATGAGTTCATCTTTCCGAAGTAAATTAAATTTAATAGGGCGTTCCATATTTGAAATTTAAAAAAAAACTGAATCTAAGATAAAACTGGCCGTCACAATTTACAAATTCCAGCAAAGTGTAAACATTAACTATAATAAACAGTTACATTAATAGCAGTCTTATAGATAACACAATATTAGGGTTCTTATTTATTAATTTTTTTAAAGACAAAAGTCTTGGTACAATATATTGGGGCACAGATAAAAAAATTGAATTGTATATCGCAGCAAGCAGTAAAAAAAATAAAAAAGTAAATAATTGTAAAATGTAAAGTTGTATAAAACAGCACAAACATAAACAGGCAAAGGATTCTGCAAGACGGTTTTTCCTTAAAATTAAAATAAATGGAAGGTTCCAGAAACAGTACTCCGGTTTGTAAGGTACAGCAAGAGACGTAACCTCTATCTCCAACTAATACACACGTTGGGCGCCACTGTTACATGGAATATTTTCTCCCTCTCGGTTGGGGAAACAACTATAAGGAAACAACAAATTATATAAAAACTGGTTTAATATTATACATAATAAATTTGATGTGACATTTATTGTTTAGTAGCTATGACAAGTAGGTCGAGAAAATTAAATTAAGATCTTAGTTTTAACTAAAGGTGGCTAGCCAGTTTATACTTTAACGGAAAGAGCTATGGGCGTGGGGAGTTGGAGATAAACCTGCCGAGTACTGTTCCGAGAAAAAGTTAAATGTTAAATTATATCCAAACTAGAACGTTCCATTTAAATTCAAATTAAAATTAACAAATGGGCGCCAGGGACTTGGAGAGTCCCGGATCCTGAAGCTGAAGATGTTCACCCTACATCCGGGTGAATGAAGAACGAGCCCAAGATCCTCAATTTGAAATTCGGTGGAACACCGACATCCAGACCCGGTATAATATAGACCGGTTTACAGGCTCCGGTTTACAACGGGAGCCGGATTAAAATATAAAAAAAATAAGGAGTAAAAAAAAAAAGGAGTTAAAAAAAAACCGTCTCGCACGGCGCGACCGCCTGCGGGCTTCGCAACCGTGCCGCTCGCTGTGCCGCTGGCTCCGCAGGTGGCTTCAGGCGAGCCCGAGCAACGGGTCCCGCGTCCAGGCCCCAACGGCCTGCTGGATCCTGGCGGCGGGACGAGCTTCTCAAGCTGCCTTCCTGTAATTTGCCATACGGAGACCCAATAATATAGGTGGAACCAAATTGCTTTCCTCAACGGGACCGAAAGGGGAAATCAATTAGCCTGAGCCTGTAATGGACATCAGGTTCTCCATTCAAATACCGCTCCGGCGTGGCATCCGCCACGTCACCACGGGGTCCACGAATAACCTATAAATTAACACTGTGGTAGACACCGAGAAAACACCTACGGCCTATCTTTAGTAAATAGCGATGTTTAATACTCACAGTTCACTCTGAAAGAAGACTCGTCGGCGGCGGCTGCGGTGGAATGCTATGATGGAATGCTGTGGCCGTTGGTCACGGGTCGGCGCCACAAAGTCCCGCAATTAAGAATCCTGCAATAAGTTTTCACGAATCACGACTATATTCTCTCAACAACCGGGGAAGTGCTCACCGAACAACCTCAGACACCGTTACAATAAAAGAACTCACCTTCGCCAAAAAGTAAATAAGTTTGATGCTGACTGGAAGCCGGCTCGGGCAGAATGTGACGACTAACCATCACTGGCGCGTCGGCCGGAAATCAAGGCAGAATTCGGGTGCCCAAGAAATTCACTTTCCCCAAGTCCAGGGAGAATCCTTCTTGGTTACCAATTACAAACACTCCAAGGAAAACACTCAATTCCTCAAAAATACACCAAACTCACAAAAAACTGTCCAACGTCACGTGTTTAAGCCTAAAGCCATTTCACTAAATTAAATCCATACGATTTCGTGGTCTAATTTATAATTCCTCGTAATTAACAATAACAATTACCCCTGAATATTAATTAGGCAAAATTGACATTTTTCTGTGACAACATTCTGTCACAGACAATTCACGCAAAAACTTCACAGATAATAAATGTTTCGCGGCCTTAGAATGTTCGAGAAAAAAGTCCATATTGAAAAAACTAAATCACTTCCGTTTACGGATATTTCATTTTATTAATATTTTTTATTTCCGTTATCTTAGAATTATTTAGGTTTGCTAAATCAGGTATTTTATATTTTCTATGATTTGCAAACTATTAGTTAAAAATATCGATTATTTTATAATCGTTAATCAGCGAATCGCCAGATGGCGCCTTGAACTGTCATAATTGACGTCTGATGTAATGTCAAGTGAAAAGTAAACAAGTAAACTTTTGTTTTGATTTAATTAATGTTGTAAAACTGTTTAAAAGGTTTAATATAAAAGTGAATTGTTGTGAAAAAGTGATAACCTAAGAAACTCCGTAATGGACTCCCTATATATTGTCAGGAAAACAGCCAGGTACAAAAAAACAACGTAACACCGGGGTTACGGTAATGGGAACGTCCCGCGACCCCGGCAGGCTATGGCCCTCTACAGGCCCCGTCATTATGCTGACACTCCTTGAGGCGCGCGTGGAACACAACGCGCCGTCGACCCAACACACGGCGTGCTGGCAAAAAATACTAGCTACCGAAGTCTCCGCATGACCGCGCGGACGAACGGTTTCGTGTGAAAATAGCCGTATGTATACCTAGGTACTTACATTATTCCTACAGTTTAATGGGAAGTAGGTGTTAATTTATGACTCTCGATTTGTAACTTGCACTACAATGCTATTTATACATTAAATTAATTGTTGAATGCAAAAGTCACGACAACCTTTGTTTGTACTAGACTATTCATGGATACGACATTTTTAGTTTGTTCTTTCTTGGATACTTTACAAAGAATGATTGCCCTTATGTAAGTACATCCATATATTTTTTGGAAATAAATATATATAATAAAAATAAATAAAACTTTATTGCCAATCCATATATTTTTTGGAAATAAATATATATAATAAAAATAAATAAAACTTTATTGACAACAAATTGCAACTACACAGTAGGAATTTAACCTGTATCTTTACTAACAACTACTTGCAGATCATACAAATATTTGTTCCGTGCGGGGATCGAACCCGCGACATGACCAGACGTCGACCGCTCAGCCACTAAGCCAGTCGAGCTGTATTAATATTCTAGAATGCGAAATTTCTTTTGCCTGCCTGTTCACGAGTGTACGGTTCAATAGATTTAGAGGATAGAAATCACAAATCTTCTTTGGTCATCCATTAGGTTAAGACAGTCTAATACAGGAACCTACATAAATCCTTTTTCAGCGGTACTTATTTACACTATTCTAGATCCCTAAAATAAATATTCTATTCCGTGCTGTCACCACTTTGAATACCAATGAGCATATTTTTTCTTTTTTTTTTCTTTGACTATAGATCTCTGATAACATTTTTATGTCGCTTACTCTAGCCTATACATATATTTATTATTACCAGGCGAAATGAATAGCCTTTTTCCTGAAATTCCCAGGTGTCCCATAAATTAGGGGAGTAATGTTAATATCGGAAGATCAAATCGCCATAAACATATTTCTTCGTTTTTTCCGATATCTCCAAATGCTTATTGTTTCTTTTTGTAGTAGATCGCTTTGACCTTGAGCTAAGCTAGCTTGAGGAAAGTAAAGAGAAAAAATTGATTACGGACGTTGCCTGAACATTTTACAGAATGCTTATAGATTGTCAAAGCAATGAGTTACAGATCGACGGACACTCATCATCGACCTAGCCTTTTACCAAATAATATTGGGATCGGCTTCCAGTGGACACCAGATGCAGCTGAATATCAGTATTTTACATGGAGCGACTGCCTAACGGACCTCAACAACCCAGTAACTGAATAATACGATACCCCTTAGTAAAACTGGTTGTCAGACTTTAAAGATACTGACTAATAGTAACAACTGTCAAAGATCTACAAATGACATCCGATCAACGGCTTTACGTGCTTTCTGAGGCACGGAGGAAACTCGCACCCATCCACAGACCAACCTTGGCATTCGACATTGTGAAACTATATTCGGATATTATTGTTTACTAAGAAACATTAAAAATGAGAATGAAGAGTTTCGAGCAGCGAAACCGATGAACTAATCGTTTTGTTTAAAAAGATGCGGTTCTATTATAATCATTACTTTCAATTGTTTTTAAATGATATGGTAGAGAATACATGCAGAAAAAGGGGCGATTTAATTTAATTAATTGTCTTTTGTAAATGACACGAGCTTATAGCACGGAGCTTAACCTTGCATATCGATCGCTCACGTGACTGTATAGAGTTGTTATTAGAGTAATTTCTATGAGTATTTAGGTGTAAGAATATTCTTTTTTTAAACGCCGCGGCACCAAACTGAAAAATATTTGAATACAATGAGAAGAAATGATATATAATTCTCAGAACGTGTTTTAGTAGAAGCAGAACTACATTATTTTATTATTTTTACGTACTTTTCGATATTTCATGAGTGTTGAGTATATTTTAATTTATCCTTGATCATTGCTCTTGCATCAATGCAGCGAATAGAACACAAAGTGTCATTGAATCAGGCCTGGTGCTTGATCGGACGGTGAGCTATCCATTGCTCGCCGTTAGCAAACGCACGCCCATGGTGGCACGAAGTCGCTTCTAGATCACGAAAAATAGATCTTGGCAGCATCTCTCGTAGCGGCTGGGGCGTGAGGAGGAGGATTGCCTCTTGTTTCCTTAGCTTGACATACTTGATGCTACAGCCTGAATCTACGCAACTAATAACGATACAACGTCCTAATCCGTAATACCTGGCGTTCTGCCTAACCCATAACCAGTCCAGCGCGATGATATAAATGCAAATTCACGAATAACATGGTAAATGTACCAATTTCGGGCCAAGGTAACCACATCGATTGACGAGTAGACTCAGTACAGTGCACGCCATGTACCTATTTTTAGAATAAAAAAAAGAAACTCACTGCGTGGTTTTTATTTGTATTGATTGCACGGTAATAAGCGGACGCAGTGCGGTTTCCTCTTTTTTTGAAGTGAAACCTTCTTTAGCGGCGTTGTGCACTTTTATTGGAATGGGTAAAAAATGTTAAACTCGCGTCAGAACACGTGACCTGATCGAAAAATCGTAAGACGGCGCAGGCTGCTTGCGCGAATGTTCGTGTGTGTTTATTACTATTCAAGCTTTCACTTCTGCCGGCACTCCCGTCGTTTTTTTCTGTGAATGGCATCTCGCAGGTCAACCTAGAGGACCTAGTTGTGTGCTGCTTCATCGGACAATCTTGTGGTGCCATGAGACTAAAGCCTCCAGCCAGGAGCTTACAAACTAAGAATTCAAAACTAAGCGATCACATGCTCAGGGCACCCCCTGGGTGGTACGGACCTTGTATGGTTTAGGGCGTTGCTGAGGGAGGACATCATGCGACACGCTGGATCTCAATGATATTATTATTTAGGGACGATTTTAAAATTACAGGCTCAGCACCGCAGACTGGCTTTAAGAAGGATCGGAGGGGGGAGGGGTCGGTTTCCTCTGCTGCTTACCGCTGGAACACACGCCGAGGTAGATAGAGAGCGCACTTTAATCGACCACGCGGCCCAGTGCGGTATTTGTCAAAAGTCAGTTACCATTGATCAGGAACTCGTTAGTTGGGGTCGTTACCACTGGGCTACCATTAATCGCCCTTTTTTTAACGTGGTATCATCCTGGGCAGAGCGGGAGGGATTGTCAGACTCGTACTGACTAAAATCCACGGTGTCCTTCAATAGCCCTTTACGTACCGGGGTCACGGTAATTCGTACAGTCCCGCGACCCCGGGCCATTACTCGCCCTGGCTATAGTTCTACCACAGCTCGTGGATATATTATATAAAAAAATATGGGAAGTCTTTTATTTAAGTTGGTTCAACGGGTTGAGCAATTAGTGATTGTATACTACGTTATAAAAAGTTCAGGCATGTTTTTTATATCACAATGGCTTACGTTTTGTTGGTTCGTTAGGGCGTAGCGTTAGTTAGGCTGTGGAAATATCAGTTTTTTATTCAAGTACGGATGCCACATAACAATATTTTTGTAATTTATTTAGAACACACTTGAAGTATTTACTGCGTATGTACGTGAAGTATAGAAAATTAAAGGCAGCCGCGGCCAAATTCGGTTTTGGAGCCAGAGGGTGGAAATGCTCCTTGAAGATCTATTGGCTGTTGAGGATTAGTCCCATGCCTTCATCTTCGACATTGAGTCGGCACTGATAGGGTCACACCAAACGTCATTTATGATCCTGACATCTTGTATTAAGTCCCAATTGCCAGATCCTCGATGAACATTGTAAACCGTCGCTACTCACGACTGTTCCTGCGCCAGGAGGTAGTAACAGCCTGCAAAATGCCCGGATCTACGCCCTTTAACACGGGACACACACAATGGTTTTTTTTTAACGTTGCCCCCACTAGGAATTCCTGAGTTCTGGATGTGTTTACAAACACAGAAACTTACATACACAAACACCCAGACCCGGAACAACTACTTGCACATAGCGCAGGAGTCGAATTTCTCAGCCACTGCGCCAAACATCAATCATGCCGTAAATCAAACAAATATTTGCTCCATGTGGGAATCGAACCCGTGACACGCAGCGCAGCAGCCCAATCACTCAGCCGCTGCGTTAACCGTGCCGTCAAAGCAAGTCCCGAAAAGTAAAATATAGATGTGTTTTTTGCTATCTGATATGGTTTATTTTGTTAGTAATTCCGCTTCATAACTTCAAAAACACAACAATAGATAAAGGCTGGGAGGTACAGTTAAAACAAAGATATGCAACAAAACCTACCCCCGAACGAATCAAACAAAAACCTTCAGTTTATAAAGCCTAGAATTTTCTACAGGTTAAATTTTTTACGTCCATCCGGCAGAATGGATGCTTCCGTTATACGAATATGAATTGAAAAAAATAAAAGTAAAATGAAAAAAAGACTGTTGTTTACTACCTCTTTTTGGGAGATGATTTTTTTTAATAGGCATTGAATGGCTTGGAAGGCTTCGCTTTTATTTAATTAACTTTACTTTTTAAGTTCACATAAGCCTTGGATTAGAAGAAAAAGGAAATTAAGTAGAAAGATCTGCTCTTTTGCCCGACAGTGGAATTAAGTAAGTAAACAGTAACAATGACTCAAAGCATGAGCTTTAATGACTCAAAGGGTGTAGCATATGCGTGCTATTAAGCCTTTGTCAATCAGACAGGCGTGACGAATGCGAAGCGTGACGTTTTTATTTGTAACTAGCTTCCGCCCGCGACTCCGTCCGCGCGGATGTCGGTCTTCGCGTGAATGGTTTATTTCCCCATTTTGAGTAACTCTGACACTGACATCTTATAAATATTACGGCGCTGAATCCACTGCGGGTAATGCAACGTGTGTTCGCGGTTCTACAGAACAACGTCTGTGAATAAAACTGAAAAATAAGATTTTTTTACTACGTATTTTTCCAGGATAAAAAGTATCCTATGTTATGCCCAGGATAATAAGGAATAATTATACCAAGTTTCATCGAAATCGAACCGTTAGTTTTCACGTGATGCCTGCACAAACAGACAGACAGACAGACAGACAAAAATTTTTTTAATCTTATATTTAGGTTTCGTATCGATCCAGCAACACCCTCCGCTATTTATTTTTTCAATATTTTCAATGTACAGAGTTGACCCTTCTACAGATTTATTATATGTATAGATGTATGGAATTGTTTGAATCCAGTCACATAAAAAAAGCGAAAGCGATCCGATATCGTGACAGAACTATCGGACTGACGTCTCGCTTCTGTTCGGTATCGCTTCGGACTCGCTTCGCTTTCGCTTGTCTGTTTGACAAAGGCATTAAAGTATGGTGAATTGCAGAACAGTTTTGTCTGTCAAAATTTAATCTCACATCCATCGCTCTTTAATCCTTTGAGGAAAACCGGTTTAGTCGGTTTTTTTTATAAAAACAACTAAGTACAAAGAGGGGATTTGCTCACTTATGCAACTGGCTTCTATCGACTTCGTACGTTCGTGGAATTTAGAATCCAGCACTCTTTAGTTGCAAAACTTTTTTTGCAACTGTTGTTCTGACTCTTCTTACTCTAATGGACCTCGGACCCCGCTCCCGGGGTCACGGGATTTTCTCATCAAGTAATCGTGACCCTGGAACGTAAACGGCTATTGAAGGATCACCGTGGATTGTAGTCAGTACTAGTCGGAAAGTGTAGGCGGGAGGACTCATTCGATGATTTTACCGCGATAATTAAAAATTTAACTCCCCCCCTGCGTTTAGTTTTTCTTTAATATATTTAATGTAATATAGCTGTTTAACTTAGAAGTGCGAATCAAATAGAAATGGGGCATGAAAGGTAAGAATGTAAGAGTAAAATACCAATCTAGAGAATCTCTACGCCTCGGGAAAGTTTTTCTAATGCGTGGTCATCTTTTGGTAGTGTCACTTTTTGACATGAAAATCGTGACTTAATTAAGTACCAATACATAGATCTGTCATGCAGAACTCTTTGAATGGGATTCTTTACAAGTCTATACAACAATCGGATTCTACCTAAACTAGGAACAAAAACGTATCTCTTTAACAAACTCACTTCCGTACGTAAATAAATATTATAATTATAATCTTTGTTACTATCCTTCTTCGAGGCTATTTCCTACAACAATTACATTTCCGCTGACAAAATGTGGGTGTCCATCAAATAACGGAGACGTGTTATAAATAGATCATAGAAATCCATGAAAGAATAAATTGTATAGAAAATCCGAAACCTTTTCCGTATGACACCCACACCTAAGAAATAAAATAGGTATTTTCTAAGAAAAGGTTACCTTCTTTGAAATTCATACCGAATACTATTGTGAAACGTTGTGAGCTTCAGTTCCATTCAAACAAAGAAATAAATTATTTACTTTGTAATATTTTATAGCGTGTGTAACTTAATTGACATTTGACCTTGAATTTGACCCTAGTTTACACCAAATAAACCAAAGAAAAATTGGGTGTGAATTTCGGAATTGACACATATTTTTTCTTGGCCTTGGCACAATTAGAGGTTTATAGACCTGTTATATTTTTCAAAGGGTATCCTAATTAGACGACATAGATGTAAATAACCACTCAGCGCAAATAAATTAAATGTGAACGAGGCGAGGAGTGGATTTCCTTTTGCAACAAGCTAATTCTGTTTACGTATTCAACCCACACAGGGTAATTGAAAAGTGTACAACCCATTTTAGAGCTTTCCGACCAGGTTTAAGTTCCTACATTTTGATTTTAAATTTGTCTCTTTTTACGTGGCTACATCACATGACATCACATGAGTCCTTCCACCCAGGGCGGGGCAGGAAGAACTGTCAGACTTGTACTGACTAAAATCCACGGTTTCCTTCAATAGCCCTTTACGTTCCGGGGCTACGCTTACCTGATAACACAGTTCCGTGACCCCGGCAGTCATTGGCCCTCTGAGGATGCCCCGTGCCATATTGCTGACTGCTCTTTGAGACGCGCGTGGAACACGTTGTTATCAACTTATATATCTTCTTCTATCTCTCTCTCTGTCCCAGCAACCGTTACAGCTTATGTATACCAAGCTTTATTCTGATTTAATTAGAAAAACCTTGAGTAAAATGATGACGCATTTCCACTAAGCATTAAATGTTTGACGAAGACATTATAAATATTGATTTGTTATGATGTTAGTCATATATTGTTACTGTTAATAACTTAGAAAATTGCTCAACATTTTGTTTGTATTCAACTATTATTGTGAGACTGTATCATCATAGCTTTCTTTGAAAAGTCCTCTAGTAAATGCTTGATTTGCTAATTCATCTCGCTATTTATTAGCTATTCAAAGATAAAGCTAATAAAGATAAAAGTAATCAACTGCATTGATTGTTTGAGTTTAGTTTCAGCAACAGTCTTTGTTTATTTAATTCTTAAAAGAAGCGCCGTAATTATTTATTTGCCAGAAATCTTTACTGTTCGTCGACTTTAGATTTGGCCACCCTCTGAAAGTCGTTGTTTAAGCCGGCTCTGGGCATCATATAAATCTTATACTGGGCGGTTTCTTCGCGATAGTTTCCTTCAATGACTAAGATAACCTTAGAAAATAAAACATATTAAGTTTTGAAAAAGACTCATTGGCCCAGATTTGACCCACAACCTTATTCATTTTACATCTGAGTTTTGGTTCATGAACATCACGACGACCTGTTAAAATATAATTATCAGTTAAAACGAATAAAAATGGAAATGATCAGTTAACCTTCAAATTCCGGCAGTTCAACCTGTCACTCACTGCTGAAGTTTCGTGAGACACGGAAACGAACGTAATTAATTCATCCCCTGTCCACAGAAAAAAAGAATCCAAGGTCAACCTTGTCTACAGGAAAAAAGTACCCAAGGTCAAAATTCCAACCCATTCAATGTATTTTAAGTCCACGTCAAGCGTAATCTTACGGCATTGCAGACTGCGAATCGAGGGTCAAGGTCAGTTTAACTCATCAATCAAGTTGGTATGTTACACAAAGTTGTAGTTCATTGTCAACTGTGCGAAGTTTTTACAGTAAAACTTTGCTATTTTCTTGACCGTAACACTGTGGAAAGGCCGTAGTACTGTCGTTATTGTAGACCGATTATTAATTTAACTCAACCACATTTTCACTAGCGGCTTGCAGCTACCGGTACAACCATTCCATCCAACAATATACAACAAATATAAGTCGTCTAGATGTATTCTTCTTTAAATTGAATGACTAGATATTAAACCAATTATCGATCAACACACTCCACATATCAACCTGATGAAAGTCAATATTAATTGAAAATGAATAGACCGAAATAGCATTAACTTATAATTACAATGATCAAAGTCCAATGGAACTGTTATAATCACAAGTTAGAAGCCGATGATTGAGGCCATGAATTGAGAATTTGACTTTGAACTTGAGTTCATAATATCAAGAAGCGAAGTTCAAGGTCAAATTCCAACATGTCATTTTGAATCTCTATGACAGCCATCATATCTCTAAGTAACAAATCGATCCCCGCTAGAGGGCCAAAGCCTGCCGGGGTCGCAGGACTTATGATTTATGGTGACCTTGGTACGTTTTTTACGGCTATTGAAGGACACCGTGGATTTGAGTCAGTACGAGTCTGACAGTCCCTCCCGCTCTGCCCTGGGTGGGAGGACTCATTTGACGATTTTACCACGTTAACAAAAAAAAAGTATAACATCGATACTAAAATTGGCACCTGTAGTTGTAGAAGCATTCATCAAAATAGTTGATTACACTGCAGTGTTGATGGTCGACGATTAGCTTCTATCGTTTAAGGTCGAGGGCGTTTTCTATAAATAGAAACAGCAGATGCGGGTAATGGGTCTATGCAATTTAATTAAATTAATGTGATGTTATTTAATGGAGATTAGGCAAACAATGATCAGTCTTAAAATTTATTTTTAAAGTATAGAGTAAACTAAACGAAGCGATAAACGATAAGTAAACTAAACCAGGATTTCTCAAACTTTCGGCTCCACAAACTCCTGTTAAAATTTCCAGGTGACAGCGAACCCCTAACTAATTAAATCCCCCCCGCCCCTCAAGAAAAAAATAAAATTGACCGTTGAAGATAGAGTATAAGTGACTGCTTAGGCTTACTTATGCCTCTATCAATTGTCATATCAAACATGATTATTTTTATCAAAGTATTCAGTTTGTCCACGATGTCATTTGCCTATCTATCGTTAGTTTTGAATAGACTCAGTAGGTATCATTATTCGTTTTAATGAATCTTTGTCAAAGGGGGGACGAGTTCACATTATGAGGTAGACTAATTAAAACTGCTCCTTGTTTTTATCACTTTATAAACGAATTTGATGATTTTATGTCGAAACAAATTAGTGTAAGCAGCATTTATCACAATGTAATTGTAGCTGTAAGATAGACAATTAAAGTTAAAAAATATATTGTTAAAATGTGAACTATTTATTTATTTACTTCGCCAACAATTGTATACACTGATATAAGCAAATTAAACAATTACAGCCTTTCAGAATAGAGTGTAACAATAGCAAAAAGGCAAACTCTGCATTCACACAACACAAGACATTGTCATAACTTACAAAAGATAAAATAAAAAACTATGTTGTTACAGCTGTGCTAAGGTAAACTTAATACGTAAAGTAAGCAAACTTAAAACGAATGATATTAATTAGACTAAATTAAGTAGGTAATACCAAAATAATAAAGGAATATTCTGGGCCAACAAAGTCCATAACAAGATATTTTAAAGTGAAAACTTCTTCAGAGGCGCTGTGCACTTTTTTGGAATGGGTCAAAAATTTTAAACTCGCGTCAGGACACGTGACCTGATCGAAAATTCGTAAAACAGCGCAGGGCGCTTGCGCGAATGTTTGTGTGTGTTTATTACTATTCAAGTTTTCACTTCTGCCGGCACTCCCAGAGTGCAACTCGTCGTTTTTTTTTTGGTAGAGGGTCTTATGCGCCTATTTTTCCAGTACATTAAAGAAAAAGTGAAAATCAAATGTTTTTTTTTTCACATAGGCTCATGAGGGTACTTATAAAACGTCGACAGCAGGTGCTCGTCTAATGCGTAATATTATCTAATACCTAAATAGATTTTATGTGAATAGTACCTACAACAATGTTGCCGTTTCGACAAAACCTTTTAAAAATTTCACTCAAGTTAAAACTGTATAACTAAACATAAATTCCAACCCTTACAACGCCGTACATTCGTAATCACTGCAGTGTTCATAGTTCATGATGACCCAAGGTCAAGGTCACGTAACATCATAAATCAAGTTGAATACGATGGTAGTAGCGGCAGGGTTGTGTGTTATTCTACCACTTCCTGTTAACAGTTGCGGGTTAAGTGATGGGTGCTAGGTGATTTACAAATAAATTGGTTGATTTTTTACAAATTACGTGGTATTATAGAAAATCTATTCCACGTAATTTATAAAAAAAAGTAAATCTGTGGAGCTCGTGGCTAAATAAATACAGCCGCATGGGCTGATCTTCCGGCTTAATCCACGCTTGCCGAGGTTGGTCTGTATATGGGTGACCATCTGTCATAGCGAGTTTCCTCCGTGCCTCGGAAAGCACGTAAAGGCGTTGGTCCCGGATGTCATTTGTAGATCTTTGACACTCGTTACTGTTAGTCAGAAGCTCTAAAGTCTGACAACCAGTCTTACTATGGGGTATCGTATTACCCAGTTACTAGGTTGTGGAGATCCGACGGGCAGTCGTTCCATGTAAAATACTGATATCCAGCTGCATCTGGTTTGACTGGAAGCCGACCCTAATATAAGCTGGGAAAAGGCTAGGCAGATGATGACGTGGAATAGTAAATTCTATTTTATTTTTGGTTCTGTAATGTTGTAAGAGATATTGAAATTACACGAAATAGACTTGATAAAATGTCTGCGACCTGAATTACATTGGGATCAGGCTTTAGGGCGCGGGTGAAAGTCGTGTCACGCACCTTAATAATTAAAACTAGCTTCTGCTCGCGACTTCATTCACGTGTAGTTTTCATCTAATCTACCTCATCGCATCCCATCCCACCTGCGCTATTATTATGTTAATCACACCACAGCATGGTCGCGGGACTCGCGAATTACCGTGACGTACGTACCGGGGTACGTAAAGGGCTATTGAAGGACACCGTGGATTTTAGTCAGTACGTGTCTGACAGTCCCTACCGCTCTGCCCTGGGTGGGAGGACTCATGTGATGATTTAACCACGTAAAAAAAAAAACAAAGCACAGCATTATGCGGAGTGGTCACCGTTCTTTTTACAGTCATGGCGTGCAGCCATGTCGATTTATTTTTTGTTATTTGTTTAGATTTAGTTATTTATTATTTTCTCTGTTTTTTCTTTCGTGTTTTGCTTGCGTGGCTGTAATAAAGTAAAAAAAAATCTTTCTTACTTTTTCGCTTATCTTTTTTTTACTTAACGTTGTTCGGCTCCTAAGAGTCATAACGTGATACATCAAGTAGAGGTAAAATCTGTTTATTTAAAGGCTATATTGTAAAATAGCCTTTAAACAAACAGATTTTACCGCTTTTTTTATAATTACTGAGAGGTATGGTAAAACAGTGAATTTAAACCTAAACTATCCATTCTTTTTTTTAATTTTCCCAAATTCTTTCATAACTGATAGGATAGGTAAGAAATTTTTACTTCACGAGTGACTATAAACGAAAAATTTCATTGGACACTCATGATTCTAATTTTACGTCAAACCAAACGGTCCAACCGTTTGGTAAATAAAATTAGAATGAGTCACTTCAAACTTTTGATACTGCTTAGTTTGGTATAATCAACCGAAAGCATTATTGGAAATTCGTAACAATATTATGGTCCAACATCTCAGGGCTACCAGAATTAGCACAAGTAAGCAGTTATGACTCCACTGCAGGATATGCCCGGGGGTCAATATTGTATGGATCTCTCGGAGGACACAGTACAGCATGCGTTGGAGGTCTGTCCCGCTTGCACTGGTCTAGGCCATGGTACGAGGGCATGGGAAAAGTTCACCTTCTTAGTGAAGCAGTAATGCTAGTGAAGGAGGAGGCGGATTGTGTAAGAGAGAGGCCTCAGGCCCAGCTGACGCTGGGGACATTCAAGTCGTCGCCGCGGAGCAATAGCTTACGGATGGCGAGTAATGGATAGCTTGCTGTCTGTCCAAGGACTTGTCAATGGTGCGTTGTGTTTGATTCACGTCTCAAGGAGTTGTCGGTAAACTGTCGGGGTTCAAATAGGCCTGCAATAAAAGGTTACCGCTGTCGTACATCTGAAGGATGGTTGTTTTAAGTCAGTCAAGTCTGACAGTCCCATACGCTCCTCCCAAAGAGGGAGGAAGATTTTATTGGAATTTTATTTTATACTAGCTGCCGCCCCCGAAATAAAGGTTCACTGCTCGTTCCCCGTAGGTGATAGCGTGATAATATGTAGCTTATATATTGACCCGACTTCTTAATAATATTAGTACCAAATTTGAAGTATATACATGCAGTACTTTTTAAGTTTATCCCGGACATACATACAGACAAGTAGACAAAAATTCTAACAACCATATTTTTGGCTTCGGTATCGATTGTAGATTACACCCCAAGTATTCTTTTTATATAATATTTAATGTAGATACAGTTTTGACTTTCCCACCATTTTATTATATGTATAGATACATTTTCGTTGTTTTTTATCTTCCTTAATAAAAATATATTATAGATGCTTTTATTTCATACCTTTTAGAACATAAATCACACATCATAACATTATCATATTTTTTTTAGAAAAATATATTCTGAACGTTTAAAAGCTATGTACTATTATTTCGTCGGTTACATTCTTTAGCAATATAAATGCTAATGTATTGTAAACTGGATTTAAATATTAAATTTGTGTCTCTAACGTAGAATGGTTTTAACAACTGGGTCTTAAGTGTAGTTTGATAATCTGTTAGAAAGTAGAATCAATCCAATCTCATCCCATCTCCTTTAATTTTAATATTCGACGTTCAAAATTGCCTCTTCGTTGGCCTCTCTTTTACAACATTTTTTTCACTTAGAGCATTCTAGACATTTTTAAGTTTTCTTTTTAATGTCAAAATCATTTGAGCGACTTGATTCGGTCAGTGTTTACAAAAAAGGCTTGAATCTATTTATGGTTTGTTCACACAGTAAAACTTCTACAGTTATTAATATTACGATGTAGGAGTAACTAATACCTACGAGTAGTTTTGTGTAGAACGAACATTGTCTGGGGAGAAGCTTACGTGTTTGCGTACACTTGACAAAGCCACAGTTTAGGGTATTTACACACGCGGCGTTTACCGTTGCGTGAAATGCTTGGGTTATGTTTTATGCTATTAAAAAAAAAGGTATGGAAATAAAGTAAATAATCCTTGAAATCTTCACCGACTTTTCGAGTAATGACAGATACAAATGTTTTACTTATTTTCTGTTGTTTTTTAAGATTGCGATTGTTTTTGAAGTGAAAACTTCTTTAGCGGCGTTGTGCACTTTTTTTGGAATGGGTAAAAAATGTAAAACTCGCGTCAGGACACGTGACCTGATCGAAAATTCGTAAGACGGCGCAGGGCGCTTGCGCGAATGTTCGTGTGTATTTATTACTATTCAAGTTTTCACTTCTGCCGGCACTCCCAGAGTGCAACCCGTCGTTTTTTTTTAAGATTGGCATTGGCTTCCAATTTATTTGGATGTAGTTTAACACCTGTTTTGTTTTTTTAAAGGAACAACGGCACACCTGTCTGACCTCCAGTGTTGCAACTTAATTAACATGATGGAGCATTGGTTAAAACTGAGTCTACACCACCGTCGCTCCGGCAGCAAAAAGTGAAAGGTAGAAGACAGGGTTTTTTATTTTATTTATCGTGGTAAAATCATCAAATGAGTCCTCCCACCCAGGGCAGGTCGGGAGGGACTGTCAGACTTGTACTGACTAAAATCCACGGTGTCCTTCAATAGCCCTTTACGTACCGGGGTCACGGTAATCCCTTGGTCCCGCGACCCCGGCAGGCTTTGGCCCTCTACAGGCCCCGTCACTATGCTGACACTCTTTGAGGCACGCGTGGAACACAACGCGCCGAGAAGACAGGGTAGCGTAGTTTGGGAAAAGCCTTTGTCAAACAGTCACCTGCCATTAAGTGAGTTGATAAGCTTTCGATAAAAATAAGTGTTGGCTTTACACGACCGGTTGAATTGATTGACCCTTTACCAACTATATTGGGGTCGGCTTCCAGTCCAACCAGATGCAGCAGAATATCAGTACTTGTAGTATCATGGAGCGAGTGCCTATATCGGATCTCAACAACCCATTAACTGGGTAATACGATACCCCATGGTAAGACTAGTTGATAAACTTTAGAGCTTCTGACTAATAATAACGACTGTTAATCAAACAAATGACAGCCGGGACCAACACCACTTGTCATATGTCACCCATCCACAGACCAACCTCGGCTTATGCGGCTTAACCCGGAAGATTGGCCTATGCGGCTGTAATTATTTAGTCACTAGTTCCACATTTACTGAGCTAAGATGGTATTAATTTTTATTTCACAGATTAAAAAGGCCCTATCATTATCTGGAATTTGCAATACAATGCAACTGTCGGCAAAAAAATTGCCATCGGTTTTTCATAAACAACAAAACGCAAAGTGAGGAACCCCCCTTAGATATAACCTAGATACGAATTCTAGGAACATTGTTACTAGAAGCGTGTTACAGACACAAAAGGACGTTCGGAGAATAGTTGTGTCGTCGAGAAATCAGAAACAGAAACGTGAAACCAAAGCTCGTTTGACAGTAGCACGAGAGATGTGTTTGTGTGGTCAGTAAACCGATAATAATTAGTGTATTCGATTGTTGAATAATGAATTGATTGATCTGTTGGCATATTGGCTCAGCGAGGGGTGGATCCCCGCACGAAACAAATATTTGTATCATCTACAAGTAGTTGTTCCGGGTCTGGGTGTTTGTGTATGTGAGTTTCTATGTTTGTAAACGCACACACGACACAGGAGACATTCCTAGTGTAGGAAGACATAAAAAATTAATCCTTCCGCCCTGCGTGGAACAGAAGAGTCTGTCAGATTCGAACCATGTTCCTTTAGTTGCCCTTTATGTTACAGGGTCACGGCAGGTTACCATGACCATGGAATATAAAGGACAGTTAACTTAGACAGTCCTGCGAATGTATGACAAAAATCAAATCAAAAATCTATTATTTGGAACTAAAACATTAACGTAAAAAAAAAACGAATAAACGAAGGCAGCTGACAAAAGTTAGAACTGTGGTGCAGTTGCCAACGCTTGTCTCCAAACGAGAGGAACGGTTTTCCAGTTAAACTAAAGTAAATTAGAGAAAAGGTGAATTACATCAAACTTAGAAATAAAAAAAATAGATAGAAAATATGATAATGGATGATAATATAGTGAAAGTTGTTCTTCCCCATCAAGATTTATGCAAAAAGAAGCTTACATTCGTCTACAGGGTCTGACATCTTCCCAGAATCGGAGGAGCTTCACTTTTTTACGACCGATTGGAAATTTTACACATTTAAAATCTTTTTACCTATACCTAAGGGATCGCATCATGTATCTTTGGATCGCCTGACCGTCGCATCAGGTAACTATTCTAGGCCTATTGAAGGACACCGTGGATTTTAGTCAGGATGAGACCGACAGTACCTCCTGCCCTGCCCTGGGTGGAAGGACTCATTTGATGACTCTTTACTACGCTAAAAAAAGTGCAGCTCAAAGGTAACTGAGACAAAGAATACGATAGAGCGAGCTTACTCAGAAGAAACCTGTTCACTCTAACTTAATTGGTAATCAACAAAAGGCGTATGCCCATAAATATAAGCATGATCAGAGTGAAAACATGGAGGATTAATTTGATGATTTTATCGTAAAAAAACATGTATCTATAATACTGTTCAAAGCTTTAGTTACTGACTATCCTCGTGTTTAAGGCGAGATGTTGTGCTCCAATGTAATAGTCGTTATCTAAAGAACGGAAATTCAAAATAAAGATAGTAGCAAAGCGAGAAATAGTAAATTCATTTACTTAAAGATTAAATACACAAGATACCCCACAATGGATGGTCAGGACTGACAGTTAAGCCTACTCTACCTTGAACTTCGTACAGTTGAGGCCAAAAGACAGTAGGTTTTTTGAAAATCGAATTTATACCACTATACTTCTAAAATAAATAGGTATTGCATTAACGAAATTGTTTTTCGATGTACAATTTAGATGTCTGTTATAATAATAAAGATATGTCAAATTGAAAGGCTTTCTAATATTAATACGACATGCCCATGAAAGCCAATAATGGCTTTTGATAAAGTAATTTTTTCAATAAAGTTATTCTTTGGTCAGTAACCCGACTGTATAGTTATTATGGTTTCATAAGAACTAAAGCGTTAAAAGCTAGTTACTTTGTTTAAAATGTTTAAGTTGGCATAATATTTAAGCCCACGTGTTTTTTTTTTGTTAAGCTAGAAATGAGGTAAAATGCAAGATGAAGGACAAATAAAACGTAACAGCTTAATTTAGTTTTCCAATATGTAGTTTAAAAATATTAATAGATCTTATTTAACTATTAATTACTAATGTTAAGGTCTTGAAGAGATATAAATTACTTTCGATATTTTCTTTCTTTTTTTAAAAACGTTGCCCCTCAATAGGAATTTCTCCTATGTCGTGGGTGTATTTACAAACATAGAAACTCACATACACAATCACCCAGACCCGGAACAACTACTTGTAGGTCATACAAATATTATTTCCGTGTGGGGATCGAACCCGCGACACGCTGTGCAGCAGTCTAATCGCTGAGCCACTGCGCTTTATGTGCCGTAAAACAAAATAATCTTGGTTATTGGAAAAAAAAGGACGTGTTTTCAAACGGAATTTTCTGCGCATAATAAAATGAGCTAACGGTCAACTTAAACAAAGAGGTTAAAAACAGCCAAGAATTATTGTATTTAATAAACAACCATAGTTAAGTACATTAATATTGTGTTTATTCTTCATTTCACTCCTGCCAAAATGCCTGCTTTCGTGTCAACTACAAAACAAACACTGCATTACCCCTAACACTACCATTTGTCACTCAACTCGGCCGCCAGTGTACCGCCGATAGGTGAGACTCGCTCTAATCTTAACGACACTACTGACCTTCGCCGATAAGAAGCGATAGCCACCAGCACGCTAACAGTAGCTGGCGACTTATAACCGTTTATATAACTGTTTAGCCGTTTAGCCTTTTAGCCTAGCCTTAGGTGTTCATGGTCTGCCGCAAACCGCAATGCTAAGTCTCGAGGACAGTGGACTAATGTATTGCCGGCTTTATCTACGTGGCCTTTTGCCCTTGCCTGTTTATATGTAATGTTAATGTCGTTAATTAGTGTGTGGGACTTTTTTTGTGAATGTGAACTTGAGTTGCTTTCTTTCAGGCTTTCTGTGACTAATTGTAATTGTGCCTTTTGTTCGTGAAATCGTTTGATATTTATAAATGTAAAACCTATTTATTTAAAACTAGCTTTTGTCTGAGGCTTTGTTCGTGCTGATGTACTATTTTAATCAATTTTGTTGAGTTTTTTTGCAAAGTTAGAAAGAACCGGTCTTCTAGAAAAGTTTATTACAAAATCTATAACAAAAAAATCAATTAAATTAGTCTCGCTAAAACTCGAGAACGGCTGGAATGATTTGCCTAATTTTGGTTTTGAACTATTTTTGGAAGTCCAGGAAAGGTTTAAAAGGTGAGTAAAGTTGATTTAAAAAAAAATGATTCTGTGGCGGTACGAAGTTTTGCCGGGTCAGCTAGTGCATGATAAAAAGAGAAAGAGAGATTTTGTCTCTATCCAAACTCATCCCATTATTCAAATAGTCTCATCAAAGAACAATAGTAAAATTGTTTTCCAATTTAGAAAACGTTATTTGCACTTCAGTCAGTCATTGAGGCTAATATTTCAATGAGTTGTGGCATTGTATAGAAGAGTCCATACTCCTCTGTATTGTCTCTGGCAAGGTGATTGGCACACAGAGTCGTGAATTCTAATCCTAACGTTTATTATAACGCGCAAGTAAGTTTGTTTAATACCGTTCCTCTTGAAATGCATAAACGTTGTCAAATGAACAGAAACAGACATTTTTTTTTTTTTTTATCGTGGTAAAATCATCAAATGAGTCCTCCCACCCAGGGCAGGGCGGGAGGGACTGTCAGACTTGTACTGACTAAAATCCACGGTGTCCTTCAATAGCCCTTCACGTACCGGGGTCACGGCAATCCCTTGGTCCCGCGACCCCGGCAGGCTTTGGCCCTCTACAGGCCCCGTCACTATGCTGACACTCTTTGAGGCGCGCGTGGAACACAACGCGCCGTCGACCCGGGCATGGTCCATGGTCGGACAGCGAGTCGCCCATTACTCGTTGCCCGCATGCCCGCGCCTACGGTGGCCGGAGATCGTCTTGCGACGTCCGACGCCGTGGGCGTCTACCGCTGCGGCTGGGGTGGAGGGAGGACGCTATCCTCTCCCTCAGGCGGCCCGCCTCCTCCTTCACGAGCATGACTGCTTCGCAGAAGGAGGCGACACAGAAACAGACATAGGAGAAGTTTGTTAATAAGTTCTCATTCTTAAGAAAAATTGTGTTCCTCAAGAATAAAATAGAATAGAAAAAGATTTATTTGATATTGGACACACACAAAAATATATATATATACTTCTGGACACAGCGCGTTATTAGGAGGTTCCTTTCTCTGGAGCCCTGACTGACAGAAGCTTGAACCCTGTTCCCGATATCGGTTGGCCACAATTATTTAAATTTATAAATGTAAAAAATGAATAAAGGAATTAAATTGAAAATACAATAAGAATTTTGCTGAGCATGTCTACACCAAAAGTGTTACCAACTCAGCATTTGCTGGTGAAAGGACACCTAAAGCTTGTTTTCAGTTGGCATCCATAATAAATTTATTGATGGCGCCACCCGTCCTATGACGCAAGTGATGCCGTGGGAAAAACCTAGTTGAAACATTAATTCAATATCCCGATGGCTTTAAAATTATCTCATGTATTACCGTATGTTCTACCCACATTTATTATCTTTAAATAACTGGTAGAGGGAATGGCTTATTACTTGTTACTTGATTATTTTAATTCAATTACGAGTCCATGAAACTCACGAATATTGCTATTAAGTGGGGTTTAATTAATTTCGAGTTGGCATCTGTCGCTAGGTGGTTAATGTCTACTGTCTCTATGGAAACTAGAAACCTTGGTCTTTAATATTTTTGTTTTTGGAAAATGATCAACATGACTTGGAAAATGATGAACTTAGTGGTATATACGAGTACAATACCTGGTTGGCGTCACCAAAATAAAATTACCTAAGATATTTAAATGGATCAATGTAGTCTGTCACTAAACTATTGAGCATATTTGATACTTATTAAAGAATATCGTGTTTTTTTTTTATCGTTGTAAAATCATCAAATGAGTCCTCCCACCCAGGGCAGAGCGGGAGGGACTGTCAGAATCGTACTGACTAAAATCCACGGTGTCCTTCAATAGCCCTTTACGTTCCGGGGTCACTGTAATTCGTACAGTCCCGCGACCAAGAATATCGTGTTATAAAATTATTTTGAACTTATACTTTCGGTTCGATAGGCAATCGCTCCATGTAAATACTGATAACCAGCTGCATCTGGTTTGACTGGAAGCCGACCCCAATATAGTTGGGAAAAGGCTAGGCAGATGATGATGACTTTCTGTCTGATAATCACAGACAACCAAAAGACATTCGTTTTTTATTTTTAATACAGATACATACAAAACAATAACCAACAGATACATATATACTATATTATCTTTTATATACCGGTAGTAAAATACCGTAGGTCAATAACCAAACTTTACACAGGTAAAACCGCGGGCATAAAATATTTTGGATATAAACCCAAAGATATATTGAAATAAAATGCCAACGCCAGAACGAAAATCAGCCAAACAATATTGAGCGCCAGCGCCCGCTGCCGAGCGCCCGCGAACTATCGATTATCACTTGACTTGCGTTTAATTTTGCGATGATTTTTATTCCAATAACTGGCTGTCAATCATTACAGTTTAAATTATCAAGGCTATATACACACGTATCGCAACGATACGACACGGCAACGACGCGACTAGAGCGGGCACATAATTTGTATTGAACATAAGTACTTTAATTCACACGGACCGCATTTTGTCATCATTATCAGTCACGTAAGTGATACCGGCCGATGTCACCACGACGTCGTTACTTCGCCGCCACGACGTCGTTACGTCGTCGCAACGACCTTGTTACGTCGTCGCCACGACTCATTCATTCTGCATTGTAGTGTATGCGGTAAGCAAAAAGGAACCATATCGCAACTATAACGCAACTGCAAAATGTTTCAGCGACACGTAACCGCAGCTTGACCGCTTTTTGTCGTGGCGATGTCGTAACGTTGTCGTAGTTGTGAATGAATGTTGAAAGTTACTTAAATTCTAATATTTTAATATTATGCATGTTGACAAAATCAATAAATTGGAAATTAAATTAATCCGTCGGCGAGAGTTTGGAAAAATAATGGATACGTATTATTATTATTTTAAATCAATGCTTATTTACATATAAGGCATAATAATTCGTGAGTGAGGAGCTTGTGGTGTCAAAAGCAAATAAAAACTGTACTTCCATGTGACTTTTTTTAATTTGACGGCACGGTTAGCGCAGTGGCAGAACGATTGGACTGCTGCGCTGCGCATCACGGGTTCGATTCTCGCACGGAGCAAATATTTGTATGATCTACAAGTAGTTGTTTCGGGTCTGGGCGTTTGTTTATATTAGTTTATATGTTTGTTAACGTACCCACGACACACGAGAAATTCCTAGTGTGGGGCAAAGTTTAAAAAAAAAAGAAATAAAATATCGAAAGTAATTTATATCTCTTCTCTAGAGGGCCAAAGCCTGTAGGGGTCGCAGGACTTATGATTTACCGTGCCCCCAGTATGAAAAGGGCTATTGAAGGACACCGTAGATTTCAGTCTGACAGTCCCTCCCGCTCTGCCCGGGGTGGAAGAACTCATTTGATGATTTTACCACGTTAAAAAAAAGGTGGGGCAACGTTTAAAAAAAAATTGGTTTACGCAACAAAAGAAAAAATACGTGTCTAATATTTTTTTAATAACCCGACGGTCTAATTAGATTTTTACAGTCAAATACCCTGTTGAAAATTATTACATTAAAACAGTCCTATTGTATTTTGGTTAGCGTACCGCAGTTAGGGTAATTAAAATAAATAGTAATTAAGAAGATACTCACGTATGTCTTACCTTTTGTTTGACGTTAGATGTAACCTCAGCGTATCATTAGAGATCAGTACAACCATTTTATATTTCAATATGACAAGATTATTAAACCTTGTCTTACACAGAATCTTAATAGAACTTAGTAGTTCATTAACACAACAATAAGCAACACTTTAATTATTGCCTTATTAATAAAATGAATTTCAACGCTCGAATCGCGCACTTAAAGTTGTAATTACAAAATGCAGTCACATTTAGGCATTCGTTTAGCTGCTGCTTAGTTTTAGTTAAAATGAGAGAAATACCAATTAAACGCAAGTGTAGATATAATTTGGCATAATAAAGACAACGCAGTGGGCTTTACGTAGACGTAGTTAGGTACAGATGCCTACATGTAATTGGGAACTCGGTGATCGCAAAAGGCATAAGAAGGACACATAAAATTATGTCCCAGTAAAATGAGGTCAATCATTTACAAGGGTGAATCGCGAGAAAACTTTGAGAGTACTGAAGTTAATATAGTAAAGTTTAAAGTTATTGAGCTATTGCAGAGCTTTTATCGTGGGCTCTGAGTGCGGCGACCGAATCAAGAAATTCCCTTTTTTTTTTTGCGTGGTAAAATCATCAAATGAGTCCTCCTACCCAGGGCAGGGCGGGAGGGATTGTCGGACTTGACTGACTAAAATCCACGGTGTCCTTCAATAGCCCTTTATGTACCGGGGTTGCGGTAATTTCAGAGTCCAGCGACCCCGG
This sequence comes from Agrotis puta, assembly GCA_943136025.2. NCBI lineage: Eukaryota > Metazoa > Arthropoda > Insecta > Lepidoptera > Noctuidae > Agrotis > Agrotis puta. Next base: position 16,849,620 of record OW964176.2, on the reverse strand, counting down.
CAGGCTTTGGCCCTCTACAGGCCCCGTCACTATGCTGACACTCTAAATAAACCTAACGAAAATAAGCCTAACACCCCGTATCGTCTAACGTCATTTCAGTTTGACAGACTTCGGCAATCATAAAAACATGTCATAAAGACAATTTACTTTTTCTAACTCGTTCTAACCGGCCAGCTATAAAAGGAGGTTTTACAATTAAACCTACTTATAAAATTCTCCTATAACAAAGCAGAGCGGCGCAGTTGAAGCGTGCTGGGCCCATAACCTGTTGAAAATTTTGACCCAGTTTGGAAGTGAGACCTGGGAATCCTGTTAAAAGACCCACTTTTGTGTATATTTTTTGTTTTTTGCTTTTGTAAATCAAGTGAAATCCGATTCGTTGTATCAATTATTTATCAACAGCCAATGGAATTCAGAAAAACAAAAATCATTTCAAAGTTTGATCCCGATCCATTAATGTACTCTGTACCATATTCATCGTATTTTATCTATAAATAAAAACAATTTGGTTGCAAAAAATAATCTTATCAGGATATAATAAAAGCAGAGAATAAATAATAAGGTTCTGACTTATGGAGGAATCCAAAAAATATTAAGATAAAACTATACAACTATTAATTAAGTATTAACATCACAAACATTTAATAACCTCTCACGAATACTCAAGGATGGCTAACTTTAAAAGCTTAATTTACTTAACTCCGTTTAATTTTGTACTCTTAGTTATTTTTCGACGAGATAAAACAAGTCACGCGAATGTCTAAACAGGGTATCACGTCTCTGGAATGTAAAGGGCAACCGAAAGTAACCGCAGGCAAGTCTCTAAGCACGAGACCCGTGGTTTCGGCCTGAGTTACGGACGTTTCCCATGCCTCGTGAATGATATTACGATTTGACAGACGCCACCACTCGTGACCTGCGGAAAAATCGTGGTACTACATTTTTTAATGCACTTTTATGTACTGACATAGACACTAGCGCCGCGTCAAAAGGATTTCAGTCGTGGCGAGGTTTCTTAGTATTGTCCGTTAGATTTTTGTTCATCCGTATCCGTACCCGTATTTTCGTTAATGGACTTGGAAAGTAGACCCCGTTGAATAAAACAGAGCAACCGAAAGTACAGGGTGGTTTTTCGACAGCTCTACCCAGGGATTATTTTACACCAAAAGAAAAAGGAGTTAAAACTTACTTTAGAATTTCTGAAACCGATAACATTATGTCTGCCTATTATTTTGCAAAATCTAGTGTCCGAAACCGAGTCTTCCATTCGTTCATAATGGATTGATCAACCCTTAAAAGGATATCAGTGATTTCAAAGTGGATAGAAATTGGACATCGACTCAAAAACATCTATCATATTTTTTTTAGCAACACCATGTTTTGTCCGATAATACAAAATAAAAAGTTTTTTTTTTAAATTGCCGTCATGCTCAAAATTAATTAATTACATGTTATTTTTTTAAAGAACCTCCGAAATTATTGGCACGTGTATAGATTGATGTTTATTGAATCCAAAAACTTGTATTTTTTTGTTTCGTCATACCATCCTTAAGCATTCACAAGAAGGTTCACTACCTATTTCAGTATAAAACTGTTAGTATGGTACACTACAGGCAATAGTACCAACCTTTGAAACGGGAGAGGTCTATGTCCGGCAGTGGTCTGCGATAGGCTGGGTAGAGAAAATAGAGAGGTCACTTAGGTATAAATTAAGTACAGAGTACCTATTTCAGTTTAATAGAATACTTTACCATATGAAAAAGAACAATGCCGTAGGCCAGGAGCATTTCATCTTCAAGGGGGGATGGACACACTGTGAGCGCGTTGGAGGTCATTCCAATGTTAACCGTTTATCTGTAACAAAAGGTTTTATTTTAATTGCAGTTGAAAACGATTCGTAGCTTAAATTGCTAAGTCTGTGTTTCGATGGGCACGCCGCAATCGCGGCGGTAAGACCCCTCTTTGAGGAGTGGCTGGATAGGCGTCACGGCGTCCTGACCTACCGCATGACGCAGGTCCTCACCGGACACGGAAGTTTCGGGAGGTTCCTGTGTCTGATAGGGAGGGAAGAAACGCCTGGGTGTCACCACTGCGAGGATCGTCCGGAGGACACGGTGGAGCATACGGTGCAGGACTGCCCCGCTTGGGCAGAGCACCGCCGTGTCCTCATGACGGCGATAGGCGGAGACCTCTCGCGCCCGGCATTGGTCGAGGCCATGCTGCGGGGCGAGATGGAGTGGGAAGCGGTCGCCTCCTTCTGCGAAGCAGTCATGCTCGTGAAGGAGGAGGCGGGCCGCCTGAGGGAGAGGACAGCGTCCTCCCTCCACCCCAGCCGCAGTGGTAGACGCCCACGGCGTCGGACGTCGCAAGACGATCTCCGGCCACCGTAGGCGCGGGCATGCGGGCAGCGAGTAATGGGCGACTCGCTGTCCGACCATGGACCATGCCCGGGTCGACGGCGCGTTGTGTTCCACGCGCGCCTCAAAGAGTGTCAGCATAGCGACGGGGCCTGTAGAGGGCCGAAGCCTGCCGGGGTCGCGGGACCAAGGGATTACCGTGACCCCGGTACGTAAAGGGCTAGTGAAGGACACCGTGGATTTTAGTCAGTACAAGTCTGACAGTCCCTCCCGCCCTGCCCTGGGTGGGAGGACTCATTTGATGATTTTACCACGATAAAAAAAAAAAAAAAAAAAAGTCTGTGTTTCGATGGCTACGCCCCGTGGCAGAATGCCTAAACCACGTAGTAAGATACCTAGGCTATGTAGCAGGATGCCGACGATGCGTAGCAGAATGCCTACGCTATGCAGGTAGATGCTTACGCTATGCAGGTAGATGCCTACGCTATGCAGGTAGATGCCTACGCTATGCAGGTAGATGCCTACGCTATGCAGGTAGATGCCTACGCTATGCAGGTAGATGCCTACGCTATGCAGGTAGATGCCTACGCTATGCAGGTAGATGCCAACGCCACGTAGCAGAATGCCTATGCAGTATTAACGTGAAAAAGATTAAGGAATAATTAAATTCAATTGTCATAAGCGTTCTTTAGATCGTCCAATACTCAATTTTCAGATAAAATCTCCCGAATTTCCTCTTTCAACGTTTCTATTGATAGATCTTGCGAAGATGACCTTTAGAATATTGTCGAAAACCTCACAAACTCAAAGAATTCCTGTCACTCCAGACGACCTTATTTAATAAGATTCGCCGACCATAATAAATTGCTGTATTCATTACATTGGCACTTGATAAAAGCGCTGTAATATCAAATCACTTAAGGTTCGCCGAGGCCTATCACTTGGTCCGTCCGGCGCCTAGAGCTAATAATTTAATAATAAGATATTGATTCCATCACAGATCGATGGACCGACCTACTGACCGATGTCGTACCGAGAAATAGTTAACTGTGCGAAGGAAATTGAAAGAAAATACAAGAGTTTATCGAGAAATAACTTTTGTTCGTGATTGTATGGGATATAATTGAAAAGGAACGTACTATCGAGATGAAAAGTGTATGTGTCCTAACCCTGAACATTTGCTTGGCTTGTCTGTAACATTTTTACGTTTTAGCGATTTAAGTGAAAATAATATAAAACGGGATAAGATACCTCATATCCTGTTTATATGTTTTACTGAATATCTCTCTCTGTGCTACATATCATGGCAATAGACCATTGCAATTGACTATGAGAAACGAAAAATTGTGATACAGCTTCAGATTAATTTAAAACTTTCCATAGAAACAGATTTCGAAAATGGTATGTCATAACTTTTTGGACATATAATATTGGATTTGATATACGCATGAAATTTCATTAAAATTACTTCAGTAATTTCGAAAAGTAAGGACTTGTAAGTTTGAATTAAATGCTACTCGGCGTACACGCTCAAAAACAAATAAATTACTCATATATCTATATATTCTGTGCTTCACAAGAACTGATTTGTTAATGTCAATGCTCTCTTAAATTTAATGAATATGAAGTATGAGAATAATATATGAAGTGAGAGAGTTCAATATCGAGGTGAGAAACCTCTCGTTAAGGTGATCAACCTTCAATATTATAATAGACTAATGAATATTATAATTTTTGTCTAAATATAGGAAATGATCCCGGGTCGACGGCGCGTTGTGTTCCACGCGCGCCTCAAGGAGTGTCAGCACAATGACGGGGCCTGTAGAGGGCCATAGCCTGCCGGGGTCGCGGGACTTTTGCCATTACCGTAACCCCGGTACGTAAAGGGCTAGTGAAGGACACCGTGGATTTTAGTCAGTACAAGTCTGACAGTCCCTCCCGTCCTGCCCTGGGTGGGAGGACTCATTTGATGATTTTACCATGCTAAAAAAAAAAAAATATATAGGAAATGATAATACGGAAAAGCTGTTGATGGTTTTGTGAAATATGCCATAATTAAACCCAAGCTTAGTCCTTTACCCCAAGAGGTCAACAACCTAATGGGCAACTCGCTGTCCGACCATGGACCATGCCCGTGTCGACGGCGAGTGTTGTGTTGCGCCTCAAAGAGTGACAGCAAAATGACGGGGCCCCCCTCTAGAGGGCCAAAGCCTGCCGGGGTCGCGGGACTTACGAATTGCTGGACCCCGGAACGTAAAGAGCTATTGAAGGACACCGTGGATTTTAGTCAGTACGAGTCTGACAGTCCTCGAGTCAGACCCTCCCGCTCTGCCCTGGGTGGGAGGACTCATGTGATGATTTTACCATGATAAAAAAAGAGATCAACAACCTGTCTAAGAGAGGTTTGCTTTATAACAAGCTTTTGCCAGCTACTCCGCCCGGGGTGCTAAGACAGGAAACCTCCACGTGCGCCCGTGAACTGGAGTTCCCCATCGGATACGTCCGGGGGGAAGACCAGTTTTTCTGGCCGGTGCACCCTGGGATGCGGGCAAAATCTCTTTTAGGCACTTTGTGCCTAAGGGGTCTCTTTGCCCGTATGCGAATAGCCTGTCGGGTGGATGCTCCAACGCGTGTCCCTCTGAACAGCAGAGGGCACAGCGGCGGAGCGGGCTTGCGACGGTGAGTAATGGGTAAGCTCGCCGTCCGACCAAGGACCAAGCCTGGGTCGGTGGCGCGTCGTGTTACACGCGTCACCGATGGGGCCCCTTGCGGGGCCAAATGCCTGCTGGGGTCGCCGCTTTTGGATACCGCGGCCCCGGAACGTAAAGGGCATCCGAAGAAACACGGGTGGATTTTAGTCAGTAAGAGTCTGACAGTCCCTTCCGCCCCGCCCAGGGCGGGAGGACTCATTTGATGATTTTGCCACCCTAAAAAAAAGCGACCACTGCCTTATGAGAAAGCCGTTTTACGTTACACCTATACGAGGGAGCTCGTCGCTTAATAACTACAACTGCAAAAGACTGATCTTCAAGGTTAAGTCACGCTTGCCAAGTTTGGTTTATGGATGGGTGACCGTCATGGCGATTTTCCTCTGTGTGTCTGAAAATACGTAAATCTGTTGGTCCCGATCGTCATAATTATGTAAAAATTAACTTAAAGAAGAAATAGGTGGAGAGAGGGATAGGAAGAGTGAGTAGAAAGAAGAGGAAGGCAGAATATGAGTGTAAGAAAGAAAGATTGAAGATTGAGAGTGAGAAAATGAGAATGTGAGTAAAGAAAGAGCAATTGTGACATAGAATGAGAATGAGACTGAAAGAAAGAAAGAAGATGTTGATAGAAAGACTGGGAGTGTTATACAAAGTATAATCTGAATGTCTCACACAGTTTTGATGATAAATAATACTGCGTTAAGCTATCGTTAAAACTTAACCCTTGTTTAACCCTTAACCACCTGCCAGCGGTCATGGTGACCGCAACAATTTTTTGAATTTGAATTTCGTCGAAATCCGTTATCGCATGTTAGTGTGCGTCTGTGTACCTTTTCTGTTGGTGCTTTAGCGTCGTGTGTGCGCTAGGCAAGGATCTACGTGCGCGCGTTTGGCTTCGGTGAGTAAAAATATTTTGCTAGCGGTCATGGTGACCGCGTGCAGGTAGTTATGTGATTTTTGTGTATTACATTCATGATTATTGTTTTAGCGTAAAAATGGATGTAAGCAACGAAAATGTTGTGAAATGGTTAGAGATGTGGTTGGTGGAGGTGGATGAGAGTTGCAGTGATGTAGAACCTGAGAATTTGGAAGTTTCTGAAATTGTAGAAGACTATGAATATGACGACTGCTTACAAGTGTCGTCTTCTAGACGAGACGAATTGCCTACTGTTTCTGGACTCTTGAAACACGTAAAACGTGTTTAACTTGTGTTCCCAAGAAGAAATGAAAAACATTTCATGTATCTTTTATCTGTAAAAAAACAATCTGTGTGGAATGTTCTATCAAAATGTGCAAAAATTGTCGTGAAAAATTTTCAGACTTTACCCTCTGCAATTTTATCGAAGTTTTGATTCTTTCTCAAACTTTATTTTTTTATCTCATTCAAATGTTATTAGATTCTTTAAATAAAGTTCAAATTTGATATAATATTTTGTCCCTATGTTGATACATCTCATTATGTAATCAAAGTTATATTTTTAGTTAAAATGTGCCAGCAATTAAATTGTTCACATTTATGAGAAGAACATTTTTTATTATTGTTTTTTTTTCCACTTAAATAAATAATTTGGCATATATTACAGAATATTATTAATTTATTCTTATAATAAAACCTTTATATCCTGAGATAACTCATGTGTATTCGATGCGGTCACTGTGACCGCGCGCAGGTGGTTACGTTACTGATATAGGGGTCAGGTGGTTAAGGGTTAACAAGAACGTATTTATTTAGCTAAGCAATATCGCTCCTATTAATATTTGCTTTACGAACAACAATCAAAATTGACGTCACGTGTAAGTTATTGAAACGGAATATTTGATGAACTTTCAATAGCTCTTGACAGTTTGAACAATTTGGTTTTTTTATACGCACTTGAGATTGAGCTCTTATTTTATAAACTATATCCAATGCGTTCTCCCTCCCCAGGTGGAGCGGAAAGATCTGAGATTCTTACTATAAGACAAGCCTGTTCCTTCATTTGCCTTTTGCGTTCCGGGTCACGGTATCCTTTTTAAGCGCGCTCTACACTCGCGCCGCGAAACGCGAATGTGGATGTTGTTCGCGCTTCGCGTTCGCGCATCGCGGCGTTCCCCGATCAGTGTCGATTTTTGGCCCGATTCGAAGGGTTTACGGCGTACGAACTCAAACGCATCCAACAAGACTGCGAAGCTTTGCGAGTGTGGAGGGACATAGTTCGCGCGCGAATCACTGCGTTCACTGCGACTTCACACGCGAGTGTAGAGCCGGCTTTAGACAGTCCCGTGATCTTGGTAGGCGTTTAGCCCGGTCATTTTGCTGACAGATCGTTGATTTGGTCGTTGAACACGACGCGTCGTCGACCCTGGCCCGGGGGTTTACAATCTAAGTCCGTTAACGATGATACGAGTGCGGATATCGATGTACGAACGTAACTAAAGTCAAAATCGACTTTCGGACTAACAATCCTTATAAACCGCGTCACGGCTGAAGTTCTTTTGAAGCGGTGCTAGTGTCTGTGTCATTACATCAAATTGCATTCAAAATTGTGGTGGCGCGTACTCTAAGAAGGTGTCTGTCAAATCGTAATCATTAAGATTACGATTAGTTTACGCGCCACCACAAATTTGTTGAGTTTGGCCTCATTTTCAAAACGCTCGTAACTAAGGCCGAAACCACGAGTTCCATGATTAGAGATTAGACCCCCTGGTCCGTAATCGAACACGAGCTACCCATTACTTGCCGTCCGCAAGCCCATGTAGGTATACCTTCGAAACATTCAAATAAGCAGGTGATATTTTGGGATCAATGACTAATGTTTCCATTATCTGTACCTTCATAAAGAGGAAACTTGATAAATAGCACAATAACTTGTTCTTTCTTTGGTGGTGGTGTCGGGGGTCGGGTTACCTTATTTCTTCGTAAATACGAGTACGATACTTTTTCTGTGGGGGTAATGATTGATTTTTGGTTTGCAAAAGTAGATATTGGTCGTCTTCATTAGCGACCATAGTTTTGTTATTTGTTAGAAACTTTTTTTATTCCGTTGGTACTCACGACTACATATTAAGCTATACTAAACCAGTATAAGTTGACCGTTAATCATGCGGAATAATGAATATGAAAACCAGCGCTGGGAATATTTCGCCCAGCAAATGTTAAGCTGGTAACCCTTTAAGGGTGGACATGCTCAGCAAAATTCTTGTTGTATTTTTTTTTTTGTTCAGAAATAAACAGCTTGATCTGTAGCCGTGTACGAGTATACGTCTTCGCTATTTTGTCTATCTAATACTCTTACGATATACTATTTTACTGTTAAATGAATTACGACGAGATTGGCACACAATTTAGAACTTTTTTTCCATAGGGCCTTATGCTTTGGAATCAGTAACTACAGTATTTTTACAGTGAGGCTACCTGTCTGCAAAAGCGAGGCTGAGGAGAGGAATACGGAGAGATATATAAAAAAAATAACCAATACGGTGAGTTCACACCGAGACGATACTGGAAATGTGTATCTTTTCGTGTAGTATTAACGTGCGCACGACACCGCGCTGCGTTGCGTCATCGGTGAAATGTGTATCTTTTCGTGTAGTAAATAGAGTTCAATTTTGAACAGCTCAATTGAAATGTGCGTCACGTCAACGTCGCGTCTAGGTGTTACTTGACCCATAGGATTGTACTAAATCTCTGCTCCTTGTCAGTGCTGCAATTCTATTGGTTAATATTTCTCCGTTTATTCGTTCCGCAGGCTCACTCCACTCTAATGGATAGGCAGACCTACTATGTCTCGTGACTGGGAACTGTAGCAATTTTTTTCCTGAAATGTAAATTCAAGGTCGCGGGACTCACGAATTGCCGTGACCCCGGTACGTAAAGGGCTATTGAAGGACACCGTGGATTTTAGTCAGTACGAGTTTGACAGTCCCTCCCTCTCTGACCTGGGTGGGAGGACTTATGTGATGATTTTACCACGTAAAAAAATGACAATTCAAAAGTACCTATTTCAAAAAAATATTTATATTTGATTGAAAAGATAGACTTTGACCTGTATTGTGACTTATGAGTATATTTCTTTAGATCCCGATAAATAAGTTCAAGAGATACCAGTTCAGACCTTCATAAAATCTTATCGTCGAGTAGACCGTATTTTACTACAACAATAACAGTTATTAACAAAGGTTGTTCCAGAGATTGCTCGAATCAAGGTCTGAGTATTGTCACTGCGTATAATACCAACCTGTAAATGTCTCCTACAGAAACGAGCCTCCTTTATAAACGATCTGTTCTCAGTTAGCGATAAAATCTACACTTAGCTGCAATTTAGTGCTGGCAGCACTATTATTTTGTGACCTATTTGGTAATATAATCATCTCGCATCTCGCGTCACACGAGTCTCATCCCTCCTCATCACAATATGTCCCTTTAATTTTATCCCTTTAATTTTTTCTGTAACCGACGCCACTTTCAAAATTCTCCTAAGAAACTCCTAAAAAGCTAATACTCCATACACTAATAATATACTTACAAAATAAGAATTTCACTCTTTGTGTTCGTATTTCGGTTTCTTTTTTGTCACATGTATACATAGAAAATCTTGGTTTGTGAATTGGTATTCCGTTCCTGAAGGAAAATTCACGTGAAAGATCACCATTTAAATTAAAACTTACAAGCTTGACCTTTTTGTAATATTAGCAAATATGCTATTAGTATGGATATACCTACCTACAGTAATATCGCTGCGTCATTCGCTACGATATGGTCTCTTGAGTAGGTGTCATCTTTCGAGGTCTCGAATCTACGCTGCCATTACGCTGGTCGATACTAAATTGCACATTTGAAAAAATAAAACTTGTGAATCTGCATCGTATTCATTTTTTAACTTTTGATTTTAGACGCTACGCATCTCAACTGACTTTATAGCTCAAAGTTCTTTGATGGCTTAAATATATATGCCCGGGTCGACGGCGCGTTGTGTTCCACGCGCGCCTCAATGAGTGTCAGAAAAAGTCTAGAGGGCCAAAGCTTGCCGGGGTCGCGGGACTCACGAATTACCGTGACCCAGGAACGTAAAGGGCTATTGAAGGACACCGTGGATTTTAGTTAGTACGAGTCTGGCAGTCCCTCTCGCTCTGCCCTGGGTGGGAGGACTCATTTGATGATTGTGCCACGTTAAAAAAAAAGAGGCTTGAATATATCCATTCAAAATTGCTAAAAACATTTCCAAATGTAATTAAAATTCATTTCTAAAAAAATTGTTAGTCATCGTTCAGACAAATTAGGTAGGGTAAAATATTAAAGGTAGACTAAGACTAGCAAATTAATATTCAGGCAATGTGACGGCCTTTGAGGTCAGACAGACTATCTGAATAAAATTAATTAAGCTCATAGTTCGTTCAGCATGGGTTTTTTTTTTATCGTGGTAAAGTTCAGCATGGGTTGGGTAATATTACCATCTTGACACTTAATATTCCTGCTTACGTTCCACAAAAAATTTGGCACGAAAACAGACAAAAGTATGTTGAAATCTCGGCCTTTACTATTCAAGTATCTCTGTACCAAAACCGTCAACAACAAGACGAATACGTGATACAAACATAAATATACTTTCGCATTTGTAATTATCGTTTATTGCCCGTGATACTACTCGTAATACAACGGGTAGGACGTACGTACTACCAACGTAGTGAAAAATTGCCGTGGTCCTACCAAGCTATCTAGTAGTATCACGGGATTTTTTTTACACGTGGTACTACTGGTAATACAACGGGTACTACCACGGGCAATAAACGGTAATTATTAAGTATGAAAAAGAATAAATCATATTGTCGTTACCATTGTTGAATTTAATATCCCAGATACCTGCTAAGTAAATTCCCAATTCGGACAGTGTTGTATTTACTTTCACTGAGTGGCGTTTAATGTTAATTGTCTTGTCGCCAATGGGTTAAAAAAGCTCGACGTGGCGCGACTGTAGCGTGGCGTCTCTTTGGCGTGCTTTATTACTATGGAAATAAATATAAGTCGTCACACAAAACACACCTCCCTAGCGCCAAATCTCGCCGTGACATCGGCGCTATTTTCATAGTTAGTTCCGATCGCTGTTTGGCGAAGCCTAAGCCCCTTCGCCCACAACGCGACGCATGTCTCCGATAAATTGCTTAAACAATTAAAATTGCTTAAACAAGTGATAATTATTCAGCGCTCTTTCTCGACGAAGCTGAGATTTAACAACTCGTCTCTAAGTAATAAGGTCCTTAATAAAAGTGGCCGCTTCCCTTACAATTACGTTATTCAAATTTTATTGCTCAGGACGTTTATTGAAAGGATTTTCATAAAATTTTGGCCAGTTGTAAGATAATTACTGATGAAGTAAAACGGGTAATTTGCGTTCTGAAATGTTGTAAACTACCCGAGTGAAGTATTAGCAATAGTAGGTAATTAGGTATTACACGGTTCTGTTAAAAGTTTTGAGTTTTACTTCTTTCTAGTTTGGTTTTCTTTTTTCAAACTGTTATTTTCTTTTATTTTATGCACTTATGTCGCATGCCAATAAACATTTTTTAATTTCTTTTTTTATTGGATTTAAAATTCCAACTTATTCTGGTTTTGTTATCAAAATCCTGTGGTCTCCTGTTCGATTATTTGCTATACCTAAATCAGTAAACTCGGGACTTTAATTGAATAAGTTAGCAGACAGTTTGGTAAGTCCAAATAAACGTTAAATTCCACGTTTGCTTTAATGGACGGCATTTTGTGAGTTTAATACTTATTCGGCAGCTTTTACGTTACAACTTTGCACCTACCCATTGAAATCGAACTAGTACCGTTGAGAAAAAAGTCGAGAAGTTTAATATTTAATTACTTTGTCACGAAAAATTGCATTTTATCTACGATCAAATTTTTTTTTATTGAATTCAATCCACTTGAATCTCTCTGTATACCGAATGAATATCCGAGTAGCAATTTTTGAGTTTATTGAATGTAGACAGACTGACGAACTTATATCATTATAAAATGAAATGATTCTAACGTTCGACTAGGCTTTGTTATTAGTGAAAACTCGCACAAGGCTCAGAAAATAGTATTTGGCACAGTTTTGTACTTTTCCAGTTGTCCCCATTCCGCTATAATAGGGACTGATCAATTTTGAAGTTTTCGTAACCCCGCGTGGGATAAGGACGTAGAGTTTATGTCAATCTTGTGTAATAAGGGCCAATTTGGTATATCATTGGATTGAGGAGATGGGATGATTGTTAGTTATGAAACCACATTTACCACGAAATATTTTGTTCCCATTCAGGTTGGGGTTGTTACCCAAAATATAGGTCACTAGCCTAGTCTTCGCTTTGTACAGTAATAATAGGACCAATATAGAACCAATTTCAGTGCTCGTACAAAGTAACAAGTGGTTGTTTATTCGTATTATCGTATTCAAAATGTTTGATAATAAAGGGATTAAATTATTGAAAGCTTTTGATAATATACAAAATCTTATTTAATCTATAACTTTTAGTTCAATATAATTCAGTTAAGAGATTCAAAAGTTATAGTTAATTCTAGTTGAATAGAATAATCTGATTTACTTATCCAGTACTTATTACATTCATCTAGTTTACTTTGAAGTTAAGAGTGAATCTCTATAATCCTAAAGATATTGGTATACCTTAATGGGCTGGGCTGACGGATTGCTTACCCTTTAAATTTTTATAAGCACAAAATGCACTACAGCATTATGTTTTCTTTTTTTTAAATATTACATGATTGTACCTAACTTTTCACAATCCGTGGTTAAAATTAGGAGTATGCTTACATTCTTCTGTTGTATCCACCACGGTACGAGCTAAAAATACAAAAAAAAAAATCCCACGAGTATCGGGGTTGCGGGACTCACGAATTACCGTGACCCCGGTACGTAAAGGGCTATTGAAGGACACCGCGCGCTGCCCTGGGTGGGAGGACTGATGTGACGATTTTACCACGTAAAAAAAATCCCACCGGTATCAGGGACAGGGTCCAAGCCACCGTGTCCAAAAAAACTTCTTCTATTTGTTTTTCAAACAGATCGATGTAGCTCGACGCATGTCACTTGAGCGTTTAGCTCAAGGCCAAAAGGTTAAACGTTATTGCTTGAGGGTATGTAACCTTTATCAGAATCCAAAACAAATAAAAAGCAATAATTACCTACCTCTATTGAAACAGTTATTACGAACACAAATTAAATTTAAGACCCCTTGAGGAAGGCACACGCAAGTATCAATGCGATTGCTATCATCAAATGGCATACAAGGTTTTATCTGCATTTAGCATGCGATCCTTTTTAATGCTAATGCCTTGTCTGTTGTTTTACTGGTCTTTGAGCAAACTGTTATTGGTTCGATTGAAGTAAGAAGTAACCTGATGTTAATTGTTGACTTATAATGCATTTGCCTTTGTAACAGTTAGACATTAAATGTTAGTGGGTTTTCTGTTCGTTTCTTTCTTAATTATTATCATAGTTGGAGATGTGGTGAACTTGATTGAGAATGTGCTTGTTATTTTATTTATTTATTTATTAAACTTTATGCACAATACTGTATAACGGCGGACTTAATGCCGTAGGCATTTTCTGCCAGTCTTTCTTGGAGTGATGCAGAGAAAAAACATAGCAGGTGCAATAATAAAAAAAAAGAGAACTAGTTACTAATTATAAATTATATAATACATATATAAAAATAAATAGAAATAAATACATACATATAATACATATTTTACCATTCTCTGTTGGGTAAAAAACGTCTTTACTTAACTTTAAGACTTATAAATGTAAGATTATATTTTCTTCAATAATGTTTCCGTGGGATTCCATTTCGGTTTACATTTATTTATTTGTTCTGACGGTTCTGACGTAGTTCAGAAGTTAATTTCAGTCACCAAGTAACTTAAAAGTTTGTGGCAATGACGTACGTTTCAAGTTATTATTAATGCATTGTTCAGAACTTTCTCGCCAATCAGTAAGTGGAGTTTGATACATCAAAATAAAGTTGTGTCATTTACTTCGCATTTGAGGTTTGCAATGAGTTTAAAATTTCAATAGACCAACGCTATTATTTAACGAAAGTAAGTCCTGGCTTACAAACGTGAATTTATCTGATTATATGTGTTTGGTAATCTTTATCACAATGACTAAAGAGATTTGGCAAATAAAGAGATATTTTAGCAATATTACAAATGATTCGTCATTTATTAATTCACGAAATGAATCATTAGAAATATTGTTAAGTGGCCGTTTTAGACCCGCTGGATTAGGGAAAATAATACTTTTTATCTTACATCTTACTACTATAATAATGCTAATGTTTGTGAGGATAGATGGGTGAATTAATGAGCATTTGTCACTGTTTTGCACAAAATCTACTGAAGGATTTTCATGAAATTGGCACACAGAGTTTGTAACCCGTATTAATACATAGAATTTTACATTTATCCCATCAAGAATTTTCCGTGGCATAATAACAGAACTTCACGCGAGAAACACCGCGATCACAAGCTAGTTCCACTATAATGACTTCTTTCCGTAAGCAAAACCTAGTACTATTTATTTTAAACACTACGTTTTAAAATATATTATTATTTACAAAACGCTCTTTTGACGTTGCGAATATAAATTAAAGTCACAGAGTAGGGCACAGTATATTGCCTTGGGGGACACCACTTTAAATCTGGTGACATTATACTATTTTATTTCTGCTCACAAGTAAATACTAACAAAACTCTTACGTATTTACCTTAACTGGAATGAAAAACGAAATGTTGTAATCTGAACGTATAATAAACTAGTTTTAATATCTTTATTGTAATGTTTAGTGTATCGCTAGCCTTTAGAAGGTCATTTAAATGCGTCATGTTTAGCTTCGTTAGTAATGTAGCCTTGTTTTCTGAAAATGGAAAATATAAACATAAAAAGTCCTTGTTTCGTTTTCATACTTCAACTAAACAGTGACGTCATGCAAACAGTACAAGCTTAACTCGACATGATGTATTTTGATAAGAAACATTTTACTCACTGCATTATAAAATTAAGCAATCTTATAACCATTACAAATAACACAGATTAGTTTTACCTAATGTGTGGAAATTAATAAAATCAATATTTACACACAACAAATGTAAACATAACATTACACCTATATTATTCTGAAAGGCTAAGCAGAGTGCTATTTTAAATCCAGTCTTATGTAGGTCTCCGATCGAAAATATTAAAAAGATCGAGCCCGTGATAAAGCTTTTTTTGGTCGTTGTAAAATCATCAAATAAAAGCTACAGTAACTAGTCAGCTGCTACCGAATTTTTAGTTATGTTGTTGTGTATGTCGAATGTTCCATTGTTATAGAAAAAGGAAAATTAAAGATTGAAATCCAAACAAACGGTCTGCTGTGTGTTACTGAATTCACAAAGTAACTAACTACCCAGGAGGTAAAGTAAATTCGTGTCACAGTACTTTCGTGCACTGGTCCAAACCGAAAAGGTTTTATTGTTTAGAAAAGCTACAGGGTACTCGTGCGAACACGCGATTTCAAGTTTTAAGTCCGAAGAATTTTTGGTCGTTGTTACGAATCGGTCTGGTAATATTTTGGATTTAGTTTTAAGGAGAGAGAATTGACTGGCTATAAAAAATAAACTGTTTTTTAAGTTGTCCTTTGCCTTTAAAATACAATGCCGCAACCCTAAAATAAGTGACAATATTATTAGTCTAGTCGCAGTATTTAGAAATGTACATACTATATAAAAGGAGATTTAATCAGATCATTACTACTACAATCGTGAGCAGAACTATGAAATCACTTACTCCGATTCCGCACGATCTTGAGTACTTTAATAATTAGTTAGGAATAATAAAAAAATTACCATTTTAAAGGTTAACTTTAAACTGATACCAAACTCATTCTAATCACCCCATTATTGAAGGAGCTATCTTGGATCAATTCCAAGTAAGTGATTCCATACTTTTGCTCGCTAGTATAGTACATTAACGGCGATAGACGGAGACCTCTCGCGCCCGGCATTGGTCGAGGCCATGCTGCGGGGCGAGACGGAGTGGGAAGCGGTCGCCTCCTCCTGCGAAGCAGTCATGCTCGTGAAGGAGGAGGCGGGCCGCGTGAGGGAGAGGACAGCGTCCTCCCTCCACCCCAGCCGCAGTAGTAGACGCCCACGGCGATGGGCGTCGCCAGACGATCTCCGGCCACCGTAGGCGCGGGCATGCGGGCAGCCAGTAATGGGTAACTCGCTGTCCAACCATGGATTATGCCCGGGTCGACGGCGTGTTGTGTTCCACGCGCGCCTCAAGGAGTGTCGGGGCCTGTAGAGGGCCAAAGCCTGCCGGGGTCGCGGGACTTAAGAATTACCATTACCCCGGTACGTAAAGGGCTATTTAAGGACACCGTGGATTTTAGTCAGTACAAGTCTGACAGTCCCTTCCGCCCTGCCCTGGGTGGGAGGACTCATTTGATGATTTTACCACGTAAAAAAAGAAAAAAAAGTGATTCCATACTTTTGCTCGCAAGTGTAGTATTTTAAGAACTACGTAACGTTACTAAGAATATCGTGATTCATAACTCCGACCATACTCGTATCATCCAGCTACTCAACGTAGGAATTATATAGAAATAGTTATACGAGAATGTTACTCGTATAACGAGGACATATAATTATTGCCAACTCCTACGATGCGACGACGTAGTAAATTATGTACGACGTAGTAAGTTATGTACCTATGTGAGTACGCGTATGTATGTCGCTTCAGTTTTACTTTCATATCTTAGTTTATATTTGTACTTGATATTTTGTGTGTATGAACACTCATATGCAGATCATGTAAAATATTTGTTCCGTGCGGGGATCGAACCCGCGACACGCTGCGCAGCAGTCGCAGCCACTGCGCCAACCGTGCCGCTTTCGTTCGTCTAGACTGTTAATTCTTACAACTGCTTTAAACAAAAGGTTCAAAGTTATGAGCTCTTTAGATGGTATCTTCAGAAAATCTTCGAAATCTTCAAAATTGAATTCAACGCTTCTTAGAAATACTTTCAACTCATTAAAAATTCTTAGAAAATGGAGACAATGAATAAAAATATTGGTAACAGATACATTATTATATTCATGCTAAAGTTGTTATTTTTGTTTTGTTTTATTTAATGTTTATTTTACTTAGCTCTTTAAAGTTCGCAATTTTATTACCCCAAATACTTAAATATATTTATATAGTTCTTTTGATTTTATTTTTGTTAGATTATAAGTTTGTTAACTTAATCTAGGTAGGTATAAAATGTTAAAATATAAATACTCATATGACGGTTTGTACGGTGGATATGCTGATCTAAATAATTGTAACATCTCATCATTAGACGCATAAAACAGACGTTTAAAAATAATTAACTTTATCATTAATAATTATTTTGATGTATCATCACAAGATCATAACTTTAACGATCTCCAAATCCTTGACCCAACGTTTATCATGGCGGTCAAGGTTAATCACCTTTTCCTGGAGTAACTGCCTCATCATCCACTTAATGGTCTAATCTCCCAATAGCCATGTTCCGAAAGGAAACTCCGTAAAATGGTTGATTCATGCATGCAGACAAAACTTATCCATACTAATTTTACACAGCTGAAGAGTTCGTTTGTTTGGACGCGCTAATCTCGAAAACT
This sequence comes from Agrotis puta, assembly GCA_943136025.2. NCBI lineage: Eukaryota > Metazoa > Arthropoda > Insecta > Lepidoptera > Noctuidae > Agrotis > Agrotis puta. The sequence goes on along the minus strand of OW964176.2, from coordinate 16,831,888 downwards.
ACTAGTTCGATATTAAATTTTCTGTTTATGGTGAATAGTTCATTTATTCAGGAAGGCTATAGGCCATATATCATCACGCTACCACCAATGGAAGCCTAGCAGCGGGGGTGAGACCACGGGGTATTCTTCTTCTCAGTTGCTACACTCTTGGCAGAGTGGTCATGGTCGTCACGTCAGGGGTGGTGGCCCGCTTCACAATTCGCTGCCATTCCACTCGCACCGCTGTCTTCCTGGTACATTCAATGCAGCCTTGATCTGGTATCGATAGTTATTAAATGTGAAATGTGTTTCAAACTATTTTTGAAATTATTCTCATTAAAAGAATGTGTTATTCTTTTGTTCTTCTTCATTATTCTCCTGCTTTTTACGAATTGATGTTTGTGTTGTTTGACTTTAGATAGTACTCGTACTTCAATGAGAACAATGTCGATAATTAGTTTGACAATAAACAATTTCTTCGCTGTGTTTTTCTATATGTGCACCGGCCCTAAATCGCCTTATTTTTGTAATAGTTTTTGTTTATTATTTATACTGCGGAAGGGTGAACGGAGGATTGTAACTCTTTCACGCAAAAAAGGCTGAAAGTTTTTGAATAAAATTAGAGCACGTAAAAGTTTATAACCTGAATTTACTCTCATAATACTTTTTTTTAACCCCACTATCATATTTCCCAGCAATAATTATCGAGTTAAATGAGTGTAAGATTACAAATAGACGTACTTGTTGTATAATGCATAACTTTTCCAGTTTTTTTTTATATAATCCAAACTAATATTATAAATGCGAAAGTAACTCTGTCTGTCTGTCTGTCTGTCTTTTCTTCACGCCTAAACTACTGAACCGATTTGTGTGAAATTTGGTACAGACATAGTTTGGAACTTGAGAAAGGACATAGGATAGTTTTTAACCGACTTCAAAAAAAGGAGGAGGTTATCAATTTTATGTTTGTTACCGCATTACGACCGACTGGGTGAACTGAGTTTTATGATTCTTTTTTTGTTTGAAAGCTGGTGCTTCCCGTGGGATCACCATTGTCACCAAATCAGGATCTGATGATTGGATCTTGGAGAAATCGAGGGCAACCCTCAAATTTTATAGGCTCACCCATCGTTTTTCGTAAATCTTATGAAGTAATTTAAGTACTTGCGTATGGTAATCGTCATTTTATGTAGCTGAGCTGATGATGGAAGGTACAACTCCTTAACAGTAGTTTGTTACCGAATAACGACCGACTGGGTGAACCGATTTATTGATTCTTTTTTTTTTTTTGAAAGCTGGTGCTTCCCGTGTGGTCCCATTGTCACCAAATCAGGATCCGATGATTGGATCTTGGAGAAATCGAGGGCAACCCTCAAATTTTATAGACCCACGCATCGTTTTTCGTAAATTTTATGAAGTAATTTAAGTACTTGCGTATGGTAATCATCATCTTATGTAGCTGAGCTGATGATGGAAGGTACAACTCCTTAACAGTAAGGAGTAGGCATCGACAGATTCATTGTTCGCATATCTCAGGAACTTCACGTCACGTAAATATTTTTTTTGTCCTAGGTATCGTTCAACTTAAGGAATACTGCAAGTTTCATCAAAATCGGTTCAGTAGTTTTTGAGATAGGGAATTTTATTAGCTTATTGTGTACATGAGGGATGTTATTACCAGTGCTACGGTTTACGTACCGAGGTCACGGTAATTCGTCAGTCCCGCGACCCCCGCAGGCTTTGGCCCTCTAAAGTAATGAGCACTTAGAAAGGAATTCAAATAATTCCAACCTCAAGAGATTCCCTCTAAATATTAGGTATAGGTGTTCAAAGATTGTATGGAAACTAATTTTAAAGTTAGAAATCTGGGATGTACGATGTGAAGTTACATAAAAAAATATAAGTGTTAAAAAATATGTCACGTAACTTAATGAGGCAGACCAAATTCTACGCGAGCGAAGCCGCGGGCAAAAGCTAGTATTCTATATAAATAAAATTTATTAAGTGCTCAAAATCGATCAAGAAAATCGAATAAAAAAAGAGTAAATGAAACTTTTACTTACATACTTTTACTCGCGAGTGTATATTTTCCTTAGAACCAAATATAAATTATTATAGATCACAAATAGACGTTCCTGCTGCATAATAAATCAAGTCTCCATTATTTAGAATACATGACTGTATGACATGTGTATAAAACAAATAATGCATCGTTAGCATTGTAGTATCAATTGGTTATTATACTTGTTATTTAAATCATCACAGACGTCATTTGTTTCGTTTTAACAACTTGACTATTAGTTTATTTGATTAGCACAAGAAGCCATAGCACGCTATTGTGACGTAAACTGATGAAACTGAATCACTTTGATGGAAGAAAATAGTTCCTTGTTCATACAATAGAGGCGCTTTTTCGCTGTAAATAAAATAACTATAATGTGTTTCAATTAAGAAGTTAGCTACATAGTTGATGACACCATATTGTGACGTCATGCAACACTTTTAAACCCTTGCACGGTTTTAAATAAACAATTATTATTTGAAAATAAGTTTAACGAGATAATTAAGATAATAATTATAAACTATTAAAAATTAATAAGCACAGATCATTTGATTGCTAAACGTTATTTTCAAGTGATTGTAATCGACTGTAATCGTAGTTGAATCGCACTATACTAGTAGGTTTTATAAATCCAGGGTTGCGGGACTTATCAGGAAGCTCTGACCCCGGAACGTAAAGGGGTGTATCTCAATAAAGTCAAGTTATTTACGTGCTAAAATCATCAAATGAGTCCCTCCACTCTGGATGGAGCCTATCGGACTGTCAAACTCGTACTTCAGAAGCCGTTTACGTTCCAAGATCACGGTTTCCCTTTTGTAATCAATGTTTTGTAAATGCTGATGATTTTCTAATAGATGATGTTATGTATCTTGCGTCTTTTTTTTTAATTATTGACGCATTTGTTTTTGATATAGAAATGATATATTTGTATGTTCTTCGAATCCTATCCACCTATTTACCTGTATCATTACAGGAGCACGTGTTAAATTATAATCACGAAGACGGAACATGGTGCTCCCGTAAATCAAGCGTCCCCTTGAAGTCGTATTAGGCTGATCGTCTGTTTATCCTTCCCGGACACAGGCAACGAGCTCTAACTGGAATCGTAATTGACCACCTGTTTCTTCGAGGTGGGATACATATTGAATTTGAAATTTTAGTTTATAATGTTATAACTAATCTAGTTTTTTTTTTTTTTATCGTGGTAAAATCATCAAATGAGTCCTCTCACCCAGGGCAGGGCGGGAGGGACTGTCAGACTTGTACTGACTAAAATCCACGGTGTCCTTCAACAGCCCTTTACGTACCGGGGTCACGGTAATCCCTAGGTCCCGCGATCCCGGCAGGCTTTGGCCTTCTACAGGCCCCGTCACTATGCTGACACTCTTTGAGGCGCGCGTGGAACACAACGCGCCGTCGACCCGGGCATGGTCCATGGTCGGACAGCGAGTCGCCCATTACTCGCTGCCCGCATGCCCGCGCCTACGGTGGCCGGAGATCGTCTTGCGACGTCCGACGCCGTGGGCGTCTACCACTGCGGCTGGGGTGGAGGGAGGACGCTGTCCTCTCCCTCACGCGGCCCGCCTCCTTCACGAGCATGACTGCTTCGCAGAAGGAGGCGACCGCTTCCCACTCCGTCTCGCCCCGCAGCATGGCCTCGACCAATGCCGGGCGCGAGAGGTCTCCGCCTATCGCCGTCGTGAGGACACGGCGGTGCTCTGCCCAAGCGGGGCAGTCCTGCACCGTATGCTCCACCGTGGTGACTAGTCTAGATAGGCTTAAATTGAGCTTAAATTTTAGGCTAATATATTTATTGTAATTATCAATCAATCGAAGTAAGTGACTTGTTTCGATAGATGGTCACCCATCCACAAACCGACTTCAGTAAGCGCGGCTTCACCTTGAACATTGACCTGTTTGTTTGTTATTATTTAGCCTACATAGGCTAAATCTTAGCCTAAATATTTATTTTATTGATTAGTCTGTACAAGTATATGGGTGACCATTCATCACAACGAGGTAACCGTTTCCGCAGCGACTTTCCTCCGTGCCTCAGAAAGCACATTAAACCGTTGGTCCCGGCTGGCTGTCATTTATAGATCTTTGACAGTCGTTCAAAAGCTCGAAATCGTAATAAAAGGTATCATAATACTCAATTACTGGGTTGTGAAGACCAGAGTATGAAAAGAGAGGAATTAACACTCCGTAACACAACATTATAATTATATATGTATTTTAGGTGTAGGTTTACAACTACTTCCAAAATCATTTAATTAATTATTTAGTATTAAACTGAACACCAATTTACTCAAATTATATTTACCTGATATCGCCAAGGTTGAAACTGCCTCATTTCTATGACGAAATCTATGAATATAAAGTAATAAATTACGAGTATCTATCGTAGGCTTTGTAGATATACTGTTGCCGCTGAACTACGTCTAGACATGATAATCTATTTGCTTTTACGTAATTCGACGGCACGGTTGGCTCAGTGGCTGGGCGATCGACTACTGCGCAGAGTGTCGCGGGTTCAATCCCTGCACGGAACAAAATATTTGTATGATCTACAAATAGTCGTTTTGGGTCTGGATGTTTGTGTATGTGACTTTCAATGTTTGTAAAAGCACCCCCGATACAGGAAGAAATTCCTAGTGTGGGACAACGTTTAAAAAAATATTGCGCTATCGTACACGGTCGAGGTCGACCTCGACCTCGACCTCGACCTCGACCTCGACCTCGATTCGTGGCACGCTGTAACATAGACGAACATTCGCGCAAGCGCCCTGCGCCGCCTAAACGAAACAGTAGGCCCAGGCATACATTTTCGCCGCGCCGTAGAGAGGGGATAGCTGTCTACTCTCCATCCGTCCTACGCTTTTTCGATCAGGGTCACGTGTCCTGACGCGAGTTTAAGATTTTATACCCATTACAGAAAAAGTGCTCAACGCCGCTAAAGAAGTTTTCACTTCAAAAAAACTAGTTTTCAGAATCATGTAATTCGTAAACTTTGAAGTAGACTAGCAAAAAATGTTGTTTGTATTTTGTACTGTAGTAATGCCAAATAGTAAACAATTTATTTTTCTTAGATTTTGTTTACATTAAGACTGAATTAAAGAAGATAGGCAACGCTGGATCTGCCTAATTTAACAACACATAAAAGGGTCTAAAGGTTGCAAGCGCTACTGCTTAGCATAAAGTATATTGTGTACGCTTCCAGGAATGTAAAGAAATATTAATACAGCTGGAATTTCTCTTTAGCACCTAAGTAGATGAAATTCTGCCAACAATAGGCTTTAATATAAATGGCTCAATGTTCCCGCGTACTTTATAATACTCCTTTGCCTAACTTTACGTAGATTACAGGAGTATTAACAATATAATATTATGATTCGAATTATTACAAAGCTCTGGTAGAAAGGACTTTAATAAACCAGCCAAAGATAAGAATATTATAAATAATAGTTACGAAGCAGAAACAGAACACGACAAAGATAATAAACACACTGCCACAGTAGATCTAAATGATATTGTAGCAGGAAAACGTGAGGAAACCCACACGGTAATGATACAATCTAACGTGTTTAATGCCTAGAGTACGGAAAACGTTAGCGTCGTTTGTCATACCGGCCTTAAATTGCCAGGCGACGTGGATACTGAAATTGTTAAGCTATTTGCCAACTGGCATATTATTGTGGTTCTCTTTTCGAACTATTTTACTTCGGAAGACAGGCTGTCAAGTGTACTTTCTGACTGTTATTTTAGTCTTTGATATTTATATAATGAGATTGTTGACACAGATGATAATATTATTTAACTTCTGCTGGAGATAGTTCATTACAACAATGATACAGCTGGATAAGAGTAGCCCACGATCTAGTAAAATGGCGTACGATTGGAGAGGCCTATGTCTTGTAGTGAACTGATGTTTTTGAGATCAGCTTCCAATCTTACCAACTACAGCTGAATATCTATCAGTATTTTATATCCAGTCACTGCTTATATTTTGATTTCTGTAATTTGGAACTTTCTCTTTCTTCCTTTTGATATGTGACCATCTCTTTCTTTCTTACCAAGAATTTCTCTTGAATCGTGGGTGCGTCTTGTAAAACGCTAATCACACACACATGCTGAAATACCTCTCTAGTGTCTGAGTTACTTCAGTTGCCTCTTGAAAGACCCACAAACCTTTGACATGGCTCTAAAATAATGTCCAGGTCCAGGTATCTTAACGATCGTTTTCCTTCACCGTCGTCAATGACTTCCATGATAATATTAGGAAGTGCAAATGTATTGAAAAAGACTCATTGGTACATGCCCGGGTTTAACTCAACCTCAAGCATGAGAACAATTGGACCATCACGACTCAACTACAGGTAAATCTGACAATCAGATTTTGAGGCTTCTGACTATCAAATTCGGCAGGATAGAGTTACTCGTATAAGTAAATTAATCCCAGGCTATTCATTTCCAACCACTGAGATAATTCCTCTACTCATAAGCTCAAAGTTAATATAAAATAAGTAGGTATGTAAACAAATATACAACGTAATAGAATATTTTCCACTTATACTCGTACTCGTCTCAGTTAGTTTTAATGTAGAGTATTTGCTTACAAATTAGCACACAAGGGAATTTGTTCCTGATCATAACGAGCATAGATTTCATAACCCAATAATATGGGTAAGTAGGTCAACATTCTGTTTGAAACATTAATCTGACCATACTAGTACCTCTTTCTATATACATTTATTAGTATGTTTGTAACTACGTAGACCGTAAACTATGTTAGAACGAAGGATGATTTTTTATTCCGGTTGAACGTTCTATTCAGTTAGTTTCTAACATTTATGGAGGTAAAGTCGCGGATTAAAGCTAGTTATAACGATTAATGATGACTTGATCAGTGGTGACTGGTTCAAAACGGTGAAGAAAAACATCGCGCGTAAACCGGCATGTCCTAGAACTAAAAATTCGAAAACATGTGACATCTACCAGTCCATTCCCTTGGTGGATTAAAGCCCACTTGAGATAAAGGAGGCTATGTCCCAGTGGTAACAATAAAACCTGATTTTGATGATAAATAATTTAACCCAATAACAGAGAAATAGGACATTACTTTTGGGATATTCATTTATCCAAAATAAAATAATTACGACCCAGAAAAAGGTAAATAAGAAGGAAAATACATACGAAATAAGCAAAAATATACAGGGCACGTGCTGATATAACAAGATACCTAATTAGCCACAGACATTTCCAATAGACGTATTCAAAGAAAACGTCAATTGTTAGTTCCGTCTACGTCGAGACTCTCATTACGGCAGTCCTACATCCTCATTTCATTGTATACACAGTGTCGTATTAGGATTACTACACATATGTTCGAGTCGGCATGGTTCGGCATAGACAGGAAGTTAAAAATCGATACCAATCGTGCCGAATTATGAACACGAATCAGTGACGGTATAATTATACCGTTTAGGAAATAGAGCTATTAAAAGGAACTATTGAACGTCAAGTCAAAAATACAAGGGAAAAAAGAATTGAAGAGTCGACTCCGTCCCGTCATCATCGCCACTACTGGGTTCATTTGTCTCTATGTTTGTACAAAATTCCAAGCTTGTGGGCCAGTTTTTTTGTTGGAAATCAAATGAGTCCTCCCGCTCAGGGTGTGCAAAAGTTAATGTCAGACTCATACCGACCAAAACCTACCTTGTTCCTTCAATTGTTCTTTAATGGTATAGTGCCCTAAATAGGTAATCTATGTTTTTAATCATTTCCGCAACACTGGCATTCCTGTGCCACCCTCAATTAAGATACACCTGGGTTTTTTTTTGAGTCCTTCCGACGAGGGCAGAGCCGGAGGGACTGAAACTAAAATCCACGGTGTCCTTCGTAATTTGTGAGTCCCGCGACCAAGATACACCTGGAATAGCAACTATTTTAATCCGTCTTACAATTAAATGACCGAAATACCAACATGTTATTTTTGCTACGGGTCGGCTTCATTATTCACCAAATACTACCTACTACTAATCTAATGTGCCGATCTGATCAAGTGAATAGCACTCTTAAGACGTGACGTTTGAGTAATTTGAAACAGCGATGGTGGAAGTCGGTATTTGACAGGAAGCCTTTCCTTTGCAACATCGTTTGTCGATTATGAGTCATGTAATGTGAATGACTAATGGTATTTCTTAGTAAATTAATACTTCCAATCTATGTTAGTTTTTTTTTTGAACGTGGTAAAATCAAAAAATGAGTCCTCCCACCCAGGGCAGAGCGGGAGGGACTGTCAGACTCGTACTGACTAAAATCCACGGTGTCCTTCAATAGCCCTTTACGTACCTTGGTCACGGTAAATCATAAGTCCCGCGACAGGCTTTGGCCCTCTAGAGGGGGGGGGGGGGGGTCGTCATTTGTGCTGACACTCTTTGAGGCGCGCGTGGAACACAACGCGCCGTCGACCCGGACATAGTCAATGTTCGGACAGCGAGTTGCCCATTACTCGCTGCTCGCATGACCGCGCCTACGGTGGCCGGAGATCGTCTACCGACGTAAGTACGTCGCCGTGGGCGTCTACCACTGCGGCTATTTATGTTGGTTTGCTGTGTTTTTTTGTGGTGGTAAAATTTTTAAACGCATATTACCGGCCTGGAGGGAGCGAAAGGGACTGTCCCTTTCACAAGATCTATGTTCTATGAACATGAACTGCCCTTTACGTTGTACGGTCACGGTTGCTTGTTTAGACAGACACTACCTGTGGTATTATAGATAATGTTTCGTGTTTTGTACTGCGAGGCTAATATGTAGCAAATAACATAATTCATTCCACATTATCAAATAACATATTTCATTATTTTACTGTTTGAGTGTAAATACCTGCAAAGGTCCCAGGTTTAAGTCCTGCCCGCATTCAAATTTTTCTTTTCACAAAAATTTAGCTGCATAGAGTTTATAACTAAATCATCGTCTGTAAATCCAGATGGAGGTCCGCCATTGTCTGGTATGACACTTAGGATACCGTTTATCTCGATATTCTGTTCCCGTTGGCTAATATTCGAGTTGAAGTCGCTGGCAACAGCTAGTTCTCTAAAACGTGGTTTAACTTGATACAAACAAAAGTTTAGGACCTAAGTTACCGTGTTTCACTTTGTAGATTGTCTAGATAGTTTCAAGGACTTCAATGCAAAGCATTAACATTATAAGTTTAAAGGTGCCGATAGAACAGAACATAGAGTGTAGCAGCAGCGGTGAGGTTGGTGAAAACTCGGGTTTTATGTGTGTGGACTGTTTTGAGGATTATTATTATATATTATATTACGCATAGTATTTATTATTGGCCCTCTATGTGCATTTATGATTGAGTTCACAACATAGAGCATTCTTAGTTTTTAATGTCGCCGAATTGAACAACGAACAGAGTCGAACATAGAGCCAAACATCGCTACGAACATTTTCACGATTTTTCTAGCAAACGTTCACACAACTTTAAATTTAGACAATCATCAGCGAGAGTTCACATTATTTTCATGAAGATTTCTATTCTCCAAGAAGAGCAATTTCTTCATGAAGACTTGGTAGTCGGATTGGAAAATTATCTAGAACAGTCATTAGAATGTTCTGTAATGCAATATTCACAAGAATGCTCATTACAAGTGAATGCTCATGATTCAAAACCTTTAAACTTAACCTTTACTACGAACTGAAACCGTGCACAACTCAATTTAGTTTCCACTCCACGTGTTTTGCTAAATTGAAGTTAATATAAGCTAAAAATTAGAGCAAACATTTCAGTAACTACAAATATGAGACACTAATAAGTTATAAAATACGGGGGTTAGAGCAATATCTATGCACACAGATAGATCTAATAGAGTTTCTTAAAGTGCAGGATTTCGGACAGGAGTGTCGCCAGCCAGATGAGGAATGCACAGGACGAAGGAGTATGATAGAAAAAGGGGAAGCAGGGCCTCCCTTGCTTGGTGCAAACCCAGCAATAGGTAATGCAGACTGAATTGATGATGACGGTAATCAATAGATCGAACTTTGTCATATTTCAAACATTAGTATACTAGGGATATTATTGTCTAAACCAACTAATGATGATGAAGAGAAAACCAATAACTGACATTCAAAAATATTCAAAGGTTTACTATATATATAAACTTATATTGTCAGTTAGGTTCAAAGTCGGTCAACAAAGATCAGGATAAAAGATAGAACTTTTTCCTAAGAAAAGAATAACGAGGTAACAATCCTATCCGTTCGCATTTTTATATACTCACGGACTAACGGAAGAGTAACATAAGATAGTTGGTATTATTGGTAAACTTGAGGAGGTTTCTCGGCGACATCTGGCAGACTGTTATGAATTTCAAAAAGTTTGTATTGTCAGTTAACTGGCGATTAGGGCTTTTTTTTTAGCGTGGTAAAATTATCAAATGAGTCCTCCCACTCACGGCAGGGCGGGAGGGACTGTCAGACTTGTACTGACTAAAATCCACTGTGTCCTTCAATAGCCCTTTACGTACCGGGGTCACGGTATATCATAAGTCCCGCGACCCTTAGATCAACGTAAATGCTATTTTGAAGTTGACAGTTATTTTAGACAAGAGTTCAACAGATGTTTAACTTTTTGTGATGGTTTTTCTTTTTTTTCTTTTGTCTTTTTGTTTTGTTTTTAAGTATTGTATTTGTTTAACATTTCATAGCTGTTATGATTAGCAGTTGGGCTATAATATGTTGACTAGAATATTTGGTTCCTAAAATTGTGACCGGTAATAGTAAACTTACTTTTGCCGTACATGTAAATTAAATGCGACGTAAATATCTATTATAAATTTCATTGAAAATATTTCATTGAAAAAAATGATGAAAAAGTCATAGCAGAACATATTATTAAACACATAAATATCGAACGCATATAAAGAGTTCATTACCTTGAAAGTAAACTATCTTCCGAACATTAAAAAAAAAACATTCCACTACATCATCAATTTGCTGTGTTAACTGCCAGTAACGATGTTCCGAATTTGAAACTTGGAAAAAAAGAAAACGAATACGTACCAACACAAAAATATCATGGCACAACAATCCATAACACAACACAACACTGCACAGTAACTTCGCGTAACACACTATTTACACCGTAAGCCGGTCGGTTCGAACCCCGACGTAGTTTTGAACTGAAAACTTGCTGCAAAAGCGGTTCGCGTGTTAAGTCGCTAGCAACCGACGGCAAGGCAGTTGCACATAACATTTGAATAAAGAATTAGGCCTGGCGGAAAAAAAGGTGGCGTAACTTTTTTTTTGTTTTTTTTTTTATGTTTCCAATGACGTGTAGCTTGAAGATAGTTTGAAAGAAGATTAATAGTAAGTTTTCTAGTTGTATTAATTGTTTGTTGACATCTCGTTGCCATGGTTACGCGAGGAGTTGTATTTTTTGTTTGAAACGGAAAAACCGTTTTGAGAAATGTGTTTCTGTTTTTTTCTTGTTCCAATTTAAGAATTAATTTGTTTAAGTCTTAGTGATTAAGTAGGTAAGCGTTAAATTCATGAAACTTAACGAATTCTGAAAGGTTGTCAGCTTTAACAACATATAAAAGTAGAGAAGATATAAAAATAGAAAAACCTAATTTGAGGATAATCTAGTTTTAGGAATAATAAATCAAAAGAAAAATCGAAGTAATCACAAATTATTACGCCCAAAAGTCATAAAAAGGTTTGGGTAGTTTAATTTTGTACCTATTTTTAGTGAAGGTACTCGTAAAACAGAGACGTTTCTCACAAAATACTCGTAAATTAAAGGTATTAATGCTTAATATTGAATTTTACAACGTCTAAGTAGTAACAGTTATTGTTCTCTTAAGATATTAATTTAAAGTAAGCTATAATAATGAATACCTTAATCATACTAAAACATTTAACTGCTGAAATTGTACCATTTTCAAAGATTTATTCTTAGTTTCTTTAGCCTGCTTGTTATATCAACCTGTTACCTAATTTGTGTTTACTTAAATTTTTATTTTCGATAACAAATGGAAAAGATTCTTTGTAGTTTAAAATTGGCTAAAAAAATTGAGGGTCTATACTGTGTCTCCCACAGCTGGGCAAATGCCTCCCCTTTTGTTTCCAAACCTTTCTATTTAGGTAATTTCTGGTCCTGCTTGTTTACACGTACAAAAAAACGACGGGTTGCATTCTGGGAGTGCCAGCAGAAGTGAAAACTTGAATAGTAATAAACACACACGAACATTCGCGCAAGCGCCCTGCGCCGTCTTACGAATCTTCGATCAGGTCACGTGTCCTGACGCGAGTTTAACATTTTTTACCCATTCCAAAAAAGTGCACAACGCCGCTAAAGAAGTTTTCACTTCAAAAAACATTGTTCGGTCTCATTGGTTATTTCAAACAAATTAATGTTAAAGCCTAAAGCTTAACAGCGAGTTAAGAAAGACGAATTGCATGTAAAGCACGCTTTTTGACATTTCAAAAGATTTTTCTTATTGAACTTATTTAGATCAATAAGAAAAATCTTCAAAACTCAATAAACGCAATTTTGTGCAGATGCCAGCAGGTCAACCTAACCCAATCTGCAATCTGTCAAGTTTTACCAATCAAACATTAACCTTCCACTATTGTGATAAGGTTGAAAATCTATTAAATAAATTTGACAGATAGAGGTAGGTTGGTGTGCTGGCGTCTGTACATGTTTATCCACACTTTACGCAAAACCTCTTTTCCTTTTTTATATAATTACAAACTTTTCTTTCAACATTTAAAGCAATGACGCGTAGTCTATTCTAAAAAAAAATGTTGCGCGCCCCTCCGCGAGCGTCGGTGTATCAGTAATATGACATTTGAGTGCGGCACTCGCGACGTCGCCGCGCCGGTCGGCTTCGGCACGCGACATTGACCAGCCCACGACCTTGGGGATTCACTGGAATTGTCGTGAACGTTTTTTGCGTGGTAAAAGCATCAAATGAGTCCTCCCACCCAGGGCAGAGCGGGAGGGACTGTCAGACTCGTACTGACTAAAATCCACGGTGTCCTTCAGTAGCTCTTTACGTACCGGGGTCACGGTAAATCATAAGTCTCAAATAAATGTATAGACACACTTGGAAAAATTCAAGAGGAATTACAAAAAAAGAGCGATATAAGAACCTATTCTAAAGGTGAAGAGTTCTCATTTGGACATAATTATATATTTTAATGTTTTTTAAATAAAATAATCTGAGTGGAGCGGAAGGAACTGTCAGACTTTTACTGACCAAAATTGGCCGTGTTACTTCAATTAAGTTTTACGTATCACGGTAACCTATTTCGACAATCGAGACCATATTCTAGAGTGTGAGTTTCAAAATACTTTGTTCGTAACAAGATAAGAGAAAATTACTCTAATGTAGTACAATTCGTACTTTATCATAGTCAGGCGTAACTACATATTTGTGCTCGTGACTGTACGTTTTGCACTGCTAGGACAATTTGCAATTCTGTAAGTTCTATTATATCAGTGATAATATTTTAAATAATTATTTTTGTTTGCCGATGTATAATTATTTATTAAAAAAATACAAGTCAATGAACTTGATATTACGTGCATTTATCAAAGTACTACAGAAACATCAATAAATCAGTAAATTTTCAATTTCAACAATTTTTATCACCTTGAAATTCAATAAAAATCTACAATTTAATGTCTTAGACATTCGCAGCATATTTCCACGCCCTAGGTCGAAGTCCTAACAGTAATTTTTCATAACTTCGGTACATTTATTAGAAAGGCATTGAACCCTTCATTTTACGTGCCCACGCGACGTAAACTTTATTGGAACAATGTAACTGTTCCATATTTATGTATTGTTAGATTAGTTTTGTTGGAAGGCACATAACGTCCTGATGGGTTCCTGCGTCATCCAATGTGTGTTTTGAAAAGTTATTTACCTTTTAATGTTGTTTTGTCCGACGCTGGGATAATTTATGATTCTAGGTTATCTGGTTATAATAGGCTATGTACTCGTAATAAAAAAAAAAACGACGGGTTGCACTCTGGGAGTGCCGGCAGAAGTGAAAACTTGAATAGTAATAAACACACACGAACATTCGCGCAAGCGCCCTGCGCCGTCTTACGAATTTTCGATCAGGTCACGTGTCCTGACGCGAGTTTATAAATTTTTTACTCATTCCAAAAAAGTGCACATTGCCGCTAAAGAAGTTTTCACTTCAAAAATTTAGTCCGAAAGATATATTATCTAAAAATATTTGATCCGTATTTTTTCCTGTGTTACGTAAACCTAAATTGACGAAGATACGATGCTTCTAAAAGTCACAAAAAGTCACTCAGTCTTTATAATTTTATAGGCGTTGTGACGTCATAAGCCTCTGCTTCCGAATTTCGAAGCGATTTATCTTTTCCAAATTTCATCGATTAAAAAAAAAACAAAAAATTACGTGTTCATTATTTTTCTATTGTTCGACGAATATTCCAAACAAAATCTGAAACTATAGTAAATATATTGCGTCCCCACAGTTTTGGAATCCTAACGATGTAATTCATCATCTTCACTAACAGTCTTTTTAAACAATGTTCTCAATAGCAACATTAAAACTTTTTATTTTTTACCATCAAAAAAGATTATTCTAGGCCTATTTGATAGCGCTTTAAATTAACATTGGAAAGTTAAGCTTTACAACTTTGTGAATAGGGTAGAGTTAAAACCAAAACATTAAATCGAATAACAGAACAAATCGTTCCAGAATTATTTAAATGTTTCTTTCCGACGTTTCCATTAGATTGTCGGCATTAATCACAACAGTTCTGAATATATTTTCAAATTGGACGCGTCTGCTTTTCGAATAGTTTCATTGTTTAGAATTTCTGGACGAAAGAGAGTTACTTTGTTAAGACTTTTAAAAGGAAATAAAGTAGATAGAGGACAAGGATTGTCTAACTAAATAATCACAACCGTTTAGATCAATCTTTGGTTTAAGCATAGTGGTTGGTCTGTTGACAGGTCGTGACAATAATTCTCTACCAAGAACTACGAGTACTTACTACCTGCGTCTGTGTTTCCGAAAGCATACAACCCTAATCTCTTCAAAGTTAGAGTGGACAGGTTTTTTCTGGGTAAGCACTACATCACACTTTTGACAATTCAAAAGTGCCTGTAACTGGCCTACTTTCTGTGTCCCCTCTAACTTAGACTAGAGTCAGGAACAAACCTGTGTCTCAAAAACCTCGTTAAGCCGTTGGTCCTGCTCGGCCGGTCGGTTGGGTCTTCGGTCGGGTCCGCAAACGCGCGGGTTATGAGGATTCAGGTGCTCGCTCCGCGTGATCAAATCCCTTAGCGATTTGATCAAATCTCTTTTTTTTTCATATCCCTGCGACATATATAATTGAAATTGGATCAATCATTTCGAAAAATAAGGACTTGAAAGATAAAACAAAATGCTAGTGGCCTACTCCAGTGTGGGAGCGAGGTGGCACTAGACGACTTTTATAGCTCTGTCTCTTTAGAGCACACTAGAATTAATCTCGCTTTAAGACAATATGGGAGCCTGGTAGGCCACTTGTTCGACGTACTTGGTCTTAAAATAAAACTAGATTAACCTTCAACCTTTCTCAAATCCAATAAACCCTAGATTACGTTTCTCGAATTCCTACTAAGCACAAAGTAACAAAAGGAGGTTTCTATTAAACCCTTCACAATGCCATGAAGGTAGTCTTAATGTCAAAATGAGTAATCTAGAGTAATTCTGTCGGAACGTTTAAATCTTCTCCAATAATAAAACTACGCTGATTTAATTTTATACAAAGTGGTAAAGCTATATAGAAATTCTGGTAGTTTCAGTGAAAACGTTTTAACGGATAAGTAATTTTGAGTTTTAGTAATTTTAGTTTTAATGATACTTTAAAAACTTTCAAAATTAAGGAATGTCATGATGAATGTCTGACGTTTTTGTTCTATAGTAATTTGTGGTCAAAAGTTTTTACCCGACTGCGCCAGAAGGAATTATTTTATTTTATTTTGGCAGTATAGGGCAATCCTCACGAACAATCGAGATAATGCGGGACTCGAGTATGTGGTCAACATGTTGTAAGTCCATAGGGCCTTTGGGGCACTTTTCTTTGACTATTAGGGTTCAGAGTCTTGGATCCAGTGTCCAGGGTCCATCTTCCGGGGCCAGCGCCCTGTGTCCAAGGACTTAACGGTCAAAATCGAACCGCGTGGCTGTTATCATATGTTATTTGTCGAGATAAAAAAAGACCCAATTTAATTAATTTATTATTAATCTATAGAATAGAGGAATGCCTAAGATATCCACTGCTGAGCATAGGCCTCCCGTATAAACTTCCAATAGGACCGTTTGGAAGCGGCTTGTATCCAGCGTGATACTGTGGTCCTCATAAGGTCGACTGTCCACCTCGCTGGTGGACGTCACACGTTGCGGTTGCCGGTGCGTGGTCTCTATTCGAGAATCCTATGACCCCATCGGCCATTAGTTCTGCGTGCTATATGTCCAGTGCCATTTCAACTTGCTAATTCGTTGGGCTATATCCAAAACTTTGGCTCGTCTACGAATCTTTTCGTTTTTGAGTCGATCGCGCAGAGAGACTTCGAGCATTGCCCACCCCATAGCTTGTTGGAATAATAATTATTTATCTATTTAACCACGAACTCCTAACACGAACTAATTTTCCAATTATTCTTACTTAACGGTTGTAATTCCTCAATAAAATTGCGACGGCCAACCTTGAGGCAAGATCGATAGGACCATACGTTAACAAGAACACGTAAGGGTTTCAGATTAATATGAGTTAATCCATATTTATAGCTTTAATTTAATATTGATAGCTTCGATGGTCTCTTGTATAAGTGGATTGTGAATAATAAATGTTTTTACAAACAAAGTCTGGTAATCAATATAATGGGTACATGTTTGTATGGTTAGGTTAGAAATATCAGGATATAATTTTTGCATGCATGCATATTATAACCAGCATGAAATATTCCCACGGCTGGGAACCCGAGGCCCAGCCTTTGTGAGAGCGAGCCCGAGCACAGCGCAGTTTAGTTGTTACTACTGCTGTAAATACGAATTGTGCTTGCTATAACCAGATATATAGTCTTCTTTAGTAGTAGTAGTTTTACTTTGAACAAAGAGTTCAAACATCGTGTAAAAAATCAGATAGAGTACAGAAAGTACTTTTTTTCTACAATGAATTAAGTGAATTATGGTCGAGTCATAGTAAGAATTCAATAAGCCTCTTAGAAGATTACGTTCCGCTAGATTATTTAAATTAATTAAATTTAAATCCGAGGCTGTAATCGGACGTTATTTAATTTAAATCTTAGACGGAATAAAGGAGTTTCGTCAATTGAATTTGGACCTATAGGAGCAGAGTAACATTTATTTCGACCTAGTTCTATTTCAGTACAAGTCTGACAGTATGGGTGGGGCTCATTTGAATATTATACTATGATAAAAAAAAGGTAGACAGTGACAGTCTCAATTCCCCGATAGAGGTTACAAAGACGCCTTAAGAAGTTTCTATTTACTATAAAATAAGGTTGTAAACTTAAAATAGAAAAAGATAGATAAAATGTTCCCTGTAAATAACTTTTTTCCTGCTACAAATATCTAAATAGGTGACCATTTTGCACAGATTGACAATTGACAAAATGGCTGGACGTTTATATTGGAGCTAATGGTACAGCGTTATTGTTGATTGAACCATTAAGGGGAGCCTTTGATGCGCTTTTGCGATTCATACAAGTTTATAACGTTAGGGTCAGCTCACACGACGCGGCGCGACAATATTGAAAATGTGTAATGTTATGTAGTGGTATTTATTATGCAAGTAGGTTAATAAACACTTTAACACGTCGTCTTTTTACAAACTAGAGGAGGTCGGTGTTTCGTATATCGTGGTTCAGACAGTTCTGCGCTAACGCGCTTAAATAACGTTTTCCACCGGCCAGTGCGTAGGTCAGTGGATCTATTGTATATTGAGACGACTCTGAGGAATTCGGTATCGGCTGTCATTCATGGATCTTTGATATTCACAGACAGAAACTGACAACTGAGGCTTATTCATGAGTTTTCAAGTTTTTATGACGTTTATGGATATTTTCACGACTCACGAATTACCGTGACCCCGGTACGTAAAGGGCTATTGAAGGACACCGTGGATTTTAGTCAGTGCCAGTCTGACAGTCCTTCCCGTTTTGCCCTGGGTGGGAGGACTCATTTGATGATTTTACCACGATAAAAAAATGGATGATCTCACAAATTTCTGTATCGAAATTGGTTCAGCGATTTAAGCGTGAAAGTGTAATAAAAAAACTTTAGTTCGCATGTATAACTTTAAGGTTATGATTAAAGATAATAAACTAAAAGAAAATATATCAATTTATATACTTTCTTTTAGGCAAATAATGCCCATAAAATGCAATCCTACTAATAATTTAAACTTGAAAGTGTGTTTGTAACTCTATCAAGCAAAAAGTACTGGACGGATTTGAATTATATTTGACCCACAGATAGTTTACAACCTAGATTAACACATAGGATATTTTTATACCGATTTTATGTTCCAGTGGGATAATTTTTAGTTGTAACAGCTAATAAATGTATAAATGTTAAAAAAATATTAAGCGAATAAATATTTAAAACGAATATTGCACTCGCCCTTGAACTTGCGCCAGTGGCTAGTGCAATTCACCAGAGACGCGACGGGAAGCGTTAGATTGGTGCTAGTTGTAAATTCAAAAGGCGAACGTTGCCAATGTACCTGGCCAGTGGGCGATATGGATTAGATTATTATTTGCAGAGTGGTCACTCCGGTCGCAAACTTTAGAAAGAGATGGAAGAAAATTTAATTACAGTGGTATAGTTGGCAACATAAGTCAGAAGAAAACGGCAACAAAATTTGTTGATATTGGACACTAAATTTTACGCAAAAGTTACTAATGGAACTTGGAGAACTACTGGATACATTTAATTTAACTATCACTCCGCGTGCGAGTTCGTCTGTGCGAAGTTTGAAGTTTTCCTCTGTGAGTTTCTACTCCAGGCCATCAGCTTATTAGGTAACCGTGGCCACGGAATGTAGAGGGCTTTTGAAGGCTACTGAGTATTTTAATCAGTTCAAGTCTGATAGTCCTTCCCGACCCTCCCTGGGTGGGGGGAGGATTCATTCGAAAAATCACGTAATAAAATAACAAAAATTTCATGGCACGATATACTTAAGCATGTCGTTGCATTTGACGGCACGGTTGACGCAGTGGCTGAGCAATCGACTGCTGCTTAACGTGTCGCAGGTTCATTCCCCGCACGGAACAAATATTTGTATGATCTGCAAGTCGTTGTTCCCAGTCTGGGTGTTTGTGTATGTGAGTTTCTATGTTTTTAAACGCACCCACAATGCAGGAGAAATTCCTAGTGTGGGGCAACGTTTAAAAAAAAATGAACTTGTGACCATGCCGTGGCGTCAGTTTGACTGTGCCTTGCACCTTTTTCATAGAGAGATTGCGATGGACTATCCTACATCGATAAAAAAAAGAAAAGTAGCTAATCACTTTAGTTATAAAACGTTCTACAAGAGTTTAAGTTGGACTTAAGCATTGGATTAGTATCCACTGTCTCAAGATGAAACTAATTTGCTGAGTTTGTAAGTTTACCACAAGATCTTTTTATCGTGGATCGACCTAGACGCGAGTTTTAAAAACAGATTTGTTACTACAATCTTAGATTATTTTTACATTCGCAGTTGTATTTTATGCCTTAATCCACATATCAGATGATTGACTATGTTGTAGGTCTGGTCGATTCCTATGATTGGATAAATTATTTGGTTTACTTTTCCGCTTTCTTCAGTACATGCCTTTAGCTAAGTGGCCTCTCAAGCATTTAATATGTTAGCTCAAGTCCGTGATGTAAACTTAAATAAATATGGTGATTTTTGAAACTTAAATACCATTTTAGCTCAAATCTCTTACGAAAAGCAATATCAGTATTTTTTTACATATAAATAAATCCGCATTGATTTAATATTACTCAGGATGTATAAATTTAAAATGCATGTAGGTAAAGTCGAATTATTTACTTTACTTTTAACTAAGGTGGGTGGACCATGAAAGGCCATGCTCCTTCGAAGGCCAATTATTAAAATTTCGTAGTTATTGCCATGTGATGACAACTTCCTTCTATCTACATAAACATCTATCGAACTTGAATTCACAGACGCGGCGGCGAATCGCTCGCGCCACTATTTTGGCAGTACGGTCCCTCGCTTCATTGATATCGGAAATCGGCGACGTTAAAATAAGGTGGTGTACCATAGAAGGCCACTCTAACAAATAAACAGTTATTATTCGTTTATTTACTGGATAAATGAAACTAACAAATATTTAAATAATACTTTGTTTTATTCCGTAATATATAAACCACTTCTTTTTATTGTAGATTTAATCGCTATTTATTAACTTTTAGTGTTAAATGACTGATTTATTATAATGGCCTTCTAAGGAGCCTTGTTCCTAGCAAGGCCATTTGGAAGAGCTTAACAAAACTTAAGTTTAATGAATACTGATTAAAGCTAGGTTAAAAGAAAAGTGATTTATATGGTATACAATAAAACAAAGTATTATTTGATAATTTGTTTTTTTCATTTATCCAGTTAATAAACGAATAAAATGCGTTTACTCGTTAGAGTGGCCTTCCATGGTCCACCCACCTTACGTCGCACACTCCTGCTGGTGCTTTTGATGTCTTCCTGACTAGCAGACCCTCGAGAACAAATAAACGGAAACTTCACCTGGGTCTGCACACAAACTTGAATATGATATATACTATAGCGTCTAGTCTCCGTTGAGATTGCTCACTGAAACTCACATGAGAAGTTATTTCGTTAACTTCTCGACTCGAGCCAAGAAGGAGCACTTAAATATTTCCTCGTAATCAACGAATTACATAATGTTCAAAACAGTTTCAATAACAGTTTTAAACAGATTAAAAAAAAGAGGAATAATGTGTAAAGTTCTTTATTCTCTATAAAATACATTGTACTTCAACCAGACGTGATGTTGATATGAGCCACAACACGCTGTTCTTCAGAAGGGTCGTGAAATAGCTTCTTCAGGGTTGACAATCCCCATTGTCTTGGAACTCTCTGAAAATATCACTTTAGCTCTAAAACGCAAAAGGCATTTTTTTTTTGGGACAAACCCACCACACTTTTCCCAAACCACTGCAACTCCTGAAATCCAGAATCAACAGTGGCATTCACCAGAAATGCGCAGAGACAATGAATCTCAACGTGTCCTGGAGAATGAATTTATCCGCCTTGGATCCTGCAACGAAATTAAACAAAAATTAATAGTGGAGGAGTAGGAAAAATATGTTTCCACTTCCATATTTTTCCTGCAAAGAGCATTTGAAGAAACACGTTAGATTATTTTTGGGGTTAGTCATCGAATGCGTTCTTCCTTGGATGGAGCGGAAGGGACAGCCAGACTTACCACCTAAAAGTCCTCCTTTTGTTGCCCTTTGTGTTCAAGAGCCACCGTATCCTTCAGAAACAGTCTCGCGATCAGTGTCACATCTACGTCTAAAATCTTTGCGCTGACGATGACGTCGACAATGGCTCGCAATTATTATAGCGCCGCCGCGCCGCCGCGAATAAGGATATGTCGTTTGCAAAGCGGCTGCTTTCCATTAACTAACGATTAGGCTCTGATTAATTGACGTTAGGTTAAAATGGGACACATTTGTATGCGATGAGAATTAATAAAAGGGCTTTGTAACAGATTGATTGTTGTCCGTAATTGCATTGTTTGATGGGCTTTAGTTATTTATGATTTTTTTACCCAATTCTAATTACAACTGACATATAAGGTGTGGTATGGAATAATCTTTGTCTCGTTAATCTTTAGGATTTACAGGTGGAAAAGTTAAACACTTGTTTTAACAACTAAGGGAAAAAGAAAAGAATAGAAAAGCATTGATAAATTAAATTCTAAGCTATACTAAATATATAGACGGGGCCTGTAGAGGGCCAAAGCCTGCTGGGGTCGCGGGACCAAGGGATTACCGTGACCCTAGTACGTAAAGGGCTATTGAAGGACACCGTGGATTTTAGTCAGTACAAGTCTGACAGTCCCTCCCGCCCTGCCCTGGGTGGGAGGACTCATTTGATGATTTTACCACGATAAAAAGGGACAGTTGTTTTGCTAACTATTAGTTAAAATCCTAATCGTTTTTTAATAGCTGCTGTAGTTAAAACATGTAGCAATGAAATAACAGACCTTGATGAACTTGACCATAAGGGTATAACAAGTTTAATTAAATGTAACGTGTTAATAACCATATACCAAGCTTTTGTTTGTTTCTGTCTGGAAAGTCGAAAGTTATTCAGTAACCGACCGAGTTTGTTAAACTTGAACCTAACAAAACAAACCAGTTTTAGATGGTGGTCAGTATCGATCTTGTTAGTTATATCATGTGTAACTTTTATTTATTTTTTGTCTGGATAGCCGAAAATTTTAAGCAAACAACGGAGACTGCAAAAGAGACTGGGTTCCATGCTCCAACTAAAGCAATTTTTTGTTTCACTGTACAATAACGTCATAAGTTGCAGCAAACGACCCAAAATCGAAGTTGATAGTCTTCGTGCTCGCGTTTTTACCATACCTATTATTGGAATCAAATATAGCTCACAATTTAGGACCCATTAATATTAGTAGTCATTTTTACCCGTGGTGCTAGGCAATTGGGCTTTTCCCAGTTGTAATGTCCCTTTGTGCCTATTGGCCTTGTTTTGGTCTGTCTCCTGCTTGCACGGAGGGAAGTGGAAACATATTTTTCCTACTCCTCCACTATTCTTTTCTGATTAATTTCGTTGCAGGATCCAAGACAGGTAAATTCATTCTCCGGGACACGTCGAGCTTAATTGTCTCGGCGCATTTCTGGTGAATGCCACTGTTGATTCTGGCTTTCAGCAGTTGCAGTGGTTTGGGAAAAGTGTGGTGGGTTTGTCCTAAAAAAAAGGTCTTCGTGCTCCACCCAGGTGGAGTAACAAGGTGGAGCACGGGTCCGCTCCACTATAAAATTTTAACCGCAATGGGACTTCATCACTGGGAACATTATTACCTGTAGGTAATGTAACGGTTCGGATTCAAGTCCGAATCGTTAATAAATCAAAATATACCATAATTTAATTATAAGCAATTTTGTTGTTGATAGTACTCGCATTCAGATTTTTTAAGCATATGGGATTCAACGGGAATAGTTTTTGGGTACCAAAGGGAATAAAACGTTATTCTCTTGTTATGAGATACATCGGGAATACATAATTTTGTCGGCACAAATGGTGCAGTGGCTGAGCGAATGGACTGCTGCGCTTCGTGTCGCAGGTTCGATTCCCGCACGGAGCAAATTACTGTATGATGTACAAGTAGTTGTTCCGGGTCTGTGTAAGGCGTTTGTGTATGTAAGTTTATATGTTTGTAAACGCACCCATGATCCAGGAGAAATTCCTAGTGTGGGGCAAAGTTTAAAAAAAATGTGGTATCCATCGGGATTTTTTTCAAATGGGATTCAATATTGGGATCCAACGGGAATAGAGTGAAGTGAGAGTACGGAGGAGGAGCGGTACGGAGCAGAGCTGAGCTGTGAAAAGAGGTAGGTGTTTCCACTAATGTGGAGCGGGGTGGAGCAGAGTGTAGCTGGGTAGAGCGGAGCTGGGCCAATCTTCAATGTTGAGGATAATGACGTCCGATACTTTTACTACTAGTGCAACCGTCCATTGACAAAGAACAAAAATATAAATTATTTTAATTACATTAAAGTTAAATGTAATTAAAATAATTTATATTTTTGTTTAAAAGTATCGGACGATTTATAATCAACATTGAAGATTGGCCCAGCTAATTTGCCTGTCACTGTAACCGCTCCGCACTGCCTCGCATCGTCACTGTTTTGTCAACGTGTTTTCCCGATATTTTGAATAATTCCTGTCCTCTCCGCCAATGTAGTTACCTTTGAAACGGAGTGGAGAAGTGATGTGGATCGCAGGACAGCTCGTCTCCGTTCAGCTCCGCACCGTCTCAGTGGAAACACAGCCTTAGATTGTGACATTACCGGGAAATGCTGCGGTTAATGCTTAGAATCTGCGTTATGTAAACAATGACATAAACGTAAAATGTAGTAGTCTTGCTTATTCATACTGAAAATCGTATCTATTATTTCATGCAGACAAGGTTTCACTACTCTGGGCTCTATGAGAATATCAGCGCAGTGTTGTTTTTTTTAAAGAAGCTTTCAGCACATGCTGAAAGCTGTGACTTCGATGACGAAATTTCGACGCCTTTCGACGTCTCGTGCAAGACTAAATTTGTTCATTTTTTATGTGTTAGTTTTTTTATTGTTGTTTTTCTTTATATATATATATATTGTTTTTTCGCGATTAGTGTTGTTTGTTCTATTCTCTTTGAGGCAATAAATATGTTTGTTTAATGTTTCTTTCTTTCTCTTCTCAGAATTCTTCTTCTATTAATATTTCTTCGCTTTTCTCTACTTTTACTTGTCTTGATTTTTAGTGTAAATATTTGATTATATAGAACTATTTAGTCAGTCAGAAATACTCCTTTGAGAACAAATAGACTTTGTGGAATACTTGTGACTTTGGCTTCATTACCTTCAGAATATTCGATTAGAAATAGGTAGGTTAGAAATAGATCGCGAAGTTTTGTTAGTATAATTTGTGATAATACCCTCACAGGACGTTACCAAGTTACTGTGTTAATTATTGTTTACATTATTTGTTTTCATGGGTGTAAACAAATTATGTGTTTTTGGAGAAACAACTTTGAAACCTATATATTTCATTCAGTGTCTGTTAAAACTTATTTAAACTGTGATGAATGTAGTTATGGTTATTAGTAAATTAACGTGGCTGTTTTTAAATGTTATAAAAATATTTAGTTTTAATTCCGCTACAAAAATCCAAATTTCTTAAAAAAGAAATTGACCGCCTTTAACAAACAACTACAAAAAAGTTTAAAATTACTTGTGACTGTTGACTTTGTTCTTTATTTCATCGACTTTTTGCCACCGACTTTTCGAAAGAAAAGTTATTTTGTAGGTAATTTTAAACTTTTTTGTGGTGGTTTTTAAAGACGGGTACATTTTTTTTGTTCATTTATTTGAATTTAAATATGAGCGTTTGTATTTTAACTGCATCGCCACAGGTTCTTTTTTGGGTTAACAGGTTCTTTTTGTATTCTGTGATTGGGTTGGAAAATCTATAAATGAATCCATCCTTAAGTGGAGCGAAAAGAACTTTTCAATTTGTCTTTCAGGAACGCGGTAACTTTTTAAGTCAATTCTGCAAACGTAGGCGCGGTTACAGGCTCTGAATAAATAAAATCCATTATAAAATAACTTACAGTAAAGACAAAGCGTTTTTGTGCGATTCAAAACTTACCAACAAAGTGCAAATAGTGAGGGTCACCCCGCCCTTAGCTGAGTGGAAGGGACTGTCAGACTTACTGACTAACAATCAACCCTATTCCTTAGATCTTAACGTTCTAGGATCATGTTTTTTTTTTCCAAGCGTTCTCGCGACATAAAAGCGTGTTGCTTCAGAAGATTGCAGGTTCAAATCCGGCTTGCAGTCATTTTTTTTATCTATACAGGAAAGTATCAATTCGCGGTAAATTAAATTTAAAATTCATTTATGAGATGAAGAATAATGAATGAGAATAATCCATCATTTCAAATAGAGAATTTATCTGACCAAATCCATTCACCACATTGATACACTCAAAAAACAAATATAAAAGAGGTTCTTTGATTTGTGGTTGATGGACATCAACCGTACAGTACTCCAAAATTAATAATGCACATAGAAATCTTCGTCACTGTTCGGCAACGGTCGTATTCCCCGAGCGTCGGAAGACGATATGTATATAGAGTGGTTAAGTGCATTTTCTTCATGCATAATTTAGTAGAATTATGTGTTTTGTGCTAAAAGAGATAAATGTTGATTTATCAGTAACGAAATTGATTCGATAATTCGATGTAAGTAAGTAGCGAGGAAAACGAATTCACCTTTGAAAACAAAACCAAAAAGGGTGTGTAATAGCAGCTCTATATAATTCCACACAGAGAGAACACGTGCAGTCACCACCAATATATAAAGACGACTGACGGACCTTTGAGTGATCGGCGACAGCCGACGACCGCCCGAATTTTTCAATTGTTTCACATGATTCGACATTTGACATTGACTCCTGTTTCTTTCGAACAAGGTGCAATATGCAAGTGCATTGTTTAGGGCTCTCTCCGATCCAATGATTCGGGTGTTTCCGGGAATACGACAATTAGCGAAGATTTGCATGCGCATTATTAATTTGGGAGTACTGTACCTAATGTACGTTTTATGTTACAAGTGCGAGGTATTTTATGTCTAACACTTAACCACAAGCTCTAAGAACATTAGGGGTCTTCTTTATAACCAGTCCTAACCACACAGATTTTCTTATCACCCTATTAACAAGGGTTAGGTCTAACCTTATCAATTTAGAGCGGTCTGAGGTTCATGCACGAGTTCTTCAGCTCAAATAACTTTTGACTTTTGACAGGCCTGTTGGTCTAGTGGTTAGTGAACCTGACTGCTATGCCGGAGGTCGTGGGTTCGATTCCCACCCAGGACAAATGTTTGTGTGATGAGCACGATCATTTGTTCTGTGTCTGGGTGTAATTTATCTATAATATATATGTATTTAGAAATATATAAGTATGTTTATCAGTTGTCTAGTACCCATAACACAAGCTCTGCTTAGCTTGGGACTAGATGGCGTTGTGTGATAGTTGTGGAATATTTATTTATTTTATTAAAATAAGTCTATTTTAGAAGCTTTTATTTACTTTCACCTGCCCCGTTGTCTGTAATCAAATCTGGCAAGTTAAATTCGATCCAGTTCCCGGTTTCCGATTGAGCTGAAATTTTGCAAGTATATGTATATCGCGTGACAATGCAATATAATGATGATATGGAGCTGATCTAATGATGGAGCTGGGAGGTGGCCATAGGAACTCTGTAATGAAACGCCGCAAAGCCATCAAGTTTAGACTCGTTTGATTCGTCTTGATAAGTACTTTGTTTAGTTTTTGTTTAGTTTAGTTTACGTAACAGACGAAAATACACGTGTCAATTATTTTTTGATAAATCTAACTGACAGACGAATTAGATTTTTTCAGTCATATACTAATATTGGGAGCGTGGTACGCCGAACGGCATACAAAATCAAGTCTTAATTTTTTATATTAATGTATGTACATAGAAGCAGGATACAAAGATCCAAGAAGTTTCCGAAGGACATTCTCTAAAAGTGTCTCAGCTATCTCTGTCAGTCTAGTATTACGTTAAAATTAGACCGATTTTAAAAAGCAGACATTTCCAATTTGTTTTTTCTAAAATTAAACGTTTACGAAATTCTTTGAAAACTTTTCGGAATTATCTTGCTTAAACATATGAAATTTCATAAAATTTGTCCCGTAATTTTTGAAAATTAAGGTTTTGTAAGTTTATAAGACCAAGAGATACGCCAATTTAAACATTAAAGCATTTAATTTACATTTATGTTGGTCATTCGCGGTAACACCTCTGGTTTAAGTACCTAGCTACCATACTACCTAGCACTTAAAATAGAATATACTTTATTGTACACCAAAATAAAAAAATACTAGAAACTTAAAATAGTACATTAACAGCTTTTCTTTTCAAGGCCCTGCTACCGCAAGGTCTACCTTCAATCATGTTATTTACCATCGGAACAGTATATGACGTTCGCCATACAGGGTGGTAGAAAGTCAGTTAGTAAAGCATATTCCCAAACATAAAGTTTTCCACATTCCTTCATTTTTTGTTCGTACAATCATCAAATGAGTCCTCCCGCACTGGATATAGCTGAAGGTTCTGTAAGACTCGTACTGTCAAAATCCACAATGTTCCTTCGGTTGTCATTGTGTTCCAAGGCCTCGGTCCATCCTTAAAGTACTATTTCCGGCTTAGGCAAGAGATTTTCCAGCTGTACTCAATCATATACCAATTCAATTCAATTTATTTAATAACAAACATACGTTTCAGTCGGAACAATGTAGATTTTCCTTTGGGTTAAATTGCCTATCAATGATTTAATAACCACTGCTTCCAAATACTTCACCACCCTGTACACTGGCTTGACATAAGTCGTTAATAATAGAAGGTAATCTAAAAACGGTGTTGGTTCAATGGGTCAAGTTTTATTTGTTTTCACATGGGGCCTTAACCTAATTTAATGTTTGTTTGTCTTCTAAAGCAGAAGGTTGTCGTTACCGAGTTAATTTAGCCGCCAAAAATGTAAATTCAGGTTCCCTGGTATTTTCAAAACTCAAACCATTTATTACAAGTAAGGTAGTTACCAATATGCACCTTTAAATTGTCAAAAGACAATAAAATAAAATGAAAATATTACAAAATTATTATAGTGCTTAGTAACAAAAGACATAACAACTGTGAAAGTACTGTAGATGCCTATTCCAATGCGTAGATCTCTATGGAGAAGAATGGGCAAGAAATTTCATGGACACTTTCTCTGCAAAATTATTATTACAGAACCTTTGTTATATCATACATTTTCAGATGGTACAAACATTACATAAGTACGATGTACGATGTAATTTAAAAGAGTCCATCCTACTTCCTACTAATGTAGATAGATAGATAGATAGATAGAATACACTTTATTATGCACACCATATAAATTATTAGTACAGAGTATATCTTATACATAGGGTGACACAATGGGCGGTCTTATCGCTAAAAGCGATCTTTTCAAGACAACCTTTGGATGGATGTATGAGAAAGGAGAAACAATACTGTTGGTAGTCCGAGGTGTACAATTTGCACATAGAAAAAAAAAAACATACATACAAACATTATATATACAAGACATAATACTTATAAAGATAATAAACAAAAAACAAAGAAGCATTTTAGCTACACGTTTAAGGAGAAAAGTAGTGGTTTTTTACTAGATTTTTAAACGTGGACAAGGTTTGAGCCCGCCTTACTGACAAGGGCAGGGCATTACATAGCCGTACTGCTTCGACTGTAAAAGATTTGTCGTAAAAGCTGGAAGAATCTAATATCCTATCCTACTAAAATTATAAACGGTTTGGATGGATGTTTGTCAGTCTTTCACACAAAAAAAAAACTGAACGGATTTGGAGAAAATTTGGTACACAGATAGTTTATATTCTGGATTAACACATAAGGTGTTTTGTCCCGATTTTCCAATGGGATTATATTCGAGTTGTAGCGGGTGAAACCGCTGGCGACAACTAGTAGTAAGTAAACTTAACTAAACTTTTTTAATAGTTGGAGGTGTTTAAAAATGTGAAAGTAATGAACTTTGTCACGGTCAGAAAACCAAAGCTCCAGAGAACATTAATTGCTCTTACAGCGCGTTGAGCTGAAAGCCATTTTTCTACTAAACGTTTTGACAATTTTTTTACTCAGATTTCAGTACATTTATGATGAAAAACGGTTTGCTTGCTTTTTAATTTTACCCAATTAAGTTATCAAGTTCACATTCTTTAAATGATTCCCAATTGGGTCACTGAACAACACCCACTTCACCCATTTTCTACTTAATTGGATAAAGACTTGACGGGGCCTGTAGAAGGCCAGAGCCTGCCGGGGTCGCGGGACTCACAAATTACCGTAACCCCGGTACGTTACGTACGCTACTGAATGACACCGTGGATTTTAGTCAGTACAAGTCTGACAGTCCCTCCTGCCCTGCCCTGGGTGGGAGGACTCATTTGATGATTTTACCACGAAAAAAAAAATTGGATAAAGACTAGCTTTTACTAATAGTAAGTAAGTAAGTAAGATCGGCATCCAATCGCACCGGATGAAGCTGAATATCAGTATTTTACATGAAACGACTGCCTGTCTGACCTCTACAACCCAGTTATTCGGTAATACGATATCCTTGGCAAGATTGGTTGTCAGAGTTTTGAGCTTCTGACTACGTTAACAGTAACGACTGTCAAAGATCTACAAATGACAGCCGGGACCAACGGCTTTACGTGCTTTCCGAGGTATGGAGGAAACTCGCTATGATAGATGATAACCCATCCACAGAACAACCTCGGCAAGCGCGGCTTAATCTGGAAGATTG
This sequence comes from Agrotis puta, assembly GCA_943136025.2. Taxonomy (NCBI): domain Eukaryota; kingdom Metazoa; phylum Arthropoda; class Insecta; order Lepidoptera; family Noctuidae; genus Agrotis; species Agrotis puta. The sequence continues at coordinate 16,801,606 of OW964176.2, read as the reverse complement.
GCCTGTGCGGCTGTAATTATATTTAACCACGATCTCCTCCAACAACACTCACATAAGTTTAATTAGTTCTAAGAGAGACAAGAAGTCATTCAAGTAACGCAACTTGTTCAGATGGGTCGAACATCTGCGCAGAACTCACTCTTATTGTTTTCGCTGTCAGTACAGGAAGTTTAGAATTTCAAGGGAGAAATCCGTGTGTTGTACTTTGAAATACATGCTATGTAGGTACTTGGGAAGTGTTTGAGTAATGCAGGGAAATAAGGATTTTACTTTAAATCCCATGTGTGCTATAAATAATTGGTCGGTGGAATATCTCATCAGGTATCCGTGACCCTGGAAGGAAAAGGGCCATTTAAGGATCACCGTAAATTTTGGTCAGTACAAGTCTGAAGCTAACTCCAGTTTCGCCCTGGGTTTTCGCCTAGGGTTTCAGGGATTCATTTTGTGATTTTACTACGATGAAAAAATGCGGCGTACGTCGCTTAATAGTTGGCCGCACCAAGCAGGTTAGGCGATCAGTGAATGAATGCCACGAAGCAGTACGGCCTCTTAGGCACATCTAGCTGTATTGTGTTGCTCATCGTGATAAATCGTTGTCGAACCGCAGCTTGCTGTATAAAATTCAAGTAAGTCGCTAAATAATTTTATTTACTACAATTATTGTGGTGTGACCGAGGCCTGCTAGATACGAGGACACTTATCGATCACATTTTTTTTCATGCGTTAATTCGCGGGACTGAAACGCAAAGGGCGTGTAAATGAACAAAGTGGTTTTTAGTCCCAGTTTGCTACTGACCTCCGCCATTCGCTCCACCATGTCCTCCCGGACACAATGGTAAGACTCTCGCGTACCCTCCCGCTGATCCGACACAGGAACCTCATGAAACAACCGTGTCACGTGCATCTGACAGAGAGGTGTGGACGCCGTGGTGCCTCTTCAGCTACTCCTCAAAAAGGGGGCCTTACAGCTTGCGAATTGGCATGTTCCATCGTTCCTTGAATAAATAAATAAATAAATAAAATATTCCACAACTATCACATAACGCCATCTAGTCCCAAGTTAAGCAGAGCTTGTGTTATGGGTACTAGACAACTGATAAACATACTTATACATTTCTAAATACATACATATTATAGATAAATTACACCCAGACACAGAACAAATGATCGTGCTCATCACAAAAACATTTATCCTGGGAGGGAATCGAACCCACGACCTCCGGCATAGCAGTCAGGGTCACTAACCACTAGACCAACAGGCCTGTCTAAATAAATGGAACAAAGAATATTTTTTAATGAAAATAAATCCTGCTTTAAGTCAGAAATCCTAAGAAACTACAACTTTACCTACCACCTATTTACCTACAAACATCTCCAGAGCTAGTTCACTAGTTCCTGTGCAAACAAACTAGGATAAACGTGCCAAGAGAAGCAACGAGCTCTTTATGTGCCGAGCACCTACTTTGAACAGGGTTGTCGAACTGTGCCATTCTAAGAAAACGACTAAAGGTGCATTCACACACATCAATTACGTTACGTTACCGTCACGTCACCGACAACGGATCGGTGACGGTTTGTGTACGTATCCACAAACTCCAGTCACCGTCACGTCGACGGTTTGACTGAATCATTGAACAATATGTATTATTATCTAAGTTGTTCCGACTACCAATGTGTTGTCAGAACTTATGAATTCGAATCTAATAGGGAGTATTGTTTATTTAAAAGATTTAAGTTAGACGGAAAAACTGCAGCTTGTGTGCAAATCACAATATTTTTCACATATGCTTAACATTTACCTTTTCATTTTAAATAAATTGAACATCAAAATTCAATTTAATTGCGCTGTTTGCTTTACTTCGTTTGTTATCAATTAGAAGGTTGATGGTAATTTATGAACGGGAGCAAGTTTTGTCCAGTTAAGGCCCTTCATGTGTATAATATGTGTTTGTTGAGTTTTTAATTAAAAACATTGATTGCTTTGACTTTTACACTGTCTGGTAATTTCAAACAAAAGGAAGTTTAGTCATTTTGGCAGTCTCTGTGTGTGTAGTCTGGTATTTAAAAGAAAAGTTGTTTGGCGAGCATATTACAAATAATGTTAAGTGAAAAATTAAGATAAAAACCCGCTGACTACTTAAAAAGGGGCCTAAAAATAACGAACCAAAAAAAAAATACAAATAAAGATCCAGAAAGAAATACATTGGTGAAACTGAACAATATTCTGAAAAATTCAAGCATAAAATTATAAAGATTTATTTTTTCACAGTAAATACAATTTCTTTCTGTCCGAAAATGAAACAGATAACTGAAACATGAATAAATTTTATTTTGCATAACATACTGCGTGTCCCTATGGAAATATGTCGGTCTTACGTTACCGATGAAGACATTTGATCATGTACCGAGATGAATGTTCCAATTACTGATCCTTCAAGAAAAACGTATGTGTTTATTTATCCTTTTTTTCTGCACGTTTTTCATTTGTTCATGAAATGAATTCAGAGTCAAATTGATTGAATAAATAATAATAATAAGCAAGGCAGCAGAGGCATACCTTATGATATAATATCATCTTTTTATAGTTATATTAACACACTTCACACTTTGAGTTATATTTCAGATTAAAATATGAATCGCGAATCCGTGAATCTGTTTTCTTTTAAGAAGTACATCACTTACAAGAAACAGGGTCTATGCTAAGCTACTAAGAGTAATTTATGGCACCATTACTTACAATAAGGGTTAATGGAGACAGTTTAAAGGGAGCCATTAATTGACACGGCTAGCATAGGAAGCCTCGAAGCGTTCCATGGTCTGTTTTCATTTATGGATATTGTTTTTTAAGGTGGTAATCGTGAAACGGCAGCGTGGTTTGCACATAGAGTTGCATCTCTGTCTGCTTTTAGCTCAAAACATGTATCAAATAGATCTCCGTGTTACCACTGTCACGCGCCATGTAGGAGGCGAAGTTCTGGGTTAATATCGTCATGCCAGCGACACGAAGAAGAAGGTGGTAAAATGGTCTTACTGACTAATAACTTCACCCAGTTTCTTCAGTTGCCTTAAAGACTGTAAGTCCTGCTACCCCAAGAAAGTAATTTATCCTGTATCGTGGGTGCGTTTACAAAAAATTAAACAAACATATACAAACAACAACGTAGTTCAACTAAGTAGTTATTTCGGGTCTGGGTGTTTGTGAAATGCAAGTGTGGAACACACAAATATTTGTATCGTGCAGTAATCGAACCCGCGACACACAGTGCTGTAGTCAACGTTCAGCCGTGCCATCGGTAACAATAGTTATTTGATATGCAATTCTGCAAAGTTGTTTTTTAGCGCGAGTACTTGAATTGAAAACTGAGCAAGCGAAGGACTCTAGGATTGATCCGCGAGCGAAGCGATCGGATTAAATATAGAATCCTAAGTTTAGCGAAGTTTTCAAAGGCACGAGACGCAGAATAACTTACAGACTGCTGCCGAGCGCAATACACAACTTTTCAGCTCACTACAGCGAGGAAATGCAGTGGGGCCGGCTCGTCTATCCGTGTAGACAATAATTGAATAAGACGTGTTCGAATTTTGAAAACACTTTGTGCTCTAGAGCGCAAAATCGAGTTTTGCGCTTAGATTTTGAATGAAAAATAGAACCTTTCCGAGCGTGTGAGGTGAAAAATACATATTGTTACACATCGAGGGTTCGTGCAATCAATACGAGGAACTAAACAAGGCGCTCGCCGCTGTGAATAAATTGCTCGTTGCTCGATGCGAATGGTACATTACGACCCCATGGGTCAGTACCCACCTTAATGTTCAGCTGTCTTGTATAGCCGAGTTCGAAAATATCCATATACTTTAGAACCTTATTCTAGTTAAATAAGGTTTAAAAGTGTACACATATTTTAAAACTGGACTGTAGCTGAATTGTGATATTTTGTCTGGTCTAAGTTTAGTTATCTATTAAACGGAGTTTACAGACTAGTTTTCTGCGTCGTGGGTGCGTTTTTTATATATGAAAAACTCATATACCTTCTTAAAACGGTATAAGAAACACAATATCCTATTATCGTCAATCACGTGCGCGCCAGCTGGACTAATAAATCAGTAAGCAACAGAAATGACCCGATCCACAGGAATTTGTTCCAACAACGCAACGATTACTGGATCTGAGCGAACAACTACTCAATTGACACTTCCTACTTTACTAAATATTAGCACTTTTGTGATTCCTTACAATGCCGTGGCTGATTTACTGGCACTTGTTCTTTTTAGAATACACTGATTAAAACCGTCGCAGGAGTGATGCATGTCATCATCATTTGCCTAGCCTTTTCCCAACTATATTAGGGTTGGCTTCCAGTCGAACCAAATGCAGCCGTATTTTACATAGAGCGACTGCCTATCGGGCCTCCACACCCCAGAAACGATACCCCATGTTAAGACTTGTTGTCAGACTTTAAGAGCTTCTGACTAATAGTAACGATTGTCAAAGATCTCCAAATTACAGCCGGGACTAACCAAGGAAACTCGCTATGACAGATGGTCACTCATCCACATACCAACCTCGGCAATCGCGGCTTAACCCGAAAGATCAACCTGTGCGGCTGTAATTATTTAGCAACGAGCTCCTCGGGAGTGACGCACGTATGGAGTCTTAAATCTGAGCTGCGTTGTCAATTTATCTGGTTCACCAAGATCTGCTCAGAACAGTAACAAAACTTCATCGCTAGGATTTGAATCCACAGCCATTGGCGTAAAAGGCTATTTCTTATTCCACTAAGCTATTTCTGTTGGACCTACAGCGAAATGATATTTATTCTCATTACCTGTATGAGAATTAAGTATTTGTATTCATTTACGAACATAGATTTTAATAAAATTGTTACTAACACTATGATAAGTTACGTTATTTGAATAAATAATTGAAATATGTACCTACTCGTATATTTAGACAGCAGAGAGCGTGCAAAAATTATGAAACATAAATATTGTGTAGGCAAAATTAAATATTTTTTGGTACGGAAAAAAGTCCGCGTCGGCTCATAGCTCGAGCTCAATCTCCTATTCCAGCACGTGTTGTATACGTGTTCTATTATATGAAAAGGAATTAAAACTACAAAAAGTAAATAGAAATTCAGAAAACGATTTAAAGTATCAATAAACTTTATTAAATGGAATTTTTGGGCCGGGGCGTGTCGCTACACGTAAATTTTTGCCTTAACTAGTTATACAGTTATTACCTGTAAGGCATAACTATTTTAACAGAGATAGTTAATTTCTGACGAAGTAGATCCTTGAGCTAAGTTCTTGTATTCCCTAACTCCCAAATTCCCAATTAATGTCCGACCTTCGTGGAATACAAACTAATTTATACAAGTAGAAGAAGTAACCTTAAAGGCATACTCATGTAACGTGTATTAGTTATCGTATTAGCCGCACAGGAGAGCGGTAAACCTCCGCTCATGTAGGCGGTAAGCGTCGCGCAGGGAAGCGTCAATGTCTTTGTCAAACAGACAGGCGAAAGCGAAGCGAGTCCGAAGCGATACCGAACCGAAGCGAGACGTCAGTCCGATAGTTCTGTCACGCTATCGGATCGCTTTCGCTTTTCTATGTGAATGGATTCAAACAATTCCATACATTACAAATAAAAACGCCTCGCTTCGCATTCGTCACGCCTGTCTGTTTGACAAAGGCTTAACTGCCGCGCAGGGAAGCGGTAAGCTCCGCTCATGTAAACGGTAAGAACCGCTGTGGGAGGCGGTAAGAACCGCGGTACAAATATTTGTATGATCTACAAGTAGTCCGGGTCTGGTTTCTTGTTCATGGAGATTGTTTTTGAACGCGCCCACGTTACTAGTAAGATCCGCATCACCGCTCGACCGCCCGGATTGACTGATTTGTGTGACTACCGCCTTACATATCTAAGTTTATAGGGCACACACGTAGAATGAACGAACGATTTGCCCTATCTTTCCTTATTAGATTACTGACAGAGGTCGAAGCCGCTAAAGTGCGGCTTGTGTCAGTCCAATTGTTGTGTTCCACAATGGTAGACGGTAAGTTTTTCTATACTATATTTTTTTGTAGCAGTAGTTGTGTCCCACGCGCGTTGTGTCCTACGCGCACCTCAAAGAGTGTCAGCAAAATGACGGGTCCCCCCCTCTAGAGGGCCAAAGCTTGCCGGGGTCGCGGGACTTACGAATTACCGTAACCCCGGAACCTAAAGGGCTATTGAAGGACACCGTGGTCAGTACGAGTCTGACAGTCCCTCGCGCTCTGCCCTGAGTGGTAGGACTTATTTGATGATTTAACCACGATAAAAAAGCAGTAGTTGGCATGTTCTTTTACGACCTAAAACATAGGAGGTTATTTCTTTTCTCTGCCTCCTCCTGTAGATCCTCTGCAAGAGGACCTAGACAAAACGATATTCATTACCTGATATAACGATGCTGGTAAAACATGCATGATATATTATTGTGTATAGTCGAAATTATCCCTTATAGTTAGAGTGATCAATCAGACTTCTTCTAGCCACTCAACCGTCAGGCCCACGTGGCTAGCAGTGGCGTACCGAGATTGAATCTAGGAGGGGTTAAGATGCATCCACGAGGCCCTTTTCTTTTAGGATGCAAAAATATGACTTGCCTCCGCTGCTCGCGCAAGGCCCCTTGTTGTAAGATGACTTGGTATCAGCTTTGCGAGACCTTTTTGACTCTTTCAGTTCCCAGTTAGAAATAAAACATAACCAAGTTATCTTGCAACAAGGGGTCTTGCGCGAGCAGTAGGCACTAGACCTAAACGGGATCGTTGGCGAAATCAGCATAGCGATACCACTTAGGTTCTTTCAGTTCAGTACAGTTCTAGAACAAACCCTGGTAAATTATGGTAGCGTGAATCGAGTTGGTTTGAACAAAGTTAGACCAAATCCGGTCGTTGTTACGATGCATACAGAAGACTATCAAAGTATATTAAAGAGTGAACATCTTTCAGCTATTATGAAATTGACGAACCAATTTACGCTCCTTCCAGTTGTAGACCCAGGGGTGGTAAAAACAGGAGCATATAAGTACGAAGATGGTACCCGCTATGTTGGTGAGTGGAATTCTAAGGGCCAGAAGCATGGCATGGGACATCTGGTGCTACCTGATGGCACCAGATACGATGGCTCGCTGATCGGAGGCCTGTGCTCCGGGCTGGGTGTCATGGCGTTCCCTGATGGTGCTAAGTGAGTATTACAACGTAACGTACATAGGTTTCCAGTTTCTGAAAGATTAGAAAAAAGTGTACCTAATAGTTCGTCCACATTTCGCCAATTTTATTTTAAAGTTTCGTATAAAAAGTGTGCAAGCATATTGTCCGTAACCAATAACATAAAACTTCGTCTCACAACGCAAGATCTATTACTTTGCATCCAGTTGCCTCCTCCTTCTACGAAGCAGTAATGCCAGCGAGGTAGGAGGCGAAACACGCGAGTCTTCCACCTATCGACCCAACCGCTGCGAGAGACGTCCAAACCGTCGGACTTCTCGTTGGCGATGGCTTTGTAGGCACGGGTTTGCGTAAGGCGAGTAATGGGTAGTTCGCCGTCTGATCAAGGACCAGATCTGAGTCCACAACGCGTATTGTTCCATGCTAACACATGCAAAGGTTGATAGCATTGCTTGTCACATCGGCAGGTACTTAGTTTCATAACGATAGTATTATTTGAGTTATCTAGATCTATCTATATCTGTGCCTTAATATCATACAGGTATATATTTCATACGCGATAAGGTGCTCATAGATGTAAATACTTACGTCATATAATATTTGCTACATTTTCCATCTCTATATTTTTCACTTCACTTGTTATCTTTCACTCGCTCGTAATGCGACCCTGATCCGATTCATATAATATAATTTATCACTATTGTATTCTTGTTTTACAAGATATTTAGAAAGAAGCCCGTCTTATCTATTGGAATATTGAATTCTTTGTAATAACCTGTCGAAAGTGTCAAATGATATCTCTATGAATACAAGTAAATTGAACAAATAATTCAATAGGGCATCTAAAAATATTCTGCCAGACTTGCCATTGTGTCTAAATTGCTATTTATTTTAGGAACTTCCTATTACTCGTATGTGCTCTAGTATAATATTTTATGGAAAGGTAAAGCAAAGTTTGTGTGTTTGTTTGTAGGAAGTTATCTTTAGCAAGTTTTAATTTTGACACATTTATTTTTATTTGCACATGCATCCTATGTTATCCTACTTCCTACTTTTATTAATTTGAAAGTGGGTCACGTTAAAACCCCATAACGGATTTGGATGAAATTTGGTGTACAGATAGTTTATAATCTGGATTTATTCACGGGGTATCTTTTATCCCAGCATTACAGTCCAGTGGCATAGTTTTCGACTAAAACACTGGCGAAACCGTGGGGAAAAATCTAATACCAACAATATTCTATTCTCGCTTTTGTAGAAGTGCAAGAATAACAGCACTATTGTTTTTGAAAACATTTCTGAAATAAAACATTATTTTCACAACTTCACAACAGTATTATTTATAGAATTTGTTTGTTATGCTGATAGACTTGAGCATTCACTTGTAACAGAACATCGAGCATTCGCCGTTTTTAATATATAAAAGAGTCAAACTCAAAATACTAAAATCACTACGAACATTTTTACGATCTTTCTAGCGAACGCTTTGGTCATAAAGATGTCAGATTTGACAGTCGTCTCGACAAAAAGCTCGCCAGAACGTTCTTCAGAATGCTCGCTAAAACGCTCTCGATTGTTACGTTTTTTTCTGTAATGTAACATTCGCAAGAATGCTTATTAATGCTCAAGTTTATCAGCACCTTCATAGATTGTGAGAAATATAAGAATGTCTGTTTATTATTGCACTATGTTCTTCTACCGAGTGCCTTTCAAATGCAAATGCTGAAATAAAGTTGATATTTATGATGTTTTTCTCATGCCAGTATTAGATTGAATTATTAAAATACTTATTTTTCTTCATGAAAAAGCATTTGTTGCATTACTAATTTCGGTAGGAGTTTCGACGATCTTTGAAACTATTCCAATTCCATGATTATTTAGTTTTCATTTTTGAGTGGAATTCGTTGTCAGTTAAAAGACTCGCCTTCATACTAAACTAATGGCTTCTTACAAACTTTGTACTTGAAAAGGTATAAAGTTTGAAATAAATAGCTAATTTGAAAGTTCAATTAGTTGTAATTCTCAGTTTACTCTATTAAAGATACGAGTATGTTCAGTCCTCGACTTTATTACTTAATTTACGACTATGTCTTTATTATGTGTTAATAAAATTTTAAAATAGTAAACTTAGATGAACGTATCCATCAAATAATTATTGAAAAAAACCGAACGAAACTGACAGATCACAACTCTGTCCATCTCAGTCCTAGCTTCGAATAAGTCGTTTTTTTTTCTTTATGCTGAAGTACAATCTCGTTGTGACGGGGCCTGTAGAGGGCCAAAGCCTGCCGGGTTCGCGGGACTCACGAGTTACCGTGACCCCGGTACGTAAAGGGCTATTGAAGGACACCGTGGATTTTAGTCAGTACGAGCGTGCCAGTCCCTCCCGCACCCTGGGTGGGAGGACTCATTTGATGATTTTACCACGTAAAAAAAAAAGTACGATCTCGTTAAACTCGCGAGATCTCGCCCTTTAAAAAGGCCAGGGTCTAGCGAGGACACAGCATTCACTAGCGAGGAGGTGGATCCTACTTTACCTAACCCACATTTATTTCTGACGATACGATCTTATGAGCCGCCATAATTATGAGCTCAACATCGAAGCAGTTAGCAACTAGACATCTACTTACGGGTCTATTCACCCTTAAATGTTTAAATTATTCCATCTTAAGATACACAAGTACCTACTAATCTGTATCATCTAATTACTATGCGAAAATGTCAGTTTACTGATCATACAGCTTAGATATAATTTACTTACCTTATTAACCTCAACGCCAGGAGGTCTACTCTCTTCTTCCTGCAACGAAGATCCGGGTCCGTACAAATATAATGTAACTCGAAACTTTTGAGTAAACCCTACTTTCTTTTAGTGATGAATTCATAAACACTGTCAGCAGATTGGGATTCGGGACAACTGTCTGATCACATTTCCACCAAATTCTAGTTCACATCTCTAACTATTCTTATTATATCTACTGATAAATCGCTCGAAAGTTTGTTCTAGCTACGGGTTTCGTACCTATATAGTAGCACCCCTGAGTCTGCGTCCTAAACACACCAAAAAAGTGACAACTCAATCTACGTAATCATATTAAGTTCGAAATTTGAAATGCTGCTATCGGCTCGACGACCATGTTCGAGTTCCATGGACAAAATCAACGCAGTGCATATGGCGTTTTGTTACGTACTGACAGTCGCTTTGGTTATGACGCAGTCTTTACTTTTTTTTTTTTTTTTTCGTGGTAAAATCATCACCACCCAGGGCAGGGCGGGAGGGACTGTCAGACTTGTACTGACTAAAATCCACGGTGTCCTTCACTAGCCCTTTACGTATCGGGGTTACGGTGATGGGTAAGTCCCGCGACCCCGGCAGGCTTTGGCCCTCTACAGGCCCCGTCAATATGCTGACACTCCTTGAGGCGCGCGTGGAACACAACGCGCCGTCACGCAGTCTTTACTTCACAAGGTTTAAGTGTGGATTTTCACCCAATTATTCAAACAGACTGTATAATACACTTTTCTTAAATAAGCCTTAGAAATAAACCTAAAGGAACATTGTTCGGTACAAAGGAATTTCGTGTTTATATTTCATCTGAAATATATACAATGATAATGAGATTGTAATCTCAAATACTTTGCGTTGATAGATATGCTTTCTTAGGCCATCATACTTCATTTGAGACGCTATTTTTGTTTACCAAATGACTGAGGCAAATTGTTGAAAGTGGCATGAAATAAAATAATAATTTGAATAATGAATAACCTCAAGAGAGGAGGGTGGAGATTATAGTCATCGGTGCTGACGATGTGTCACTCGTTGTTCTTTGAATCCTCGATGTGACGGCAATCTGAGATGACCAAATTAAGATCTGGCGCAGGACTCACTGTTTTTTTTTTTATCGTTGTAAAATCATCAAATGAGTCCTCCTACCCAGGGCAGAGCGGGAGCGACTGTCATATTACTTAGCAAGGTTTTTCTCAAAAACTGCGCGGTATACGCTATGTACGAAGTGGTTGGTGAGGACTATCAAATCGATCGCAGTGCGCGATGAGAACAAACAGGGGACACCCGAGGAGTGACGATTGTTTCAATTTTAATACATCTAATATACCACAACGTATTAAAGTACTCTTTTAGGTTTTATTTAATTATTAATGAAAATATAAGCGAAATTAAAAAAAAACAATCTAGTCGGCAAGAATTGACAGATCTTATGTCCCCAAATATGGTGTCAGTTGGAGGTCGCGCATTCGCAACCCGATTGTTTGCAGCAACCAGCATTCTGTGGTTTCTCTCTCAGAGGAAAAAGACGTGAGTTTATGTATGTATATTCTAAAAAATCTCTTTCCCAAAACTCGTGAAGGGAGAAAAGAAAAATTAAAATTTACATAACTTGCTTCAGTGATCCAATCAAAATATTTGTTTACAAAACTCGACTGAGATTTTAACATCTGTTATTTTGTTTTAAATGTGGTTTTATACTTCTTTATAAGTGTTCAAGTTTCAGTCGGTTTTAAATTAATAAGTCGGTTTTAAAGTATTTTGCTGGTATATAAGTAAGTAAACTTTTCTTCGTGAATGAAAAATATCTGAAGTCGAAAATAGTTCCCATCTGAGAGAACTTTAATTAAAGCAATTATCCAAAAGGGCGATTTGGAAATTATTCACGTCTGGCAACATTCATTGTGAACTGAAAAATCTCTAGTACATTTTGGCTCTAGACAAATTGAAGCGGTAATAATAGATGTGGCTATGTGAATGGCTATTGAACTTTTTTCCACTTCATTTTCTTTTAGAGTTCTGTACTCCAATAAGAAGATTTGTCATAGTTTTGCAATGATCATCTGCTATTCTATTCTGTCTGGGATTTAAAATCAGTTTTTTTTTTATACATGTTTGACTGTTAAATCTTACTTTATATAAAAACACCAGCATGACCGCGCGGCATAAGTGTTTGGTGGACTGACTGCGATCAGTAATTGAACCTGCAACATTCTGAAAGTTGCAGGTTCAATTACTGATCGCAGTCAAATTTTTTTTCCCATTAAAAAGCTTAACAATTTGCGATACAAGTGAAAATTCTTTCATACCTAAAATCAACTCCTGATTTAACTCCATTATTTCTGAGGCCGTACAGCCTGTTGACTGAAGCAAGAACTATAACTAACTAAGATTTATAGCAGTGAGACAGATGCCATTCTTAATCAGTAGGTACCTCATTCTACGCCTAATGGATATAAATTAATGAGGAAATGCTTAAAGGATTTTTTCAAAAGCTGCCATTCAAGTTGAACTGTATTTTTTTTATTATGGAGCATGCACCTCCTGATCTGTGTGTATATGATATGCATTTGTTTCCAGGTACGAGGGCGAGTTCATGCAAGGCTGGTTCCACGGTCACGGGGTGTTCTGGCGTGCTGATGGCATGAAGTTCGAGGGGGAGTTCCGCGGAGGAAGAGTTTGGGGACTTGGTAAGATGACTATTTGATTTATAGGGTTTCTTACCCTAGGGTATTATGGGACCCTGTTACTAAAACTCTACTGTCCGTCCGTTGTCCGCCTGTATGTCATGAACCGAGAAAGTTACACAGTTGTAATTTCTACAGATGATTAGTTCGGTTGCTCCTTTAACAATAAACAATAAATAAAATGAAGTCAAGTCTCAGATGCCCTTCCACTTAACCCGGGTTGAGGAAATCCATGAGACAAATTGAAATGAAATTCACACGAAAAATATAAATCAAACATTTTATTCAAATCATAGCTTATTTGGACAGGCACTCCATTTTCAAACGATATAAGCCTAGAGCTCAATGTTCAGTCCATTAACTCTTTTAGGAATATTTAATAACTGAAAACATTCAATTTAAAATGTTGATGTAGTACCCACCATTTTAGGTACAAACAGAATTTTAATGAAGTCAGTGAAGTGAATGAAATTGTTCGTCAAATAACTGGAATTGGCAAGCTTTACAGAGATTAAAATAAGCATTAACACTTTATTATAATCTCCCAAAATTTCAACCTTTTATATTTTGTCAGAATTTACTGTGTGGGTAAAATTCACCTATCTTTAAATGTTTGTTTGAAAGACTCGTAATTTATTGTAACATTTTTTTTTCATCATGTTAATAGTTTGTGATGATGAAATCATCATTATTATATTAGCCGTAGGACGTCCGCTGCTGACATAGTCCTCCCCATGGATTTCCAATAGGACCGGTTCGAAGCGGCTTGCGTCTTACGAAACGTCTTACTTCTCTTTACGAAAAAACAAAACAAAAAAAATATAGTGTGACCGCAAGTGCTGTTTCGCGCCTTAGGTGTTTGTGAAATATGGAAGCGAGCCTTAACACAAGATTTCTGATTTTATCGCAGTATTTACATTGTACTTTAAGTAACTACTTACTGCGTTTTTTGTGTGGAAAACTAAAAAAGTGCCTCTAGTGTACGAACAGGAAACTTTTAATTTTCCGATAAATTCACGTCAAAGTTACTGTTCACTTTACATCATAAAAACGTGAAAACTTATGATATTGGGCTTCTGACCACTTCAGAATTCAGAATTTCGCCGCTGGCGTTGTAACACCAGACAGTGAACGTCATAAACACACGTCGTACATTTATCAACGTCTCAGTACTTTCGGTCAAACTATATGACATGTTATACTAACAAAAATGCTAAGCTCAAGATTTCATCTTAGTGAAAACGAGACTATTCCATTATTTCTACTAGACCTTTATGAAAAGTCTTAAGGCTTTCTTTTTTTTATCGTGGTAATATCATCAAATGAGTCCTCCCACCCAGGGCAGAGCGGGAGGGATTGTCAGACTCGTACTGACTAAAATCCACAGTGTCCTTCAATAGCTCTTTACGATCCAGGGTCACGGTAATGGGGTGCTAAGACAGGAAACCTCCACGTGCGCCCGTGGACTGGAGTTCCCCTTCGGATACGTCCGGGGGGAAGACCAGTTTTTCGGGCCGGTGCACCCTGGGATGCGGGCAAAAACTCTTTTAGGCACTGTGTGCCTAAGGGGTCTCTTTGCCCGTATGCGAATAGCCTGTCGGGTGGATGCTCCACCGCGTGTCCCTCTGAACAGCAGAGGGCACAGCGGCGGAGCGGGCTTGCGGACGGTGAGTAATGGGTAAGCTCGCCGTCCGACCAAGGACCAAGCCCGGGTCGGTGGCGCGTCGTGTCTCACGCGTCACCGACGGGGCCCCTTACGGGGCCAAATGCCTGCTGGGGTCGCGGCTTTTTTCTTAATCCAGGATACCGCGGCCCCGGAACGTAAAGGGCATCCGAAGAAACACGGGTGGATTTTAGTCAGTAAGAGTCTGACAGTCCCTTCCGCCCCGCCCAGGGCGGGAGGACTCATTTGATGATTTTGCCACCCTAAAAAAAAAAAAAAAAAAAAACGGTCACGGTAATTCGTACCTGCGACCATGTCTTAAGACTTTGCTTAATTAATTTGTTTGGCAAGACCTTTTGTATGTATGAGGCTGTAATAAGACATCAACTCCCAGCAATAACAATGTTATGAAGTTAAGAAAATAAATAATTTGTGTTTAAAAGAGCCCGGTTTAGAAAAAATTACTAGTAAATCTAGTACGTATGATACCGGCCCCAATTCGAACTCAAACTCCCTTAATTCAATAAAAATACAAAACCGGGACACTCGAATAAAACCTCTTCAAACAAATTGTGTGATAACCAAACAATTTACATAAACAATAGGTAATCCAATTAAAACAATTTTCAACTCAGTGAGTAATCACAAATACAATAACTTAAGGCGAGGTTGCAATACAGTGTAAAAATGTATGAACGCACGACCTCATCCCCACCAAAATGCGAGCAAAATAACCCTTATTTTGAATGTTTTTCGCTTCTTGTAGGAAAACAAAAAAGAAATTATAAAATTGTTTCTACCATTTACTTTAAAATACAAAGCTCTATCTATTGATATAACTTGCATATAAATCCATGACGAAATCGCTTAACGGTACGCGTTTAAAATTGTAATTTAGTCCCATGTTCGGCATTTTTTTTATCGAGCCGATTGGGTATTCTAAATCATGTTTCCATCTTTACCATTTACTCGAGAATATGTTAAATTTTTACATGATGATTTTTATTTATTAAAAATCTCACATTTTATTACATTTTCAAACGTTCAAAAATCTTAAAAAGTACTGCAACCTCCCCTTAAGGCTCCTACATTAAATGTTACGGCATAGAACAATAGAAATTTAAAATATTGTCTGGGTAATTTTTACTTTAAGGTTCGATTTTTAATCAGTAAGAGTCCCTTATGCTCCACACAGGACGGCAAGTAAAATACAGTGTTAATTTAGATAGACAGTTATATTCATCTTGAATTATGAAGATAATTTTGTAGCTGGCAAGAGACATTAATTCAAACTTCGTATATATATGACACAATCTCGGGATTAATCTGAAACGAGAATTGCATGTTGCAATGGGGGCGTGTTTATGATATTACAGTTGCCTCTGAGTTGCATAGTTAATTTCCTTTGAACTAGGTAAATATTAAACGGTTAAGATTCTATATCTAACCAACCCCCTTTTTTATCGTGGTAAAATCATCATATGAGTCCTCCCATCTAGAGCAGGGTGGGAGGGACTGTCAGACTCGTACTGACTAAAATCCACGGTGTCCTTCAAAAGCCCTTTACGTACGTACTGTTATATTCATAACTTGTACGCGGCTAATTGCTGACCAAACATAATATTTTCTATAAAAACATTTACGTCCATGCGGACAGTTCAGTAGCAAATTAGCAACCATTCCGCGTTCCCGCGTCTTAAATTCCGTAAAAAGGAAAAGTGAGGTTCCAAACGTGACTGTAAAATCTTATCTCAATAAACTCCATGAAAAGAACTTGGTGCAGTTTTTGTTTAAAGACAATCAGCGGCTGCCGCCTAACATTGGTGTCAGAAGTGCGATTTCGAAAAGTGGTTTACGCTATAAACCCCGAAATTTGAACCCGTGGTCGTCGCGTTTGTCAAGTTGATCGACGTTCAGTCTCAGCCCCTCGAGTTGAGCCCGCATCAGCCACCTGCCCATTATCGTGGTCGACAGTAAGTCTCCTCCTGCATCGAGCCTGCACCACTGCCACACCTGGACCTCTACTTTCTTCTCTCCATCTTCTCTTCGGGTCAAGTTCTGCTACTGCTACTCACCACCGACCATCATCTGCCTGTGCCTGCGTCTCTGTCCAGGCACCGCCTACAAGCAAGCCACGTGATCCTATTCGCCGCCCGCCACGTGACCGTCCTTAGTCGCGCCAACGTGTCGTGTCCACCCAGTACCACATCCCAGGACTTTAATTTTAACTCATTAGTGAAATGCTCCTGACTGTGCTAATTCTGTAAGTAGTCTAACTTTTTCACTTTCTATTCCTTTTGTATTACTTTCTATTTTTTTTTGTGTGTAAATCTGTGTATCCTCTCATCCTACCTACCTACATAATGTCATTAAAACAAGAATCTTTAGAAAAAGTCACCTTAAATGTTCTCACGAAATTCATTAGGCCATACTCAGGTGATCGAGAGACTCTTCCAGCATTTTTAACAAATTGCGACAATGCTATATCACTAGCAGCACCTGAACAGCATGGTATATTATGCAAATATATAATATCCCAATTAGAGGGAAAAGCACAACTAGCATGCAGTCTGAAAACATTTACGACATGGTCCGAATTAAAAAGTTTTCTAAAAACCACATTTGGTGAAAGAAAACACAGTTCTCATTTATTAGTAGATTTACAAAGCTGCAAACAGCAAACATCAGAATCCGTAACGCAATTTGCTCTTAGAGTTGAAGCCTGCCTAACACGTATTCAGGCAGACATTCACTACTCATGTTCAAATCCAGCTGAGCTTATTGGCAGAATAGCTGCTATGGAAGACCTCGCTTTAAACACATTTATATTAGGACTTAATTCTAACATTTCTAATATAGTGCGATGTCGGAATCCTTCTTCACTAAACGATGCCGTGACTCACGCGGTGGAAGAAGAGAAATTATTCAACTTAACGCGTATATCTCAACGAACTGGCAAATTCTGTTCTCATTGTAACAAGCAAGGTCATACCTCTAATGAGTGCTTTAAGAAAAAGCCTAATTCTAATACTTCTTCCAATCCAGCATCCCAAAAATCTTATCACGTTCCCAATCCATCATCCTCTTCATCCTCAGGTAACGGAGAAGGTCAACAAAATTCCAATTATAACTCAAAATTTTGTGCATATTGCAAAAATAAGGGACACGTGATTAATGAATGTCGCAAGCGTCAATATAATAATCAACATCGTTTGCGTAATTCTCAACCTGAAGACACTCAAGGCCAAAGAAGTTCCGCTAATTCCAACGCGTTGAATAACGATGCACGTGTTCATTGCTGCGAATGTAATTGCATTAATGAATCTAAAGATGATCAGAAAAATGATTTAAACGCAGAATGATTTCGGATTCGTGCCTACCGAAGTCTAAAAGTAAAAACGGCACAATTCCACGTACTAAATCTTCTCCACCTCAGGAACCTTGTAATCAAGGACTGAGTCATACTAAATTCTACTCATCTCGACTGTCCAATGAACAATCGAGTCTTACTAATTCTTATAATACATCTCAGGACAACCTGAGTCTTACTAAAAATAAATGCTCTACTAAATCTTATAATTCATCTCAGGATAACCTGAGTCTTACCAAAAATAAATGCTCTACTAAATCTACTAAATCCTATAATTCATCTCAGGATAACCTGAGTCTTACTAAAAATAAATGCTCTACTAAATCTACTAAATCTTATAATTCATCTCAGGATAACCTGAGTCTTACTAAAAATAAATGCTCTACTAAATCTACTAAATCTTATAATACATCTCAGAACAACCTGAGTCATAATAATATTTCAAATAAAATACACCTCCCTTCTACTAAATCTACACAGTCTCAGAATGAGACTCAAAATCATATACAAACGCCTAATAACTCAAAAGTTTCAATGCCTATTTTCGAAACAAGTATACATAAATACAAAGTGTCTCTGCCTTTTACAAATCTCATTACTAAATATTCGAAAAAACCTCTCAGTTTCCTCATCGATACCGGTTCTAGTGTCAGTATCGTGAAGCAATCGAGTTTGTCGTGTAGACCCCAACTCAGCAATGAAATAATTCAGCTCAAAGGCATAAACAATGCTGATTCTTATAACGAAACCTTGGGCACATTTCAATTCGAGTTCCAAGTATGTAAAGATATCTTTCAACACAAATTCCACGTCATTACAGATGAACTAAATCTTAAATATGACGGCATAATCGGTACAGACTATTTACGCATTTTTAGCGCCAATATAGATTATAATTCTAAATACATGAATCTTTGCGGTCATAATGTACCTATTTTATTCAATGAACCAACATACATCATACCGGCACGTTCTGAAGCCGTAATTGAATGTATGGTGTCAAATGACCCCTCGGAATTGCACAACTTACGCGAAGCGCTTGTTTTAGATCACGTTGTAAGCGAAGGTGTCTATTTAGCAAATTGCATTGTGACACTTAAACAAAATAATCGTGTCAACATTTCCGTTTTAAACACGACTGAATCTGATGCTCAAATTCATGATTTTAAAGTCAAACTTACTCCTATAGACTTTTCTAAATCACGTCAATTTCAGGAAACAATTCACACAGTCTCTTTATCTGCGTCTGATCGACGTGATCGCGTCCTTAAACAAATCAGATACGATCATCTTAACTCTGAGGAGAGACAAGCCTTATTAGAATGCTGCGCTGATTTCAGTGACATATTCTACCTCGAGGGCGACCCTCTCACCTGCACTAATGCTATTCAGCACTCAATTAATACAGGTAATGCACCGCCCATCAATGTAAAATCCTACCGCTTTCCAGAGTGTCATAAACACGAAGTGGATAAGCAAATAAAAAAGATGCTCGATCAAAAAATCATAAGGCCGTCTAACTCCCCTTGGAGTGCACCAGTTTGGGTGGTACCCAAAAAAATGGACGCATCGGGACAACGAAAATGGCGAATCGTCATTGATTACAGGCGACTTAATGATGTCACTGTAAACGAAATTTATCCTATTCCTCTAATCTCAGACATCTTAGACCAGTTAGGTCACTCCAAATATTTTTGTGTTCTTGACCTAGTATCAGGCTTTCATCAAATTAATATAAATCCAGCTGACTCAGAAAAAACTGGGTTCACTGTTATTAACACAAACGGAACCTCGGGACATTACGAATTCACTCGTATGCCATTTGGGTTAAAAAATGCCCCTTCAACCTTCCAACGTCTTATGAATACAGTTTTATCCGGACTTCAAGGTCTTCATTGCTATGTATATTTAGATGACTGTATTGTCTATGGAAGTTCCCTTACTGCAGTGATAGAAAAACTAAGACTCGTGTTCGATAGACTTCGTCAATTTAACTTAAAACTTCAGCCCGATAAATGTGAATTCTTAAGACGTGAAGTGAATTATTTAGGTCATACTATCACCGATAAAGGTGTTTCTCCAAACCCTGAAAAAGTGAAAGCTGTCTCCGAGTACCCTGTTCCTAAAAATCCAAAAGATATTAAATCTTTCCTAGGTCTCATCGGCTATTATCGTCGATTTATTGAAAACTTCTCAAAACTCACTAAACCTCTAACTTCCCTTCTAAAAAAGGACACCGCTTTTCATTGGAATGAAGAACAACAAAATGCATTCAATATTTTAAAAGAAAAATTAACTACAGCTCCTTTGCTCCAATACCCTGATTTCTCGCAACCCTTTCTCGTCACTACAGACGCAAGTAATTACGCCGTAGGTGCGGTTCTCTCACAAGGCCCAATTGGAAAAGATAAGCCAATTGCATATGCATCTCGCACACTCAACAAAGCCGAAGGAAATTATTCCACTACCGAAAAGGAGTTATTAGCTATTCTTTTTGCCGTTAAAACTTTCCGCCCTTATCTTTACGGTAACAAATTCAAAATCATAACCGATCACAGACCACTTGTTTGGTTATTTAATGTCAAAGACCCCGGTAGTCGACTCATTCGCTGGCGCTTAAAGCTGGAAGAATACGACTACGAGATTGTTTACAAACAAGGCAAACTTAATTCAAACGCGGATGCCTTATCACGTCACCCGATACTCGCTTTAACGCGCAGTAACGCTCTGAATAATCAATCTTATGAAGAGTACTTAAAGTTGCAATTCACAAAATCCATACCTAATACTAACACAACCATTGAGGAACACTCGCAAGCTCTACAACTCACTAAATGTAAATTGATAGCTTGTCCAACATCGTTAGATTTCGATAATTCCATGCCACACTGTGAAGATCTTCTTTCTCAAATTAATAATTCTTCTGAAATAATTGCAACTGAACGCGAATCAGATTCGGTATTTACAACATCTTCCAACGGAAAGCATTACTATTTCTTATTCACTAAGGTTCATCATTACGAAGAAGTTAATTACAAAACGATTTATTCGCTTTTAATAAAATTACGCAACTCAATCATAGATCAAAATACAAATGAAACCGAGCTCGCTATATCAGACTTTAGTGAACCTTTTTCCAAGCTTTCTTACAGTAAAATATATAACATGCTTATTTTTATCTTTCATAACACTGATATTAAAATTCATATTTATAAAAATCAAATTATTTACCCCAATCCAGCTGAAGTACCTAAAATACTTCAGGAAAATCATGATTCACCTATCGCTGGACATCCGGGTATGAAGCGTATGCTGAGTCGTATTAAAGCATCGTATTATTGGAAATCAATGCGTTCAGATATCGAAAATTACGTAAAAAATTGTAAATTATGTCAAACGAATAAGCCGTTACGCCTATCCAACAAAGCTCCTATGGAAATCACCTCTACTAGCACTAGACCTCTTGAAAGGTTGGCACTAGATATTGTAGGCCCTCTCCCAGAAGCTGGTTCTCAGAAATTTAAATATATCTTGACGTTACAAGATGATTTAACTAAGTTTACTTGCGCTTATCCTATGATTTCCTCAACTAGCGACGAAATTGCACGTAATTTAATACATTTTATGTCACTATTTGGCTTCCCTAAAACCATACTTACCGATCTAGGTACATGTTTCACATCTGATCTTTTCAAACAAGTAACAGCAATCTGCAAAATAAAATCTATCTTCACTACGCCTTACCATCCGCAGACAAACGGAGCTTTAGAGCGCAGCCACTCTACTCTTAAAGAGTACCTGAAATCTTTCGTTAATGAAAATCAGAATGACTGGCACTGTTACTTAGCTACTGCTCTCTTATCTTACAATACTACTCCACATACTACTACTCAGTTCACTCCCTTTGAACTCTTATACGGTTACAAACCGATAATCCCAAATTCTCTTTACGGTGCTAATGACACTAACAACTATCACGAATATGTTCGCGCTCTACAGTATAGGATGAAATTTAGCCGTCAGAAAGCTATAGAGAACATCTTAAACAGTAAAGAAACTTCAAAGCGATACTATGATGAATCTAGTCGTAGTGTTACATACAAAAAAGGTGACATGGTATATGTAAAATACCATCACCGACTTAGAAAAGCCTTATCCCCGATTTGGAAAGGTCCTTATAAAATAATAAAAATTAATGGTAAACATAATGTAACTATTTGTATTAATCGTAAACACGTGAAATACCATACCAATGAAATAAAACCCGCTCAAACATAAATAAGAAACGAGTTGTGTTTGTCATGCAAATTCCTCTTATCTCAACTATTAAATATAATGTGTATAAATTGATTCCATTACCTACTCCACCTGATCATTCTAATCCAAATACCTTTGCCCTTATTCACCCAACAAATCCTTATCTTGCTATCACAGATGATAGACTGAATTATGCAATGTTATCTAGTATCAATGTCAAAGAATGTCTTAAGATAAGTAGCGATTATTCAATTTGTCAATTGTCAACTATTTATTCTAGTAATTCTAATCCATCCTGTGAAACTAAGTTGTTAACAGAAGTAGTATTGTCATTACCCAGCGAGTGTGATTATAAATTATTGTATGGTCAAATTGACATTTGGCATAGATTGCATAGTGATGAATGGATTTATGTACAATCAAATCCAAATAAATTAACTGTAAAATGTAAAACAGACATGAAAGATTATTCTATTCTTGGAACCGGATTGTTAAAGTTAACTCCTGATTGTACTGGTTATTCTAAAACTTTACAGTTTATTCCATCAACTACTTCAACTTCTGAATATAAAAATAATTTTGTAATTGACTTTGATATAATAAAGGATGATTGTTGTAACAAAGATATAGTTAATAAAAGTATTCCTTTACTCTCACCACTATCTTTAAGTAATATAGATCTAGATTCATTAAAGCACGCATCTCATAAATTAGACCATCTCGAATTAGAGATAAATCAATTTCAAGAGCAATCACACTTTGTTAAATATGCAACTTATTATTCTGGATTCACGTATTTAATTGTTACTGTTATATTTTTGCTAATTCTGTATAAATTATTTAAATGTTATGTTAATAATAAAACCCGAAAATCATTGTGTTGCATCCCAATCTTCAATCTATGTAATACAAAAAGGTCAGTACAACATGAACACAGGGTAAACAATTCTATTGAAATGACGGAACATTCCTCTAGTGATAATGATCAATATTCATCAAATAGAAATCTTAACAACTAATATTTTTTACAATAGTCTTAAGTTTAGTTTATAGAATGTTTAATATGATTTATGCTTATGGGTATTTTAAGATAAATCTTTGTGTTTTTAATTTTCTATAGTTATCTTATAATTTTAATATTTTTTTATATCATGTCTTAGTTTTAATGGGTTATTTTATTCCTCTTTGAGTTATGTGTTTTTATTTTTACTATATTCAATATTTAATTTTAATTATTCAAATTCTGTAAAACCTCATTCTTCTTTTTCTCGATTCCGCTTAATCATTTGATAAAGCTCCATCTTAAGGGGGGAGATGTTATATTCATAACTTGTACGCGGCTAATTGCTGACCAAACATAATATTTTCTATAAAAACATTTACGTCCATGCGGACAGTTCAGTAGCAAATTAGCAACCATTCCGCGTTCCCGCGTCTTAAATTCCGTAAAAAGGAAAAGTGAGGTTCCAAACGTGACTGTAAAATCTTATCTCAATAAACTCCATGAAAAGAACTTGGTGCAGTTTTTGTTTAAAGACAATCAGCGGCTGCCGCCTAACAGTACGGTTCACGGTAATTCGTGAGTCCCGCGACCCCGGCAGGCTTTGGCTCTCTACAGGGGGCCCCGTCACTCTGCTGACACTCTTTGAGGCGCGCGTGGAACACAACGCGCCGTCGACCCAACCAACCGCCTTACCACAAAAAGATAAACATCTCTTGAACGCTTGACTAAAAAAGTGTAACGGCAAAACGACCCATAAACCAACGTGAAATGTCGTTTTGACGTTGACAGTTGTTTTAGAGAAGTGTTCAACAGATGTTTATCATTTTTGTGGTTAGACGTAGTTGTAAAAGTACAACAGATGCCAACAGGTCAACCTACCCGAGTCTGTCAAATTTCACCAAACGAACATTAACCTTTTATTATTGTGATAAGGTTGAAATCCATTAAAGAAATTTGACAGATAAAAGTAGGTGGATGTGTCTGTACTTAATTCGTTTATTTCTTAAACTCCATTTGTAGAACAAATAGTTTTAGGATGATAAATTATATAAGACAGTCCCGTAAAATCTCTGCCTTTGCTCATAGCTACTGAATTGCTTACTTAGTACCATCAAAAAATTGGTTGAAGAACTAGCGCCAAACTTCCCCGATGTTTGCGATAAGAATCCTTAATTAATCTATACTTATTCAAATCCAGCATTTGTCTTATATTGTTATGTTAACATAATTGGTATTTACTCAAGACAAAATCAAACCCAGACTCCATGCTCGCAGTTATTGCTTTTATCATCTATAATACCGAGATAGTTCAAAGATCTCTTAATACAAATAAGATCATCATAATTGAGGTCGAAGACACGATTACTGAAGAATTGTCATTGTTAGGCATTTTTGATCCTCGGAGCATGTCAAAAGTACATTATAATAATGATCAACGGAATATTTCACAAAACCAGAATTTATTGCGCCTTTTTGAAACTTCATTATATATTTTTATTGCATGATATTCTGGAATAAATTATGGCCTTTGAGATAGCTTTCTAGCAGAATTTAAAATGAATAAATACTATTTAAAATGGAAAAGAATGATGTGTTTGTAAAACAATGATTAAAGAAAATGATGTTAAGATGTTTTCACACATTAAATATTGAAATACAATGAGTAATACTTTACTATTCTTACAAAGTCGTTGACCGACAAAGTCGACGTTTTAAACTTCTAAAACTAACAAAAGGGACACGAAATTCCAACTAGGATTAGTCATTCGTTTGTTGCTAGCAGATAAACAAACTCTGTTGTCTGTTTTGTGACAGAAGGTTTTTGTACTCACATTAGTCACTCAAATTCAAATGTCAAGACACAAAACGAATCACATCACACCACACTTGCGAGCTAAAGTATGAAAAAACTTAAGCATTTGTCAAACAGACTGGCGTGGCGAATGCGAATCGTGACGTTTTTATTTGTAATGTATGAAATTGTTTGAATCCAGTCACATAGAAAAGCGAAAGTGATCCGATAGCGTGACAGAACTATCGGACTGACGTCTCGCTTCGGTTCGGTATCGCTTCGGAAACGCTTCGCTTTCGCCTGTCAGTTTGACAAAGGCATTACTCCTATTCCGTGCGATCTTTCGTACTTAATATTTTGTTAAGAACAATAAAAATGGCATCATTTTAAAGGTTTTACTGTTAACATCATTAAAATCAAGCCATTATTTAAGGAGCTATCCCGGATCAATTCCAAGTAAGTGTTTCCAAACTTTTGCTCGCTAGTGTATTTTGGATTTTCACACTCGGCTATGTTTACACCTTTCTTATGCAATTTTAAGTCATATGAACGTTGGATTAAGTCAGGTTATCAGTTTACTACCCACAAGCACCATTGTTATGGTTCGCTTTTGAACACCTTCTCGCCTGATGGTGAGCCATGATAAGATCGACGGTGAAGCACGCTTGCTTACAAGGAAAATTCTTTCTTTTTTTATTGGGACAAACCCACCACACTATTGCCAAACCACTGCAACTCCTGTAAGCCGGTATCAATAGTGGCAAGCACCAGAAAAGAGACAAGAAAATGAAACTCGACATGTCCTGGGGTATGAATTCACCTATTTTGGATCCTGTAAAAAAATTAATCAGAAAAAAAGAATAGTGGAGGAGTAGGAAAACTGATTTCGAAGTATCTTATTCCGTCTTATTACGAAACGGCTTTATCTATAAACCTAGGTTTAAATCTTGTAAGACTATGGTTTACACAAACGTTATTACAAATCGTGGTTTTGCAATAAACCATGGTCTAACAGTAGTAGCTGTCAAATGTGTGTCAAAAGTTCTCATAGCTAATTTTTCAGTGGTTTTTGGGTTATTTTCACCAAAAATGGATGTAAAATGGTGTAGGTATATTGTTATTACACAAGGTGGATTTAATTGTTTATACAATGGTTCAATTGGCGGTACTAAGATCCACGTTTTATCTAAGTTTTGTAATACGGAGATATTTAAATCATGGTTTTGCATTTTGTAGTAAGGCTGGGTAACTCTTGACTTATAGTCTTGAGTTTAATGGCCAGATTTAGTTCGTTTCCAGCTTAGATTCTGGATTTGTTCAGGCATTGTCCAACGTTTGCACTAAACTTCAAGGAACATAATATTCGTAACGTATAATTCTTTTTTTCAGGTCTAGTGACATTCAGTGATGGCAGCAACGGTTTTCCCCGCAACGAGGGTTTCTTCCAAGACTGCCGTCTGGTGCGCCGCAAACGCTGTCCTGAGGTGGTCCAGCGCGCTCAGAAAGTAGCATATATGGCGCGTGCTCAGTGCCAGCAGATGTAGTGTTACTAAATATAGTACTTACTGTTCAAATTCCTGCTTTTTCATAAAAAAATCGATCAATTTAGCATAGCTGGATGCACAAACCCAGGTATCATCCTCTTACTGCATCCAGAAACTTCCAGTTTTTTTTTTTTTGTGATTTACTAGTGGTCTACCCCGGACAACGGCACCATTGGCTACCTGTAAACTACGGTGATGGCTGAATGATCCCATGGGCGTAGTAAGCCTCAAAAGGGACCACTCAACTCGCGATTGCCATCCGGTCGGAGTCCATCGCAAAATCGTGTATGCTGTGTTCCGTCGGAGTGCAAGAGTTCTAGTGTCTTCTGGGTGAACTCACTCCACTTCTGGGCTAAATTAAAGCCAAGAGCAAACTTATATTAAATGAAATCGGGTTCCATTTATTCATCCAGACAAACGGAACCCTTAAAAGACTAGCAACAAAGAATCATGAAAGTTACTTTATTTTCTTAGGTGGTAAAATCATCAAATGAGTCCTCCCGTCCTGGATGGAGTGAGACTCGTAGTGACTAAAATCCACCGTGTTCCTTAAATTGCCCTTTACGTTCCAGGGTTTCAGTGTCACGGTTACCTGTTTAGACAGTTCCACGGCCATCAAGATTTTTTTTATCGTGGTAAAATCATCATGAGTCCTCCCATCCACGGCAGGGCAGGAGGAATTGTCAGACTTTGACGTTGTACCGTATACATAAACATGATTAAAACCGTATACATAAATATGCATAATGCTATCCCAAGAGGAAAATTAAACTCACCTTTCATACCTCGCTTATAATAATATTCTCTCTAATATACCATTCCTATGGTGGGATAAACCACAAGAGCAGGAAATTTTAATAAAAGGAATTTATAGAGAAGGGACTTTACCGTAAAGGACGAAATAGTCCTTTATAATTTACACTCTTGACCACAATAAAGCAACAAAATAACACCAAAGGTCTGTTAGTCATTATCTTGATGTTGCGGGACTAACGAATACCGTGACCCCGGTATGTAAAGGGCTATTGAAGGACACCGTGGATTTTAGTCAGTACAAGTCTGACAGTCCCTCCCGCGCTGTCGTGGGAGGGAGGACTTATTTGATGATTTTACCACGTTAAAAAAAAGACTGTACCTAAATACATGTTTACTTACTTAGTGTTGATGTAATAAAACCCAAATCTAAAAATATAATAAAAATATTTTATTAAGCATTTACAAAGCCTCTACAGAGAGCTAACAGTAACAATAAACCTATGAATAAATTAATGTACATTTTTTAGTACTAATCTACGTTAATTAGACTTCAGTTTTCTGTTAGCTATGGTTTCTTCGTCGTCGAGGCACTGGCCGTATCTGACCTCCATGCACTTGCTTCCCTGAAAGAATAACAGAACAAAGATTAGAAAAATATTTTTTAATTTTTTTAAGCTATTGCATAGTTTTTATCGCGGGCTTTGAGCGCGGCGACCGTGTCAAGAAATTCCGTAACAAAAATAAACCAAACACTGTCACTGTCACATTTGTCATGTCTGGTTTTTTAATATCAAGATATTGATGACACATCATTTTGTGTTTGAAAATGGGACTAGATCATATTGTGATTAAAGTATTGGTAAGCTAGGCAGCAGGGCCGACTGCCAAATGCCTAGAGCCGGCACAATGGTCACTTATATTTTGTTAGAAATCTTAGAAGCCATTCTATACGAAGATAATACACTGATAAATAATATAATCTTCTATATATATAAAAGGAGAACTGACTGACTGACATATCAACGTACAGCCGAAACTACTGGGGCTAGGAATGTGAAATTTTGCACACGGCTTCCTATTATAATGTAGAGGAGCACTAAGAAGGGGTTTTTGGAAATTTAACTTTTAAGGGGGTGAAAAGGGGGAATTTTGTTTGTATGGACAATCTTATTACTTGTGTTAATAAACATGAAACTTGGCAAGAACATCTATCTAAGTAAATTATGAAGTTTGGAATTTTTTGTTTTTCCAAATTACCTCCTGAGAGGGTTTGAGGGGGTGTGAAAATTTGTATAGAAGAATTTAGATACATGCAACGACATCTATTGGGCCAGAATGGTACTAACGAATACATATCTACATAAAATTACAGTCACAATAAAACACAATGTAACATTTGGTTTTCCAATCAAAAGATATGCGAATTTAAAGTTTTCAAAGTGCATCGATCGTGATTTAGACACATGCAACGACATCTATTGGGCCCACATGGTACTAACGAAATACAATTCTACATAAAATACATAATATTACTACAATTTAATTACAGTAAAATACGATGTCTTAATATGCGAATTTAAAGTTTTCAAAGTGCATCGTTTATAAGTTGAGGAGTGGTGATTTTGATGGCGCTACCTGCCATCACGATCCTAATCAATTTTATTCAATGTAAAACTATAGAGTAAAAATATATTTATAGGAATAAATTTTCAGTACTTTTCGGAAGTCTACGTAGCATAAAAGTGTTTACTTTGTACGAAAGAATTTCCATGCATAATATTTTGACAGTTTAACTACGTGATCGATAGATGGCGTTGTGCTGATTTTCCACGGAAAAATGACCCTCGCTAAATTATTTGAAATAATTGTCGTTTGTTAGGTGTCTTGTCTTTGCTCTGCCAGTGTCGCACTGTCGTATTGAAAATTGTCATCTTTCGTTTTGGTTCGATTTCGTTCGCTCTAATTGAATTTATTGAGTTGTCTCTTGACTGTAGAGTTCAAGTGTGGTCTGTGGTTACTTAAACTTTACTAAATATTATAATTTTTAGAGTTTTGTAAAGACCGTTCGATTTTTGGTAACACCCTCCAGACCCTTTTGTTATAGCCATTAACCCGCATATTTCTGGATACATACTATTTCCTATTTTTAGATGTCATTATAGTTCTTTCACATAGCCAATTCTTCCATACAAAAACTCTCAGATGTCAATAAAAATTATCTATAGATTAAAAAATCAGCCTTCAAATTTTTTTGAGGAAAGTACGTAACCCACGCGGACGAAGTCGCGGGCAAAGTGCTAGTAATTCATATTTTTCATCATACACATAATCCCTATATGATGAAAAGTATGAAACTATTTATCGGTGCCTATATCTAAATTAAAATCATATTTATTATTTCCAAAACAAAAGGAAAAAGAAAAGAATAGAAAGGCATTGATAAAATAAATTCTAAGCTGTACGAAAACACGCATTTTATTAAAGCTAGTTCCATTGTATTTGGAAAAAGTAAGTATAGATCTCACCGATGAAAATACTTTTTCTTTTGTCCTCTTTTTTATACACTCGTATATTTTTATTTATTCAACGAGTAACCTATTTCTTGGAGATTGATTAATTTTTTTTTTTATAATAAACCTTACAGCCACATTGTATCACAGATAAAGATGATCGAAAACTAAAAAAAAAACAATGATAGGCTCTGGATCACAGCTGTTTTCTCAGATTACTATGGATAAGTTTTTATTCAACCGTTTTTTGAACGGTATACTTTATTGTATTGTATGATAGAATGAGATATTTTATTTGCTGTCCATATTTGTGAGAAGTAAAAACGAACTATAGAACGCCACCTGCTGCGATCCTTACTTAGTGCTTTTACTTTGTTCATGCTTATATTTATGGTCATACGCCTTTTGTTGATTATCAATTAAGTTACTCGTAGAGTGAACAGGTTTCTTCTGAGTGAGCTCGCTCTATCGTGGGCTTTGTCTCTGTTACCTTTGAGCTGCACTTTTTCTTAGCGTGGTAAAGAGTCAACAAATGAGTTCTTACTGAGACTCATGATTTACCGTAACCCCGGTATGTAAAGGGCTATTGAAGGACACCGTGGATTTTAGTCAGTACGAGTCTGACAGTCCCTTCCGCTCTGCCGTGGGTAGGAGGACTCATTTGATGATTTTACCACGCTAAAAAAAAAGAAGGAAATCTATCTCGGTTGATTTGGTTATGTATACTGCTTATTGTGTACCGAATAAATTAAGTATTGTTGAGATACCTCTGTAGGGTAAATGTTGGTCTTGGGGAAAATGGGAAGTATTTACTATATTTCTCAGAAAACTCAAGCTACGTGGCCCATTTTCGCCATCTGCTTGTTCCCGCATTTGTGGTAACAGTAAATGTTTTCCTTGTTCACATCTCCGTACTCAAGATATGTTTATTAGTGAACAAGTGAACGTACTTAGTGAGTGTACTTAGAGTTTATAGCATTTTTTAGTATCTACAAAGACAATGTTCATATTTTTGTTAACATACTATTATCCCACTGCCTCTCTAAATATGCGAAATATGGATGCGGGACTGTCGTAAGCAGGTCACCAAGCCTGGAATATAAAGGACATTTGAAGGAACAGAGTGGATCTTTAGTCAGAGTTTGACAGCCCCTTCCGTTCCGTCTAAGACAGAAATACCTGCTTTTTAATATAAGCAGCCATAAGCCTTTTTTTATCGTGGTAAAATCATCAAATGAGTCCTCCCACCCAGGGCAAGGCGGGAGGGACTGTCAGACTTGTACTGACTAAAATCCACGGTGTCCTTCAATAGCCCTTTACGTACCGGGGTCACGGTAATCCCTAGGTCCCGCGACCCCGAAGCCACAAGCCCTAGCGAGAGTTTTCATGTTTTTGTGACGTTAACTAAATGCGAACTTGTTTTTTAACTTGGTAAATTTGGGCTATTCATTCAAGACCACCTTACTGTCTGACTTGTACTGACTAACCTAATTGTACCTTCAATAGCCCTTTACGTTCCGGGGCCACAGTTACCTGAGAGGACAGAACGGAAATTCGAACTTTGACGTTAATTTGATGCATAAACTTAGTTCCTCGTTCGGCGAGAGGCGTTCTTTTTAATTTTCCATACAATTTATATCGTACATCTCTCAAGTACGAACTACAGTCAAAAACTTAGAAGTCACGCTAATCCGCAGTCACTTTACCAGTCGACCACTTCTACTACCATAATTATCATTCCAAAACAATCAAAACCAAGTCCTAAGACCCTACTAACACGAACCAAAATCAAACAAAACGAAACTTTCTTCACAGCCGAGCCTACACTTCACACCAACTATTGACACAATACTTTCCTCTTCCCCTACTAAGATACTTATGGAAAGTAAAATGATCCATGACATAATGAAACAAGACTGCCGGTCGCTTAACTTTCTCTTCGCAAGAGTTTATATAACGTTCTGATGTAAATGTAGTCTGAAGGTACCTTCTCATTAATCTTCGGTTTTTTATTTATTATTCGTGTGAAATTCGTTTTGGGCCGCTGGGTAGCGTGAGGGCCGTTGGAAAAGCTTTTACGTAATTTATAGATGAGTGGAAATTGATAGTGCTGAGATATAGTGTAGTGAGGTTTTTTTTTATCACGGAATCAGTGTGTTATGACTGTATTTAATGAAAAGTTTTTTCATAAATTATAGGGTTTAATAACGCTCGAAACTAATAATGTATCTCGGTCGTAATCTTGTTCAATAGGGGAACAGTGTATAAGACGGGGACGCGAGGTATGATGGGAAATCACACGCTTAAGGCATACTTAACACAACACTAACGTAGCGCAAGCGCCATCAGGATGTCATTTTGCAAGCGGTTTATTTTTACATTTTCAGAGTATACCTGCACTAGCACATCTTTGGTGGAAAGTACCCTTATTCCAGAATTCTATTCTTCCAGCTTCATCAGTGATCGGTTTTTGTTTAATACTGATTGATTGATGATGAGGAATACTTAATTATATCAGAGCTCATTCAATATTGGAGAGCACTGTAAAGCGAGGTGAATAGAAACGTCGGGATGAATTTGAACAAAACTTTGAAAGGGCGTAAGTCGACCAGTCTTTTTATTCACCCTGTTTTACCAGTATACTGCTATTAATGCCAATTTTATTAACTTAACCTGGGCGATGGCATCCAACAAGTTACAAATTCCAATTTTGCAACAAATGATTTAGGACCAAATGAAAATAAATTAAATTGTGAATTGATATGTGGGTGAGATAGATCTTTTCATTAATTATTATAGACGACCAGGCAACTTTTCAAATACAAGTAGAGCAGTTTGTAGTTTAACAGTGGGGAATGTAAACGGCACAACTCAGTTGAGCAGTTGAGCAGTATAGTTGAGCGGTGGGGAAGAAGGGATTTTAATATACATTTCAACTAACCTTGGCAATGTAAGCCTTCATGTAGAAGTTTCCGAACAGGATGATGAAAGAAATCATGTAGATGATGAGCACGTAGTGCATCCACAGCGGGAACTCACAGCCAGTCCTGATGCCGTTGATACCGAGGACCAATGCGCAGGTGAACTGGATCTGAAATGAGAAGATGCTTTGTTAGAAAATATAAGGGTTTATACCGATGTCATCTCAAGAACCACCTAAAAACATGATACATGATACATTGATCGTTCACCGAATAGTGTTAGTGTCACAAAAATTAGACGAAAGATTCGTGTGTTTCGACAGATGTATTTTTCAAAAAACAGAGCTTTTGCGCAAGATTTCCGTATTTTATGACTTAACGTATTTTCCGTATTTTGGACAGCTTACTTGAAGTATTATGACGTTAAATGATTGAAAATTGTAAAAACGCCTCCAGTTTACGAACGAGAAACTTTTCACAATCAAATTAACATTAAAGTCCCCATTTACTTGAAATCATAAAAACGTGAAAACCTCGATACTTGATTAAGACATGTCCGTCATTTTAAGGAATTTGTGATGCGTGGCGCGCAAGGAATAGCCGTTTAAAAAAAACGGTTTGACAAACATATTTGAGCGAATGATCTCTAAAACTTTTATGACTATTCTTTTAGCTCTAAAATAATTAAAGCTATGCTTAAATGAAAGAATTGAAGATATGGTGGTAGGCGTCTGCTTTGAAGTGGAGAACAAAAACAAGTATCAAACTACGTGACTGATCATAATTTTGTAAGACAGTGCAAGAGTCTTGCCAATATACCGATTTTTTCTATCCTCAAAAACCTTTTTACCTTTGTGTTGATTATATATTTTCAACAGCAATCTTAAGGTTGCGCAAGTTGTTATAGTGATCTATTCTTTGTCACTACAAAAAGCATTGTAAGGATGGGATGTGCTTCCTTCCGCGTTGACTGGAGCCGGACCGCGTTGGAAGGGAGTGTCAGACTGCATTTGACTAAAACCTGCCCTGTTCATTTAATTGCATATTCCACTCCAAGGCTACGGCAAGTGTTTGTAAATTACATGGAGAAGTCCTTTACGCTTACTCTATGTGTAATTAAGACTGGGTTCTTAGAAAAAATCTGCTGAAACATCATAGTGTGTGTCA
This sequence comes from Agrotis puta, assembly GCA_943136025.2. Lineage (NCBI taxonomy): Eukaryota > Metazoa > Arthropoda > Insecta > Lepidoptera > Noctuidae > Agrotis > Agrotis puta. The sequence continues at coordinate 16,767,942 of OW964176.2, read as the reverse complement.
ATTAGGAAAATAGAAATCTATTTTTAGAATAAAGTGTCAAAAGAAGAACAGTATTGCTTGCTTGTTATACAAAAACTTTCATAATGGCACTTACCTACAGATATCGTAATAGAAAACCATCTTTCGACAATCTTCGAGACGGCTATCTATGAAAAGAATTGCGAAAAAAAAGGGAATTTTGTACTTAACCCAAAATTTATTTAGCTTGTTATTGGTACTCAGATTTTATGATTTCTTCTCGAGACTTAATAGTATTTTACTAGAAAAGCTCTTGTTTTTATTTGATATCATATTATTTATCAGAGACCGAGGTAATTTATTAAACTAAATATTAAATTAGAGTTTTAACATCGTTTGGAGTAGCATGGATTAAAAATAAATAGATTATCTCTTTTAAAAACCACTAACATTTTCCAGTTCCAAACGTTTTTTTTACCTGCATGGTCACATCACGGGAGAGACGGGGACGAGACGACATTCAGACTTGTACTAACTAAAATCCACGGTATCCTTCAATAGCTCTTTACGTTCCGGAGCCACGGTTATCTGATAAGACAGTCACGCGACCCCTGTAGGGTTTATACCCTTCTAAGCCCCTCCACGTCATAATTTTTAAAAGTCGCGTTTATTAAATTACTATTGTTATTTAGTTGCTATTAGGTATATTTATTTGATTTTTTTATGCTTTAACAATAGCTATTATGTTATAATCTCAAAATAGAAAGAAATCAAAGGAAGAGAGAGAAAACAGAAGCCCAAAAAATATTTGGAGTATCTCTGCCTCCGGATAACAATAGTCAACCAAACAAAGACAATAAAAACCTACGCAGAATCCTCTCTATATCTTTATTGTTCTCGTAATTGGGGGTGACAATGTATTTTATAAATGTGACTATAGCCAGGGTTTCATAATAAGGCCAGTAGCTCCATATGGCTGATAAGCGCCTTAAATGATGGCTAGTTAGGACCGTCATTTATACTAGTAATACAGTGAACTGGCTCCGTTCAATTTTATTAAGAGTGTCTCAAAAATAAAAATACTTTTTTTTTTGTATCTAGAAAAGATAACAGAATTAAATGGTTTCAGGCTAGAAGGTTTTTTCTAAGTTTCAAGTACTATGGAATTCTTGACGGCATAAAGTGATTAAAATCTATGATTTTGGAAAAAATGGAATCATAATGTGGACTTAATAAAATTAAAATAATAGAAAACAATATTAATAACCTCTTTGCCTGATATTTGGCCCAATGACTATTGAGAATTTAATATAGATGGACCCAGCTATACTTTATTGAAAGGAATTCATTAATTTATTTCAATATAATTGAAACAAATTCCCGATTAGTTCCGCCTACTAAAATTTTGCTCAATCTAATTATTTTCCGAAAACTATTTCATTGAAATAATAACGCCCATGTTAAACCTTTTAAAACTATCAATTATTTAAATTTAAAAGCCCTTTGTGACCCGGATGAGAGTAGTTATATAAACATTAATTAACATACAAAATGCTCGTAATTATTGTAGAAGTAAAGTATTTCATAACATTGAAAGTAAACAAAAGAGAATCAACACGCGACGGTATGCGTGTGGCGTGTCGCCACAAACTCTGGTTAAACAAATATTATTACAAAGATTTAAATCATAGATTCGATATAGCATAATAATCTATTATGTTACCACTAGCAATAGTCTACTTTGCCCGCGACTTCGTCCGCGTGGGTTACGTACTTTCCTAATTCCCCCTTTTCACCCCCTTAAAGGTTCTTAGTGCTCCCCTACATTATAATAGGAAGCCGTGTGCAAAATTTCACATTCCTAGCCCCAGTAGTTTCGGCTGAACGTTGATATGTCAGTCAGTCAGTTCTCCTTTTATATATATAGACAATTAGAATACTTGTACTGCTCTTTAAGAGAAGGAATGGTCTGTAATCTGATTGGCCAGCCCAGTGCGGGCAGGGTGCCTTCGAATTTTTGATTCTGGGACATGCCTGTTTCTTCATAACGTGTTTTCAGAGTTTCGAGTACAATGGTCATAAAATAAAATAAATACGCCTGACTTCCTTCCTGATGTTTTCTTCCACTGTTTTGAGTGCACGGTGGTAAAAGAAGACGATAAGAGCGATAAGAGTAATGCACCTGTCTGTATTCGACTGACATTACAGATGTGTGAATTGAAGCTGTTACTAGGCTCCGACTAATATTAACAACGTGAATCGTTTCATTTTATTAATTCGCATGGAAAAGTGTTTGCGCCAAACAAGTTGTATGAAATGAGATTTGAATATTTTTGTCTCACTCCCACTCATATGTGAGCTCAGTCAACTCAGAGTGTACAAAATTACTTTGCGTCATCTGTGTGTATGTAAAAGATAATTTGAGGGCACATCTATGATTTAAATCCACAGAAATATACAGTTTATACGAGTATAAACTTTACTAATCGGGTTTAAGATTATGGTTTTATTGTTTCCTGTGACTTTGTTCTTTAACAAACTTTACCACCGGCTGAGGTCGACTTCTAATGTTTTGGAACTTGAAACATTCACGCGGAGTAACGCCAAGCAAATTCCAGAGTTTATACAAATAATGTTAACTTTGTTAACTTTTTTAGATTTTATTCATATTTATGAGTTACAGTCAAGGGATACAGCTTTTTGTTGCAACATTTTTAACTACATAATATAATCCCATTATGAAGGCTAATGATAAATAATATATTAAATGTTTATTCGTTTACGTCACTCGTACTTGATAAAGCCTTCTAGACATTTTTTTTTTGTGGTAAAATCATTAAATGAGTCCTTCCACCTAGGGCGGAGCAAGAGGGACTGTCAGACTCGTACTGACTAAAATCCACGGTGTCCTTCAATAGCACTTTACCTTCCGGGGTCACGTCCCGCGACCCCGGCAGTCATTTTGCTGACACTCTTTGAGGCGCGCGTGGAATAGGCCTATTGGTCTAGTGGTTAGTGACCCTGATAGCTATGCCGGAGGTCGTGGGTTCGATTCCCACCCAGGACAAATGTTTGTGTGATGACCACGATCATTTGTTCTGTGTCTGGGTGTAATTTATCTATAATATGTATGTATTTAGAAATATATATGTATATCAGTTGTCTAGTACCCATAACACAAGCTCTGATTAGCTTGGACCTAGATGGCGTTGTGTGATAGTTGTGGAATATTTATTTATTTATTTATAACACAACGCGCCGTCGACCCAGGCATGGTCTATGGTCGGACAGCGATTCGCCCATGACTCGCCGCCCGAGCTCTAGAAGGCTTCGTTGAATTTATTGGTAGTAATACTGTTAGGTAATAATTCACAGAACATAATTATGTAAATAAACATTATACCATTTCAACAAGCGATTGTGATAAAGTATCATATGATTATGAACGTTAATGTTACGCATCTAAGATTAAATTTGGGATGAAGCATGACTGAGCTATAACTAAACTTGAGCTAAGTATAAGCCCACTTAAAAGATACAGTTTGCTGTCCAAAGAAACATCTTAAGCACTAACCAGCCTGGTTATGTTAGCATGGAAAGTGTGTTGTTTAAGTAACTTTAGGAAATATTTAACTAGAAATTATTTACAAAGACATGTTTCTCTTTGAGTTTGAAGAGCAACTAAAGGAATTTTATATTTTTTTTTAGCACGCAGAACTGGTGGCCGATGGTGCTGTAAGGTTCTCGAATGGAGGCCACGCATCGGCAAGCGCAGCGTGAGACGTCCACCATCAAGGTGGATATATTATGATCTGATGAAAATCACAGGATCGCGCTGGATGCAAGTCGTTTTTTTTTTTCATGTATCTTCTCGCAGGTCAACCTAGAAGAGGTTGTGGGCTGCTTAACCGGACTTTAGCTGGATGCAAGTCGCTTCCAACCGGTCCTATTGGAAATCTATGGGGGAGGCCTATGTACAGCAGTGGACGTCCTACGGCTGATGTGATGATGATGATGATATATTTTTTAACAGGATTTTAAAAGCCTTTCTATGAAAACGAGAGTATTTTGGGTAAAAGAAATCCCACCAAAAACATTAAAATAATGTAAAAAAATGCCAAGTCTCTCGATGCAGTCTTTCCATCGTAAAAAGTTTTGAGATCTCATAGAAGCCAAGTCCTATTCAAATTATTTTGTAGTTATAAATCAACATTTAGTAATTGTATCAATAGTTTTCTTTATATTATAATTATAGTGACTTGGCAATGAGCACAAGAAGAAACAAAACGGCATATTTGGAGTTGAAAGTCACACACCGCATGCGTAAACATTAATATCACAAAATTAATTTTCTTTTGGTTTATCCGTGTCGTCCCAACCGAATTTCGGCAACGGCAGTCAGTCTCATCCAAGACTAGTAAACTGCGCAGGACTGCTCATTGGACTGGACAGGGTGCTCATTGCCAAGTCACTATAATTATAATATAAAGAAAACTATTGATACAATTACTAAATGTTGATTTATAACTACAAAATAATTTGAATAGGACTTGGCTTCTATGAGATCTCAAAACTTTTTACGATGGAAAGACTGCATCGAGAGACTTGGCATTTTTTTACATTATTTTAATGTTTTTGGTGGGATCTCATTTATTTTTTGTAAGTGTATTTCTTTCTTTTTTTTTAGGTGACCTCATAATTTCTTGGACTTCAGCTACTGCTTTGCTTAGAACCCATTCTCTATCTCTTTTGTTTCTTTTCAACGAGCTAAATAAACATAAATCTACTAACTTACAAAATAAATATAACTAAACTAAATAACACGTAAACAACTAGATATTGTAACTACCTATGTCTATGTTATATTAATAAACTATTCGCCTAAATAACTGTTTCAGTAACAATAATAAATCTACTATCTAATCCGGCTAACTTAAGTTCTCCGAATATAGCTACAATATTTTTTTAGTTTCGAAATGGTTTTTCATAGGTAGGTGGCGCTATCAAATGAAAATTATCGAATTATTTTAAAGTACTACTTATACTGCGCTCGGTAACGAAACCATAGCGCGATTCAGACAGGTACAACGCCATCTATCGAGCGCGCATACAATCGAAATTTATCGCAATACAATGGAGTTTTAGCTTTATTAATTTAATGAATTATGAACTTTATGTATCAATTAATTATAGTCTATGTATTACATTTTTATTATTCTTTTCTATTCCATGTATTTATTCATCCAATTGAATACTTAAACAACGAACAAAGTTAACAATGCAGTCAAAATCCATACATAATGTTCTTGCCAAACCGCAAATATAAAATTGTTTTCTATGGTATATTATTTTTTAATGTTTTTATAATTTTCCCTTTATATGTGGCTAATGACCTATCTTGGTGCAAAATTTGAAGTTTCTAAGTCTGCTAGAAGTACCTTAGATTTTTGATGATCGGTCAGTGAGTCAGTGAGTCAGTGAGTCAGTGAGTGAGTGACAAAATGGTGTAACTTTGATCGACCGTAACTCCTAAACTATTAATTCAATTGGCATGTAATTTCGAACTTAAGCTTGTTCTAATGCCTACTATTATTCACCGAAAACCTAAACTCCTAGCTTTGTCCACGTCGAAGATATAGGGGGGGCGAAACAGCCGCGAATCGCATCGAGAAAAGATGGTACGGCCGTGCCCGTTTTGCTCGAGACTTGGCTGGGGCACTGCCGTGCCCCCAGATTGACTTCTATTTATAAATATGTAGGCAATATTTTAGCCCGACGAGATTCCCGAAAAACTCTCGACACAATTCACGTATTATGTTACCATTTTAGTTGGGAAACTGTTATACTATATTCGGACAAATCTGGGCCTAAATAGTTGAAGTATTTCTATCACAATAAACCTACTTGTTGCTATTCTTATTACAGCTTTTTGGGTTTCTTTGGCAACTTATTGTCAGCCAATAAAGAGATGGCCATGAAATAAATATTATTGGCGATTTGCGGCACAATAATTTACCAAATTAGTTTGAATGATGCATGAATGGACGATTGTTGTTGAAGATTGAGGTCAGTGGCGTGCAGTTGTGGAGTTTGATGCCCTGCAGTGACAGTTGTTATTTGAATCATCGATCGAGGTTCAGAGGAACAGATACCTGTTTCTTTTTCGTAACGTTGACATTTATTGTTCGTTTAACGTCGTCTCTAATTCTTCAAGTTTCTTAAATTTTTTGAGGGCAACATATTATCTGATACTGTACAATAAACTGTCTACAGGATTATAACAATGCTAATGCTAAAAAGAAACAATAAAGAAAGGGATTGAGATTGACTGCTTCTTTTTGCTGTTATTGCTTCTACTTACTTCAGTGGTGCACGTTTTTTATTTACTTTTTTGGAGTGTACGGAATCCACCTCATAACGTTCCACCCGCGCAACGGCACGGCTGAGCGATCGTACTGGCGGTAGTAATTGCTATACTGTAGCAATCCGGCGCTGAACACTAGATTATCCTCTATTTTGTCGGTCCAAAGGATGGAAGGAATTGGAAAAAGGGTCAAATATTTTACAAATCAAAAATATTTGACCCTTATTTTTTCTTTTGTTACGTAAACCAAATTTGACGAAAATACAAACTTCTAAAAATCACAAAACTTCACTAGATCGGTATAATTTTACAGGCGTTATGACGTCACAAGCACCCAATCCCGAATTCCAAAGCCTTTTATCCTTTTTCAACATTCATTGATTTAAAAAAGCAAAAAATACGCGTTCATTATTTTTCAATAAACTCAACTGACGGACTTAACATGTTTTCAATTTATTAATCCAGTAACCTACCCTTTATTTATTTATTGGCTGGTTAAAAATAAAAAATCACTGCTGGAGCAAACGTGTTAAAAAAGATGGAGCGAGCTCATTCAGAACTAACTTCCAGTTAGTCAGAGCTCGCTCAATCTTAGGACTCATCTTTGCTTGTGGGCTGGGCGAATCTATTTAAAGCTACACCTATTTCTGATCTATAATGCCTTTGTCAAACAGACCGACGAAAGCGAAGCGTTTCCGAAGCGAGACGTCAGTGCGATAGTTCTGTCACGCTATCGGATCGCGTTTCTATGTGACTGGATTCAAACAATTCCAGACATTACAAATAAAAACGTCACGCTTCGCATTCGCTACCAGTCTGTTTTACAAAGGCTTAAAACTCACCAGCTGCATGATGGTGAGGTATTTCTTCCACCAGAGGTACTTGCTGACGGTAGGTCCGAAGACTGAGAGACCATAGTAGGTATACATCAGCACGTGGATGCCACTGTTCACCATGGCAGGGAGGAACGCTGAAAATAAATTATAGTGTTTATAAAATGAGCACTGAAACCAATAAGTCGATAAAATGCTAGTTTTAAAATTGCTATCCTATCGCTGTAAAGGCTGTAGGCTAGAAAACATCACGGTATGACCAACAAAAGCCGAGTAGCACGGGTGGAATCACGAGAGCTAGTTTTGCATATCCGTTTTAAGGTGTACTACAGATACGTACATAGGGTTATTTTCAAATCGAAAAAAAAAGTATTTGTTTCCGAAAAGAAGAAAAACAACAACAACTTTCATAATTGATTTGCTACTTAAATGAACAGAATTTATTGTCAATTTCTAAATGAACGCAAGTGAATGCTAATCATATTATAACGAGATATTTGTTTGTAAGTAGAGTGGAGAATTCGGAACTAATTCATTTTGATTGTTTCTGAAGGGAAGTTATTTTATTCCTGAATGATTTATTTATATTTATACCTAGCATTTTAGCAGAGTTATCACAATATTTTGATATGTCGGGAAATATAGCGCGAGCGGGCAAATAGAATGCGACGCGATGGATTGGGGGCAATATTTATAAATCCTCAAAACCTAGATTTAACAACATAAAAAAAAATAACAATAGTTAGTATAATATTGATCGAACAACAGACCTTAACTACCTCGTTGGTATAGTGATCGCAAAAGCGACCGTTGCGCATGAAATCCTGGATTGGATTATCAGCTATTGTATTGAGGACAATAAAATCGGCCCGTTATATACATATCTTAAAATAGCTTTCAACGTGGATACACTGTAAGCCTGTTAGGTATACCTCTGATAAAATTTAATACCTATTTAGAAAGAGAGAGGATACAAAGTCCTTCGTCATCTGTGCAAAAGGGAGGATATCGTCCAGACGGGTTTTGTGTTTGATGAGCTAACTGTCTGATATATGTATTGTAATTTGATCATGTGGATGGCTCGATTTGCACGATGCAAGATTATGTGTGATGCAAGACTGTTAAGAATAAACGCAATAATACAGTTATGACGTTATCCCGTATCGGTCGAGCCGAGCCCGACGGCGCGTCGTGTTCCACGCACGCCTAAAAGAGTATCAGCAAAATGAAGGGGCCCCCCTAGAGGGCCAAAGGTTGCCGGGGTCGCGGGACTCACGAATCACCGTGACCCCGGCACGTAAAGGGCTATTGAAGGACACCGTGGATTTTAGTCAGTACAAGTCTGATAGTCCCTCCCGCTCTGCCCTGGGTGGGGGGACTCATTTGATGATTTTACCCCGTTAAAAAAAAAGACTGTACCTAAATAGCTGTTTACTTACATAGTGTTGATGTAATAAAACCCAAATTTAAAAATGTAATAAAAATATTTTATTAAGCATTTACGAAGCCTCTACAGAGAGCTTACAGTAACAATAAAACTATGTGCCTCATTTTTCAACGCTAAAAAAAAAACAAATACTCGTTTTCTGTGTCTGAAAAGCCTTTCAATTACGCTATTAATTGAATTTATAACTTAAAACCTTTTATATTATTGAGCCAATATAGTTCGTATTTCAAAACAGCTGATATAAAAAAAAGAATCAAGAATTATTTAAATCTATTTCAAAAATTTCTTGACATCTTTGACTGCAGGCATTCGTTTAACTCAATGAATCTTTAAAATGCTCTAAATTGTTTAGAGCATTTTAAAGAAAATAAGTAAATATCTGAACATTTACTTTATTTACATTTACTAGGTGAATTATATTAGACAAAGTCACGAATAAAACAATAAAAGAAGAATTACGGTGGATTTAACTCCGTTTATGTACCTATAATTAAATTAAAACCAGAGAAGTGGGCCTTAAATTGTTGAAAAAGACTTTAAGCAATTATTAACAGTGCCAATCGACATTAAAAAATAAAGACGATCTGAATAAAAAAACAAAAGCTACCTAAGAAATGTTCAAATAATTACGTAGGTATCCTAATAATAATGGAAGAAATATATTCCCAATACAGCTTACGTCATTATTTAAAAAAAAAAAAATGAATAAAGGAAATAATAATGGAAGAAATTAATTCCCAATACAGCTTACGTCATTATTTACAAATTACTCATCGTCAAAAAATAAATTTCCTGTGCCCTTCGATTTATTTGACATCCGTCAACTTTGAGCTAAAATAATATGTACTGAGCGAAATATTTATAAAGAGAAAATATTTTAAGAGCCACGGTTGAGTGGAGATTACAAATAGTTTATTAATATTGATTAATACTTGGGTCTTCAACCTGACTATTATTGAGTTACTGTGAGAACAATCGAGAAACAATGAAGATTTAACACTTTGAATGGTAAAATTTATATCGGTCCGTCCATGGGTCGCCGGACTGTCTTTAGTCCAGTGATCCTCACTGGACTGACTTAATGGATCGCAGGACTGTCTGAATGGGACGTGGGACTGTCTTAAAGGGTCACTGGACTGACTGAATGGGTCGCAGGACTGTCTCAATGGGACGCGGGACTGTCTTAAAGGGTCACTGGACTGACTGAATGGGTCGCAGGACTGTCTCAATGGGACGCGGGACTGTCTTAAAGGGTCACTGGACTGACTGAATGGGTCGCTTGACTGTCTCAATGGGACGTGGGACTGTCTTAAAGGGTTACTGGACTGACTGAATGGGTCGCTTGACTGTCTCAATGGGACGTGGGACTGTCTTAAAGGGTTACTGGACTGACTGAATGGGTCGCTTGACTGTCTCAATGGGACGTGGGACTGTCTTAAAGGGTTACTGGACTGACTGAATGGGTCGCAGAACTGTCTCAATGGGACGTGGGACTGTCTTAAAGGGTTGCGGGATTTCCTTAATGAGTCACGGTTATTAATGGGTCGTGGACTATCTTGTAAGAGGACCGCGGCCTAGGATCGCAAGAGTGTGTGAGGGAACAAGCTAGTTTTTATTCAGTCAGAGTGACAGACCCTTTAGGCCGCGACAGGGGTTCTCATTTGACGATTATAATTTTTACATCCAAAAAAAAATCATCTGGGAAAACGGTCATAACTAGAAAATTCGACTTAAATTTAGAACATAAATTCAAGAGAAATGGATATATGCAAATCCAAATGGGATTTTCTCAAACTCGATTGATTAACGTTTCCACGAACATGGTACTTGGGAATAATTAATTACTACTGTAACATACTTGTACCTCAATTAATACCAATAGTATTCGATTAAATCTCTGTCTTTGATGTTATACTGGGTTAAATGTAAATTGTTTAAATCCTCTTAAGGGGTTATTCTACCAATATAATGAACATCTGTTACCAAACCTTATATCAAAAATAGCATTAAATAAACTTAGCTTAGCTTGTTCTAATAACTTTTCATATTGAGTGTTGGGGCAATGTTTGAAAAAAAGAAAATCTATACATATAATAAATCTGTAGAAGGGTCAATTCTGTACATTGAAAATATTGAAAAAATAAATAGCGGGGGGTGTTGCTGGATCGATACCAAACCCAAATGTATGATTAAAAAAATTTTTGTCTGTCTGTCTGTCTGTCTGTATATGCAGGCATCACGTGAAAACTAACGGTTCCATTTCTATGAAATTTGGTAAAATTATACCTTATTATACTGGGGATAACATAGGATACTTTTCATCCTGGAAAAATACGTAGAAAAAAAATCTTATTTTTCAGTTTTATTCATAGACGTTGTTCTGTAGAACCGCGAATCTCCTTAATTATTATAGGCTTAGCCGTATTTGGGTCCAATAGATATTTATAAGATGTCATTGTCAGAGTTACACAAAATGGAAAAATAAACCATCCACGCGAAGACCGACATCCGCGCGGACGGAGTCGCGGGCGGAAGCTAGTCTAAAATAAAAAGGTCATAGCTCATTACAGCCACCATCGCGCGCCGCGCCGAATCCGACCTGAACCGCCTTGTTATTCGGCGACTACTCGTTGGCGAACGGTAGTCCACTGGTGGACACCACATTGTTACCTGTGATCGTTATGTGATAAACCAATGATCCAGTGAACTTGAGTGTTGCTTCAAAGTATTTTTCGAGAAAATTGCTTTAATTGCTCACTAATCCGCGATTAATATGCTTTTAATTGTGATTATTCCTGTAACTGACGCTCAGTTGTCACACTAAAAATCTATCCCGTTAATTAACAAAATTCGAAAATGAATAATCAATGAACGAAGTTGCCTCGTCTTTAAGATGTACCATCAGAAGCAGCAGTGAACAATAGACAGAGAGAGAAGATAATTTCGGCCGTTAGTCCTTGTTGCACAAAATAAATGTTAAACTGGGCCATAAATCTGGCTAAAACTTAAGACAATTAAGCTCTAGTTCTGTCAGTCAATTGGCTAGATTAGTCTGTATCGGGAACCAATCGTCTTAAGTACTAAGACTTACTACCGTCTCAAAGGTAATTTAGTTTAACTTTAACTTAGTAGACTAGAGTGGAAAAAATAAAAAGCTTTCTTTGTATCGATAAATAAGTATCGTGATAAATGTCTGGACCTAGATTTATGTTAGTGGCAGTTAATGCTCTGAGTTTCGGAATGGGCTATTGTTCTTTTTAAATTGAACAATTTAATGTTTTGTGTGACTTTTGTTTTCATTAAAGGATTTGATGATGATCTACGTTTTGTTTTATTTTTAAAAAATATTGTTAATACCATCTGTTCCGCGAGGTTTCACTTCCACTGCTCGATTTCTATATGTTTTAGAGGGGTGTTAGCTAAAGTCTTCCTCGAGAAATGCACTATCCAATGCAAAAAAAATACAATACGAACAAGTAGTTCCGGAGATCAGCACGTTCAAACAAACAAACAAACTCTTCAGCTTTAAAATATTAGTATAGATATCTATGGATTTATGGTTTTTTGACACCTAACTATTTATTTAATTTAGATAACTTGCTAATGATTTGTATTCATCATAAAAGAGTGTGTCCAAACAAATAGGATATCTTTATTTATAATCCAAAGCCTGAAGATATTCCACAAACCACGTGATTTTAAATAGATATTTTTTTAATCAACAGTTAAATGTGCAATTTGCATTCAATGCAAATAGGCGAAACTTCGAAATTCATAGTTAACGATATTTCAGTCACCCATTATGGCCCTTAATCATTTGAAACTGCTGAAATTTTCTTTCACAATAGCTTTTATACAAAACTTTGTCTATAAAAGAAGGCGGTTGTTCAAAAATGTGGCGATAAATTGTTTTTTTACGACCTTGAACAACGAACATGTAGGAATCCATTTTGTTAGTACATTAAGCAATGAACGTTTCCTACAAAGACTTATGTAAAACAAGTAAAAATCACATATTTCAAAGTATACCTTTTCGATGAAATGGTACATTAATTATTTTATGCGAGAATGAGCGTGAAAATTCACTTTAAATTCTTATCGTTGACGCTTTTTTTATGATTATCGTCTCGGATCCACAGAATCGAAGTTTACCTAAAACAATGTTAAGCTTTCTCACATATTTTTATATGCAGTAATAAAATGGTTCGTATAAAAATAAGCTATTACATACAATAATTTGCTTCCAAAATTCTATAATCTTTTTCATCTCCGTATCTATGGAGGGTCCACGTTATACATAATTATAACTTCATCACTATAATGTCAAATTGCAGTCAATGCAGACTTGGAAGATCTCTGTTTTGCTATATTCATGTTTGACTGAAAGACTCTTTCTTTTGGCTTATATTCCAATATTTTGGAGCTTTTTTTACAGTTATAAATTATTCAAAACATTGCTTCCAGGGTCTGAGTGAAACGAAATGGACTGTTGGAACCATACTGACTAAAATCCATACTATTTGAACAGGGAAATTATATTGCTCTTCTCTTTGCAAAGCCGCCGTTACCTGTTAAGGTATTCTGCCCGGAGTGTTGTCACCCTAAACAGCTCGCACACATAAAATACTAATAATACTTTAGTGCCACATCGTGTAGTTGTAGAATATATGTTTTTTTTTGGTAACATCATCAACTGAGTCCACCAGGGCGGGATAGGAGGGGTGTCAGACTTATACTCACTAAAACTCACTGTGATACTTCAATAGCCCTTTACGTTCCAGGGTCACGGTTACCTGATAAGACGGTCCCGCTATTTTGTTACTTAGTTTCGTATCATATCATTTCCTATTGTTCGTTACCAGTCATTGGTAGTCGGTACTATAATAGTAAGGTACTTACTTGATCCACTAGGAACCCATTTGATTCCAATCCACCAGAAGCTGAACATCGTGGAGTGATGATACACATGGAGGAAGGTCAGCTGCTCATCCTTCTTCCTCAATATGAAGAAGAACGTGTCGCAGAATTCTAGAAGCTTCGAGAAGTAGTACCACCAGACGGCGTCTGCTATCTGAAAATTAAAATGATATTTTAAAAATCAAATTATTCGCCTTTTTCTCAATGTTTTAGTGGTGCTACTGGGTTATTGGGTTTTTAAACTGTTTTTTTTTTAACCCAATAATTCTTCAGAAGCTGAGGGTCTGAACGATTGGTGTTCACAAGCTTCATACTAGAACTTAAAAACATTAACGTGATTTTACGACATTTTTTTTCGGTTAAACACAAAGAAGTTTAACCCGTTATAACACCTTACACGTTACCACGATAAAAAAAAAACAGTTATAACCCGATATTATGTTCCCGTAGGATATTGTGAATTTTAGCGAGCGGAGCCGCTGGTACCAGCCAGTTTTGCATAAGACCGTCGCCACTTCCTACTTTTTCGCTGAGAAGAAGTGGCGGAACAAACTCCCCAGAATGATAAGTAGACAAATACAATGGTATTAAGGTTAAATGGAATAGTATTGTTCCATTAGGCATTGTGGAAATACCTTTTATATGGTGAATAAAGTCAATAGCACTTCAAAGCCTTCTAGATTTGTGTTTAGAGTGCTACTTATCACACTTTTTTTTACGTGGTAAAATCATCAAATGAGACCTCCCCCAACCAGGGCAGAGCGGGAGGGACCGCCAGACTCGTACTGACTAAAATCCACGGTGTACTTCAATAACCATATTGTAATAGATTATTCATTTAACAGTTTTTTTAGATTGCAATTAAATTAAATTTTCTATCTTTAAAAATGCGCAATAATAAAATATATGTAGCCATCAAAAAGATTTTGTCTGTTTAACTCGGTGTCGTAAAATAAATGGCGGCTAATTGTCAAAGCGTAATCAAAAGAGATAACATGGGCTGCCTCTTCAAAGAGAGAAGTTGGTTCTTCCGAAGCCTTGCTCTAAATTTAACTAAAATAATTTAAATTTTAAATCTCGCTCGATGTTCATGTTTGGGACTATTTCAAATTAATTTAAAATTCGATTGTTTATTTTGTAATGTTCGGGTTTCAATATCAGTGTGTTTAGAAACGTTGAAGGTGTGTGTAACGAAGAGAAAATTGGCAGCGTGTGTGTTTTTTTCCAGAATCAATAAGTGCGATTCCGAGCCAGAAAAATTGATTTTTCAAAAAGCAACATATTCCCATAAGCAACTGCACTATTAGTTTTCATCAAAATCGGCCTCGATGCTGTATAGTGTGAATAATGAATAATTACGTTCGTGTATTATTTATGGTTAAATAGGTTCATCGAATTTGTCTTATCTTCGCCTATTGGTAACTACACCGACGTAAACAAACGAATACAAATACTTAAATATTCGTTTCATTAAAGATCAAAGCGGAATTGTGAATTAAGCTCCTTGATTTCTGCTCGAACCTGGTTTGCATTTTACATGAATTACGGTTCTCAAAAACAAAGGTTGAACTCGAGTCGTAAGAAACACAATAGTACTTTATTGGCTACCTATAAATATGTACATAAATTATTGCTTTGAACGACAAAGAGAAGTGGGTAAAAAGAGTATAAAATGACGGACCTCTTGGAGAGCCTCGTTACAATAATGAAATAACCGCTCAAGTACTTATGACCCTCTGTTGTTCGTTGGATCTTACTTGAAGATTTTCAATTACCTTTTGTATTGGAACTTGGTTCTAATTAGCATTGTAAAAGTATGTAAACAAAGTTCAAAATTGATTATTTCAGAGGCTTTATCATGAATTCTACGTATTTGGCTATACAGTACATATGTGTATTTATTATATTAGAGGTTTATTTTTTGTACTAGGCCTAAATTTTGTTGGTGACACGTGATAAAATTATCGCTGTTTAAAAATGTATTCTAAAACTAATGTTAACAGATTTTCTAGCATTTCATGTTATAGAGATTATATTATCTTGGTAATAATGATGGTGTGTACTTGATGTATTACGACAGGCCTTTTCTACAATTAACCTAAAAACATAGCTTACCTGCAACTCATCCGGATCATACTTCTGCCGGCAAGGTTCACAAATATAACTGTAACGCAATCTAAACGAGGCTGTAAGCAACCTCACTGCTATATACGCGTTCAATGCCGCCATAGCCAGGTTATAGGGCACCAGTAACCACGTCAGCTGGAAGGGTCTTCGGTTCTTCATCAGCTTTGGACCTATCCATACGATGAAGAGGTATAGAAGAGTGTAGAAGACTGTTGGGGCTGGGGAGTCGACCAGGGGCCAGCCTTTTGTTCTGTTGTCTGTAACAAAAAAGGAATTTTTAAATTTTTAATTAATGAACTCGCTATAATATTACATTTATGTTTCAAATGTGACTAAATTAATGACGGATTATGGGTTGGCTCCTTTTATTCATTCTAGGTGTAATCATATACCATCCCAGAAAATGTTCCTATGGTTTTAATTTATTATCTGTCTATCTTTTTAACTAAATTACGCTTATATACCTATATAATGAAATAACGCATAAACTTACAATATCAAACCAGTTTTTTTTTCTTGTGGCTCATAAGTATTAAAAACACTGTAAATGTAATGTTTCAGTTTTTTTTGAGGATAGAAAAAATCAACTGTGAAAAGGATCTGAACCTTCTGAAGCTTTACAGTTAGCGACGCAGGAGTTAAAGCGTATAAAATATATAAAAAAAAGATTTTTATATATCACAAAAATATTTCAAAGTCGTTTACATATTTTTATTCGTAATCTGTCCCTCACGGAAACATAAACCCACAACATAATCCGGTAAATAAAAAATCCGATATACATTAGTATTATTTTCCTGAAACGGCTCGGTTCCGGTAGTCCATTATTTATGGTTGAACCGGCATAACGTAGCCCACATTATTCACGGTTGAATCCCATGTAATATGTATGGATGAGATAGACTTTTTTCTCTTCTACTTATGTTTGAATTCGATGAATTGGTCCGTTTAGGATTGATCGGCGTTTGTTTACTATTTAGTTATCTATTTATAGTTTTTTTCGGATTCGGAACATATAAAAGGGTTGTTGTAAATTTGCCACAAAGTTAATTCGCCACTAAAAAAGGGTGTGTAAATTAGCCACAGCTTTTGTTATTTTTTTATTTGAAAATTGTAAATTTGTCCTATTTATGTTTTCCACGCGGGTTGCAGAACAATTAAATAACAAAATCCAGCACAAAACTACAGAAAACGAGGACACAATGTGGAATCTGAACAGAAATTACTAGGAGAACAGGATTATAGTGGTATTGGTAAATTATGTGAAATTAGGATATGTAGGAAATTTACAATTCCAAAATCTAGCTGTGGCGAATTAACTTTCAATGTATGAGGTTTAAAAAAATGGGGCAAATTTACAACAACTCATATAAAATAATGATGTTTTATCTTTGTGTAATATCGCTTTCGTTACTCCTTGTTCTGGTGGTCGTAAGCGCGATTGCTGAGGTTGAGATCTCGTTTTCAATTCCTGGGTGGAGCACAGTTTTATTGGGTTTTTCCATTAGGAATTTCTCAGTAGTTTTATATGTTAACAAATTATCAAATCATTTCACACAGTTTATTAAATATATTTATTTTTCTTACCTGACAATGATAGTGTCCATAGATAATAGTCGTACGTTTCTTTCAACACACTCTGTGTGGAATTCATTATAATATCCGCCATCTTTGATTATTGTAGACTATCTGTAACAAAACAAAGTTTAAATTAATTTAAAAAAGTATGAAGATGTTAATGTTTAGATGGATGTTTGCTCTCCAATGACGTTAGATACACATGTTAGGCTAGGTTAGAATACCGGCTCCCGGTATTTCGTTACATTTCGTTTCGTTTCGTTACTAGTAATATTATTTGAACGTGAAAAAATATGAACTAATAAAATACCAAAACTAAGTTTGCTTGATAGAAAAAAAACTTTTTTATTATTACTAACCACCGCGACCAACATTTAATGAAATTCCAAGCAGAAACGAAATTTCATAATTAATCTTCCCCACTAAATATAGCTTTTATGTGTCTCATAAAAGCCCAAAATTATTAATATTATCTTAAAAATAATAAGAAGATTCTTTAATAAAGTTTTTGTTTCGAGTGCATTCTAAGCTGCCTAGATATATTGCAAAAGAAGTCAAGCTGTGACATGACCTTTTATTGCAAAATTTACAAATACCTAGTGTTTGCAAGTACCTTTTTTTTACGTGGTAAAATCATCAAATGAGTCCTCCCACCCAGGGCAGAGCGGGAGGGACTGTCAGACTCGTACTGACTAAAATCCACGGTATCCTTCAATAGCCCTTTAAATTAAGCAAGTACCTACCAATACTATTTAAAAATATATTTGAACGTGATAATTTTCGATTTAATTCTTATTGGTTGGTTCTCAGACTTTCTTGCGTTGGACAACCGATACACAGATTTTTGAAGATCAAGATATTACAGCCGATATCAACGGCTAAGTGTGTTTTTCCAGTCATAAGAACATAATTTTCATTCATCGATCATAAAATTAATATGAATGACCTGCCAAATCATGTACTTACACCGGTATATCAAGACCTATCTTATGTCAATTGCTCAGCTCAGCTTAAGTCAGTCGTCATGACAACGTTTAAAAACGTTATTTGTAGATCTTCAAATTCAACAGATGGTAGGTGGTAGTCTATGAAAGTTCTCAATTTGTGGGCATTTACAGCAATTGATAACAGAGGTGGCACGCGGTAGGGTGTATCGAGCTCAACTTGAGGTGAGTCGACTGATAGCTAGTCCGCTAATAAATTTCCAGAAGATTTCTGTTATAAAACGCGCGTCTGGTGGGGAATCTCCTGGAGATTTCGCGGCGGTTTGGATTAAATACTCTGACAGCTCCGCGGAGTTGCGCAATAGAGGCTAAACATATGATCTGCTAAGAAAAAAGTTTCAATGAACAAGTACCGACTTATTGACAGTTCATTGTTTAAGTCAGTGGGTCAAAACAAGCATGAGTATGAATAACGAGAGGTTACTTTCAAAGGCTCTATCTCTAATAGGTGTCGGGTCGTGTGTTTGCATTTATAACGTACTTAAATAATTTATGCTGAACAATATTTTCTTAATATTCAAGTGCTTGACTTGCATAGTGGTTCTAAGTAAACGTTAAGTTGTCGGTTAGAACACAGCATGTCCAGCTAGGTTGGAACGGCCAGCCGGTGGAACTTCAGGGAGCATTTCCTGCATTTGGCCCCAAGGCTGAACCGGGCAGCAGCCGCTCTCAAGCGACTCCTGCCCAATCTCGGCGGGCCAAATGCCTCCTGCCGGAGGCTGTACGCCGGTGTCGTGCGGTCCATGGCCCTCTACGGGGCCCCCGTGTGGGCCCTAAGCATCCGGACGCGACCACTCAAGCTGGTCGCATGCCAGAGGGTCATGGCTATCCGGATGATCCGGGGATACCGCACGATCGCCGGCGAATCGGCCAACCTCCTAGCCGGATTGCTGCCCTGGGATCTGGAGGCGACTGCCCTCCAGCGCGTCTATGAATGGCGCGTGGAGGCGCAGCGTCGGGGCGAATCCCCGCTGCCTCGACAAGTCGAGGCGCGGCGGGAAGAGCTCCGGCGTGATCTCAGGGCAGTATGGAGGGAGCGACTGTCGCAACCGAGGTCCGGGCACGCCGCAATCGCGGCGGTAAGACCCCTCTTTGAGGAGTGGCTGGATAGGCGTCACGGCGTCCTGACCTACCGCATGACGCAGGTCCTCACCGGACACGGAAGTCTCGGGAGGTTCCTGTGTCTGATAGGGAGGGAAGAAACGCCTGGGTGTCACCACTGCGAGGATCGTCCGGAGGACACGGTGAAGCATACGGTGCAGGACTGCCCCGCTTGGGCAGAGCACCGCCGTGTCCTCACGACGGCGATAGGCGGAGACCTCTCGCGCCCGGCATTGGTCGAGGCCATGCTGCGGGGCGAGACGGAGTGGGAAGCGGTCGCCTCCTTCTGCGAAGCAGTCATGCTCGTGAAGGAGGAGGCGGGCCGCCTGAGGGAGAGGACAGCGTCCTCCCTCCACCCCAGCCGCAGTGAAATGAAATGATGAAATGATGAAATGATGTTTATTTATGCAAGTAGGTTATATCAACACTTTTACACGTCTTTTTATAAAACTAGAAGGGGCCGGTGTTTCGTACCTGACTACTCTGAGAAGAAACAGCCGAAACAAACTCAGAGGTCGCAGTCTCTTTTGAAGTCCAGACATTATATGTAGATCAGGCTATACGAGGACCATGCAGGTCAGTGTCTGAAATGGTCTTTTGAAGAAAGAACCACACAAATTCGAGTGGACCTGTCCAGTCAGTGCAAGCATTTGTCAGTTATCGTGTAGCTCGACTCATAACTCAAGGAGCTCAACGACACGACGAACAATACCAAAGAAAGGACACTTGTGTAGGCCGCTTAAGTTACTCAAACTGTCAGACAATCACTATGATTAAAAAAAAAAAAAAAAAAAAAAACAGCTTGACTCGCATGGGTCCTCGCATTCACAAAGAATAGAAAAAAAAATGTATATATATATGAAAAAAATAATAATAATTATTATGTCAGTTTGTATAAACATAAAAAAATCATACATGTCAGATTGTAAAAAATAAATAAATTCATACATGTCAGATTGTATAATAAAAACAAAAAAAAGATATAGTAAAAAAAATAAGAATAAATAATGATCTAACAATCGGAAAATTGTTTCGTCAATACCTGTGAGGACCATGTAGGTTCTCGCCTGAGTGGTAGACGCCCACGGCGTCGGACGTCGCCAGACGATCTCCGGCCACCGTAGGCGCGGGCATGCGGGCAGCGAGTAATGGGCGACTCGCTGTCCGACCATGGACCATGCCCGGGTCGACGGCGCGTTGTGTTCCACGCGCGCCTCAAAGAGTGTCAGCATAGTGACGGGGCCTGTTGAGGGCCAAAGCCTGCCGGGATCGCGGGACCAAGGGATTACCGTGACCCCGGTACGTAGAGGGCTATTGAAGGACACCGTGGATTTTAGTCAGTACAAGTCTGACAGTCCCTCCCGCCCTGCCCTGGGTGGGAGGACTCATTTGATGATTTTACCACGATAAAAAAAAAAAAAAAAAAAAAAAGGTTGGAACGGCCGATAATGCAAGCGCAGGTCGACGCGATAGTCTTGTTCAGATTCAAATTACTTTATTTTGAGACAATTGGATCCAAGCGTTAGTCTATAAAAAAAAACTTTGAAAAACCTAAAAAACAACTAACTATTTTATTCTATTGTAGAGCCAAAATATTAAATTTATTTCAACCAGATACAAAAAAATGAATAAAGGAAACTGGTTAATTAAATTGTGGGCAAGCGAAGCAGCGGGTAAAAGCTATTTCCCTATACAGTCCGCAATAAAGATTAAATTTTCATAAAAGTATTTTTTTTTATCAAGCCCTAATCAAATTCCTTTGCCTCTTGCTAAACAGGCGTAATTTTAATAACCAGCTTCGTAATAATAAAATGCCTACCCGCCCTTTGAAATTGTTACGTTTAGAAAGGCAAATATGACATTCCTAAAATCCCTTTGATAAATATCGATATAATAAAACATGAAGGAATAACTTTGTAAGTACCGCGTTTTGAGCAAATTACGTGGACTGCGGAATTAGGGCTTATTAAGCTTTATGTGGAGAAAGAGTGCAGAAATCAAATATTTTATATTTATAACTAGCTATGCCCTGCGGTTTCACACCCGCTGCTCGGCTCCTATTGGTCGTGGCGTGATGATATATAGCCTATAGCCTTCCTCGATAGTAGCTGCTGCCTGCGACGTCATCTGCGTAAATGTGTTGAAGAAATAAAGGTTTACTGCTCGTTCCCCGTAGGTGTTAGCGTGATAAAAATACAGCCTGTATGTTGACCCGACATCTTAATAACATTCGTGCCAAAGAAGTAAATCCATGTAGTACTTTTTGAGTTTATCCCGGACATACATACAGACAAACGAACAAAAATTCTAAAATCTATATTTTTGGCTTCGGTATCGACTGTAGATCACATACCAAGTATTCTTTAAAAAAATATTCAAAAAAAATTTCAAAATGTGCAGTTTTGACTTTCCTACCATTTTATTATTAAAGATTTGATGATAAATTATAGACGTAGTTTGTCAATGTTGAGTGGTAATTCGCTATTGTTTAAAATCTATCAATGACATGTTAATTCTTTAAAAATCAATAAAGAACATTGTACACAATGGGAGTTAGAAAGTTTAAAATTAATAATTTCTACGAGGTGTTACGAAACTAGGCAAATTGGAGAAATCTTATTTTTAACTATGAAGTATTCGAATATTATTTGGATACATGTAATCTTATCAAAAACTTTCGTATATAGGCCATACATAGATCTAAAAAGATAATAAATCATTTTAGCAACATAGATGATGTGTTGCAGTTAAATAAGACCAACTTTTATTATTCCATACATACAAAAAGTTACTTACCAATTTTTTTAAAGTAATATATTGACAAAATCTTTTCTATTAAACTTTTCGGACTTATGAATCTTTCAACACCTAGTGTGAAATTTCATTGAAATGGGATCAGTTATTTCGCAAAATAAAGACGTTTTGTCTAATAAAACGGTGAATGGCTTACATGCACAGCAATAAGGTGTATAAACTGATACACAAAATAAATCACAAGAATTGGTAGGCAAAATTCTTTGGAAAAAAAAAACCGAGGACCTTTGACCTACTTTTCTGAACAACCACCTCGCAAAATGACGAACATAAAAAATATCCTACACGCTAATAACATGAAACACCAAGCTTTGTGACTTTCCTCAATATTTCCTCACATATTTGTCAACGAGACTAAAGTCAATATGTTTAAGAGCACGCATTAGGAAGATACTTCATTCCCTTCTCAAGAAACGCTTTTGTCACGTTTCACAAGTATGTATAATCAATAAAAGGGTTTGACATTTGGGCTATTGTCCTACTAAACTTCTCGTATAATCTAACCGTTTCGTTTCCCAGCCATAATTTACCATGCGAGGCCAGTTCGAATTGGTAGATGTCAGAAGTCTTCGAATTTTTGGTTCTAGGACATGTCGGTTTCCTTCACCATTTTGAGAGCAGTGGCGTTGAAACACAAACAACACACAAAGTAATACGCCTGTCTGGATTCGAACCCAAGACCTACAAATCGTAAGTCTGGGCCAATACCACTGGGCCAACACTGCTTCGCAATGTGCGTAAATGTTAATATTTTAAACTATTCATCCACTACCTAAACTAAACCTTTACGCACTGCTCGAGTCACTAAACATTCAGACCCAACTAGCAATCTAGCTTTGAAAATAAGATGGTCTCTTCTATTACCACAGATTTGGGCTTATACTTTAAGTCCGTTTAACTTTAGGCAGATATGTTTTTATCAGCACTGTTAAAGAATTAACTACTTAGCGCAAGAAAAAAAGATGACACATGTATATTGTCTGGAGACTTAACATTTTTGGTGATAGTACCTGGTTGAATATCATTTAGTACTGTTGAATGTGGTAAAATCATAAAATGAGTCGTTCCACCCTGGTTGAAGCGGAAGGTAAGGTATTCCTTCAATGACCCTTAATGTTCCAGGGCCACAGTTACCTGTTTAGAAAGTCCCGCGACCCCGGCAAGCAAGAAGCTTTAAGTAGAAAAAGAACCAAAAAAGTGTTTGAATTTTAGTCGTGTATGGATAATTATATTCCCTGAAACGGAAAATGGGTTATATTAAATGATGGAACGCTGTATTGAGTTACGTTACTGGAGAACATTGGATGCTGAGTCGATTCACAATGTATGTCTGTTACTGACATACACATTAATATGTGTCTCGTATGTTACATGATGGTGGCGGGACTGTACGAATTACCGTGACTCCGGAACGTAAACGGCTATTGAAGGACACCATGGATTTTAGTCAGTACGAGTCTGACAGTCCTTCCCGCTCTGCCCTGGGTGGGAGAACTCATTTGATGATTTTACCACGATAAAAAAAACTAGCTACATGTTGAATTGAGAGGCTGCATGTTAAAAATACATTTCTTTTCATACTAATTTAGAACTAAAAAAAGAAAGTCTGCTGAACGATGGGCTGTTGATGGCGTTACAGGGTGAAAATCCCTCCGGAAAATACAGTACAAGCCAATACTTTTGTTTTGCGCACAGCTAATGGGTGGAATTCCCTGCCGGGGTCGGTGTTTCCTGGAAGATATAACCTTGGGGACTTCTAGTCAAAAGTGAATATGTTACTATTAGGCAAGCGTGCTTCGACGTCGGCCACATCATCGCTTACCATCAGGCGAGATAGTGGTCAAACGAATGAATAAAAAAAAGACTGGAATAAAAATCCGAAATTAAAAAAACATTAAAATTATTGTTTTTATATTTAAATTCGTTTTTACATCACTCATCAACCAGACACTTATTTAAATGTAAAAATTGAGAGTCAATTATGTAGAAATTACCTCAAATAGCTATTGGATAAATTCGTTAAAAAGAAGCATGTATTTTTACTGAGCTTTCGTAGACTTCACTCACTTCAGAAAAGTATCCGCATTTATGCTAACGTAGGAAATACAAAAAACCGAAATTGTTTTACAGAGAAAAATGATAACTATGTAAACTTTTTCGGAGTTTTAAGAGAATTCACGAATCGTTGAGGAAAGAATTGGATAAAGTTCCCGGCGAAAATTCCTGAAAGTTCTTGAGCTATTTTTTTCTGGATTTTTATCTCTGAGCCAAAAATTTTGTCACCTGGATCGAGTGTTTTTTTTTCTGCAAAAACCTGCCCAGTTGTCCCTTATATTATTTTGAAAAATGAAAAAAATTAGCGTTTTTTTCCTGTTATTTCGCACGTAACTCATTAAACCAACAAAAACGTTGACGTGCAACTGATGGCGGTCATCCATTGTCACTTCCTGTGTCGTTGGTCATTGCGGAGAAAGTGAAATCTGTGAGCGGGACGGATGATGCATCTGTATAAGTCTGAGGGAGATGGACATAGTCGCTGAATCACGTACCGTTTTGAGATGTAAGTGTTCCGCGTTACAAGCGTCTCGGAGTTTGGTCAAGATAAGGTTCGGTTTACACTTGAGCAGCTTGTTAAATTTATGGATTACAAACGGTCAAATACTACCATATAATATTTTAAAATTTTTACAACATTCACACCGAAATCATCCCGTAAAAGTTTATAAAAAACGGAAAATTATTTAAGAAAATATATAAAAATTAGTTTATCCATCGGTTACATTAGATACTACAAAATTATTTGTAGGTATTTCTTGTTACACGTTTAGAGACAAGAAAGACATAAATATGGTATCTAGCAATGAATACTTAAAAAAGAAAAAATGAGAAAAAGGTTCAAAAGTTTATAAAATTTGTGAAATGTAAAGCTTCCTGATTTTTCTTAAATAACTGACATAAAATATAAATTATTTATAATTAAAATACAATATTTAATCAACCCTTTCTTTTGAATGTATAATGAATCTATTCTCAGAATTATATGTATTTAAATGTCCCTCGAGAAAATGTAAATTATTACGTTTGTGGCAATATTAATAATTAAACGAAAGTTAGAGGCTGCCTCTTGAAACTAGATTAAGGGATTGATTCGTTTATTGCAAAGGAAGTTAAACTTAGTTAGGAAGTTCTAACTTTGAACCTGACGGTTCAAAGTTAAATTATTATTTGTTTTGAAACTTGTGCTGAATTCATCAGGTGAACTAGAAATTTCAAATTCTTGAGCATTCTTAAAATCAGAAGTTTTTACAAAAACAAAAATAGCTTCATTGATAAAACAAATTAAATTAAAAAATATAATTACATTATTATTTAAAAAAATATTAGTAAATTAATAAGTTTCTATGTCTAATTGGCATATACCTACTAAACGATTATTTTGATGCCTTATTATTTTTTATTAGAAGATAGCAGAGCATTTTATCATTTTTATGAACAGTTTTGTGCACTACCCTTTACAAAAACCTCATAAACTTAAAATATTCTGAACTCAATTTTCTTATTCATATTTAAATATTTCAATAACATAAAATGAACTTTATTACTACTACCATAAAATGTTTCATAAAAATGTTTAAATGTTAATATTTAAAAAGACTGAGAGAATTTAATGATGATGTGATAATTGGACCTACCACATAACTTACATTGTGAACAGGCATCGCAGAAATATCTTGGTTATACAACGTTGTACTTACGGCCTTATTAAAAATTAATTGTGTTCCACTTTCGCACCGTTTTACGAGAAAACCTTGCTGAACATTTTGGTTTATTGAACGGGGAAACTGATTTATGAATCATTTTGAGAGTTTTTTAAGGAAAGATTTATAGGTATTTTTCGAGAAATTTTAACGAGATAGCAATCACTTTTATAGATAACCAAAATATTAAGGTAGGCAGATTTAAATTTAGGTCAGAAATAAAGGTAAAAAAAAATACAAGACATGTGACATTCATAAATCCGCACTGTGTCTCCATAGTGGATTAAAACTGATATCAACATAAACCAATAAGTAAGTCAAACTTTACTAGATTTCCAACTTTTTGATTTATCATGAAGTTCAAGAAGATTCATGTCCTATTGAAAAAAAAAAAAACGACGGGTTGCACTCTGGGAGTGCCGGCAGAAATTAAAACTTCAATAGTAATAAACACACACGAACATTCGCGCAAGCGCCCTGCGCCGCCTTACGAATTTTCGAGCAGGTCACGTGTCCTGACGCGAGTTTAACATTTTTTACCCATTCCAAAAAAAAGTGCACAACGCCGCTAAAGAAATCACACTAAAGAAGACACTTCAAAAAAAATAGATTTGAGTAGTATGATGTGCTGGCGTCTGTACTGCCTGTCAGCTGTTCACCGTGTTACGAGTATCGGAACTAGTTATGTTGTAACGTAGGAAACGGTAGATTACTACCATAATTATATAGTAGACACGGGTTATCACATTTTTATGATCATGAGTCTTTATTCACGTGCATATTCCGGGTGTCAGTTTCGATAGGGTCTTTATTAATGTGCTTTGCATTTTTATTTTTGTACTGTTTTAAATGCGATTGTTTTTGAGGATGGACGATGGATGTTTAAGATGGATTTTTGTTCTTCTACTCAAAAAATACTACCCACATATTTGTAACATTGAGGCTCACATATTCATAACATGGAGGCAATAACTCAGAGTTTTTTTTTTATCAAGACTAGTTCAATCTCTCGGCGTAACTACCAAACTCCAGGCACGAGAAGCCGCAGGCATAAGCCAAAAGCGATAGTTTTTTAATTGTTGAGCACAGAACATTATTCGAATTATTCCATTATTTAATTGTAAAAATATTCCATTGCAAAGTACGTAATGCAGATTCAGAATTTCTGTGAACTGAACTCGAATAATTTAATTATAATCATTATATCCATCCGTTCAGAATGGATTAATTAATCCTCCTCTGAGACATTTTCTAGGTAAGTACGTATTGGCTAATTTTTGATAACTAATTTAAATGTTGAATTAGTAGTTCTGAAGAATTTTAATTAAATAATAAACATTTTGTAATTTATAAAAAACTATTGATATAATATTTGTGTCTGCCGGGGTCGCGGGATTGTCTCGTAAGGTAACCTTGAACCTGGAATGTAAAGGGCTATTGAAGGATCACCGCGGATATTAGATAGTACGAGTCTGATAGTCAGTCAGAGAGCTGTTGATGATAATGCCACGATAAAAAAAAACTGTTCAATGAGTCATTCAGTATTCCAATAAAAATATTATAAAACTGCCTAAAGGAAAACAAAGTCACGTGTTATGACGGGTCATGGCATAATTATGGAAAAATACCCCTTGAAAGAAAATATCAGTGACACAGTCTCGGAATTGTCGAGTCACATTGTTATTGGCAATTTTCTCGACCCTTGTTATAATAGGGAAAATTATTTCTTTATTCGAATTCAAAGAAAACAAGCCTGATAGTCTAGGTATGTTGTGTATCAGAATTCCGTAAGACCTCTTAGTAAAAATGACGCTGTCATTGTAACAAATGAATGAATAACTTAGAGCTCATTGACACTTGGACGATAGATGAAACATCTGGGTCCCGTGTGCATGAGCCCTTAGAATACACTCAGGGGAATAATATTACAATTATCATCAATCACAAGTTCTTATGTTATGCTCCAAATTAATAATAATCAGTACAAGTCTGACAGTCCCTCCCGCCCTGCCCTGGGTGGGAGGACTCATTTGATGATTTTACCACGATAAAAAAAAAAAAAAAAGAGCACGCGGGCAAGTGTGAACGTAGTCTAAGAGTGTACAATATGGGTCATAAGATTTACTTGCATGCATAGTCAAGCCACTAAACACATCAAATAAACTTTCAACAATACCTTTAATGGTCTGACAGGCTTTCATAAATGAACTGAGTAATGATGTGTATATGCTATGATTAAGCTTAAATAGGCACATAATTTACATGTTTATGTTGAATCATAAAATCTTTGAACAGAAACATGTTTAATACTTTGTGACCACTAGCAAAACAGAACTCGATTAGCATAATTATCTTAATTGCGTTCAAGAGTCTCTTGCAATTAAGACACAGACAGTTTGCCGTGTGAAATTTACTTTACAATGCAGTTTATTTGGTATAATTCGCCCACTATTTAAATGCAGTATTTTTGAAGTGAAAACTTCTTTAGCGGCGTTGAGCACTTTTCTGTAATGGGTATAAAATCTTAAACTCGCGTCAGGACACTCGCGTCAGGACACGTGACCCTGACCGAAAAAGCGTAGGACGGCGCAGGGCGCTTGCGTGAATGTTCATGTGACTTTATTACTTTTAAAGAAGTTTGTATGCTGGATACATTCGTTGCTAGGTAACATTGTTTATAAAAGATGTACGTCACATTGGAAAATTATTGAAATAAAAAGTCAACCATTTTTGCGAGTTTTACTAAAATCTGTTCACAAGATATTTCCAACAATTACTATTCAAGTTTTCACTTCTGCCGGCACTCCCAGAGCGCAACCCGTCGTTTTTTTTTGTTAAAATTATATTTTTCATTAAATTTTTGACGACACGGTTAGCTAGAAGAGGTTTAGTAATTGACTGCTGTGCTGTGTGTCGCAGGTTTCATTTCCGCACAGAGCAATTCATATGCGTATGACTTACAAGCGCACATAGTGCGATAAAATGCGTTCCCATAGGTAGGTATATGCAGCTGTTTTATCCCATATACGATAACAAAAGAATTAAGTTGACAGCATAAATATTTTATATGGTTTTCCTATTTTGTCTTATAAAAAATGTTTCTGCGTATGTATATCAACCTCTTTGACTGTATGTACCATACAACCAAAAGGCACATAGATACAGCACATAACAGACTGGAACAGCAATTTTTTTTTGTGTGGCATCTCGCAGATCAACCTCTAGTAGGTTGTATATTGCTCAACCGGACTTTTCTGTGGATGCCTTAAGATTTTAAGGCCTCGGAACGGCAATTCATGTTCATCATTGTTTTATACTTTTCAGTCGATCCAAATAATAATAGTATTATTCAGCAGAGTAGACAATTCATAAATTAGTGCTTACATGAGTAAATTTCCATCATAAATTGTGTCTGATGATAATGAAACAATACACAAAGCCAAGCTATACCTGCAATTATGTCTTAAGGCATAATTTGATGACTGAACGTTTATTGGCTTTTAACAACACAATGATATCTAGATAATTAGTGAAGAAAGCGTGAAAATATTATTGATCAGTTTTACTCTTAGAAGGAATAAAATGTATTATGATGCATTTTAACCTTTGTTAATTTAAATTAAACTTTTTATTTTAGTTACTTTAACACGGTATTATTTTTAGCATCAATATTAAATAGACATACGACGTTATGTATATAACTAATCTATAATAAAACTAAACTATTGCAAAGAATCAAAAAACTCCTTAATTAATTAATTTTAATTTGATAATTAAAATTATTTTATCCGACAAAATTGTATACAGACTTTTTGCATCGCCAATTTAAATTTAAATACTACATAAATTTAAATTCAGAAGAATCTTGAAGAAAATATTTATTTTAGACTTTGATTTATAAAGGTGCATGAGTACACAAATAAAAAGCAGCATGCGTTCTGAATGTTAAATTGAAAAAGATACATCGTGAGGACGAGGGTTACAGACTGGACAAACAATTTGCGAGGTCAAATTCCCAAACATACAAGGGTACGGTCAAACATGAACTGCTTGTCTGTGATGTTGGGGGTCAGTTGGGATCGTAAAGAAGTAGAACCTTCTTTAATAGTCTTGTTGGCTAAAGATGCAAATGTTCTCATAATAAAGTGGACTATTGGAAAGACTGTGTGAAAGAAGATATGGTTAGATTTGGCGTCCGGATAAAGGTTTTTTGCTTGCGTGTTCTGACAAATTCTTGTTTAAGATATATCATAGCTTTTATCGCGGGCTCTGAGCGCGGCGACCGAATCAAGAAATTCCGTAACGAAAAAATCTAAGAAAATAAAGCTAACACCCCGCATCGTCTAACATCGTTTCAGTCCGGGAGACTTCGGCAATCATAAAAACATCCATCATAAAGACAATTTACTTTTTCTGACTGATTCTAAACGGCCAGCTACAAAAGGAGGTTTTCACAATGAAACCTACTTATAAAATTCTCCTACAACAAAGCAGAGTGGCGCAGTGGAAGCGTCCTGGGCCCATAACCTGTTGAAAATTTTGACCCAATTTGAAAGTGAGACCTGGGAATCCTGTTTATAAAAGACCCGCTTATAATTTATTTTTCTTTATTACAGTAGTGTACCACAAACATTTTAAATGAATTATATTTTAGTTAAATATTCGTGGCAGGCGATATTTTTTTTTGTTTTTTTTTTTTCCTGAACTTTATTTCCGCTACCCGCCTTACATTATATCACTAGTGCGAGCGAGCGGACTAGCACTAACTGCAGTCACTAGCGCGTTGCACGGCAAAGGGAACCTTGTTTAGTTGAATCGAACCTTTTTTTATCGTGGTAAAATCATCAAATGAGTCCTCCCACCCAGGGCAGAGCGGGAGGGACTGTCAGACTCGTACTGACTAAAATCCACGGTGTCATTACATAGCCCTTTACGTTCCGGGATCACGGTAATTCGTACAGTCCCGCGACCAGTTGAATCGAACCTTGTGTTAGTTTAAAAAAGTGGTCTAACGAACACAAGATTAGTAAATGGAACAAAAACTTGTGTCAACGTGATTGGACACGACCTGATTCCCGATGTGGTGTCTGAACTTGTTAATTCAAGACTAAAAGGGTAGTAAGTAGGTAATAGGGTTCACTAAAAGTTTTGAGTTACTTTCGTACGGGCTCGTACTTTCGTCACCGGACTATGGCCGTATACAGAAAGAAAGCTGGAAACTTATAAGCGCTTACCCGCGCTCTTTGCTAGACTTAGTTCAGTGAAAATGTTCACGTACAAACGTGTTGCACAGAAGCAATACAACCAAACCAGCTTAGTACACACACTGCTGAAGTGCGCGAACAAAAGTACCACACACTATTTCGGTGAAAACGTACTATTAGAACGTGCCACACTGGCACATAAATGAAGAAGCAACTGTACACACTATTAACCAAATCCTTAGAAACACAAAGTGGAGTGCAGACATTTCAAAATGATACCACAGCACACTTCATTTTCAGTGTATTTTGCATACGGTTTTGAAATACGAAAGCTGGCTTAGTGCCCGACGTATATGTAAGCCTTTAAACCGCTTGATGACAGACAATTCAATGCCTTGTTGACACTGACGTTAGTTTGAAAATCCGTTTTACGAATGTTTGAATTCTCCGTTCTTTCTTTACTTGGATTTAGTGAGATTTAGACAATTTTGCGATGTGTTGTAAAATGAAAAGTAGACTTTAGATTGTTTAAAAACCATTGTGATCGCAAGAAAACTACCAGAATTAGTTTTTTTTTGCGAGAGAGAGAGTGAGAGATTTTGTTATATTTTTTTTGATTTTGCGCAAATTGGGATTTTTTTTGTATAGTAAGTACTGCGTATGTTTACAAAACATTTATGACTCATACCTATTCATATACAAACAGGCAGATCTGGATCACCTATTTGATGTCATAAATATTTATTCAGTGCGGGAATCTAACCCATAACACGAACAACATTTCATGGTTGTTTGAAACAATACTATATTTTAAGAATCTGACAAATTTAACCAATCGATATGAACCTTCCACTATTGCGATAAGGTTGAAAATCTATTAAAGAAATTTGAAAATTTGAGAGAGGTTGTTGTGCTAGCGTCTGTACATGGAAATAACATCTCACAAATACAGTGCAGTGGTATGGACGGCACGCACAAACGGTTACCATAAATTCAGCACAAGTATTTTACGTCGGTTTAAAAAAAAAACCTGTTCGAAATTTAAGTTCTTTGGTCATTGCTGATTGGTCAGAAAAAAATGGTTGTAAAGTAAAAGTAAACGCATAAATGCCTTCCAACATTGATACAGTTACAGGGCTTGCAAAACATAATAATTATCGCCAGATACACTTTCTCCATCAAGTCCAAATAAGTGCATGACGATCAAAATCAGATGCAACATGCGATAAAATAAGGTCGGTTTTTATAAAACTGCATAAAAGTGGGTGCTCTAGTTTATATTACTTTCTTTACTGGAAACGTGTGTCAGGATAAACATTCCATTGGAACGTGCTTTCTGAATTACGTGATTGCGTTGAGTTTTTACATTTCCTTATTGATGAATTCACGTGAACGTATATGTTAAGAATGTGTTTATGATTATTGGAATTTTGATGAATAGAATAATTTGTTCGGGACCTGATTATTGTGAAATAACAAGCAATAATAACAGTTTGTAGATAATGTAGTAAGTTGATAAAGCGCGAATTTCACAATCAATCAATGAAGGCTGCTTTATCATAATGTGACTTCGTAAAGTGGAATATTCTAATCTACTGCTCAAGCTAAATCACTATATAGTATGAAACAAAGTCGCTTCCCGCTGTCTGTCTGTCCCTATGTATGGGTAAAAATTTGAACTGCGCAATGGATTACGATTCGGGTTTTTTAAATAGATAGAGTGATTCAAGAGGAAGGTTTATTTCTATATAATATGCATATTAAAGTAGAGATTACACCGGTGCGGAGCTGGGGCGGGACGCTAGTTTATAATAAAATTATCGGAATTCATATTATGTTTCTGCTAATTCTGCTGCTGATCTTATTCATACCCCCGGGACATCCATGTTCAAGTGTGTGTATGTCATCGTGGTAACGAAGTATTTACTGCAACTACAAAGACAGCAATTATACCTACGATTTCATGGCGTAAAATTGAAAATTATCCCGAAGTATTTAGGTAATAGAGCAAAAAGAAAATCTTTTAACATCTTATCATCAAAATTATCACAATACCCTTTTTTTATCGTGGTAAAATCATCAAATGAGTCCTCCCACCCAGGGCAGGGCGGGAGGGACTGTCAGACTCGTACTGACTAAAATCCACGGTGTCCTTCAATAGCCCTTTACGTACCGGGGTCACGGTAATTCGTTAGTCCCGCGACCATCAAAATACCCTTAAGAAAAAAAAAGTGACATTATAAAGATGAATGAAGAGAGATTACTCTAGTAATATTAACAGAAACGCCATATAAAAAGTAAATGGAAGTTTATTCTAAAAATTGACTGGCCTTTAATAACGGATTGATTGATGGTTCGTTTTTTTATGGTCATTGCATAAGATTGGTGAAAGTGAAAAGGGAGGTTATTGCTCTGTATTGACACGTTTTGAGATCATGGTATTTTGTGGGAAGATACGTTTGGCGCAGTGGCTAAGTGATAGACTTCTGCTCTGTCGGGTCGTTTCATTTCCGCACGGAAACTAAATATTATTAATTATTGTATTAATAAAATATTGTATAAACAATATGGTCGGTTTAAGACCGGCAAGTTTTTTTGTGGTTTTAGAATCATCAAATTAGTCCTCGCTCCAAGGGCGCGACTGGTGGGACTGTTTTTTTTTTATCGTGGTAAAATCATCAAATGAGTCCTCCCACCCAGGGCAGGGCGGGAGGGACTGTCAGACTTGTACTGACTAAAATCCACGGTGTCCTTCAATAGCCCTTTACGTACCGGGGTCACGGTAATCCCTTGGTCCCGCGACCCCGGCAGGCTGGTGGGACTGTTAGGCTTGTACTGAGTAAAATCCACGGTGATCCTTCAATAGTTCTTTACGTTCCAAGGTCACGGTTACCCGGAATTTCCACACGTAAAACATATTTTTGTATTGCCTACATGTAGTTTCCGTGGCGGTCTGTTTCTATGATTTTGAAATTAATATTTGCCTAGCCAAAATACAGGAGAAGTTTTTGTGAGGCAGCCTGAAATACAAACTAAGGGAACAGTGTATAAGACGGGGACGCGAGGTATGATGGGAAAACACAACACTAACATAGCGCAAGCGCCATCAGGACGTTATTTGCAAGCGGTAATTAACAAATGGCGTCCTGTTGGCGCTTGCGCTACGTTAGTATTGTGTTAAGTATGCCTAAAGAGTGTATGTCCCCATTATACCTCGCGTCCCCATCCTATACACTTTTTATTTCATCCAGCCTAATAATTTGCCCATAACTCACCAAAAACGACGATACGTCAATCAGCAGTGCACGTTTTGCATGAGATATCTTGTTCATATTGTAACTCAAGACATGAAGACTTCCAACATCTTAGGCGCGGTTTATACAGCAGAAACTTGGCGAAGCCGTGTGGCGTCGGCGATAATCAAAGTCCTAAAATTAAACCAATATTGCGACGTTTATGTCGGAAAGAGAATTGCGACCGCGTTTTTAGGTGACTTTATCACATAATTGTGAATTTGATAATACTCGTACAAATCAATAATTCATAAACACATAAATAGTAAGATAATTGAGTTAACTAGTTAGTGACGTCACAGTTTGCTATAGCCATTCAAATCTATGAGAGAATCGCGGTTTGTCAGCTCATACAAAAATATGTTAATTGATTGGTGGTGTCAAGTACCCAATTATTAGGTTTATTTGACGTTTCTTTGATAATGCGCCACTGCCACACGCAGTCGTCACATATCTTATGAATAACCCGCGCCTTAGTTTGATCTCCACATAATACTCTTAACGTAACAGTTACACACACAAGTGAAAGTTTCTACACGTGCACAAGTTGTTACCTTATAATAAGAATAATATTACAGGCACTTTAAAAAATGGTACGCTCGTTAAATAAATGTTTGTACTGAGTAACTTTCAAAAAAGTTCTTTAGTACAATCAAAAAAAGTTTCATTATTGAATGGAGCTATGAAAGGCAAGATAAGCAAAAAATAAAAACTTTCGTTTGGTTTCAGTTTAGCGTACTTATGACATGCCTACTTCGAAAATATTTTCTCAATTTTCGGATTAAATAAACATTGTCACCTCACGCGCTCGGTAAGATTCTATTTCTCATTCAATGCCTTCTTGATGCCTGCCAAATGCAAAGCCTCCAAAAAATGTTATCGATCTTTTAAGACTTAAGGGCGTGAATTTTTCCATTGAAACAGAGATTTCCAATTAAGTATTTAATAAATAAGACGAGGTTTTTAAATATGAGCGTTCTGACGAGCTTCTAAGGAGTTCGATATCTACATGAAGAATTTTTTTTCGACCACTTACGACTAGCTAGAGCGTTCGCTAAAAAGATCGTGAAAATGTTCGTAGCGATGTTTGGCTCAACTCGCTGTCCGACCATGGACCATGCCGGTCGACGGCGCGTTGTGTTCCACGCGCGCTTCAGAGTGTTAGCAAAATTACGGGGTCCCCCTCTAGAGGGCCAAAGCCTGCTGGGGTCACGGGACTAACGAATTATCGTCATCCCGGAACGTAAAGGGCTATTGAAGGACACCGTAGAAAGTAGTCAGTACGAGTCTGACAGTCCCTCCGCTCTGCTCTTTGTGGGAGGACTCATAAAATGATTTCACCACGATAAAAAAGCAATGTTTGGCTCTATGCTTGACTCTGTTCGTTGTTCAATTCGACAAAATTAAAAATAACGAATGCTCGATGTTCTCACAAGTGAATGCTCAAGTCTATCAGTACCTTAAAGTATGTTGTCTTATATTACTTCCTGGTGGGTTTTATTATTAGAAAATTCTGCAATTATTAATTAATAGGTAGTAGTAGTAGGTACATATATAGGTATCCTATATGTTATTCCGAACCTTTCTCTGAGCCTTCAGCCAATCTGTCGTGAATGAGAAAGAAACATCTATCCATTCATTCAAATATCCATATACAATACAGAATGATCTACTCACTCCAGCGAAAGTAGCTTTAAGTACCTACTACTATTAATTAATAATTGCAGAATTTTCTACTTTTTACATAAGTTTTTTTAAAGTCGACTATTGGCTTGAACATTCTATTTTCTTATCAAAATTCGTTTTTTATTGTTTTTTTTTTTTATTTTTGCCATTTTAATGGACACAAAAACTTAAATGAATAATTCACCTGAGGTTACTCATGTTAAAGTACTTATTATATAGGCAATTAATTATAATCTGTGATAATGACAGTTAAAAGCAGTTATAGAGATTGTATGGCCCGTCTGATAATTATCGTAAGAAAATTTGTCTATTGTTTAGAAGATAATTTAATGCTCATACCTTCACATTCACTGATGCCTAGTATTCTGAGGGTTAACACTATCTGAGTACTATACTTACTTTAATTGAAGTATTTAAAAATCCTTCTTTAAAGCACGGTATTTGACGGCACGTTTGGCGCAGTGGCTGAGCAATTTGACTCCTGCGCTATGTGTCGCGGGTTCGATTCCCGCACGAAACAAATATTTGTATGATCTGCAAGTAGTTGTTCCGGGTCTGGGTGTTTGTCACGATACAGGAGAAATACCTAGTGTGGGGCAACGTTTAAAAAAAAAAGAAAAAATACATGACGTCATAAAAATCGTTTACCATTTCATTTTAAAAAACAACGTTCTTCCAAATTAAGAATTACTCTTGCATTTACAAAGATTTCAACTCACAAATAGTCAGTATCAAGAAGTACCCATGCGTCATTTAAATAATTGCTCCGTAAGGGAATCGAATCCGTGACACGCAGCGCCACAGGCAATCGCTTATGAGGTGCTCAACCGTATCGAGAAAATCACGGCATAAAATGAGTATTACCAAAAAAAATTGCTTTATTTTAAAGCGCCCTTAAGTAGTAGGTACTTCAAGTTATAAAAAGCAAATGAAAATAAATTGAATCAAGGTCATAAGTTGTCAACATTAATCTGCGAAATCTAGCTCAGAATTAGGCTGAAATGTGATTAATTGTTCAGGAGAGTGAAAATTACTATTTAATTTGTCAGTTTAATCTTTGGAAGAATCTTTTATACGGCCAAGACTAATTTTTCACAAAATTAATTTATATTTCCGACAATTATTTATTTTTTAGATTAAGTCATCAATAAATATTTTTCCACATCAATTATTCAAATTATCTTAAATGTTATTATGTGTTTATTTGCAAATTGCTAATTTAATTTGCATACCAAACACCGATAGTAATTTATCATCGTTTTTTTAGTTAATGAAATGTTTCTAGTCCAAGTTCGCAGCTTCCGATGGTAGTAGATTTGCATACTTTTCGCATAATATATGTAAACTAGTTTGCACGAGAAATGTTTATGATAATGACCTATCTACTATGTCATTTATTGAGATTATTATTATTTATTATTTATTTATTAATACAGTATTTTTAGGTAACTTTAATTTAAAAAAAAAAATCTAGTTAAGTAACTTACCTAAAAATTCCTACACCAGAATGAAATATTAATAAGTCAAAACTGAAAACTTCACGAAAGTACTTTCGCAACACTGTCACTCCCGACTCCCGCGCAGCCGATGCGCCGCGCTTACCAAATGCGACTGCGCGAACGATCACCGCCGAAACTTTACGACAACTTCCGATAGCTTACCTTCACGTGACGAAGGGTGGGTACTTTGTGTTATGCGTACAATTTCCACCGTGATTATTGTTATGTAAGATAATTAGTACGCAGAATGGTCCGATGCAGGTTTTTACGTTGCGTATATTACGTGAGTGCGATAGAAGTTTTTTTTTTTTTTGGGACCGAACGGAACGTGACGCTGTGAAACTTTGCCGCGTATTTGACGTTTGTAAGGCTACGTGCAGCTTCATTCACATTTAAGATAATTTTTGTCAGCTTGAAAGTTGGAGGTCAGAAATGCAAGGGTCAAGAGGAGCCGTGTGTAAGACACGACTAGTAGTAGTCAAAAATGGTAACAAATTGTCATCGTACAACAGCAAGTCGTCGTAGGTGTTTTGTATATTCGTCTTTAATGACAATAATTACTAAGCGAAAGCTAAATTTGATCCTAATAATGTACCACTGCATCACAAAAATCTACTTCCTCGTTAGTACTATAGCAACACGGCTCTGTAGCAAGAATTAGGACTGCAGTATTTGTGATATTGTTCGTATTTGCTGGTCACTTTCTCAAAATGTTCTAGTGCTGAATCATTAAAAACTACAACGGCTTCTGCCTGCGTCTCGGTTTGTGTCAATACCATAATGTCCTATAGCATTGGGTAAACTAGAAAGGTAGAACAGTAGTAGAGCAGTGGTAGAACAGTGGTAGAGCAGTGGTAGAGCAGTGGTAGAGCAGTGGTAGAGCAGTGGTAGAGCAATGGTAACAGCATCGACTTACGAATTGTAAGTTGTGGGTGGGTTTTAATTTATTTTATCACCACTACTCTCAAATAACACAAGCAAACCTTGAACCAAAAGTACGGCATGTCCTGGAACCAAAAATTCTAAGACAGGTGACATCCACCAACATGCACTGGGCTAGTGTGGTGCATAACAGTGCACTCTACTCTCGCATAGAGGAGGCCTCTGTCCCAGCAGTGGGAGCATTATGGGCTGATTATAATAATGATGTTTGGATAATATTGTTTTTTTTTATCGTGGTGAAATCATCAAATGAGTCCTCCCACCCTACTGTCAGACTTGTACTGACTAAAATCCACGGTGTCCTTCAATAGCCCTTTTCGTCGGTACGTACGTACGTGACCCCGGTGGGTCACGGTAATTCTTTAGTCCCGCGACCCCGGCAGGCTGTGGCCCTCTACAGGCCCCGTCACTATACAGGGTGTCCCAAAACTCAACGTCAAGCCGAAACGGGGTGACAGGATTGATCATAACCATCACGAGAAAAATGTGAAAAAAAATCTATCCCATGCAGTTTGAAAATTATGGGCATTTTAAGAAAAACCTAGAAATGTGATCAAACTGTACCATTTTTCGGTTATTGTGGTTATTCTTTTTTATTTTTGTTCATTTGAACTTTGGAAACGTAATCCTTAATAACATTTCTAGAATCCCAATAAAAAATAATGACACAATTGCCTCAAGTTTCCGAGAATTGAGACTATTTGTTAAACTACGAATTTAAAATTTTCTAGATTCGTCGACTTTGACAGGCCCTCCTATAAAAAAAATGTACTAGAGTGCCTTGGCAAGTGGCATTAAAAGTTGGCGCATTTAATCAGAATTCTAAAATGGTACAATACTTGTTAGTTCCATACAATAGAAAAGAGTAAAAAAATTAAAACCTCAAGTAACCCGAATTTTGCTATCACATTTTACTCAGTTAAAATGTTTTTAATTCGCACAAGCTGTAGGTAGGTTCTTAATTTTAATAAGACAAAATGATGAGAGAGATAGATAATGGGTATGTTTGTCATGAGTGAGCGAGACAGATAGTGACGCCACTTATACCAAAGTGAAAAAAAGTTAGTAAAATAATTAGGTTTGTTGGACTAAAAGTCAGATAGAGAAAAAACATTTTTATTACAATAAATGTTCAAATTGTTTACCATCAGCCTCAATACAAGCCCTACATCTTCTTAAAAAAGATCTACTTATAAGTCGGGCATATCTTCGAGAGTTGATCGCCTCAGCTGCTTGAGAAATGCGTTCACGCAGGTCGGCTACGTGATCAATGGGCTTTGAGTAAACTTTTTCTTTGAGAACTCCCCAATAGAAAAAATCCAGGGGATTTAAATCTGGTGAACGGGCGGGCCACAAGATAGTGCCTGAACGTCCAATCCACCTTCCCGGATATTCCTGGTCAAGGAAATCTCTTACTTGCACTGCGAAATGCGTACCCATACCCATTATCCATCTCTCTCATCATTTTGTCTTAAAATTAAGAACCTACCTAGAGCTTGTGCGAATTAAAAACATTTTAACTGAGTAAAACGTGATAGCAAAAATCGGGTTACTTGAGGTTTTAATTTTTTTTCTCTTTTCTATTGTATGGAACTAACAAGTATTGTACCATTTTAGAATTCTGATTAAATGCGCCAACTTTTAATGCCACTTGCCAAGGCACTCTAGTACATTTTTTTTATAGGAGGGCCTGTCAAAGTCGACGAATCTTGAAAATTTTAAATTCGTAGTTTAACAAATAGTCTCAATTTTCGGAAACTTGAGGCAATTGTGTCATTATTTTTTATTGGGATTCTAGAAATGTTATTAAGGATTACGTTTCCAAAGTTCAAATGAACAAAAATAAAAAAGAATAACCACAATAACCGAAAAATGGTACAGTTTGATCAAATTTCTAGGTTTTTCTTAAAATGCCCATAATTTTCAAACTGCATGGGATAGATTTTTTTTCAGATTTTTCTCGTGATGGTTATGATCAATCCTGTCACCCCGTTTCGGCTTGACGTTGAGTTTTGGGACACCCTGTATAATATTGGGCTTCCATAAACACAATGTTTTATTTTAAAAAGAGATTTTAGAAGATTGACGACGAAGACATTAAAACTTTTTAAATGTTTCAATACATTTAAAAAGTTTCAGTTTCAAAAAGTTCAGGTTTCTCTTATATCAAATGTATGTACTTTGCTAAGTCTTAGCAAAATAAATCAATCACGTATAGATTTCGAAAGGATACTTGATTTATTACATTCGAAATAGAATAAATGTTGACGACTACAATATTTTCTATAAAGTTATGTAAAGCTGTTTGTAGATTTATGACTCAGCAAAATTAATTGCAATAGGTTATATTTTTAGCTACTGTTATGTAAGGTTGTCAAAATATATCATTTGCGCTTTGGAGTTTTTTTTAATTTGTGCGTTAAATACCTAAACATTGCCTATTTCTTTTTATAAATATGTTATGTTCGATTAAGTTAAAGACGCCGTCGTTTTTTTTAAGAATATCCAGTAAACGTACTAGCTCAAACTGGGGAGAGAAGCTAGGGTATGTTTTGGTGGGAATCGCTGTTGGTGAGACCAGCATTACCTATAAAGTGCCAAAAATACTTTCTGCTGTACTCGTGGCGGAGTACCGTATAAAGCAGAGCCCTAGCCAGTCCGAGTCATCCACGTCCCCGTCGTTCTCCCTGGGACCTGCTGCAACCGCGCCGCCGCGCGTCTGCCACCTCGAGTTGCAGCTGAGCTAACGGATGCAGGGCGAAGGGCGAGTATCCTGCGCCTTAAAACAGAATCATCTCACTAGGGAGGATACCCGAAACAAAACCGAGCACATCCGAAGGCTCTGAAGCGGCAGCCCCGCTATCGGAATAAGGCATAGTGGGCTAATCACCCGCTTGCCCGACAATTATTTGATTCCTGAAACTGAAACAGAAAGAAACCGGATCGATCTTTTACCGACGACTTTTGGCATGAAAAAACGGACACGAATTGCTTATTGGAACGTATTGGCACAGAGGCAGTGGAACGCGTCCACAAATTTACATATCTCGGGAGCGTCGTGTCCGAGACTGGTGGTAGTGAAGAGGACATCGCTTCACGGATAGCCAAAGCCCGAGCTACCTTCGCGCAGCTGAGACCTGTTTGGCAATCGCGGAAACTGACCCGAAGGATCAAACTTAAGTTATTCGGGTCCAATGTGAAATCCGTGTTGCTTTACGGGTGCGAAACGTGGAAGGTCACAAAGGACATTTCACGCCAAATCCAAGTCTTCGTCAACCGCTGTCTTCGTCGCATTCTCGGTATTTACTGGCCCGAGACCATCTCAAACGTTGAGCTGTTGGAGAAATGCCACGAGAGCCCGATCGACAGCCAGATCAAGCGTCGCAAGTGGAGATGGATTGGCCACACGCTCCGAAGGGACCCCGACCATATTCCCAAACAAGCTTTGGAATGGAATCCCCAAGGGAAAAGAAAGCGCGGCCGTCCCCGTCAAACCTGGCGTCGCACCGTGTTGGCAGAAGCGGCGAGCATCGGATTGACGTGGAGCGAAGTGAAACGTGAAGCTCAAGATAGATCGCGATGGAAGACATCTGTGGACGCCCTCTGCCCCATCTAGGGGACATAGGACATTAAGTCAAGTACTAGCTCAAGAAAAAAAAGAAACAGACAAGATTTTTTTTCGTTCTTGATTTCTTGCTGCTGAAACTATAATATTTAGGAATTCACTACGCGACGCTTCTTTCCTTGGCCAAAATACGTGTGAAGCACTACCATTCAATGTGTATGACAAATGACAATGCTGTCAGTCTCCGGCCACAAGTCCAGAAGACAGCGATGTGAAGTTTTTGGTAAAGTGCCTTCATTGTTCATTTCTTGTATTTAGTTTATTTTTTGTACAGACGCTAGTACATAAACCTACCTCAATCTGTATATAATAGATTTTCATCCTTAAAACAATAGTTGACGACACGGTTAGCGCAGTGACTGAGCGATTGGACTGCTGTGCTGCGTGTCACGGGTTCGATTCCCGCACGGAGCAAATATTTGTATAATCTACAAGTAGTTGTTCCGGGTCTTGGTGTTTGTGTATGTGAGTTTCTATGTTTGTAAACGCACCCACCAACACACACACCAACTAGTGTGGGGTAACCTTTTTATTTAAAAAAAAATTAAGTTTGGTGATATTGACAGTTTGGGGTAGGTTGACCTGCCGGCAACCTTGTTGTAATATCATAGTTTTAACTCGTTCGCGTTAAAGTCACAAAAACCTGAAAATTCGTGCTAGTGACTCTACTCGTATCATTCAAAACTGGTCGCGGGACTGTACGAATTACCGTGACCCCGGTACGTAAAGGGCTATTGAAGGACACCGTGGATTTTGGTCAGTCAAGTCTGACAGTCCCTCCCGCTCTGCTCTGGGTGGGAGGACTCAATTGATGTTTAAAAAGCATTCAAAACAAGCAGTTTGATATAATTATTTACATTTATGAAAAATACTAGAAAACAACAGCACAGTGAAGTAAATGATCTTTAACTTAACTTTTCCTTATTGGAAATTGTGGAAGGTAAACGAAACATTATACAAATATCGAGAAGGTCCTCGGATGTATGTGTTTGGTACACAACGTTCAGCTCTTGGCGTTATGCTTGTCGTATTTGTTCCGGAGAGACTTCTGCGTTAAAATGCGGGCTTTTATGTTTTCCTTTGTTATTTTTCTGAAGATAACCGGAAATAAACTTGACTGGAAGAATAATCGCTGAACCGTTTTAAAGCTATTGAGGGACCTTTTTTTGTCGTGGTAAAATCATCAAATGAGTCCTCGCACCCAGGGCTAAGCGGGAAGGACTGTCAGACTCGTACTAACTAAAATCTACGGTGTCCTTCAATAGCCCTTTACGTTCCGGGGTCACGGTAATTCGTACAGTCCCGCGACCCCAGCAGGCTTTGGCCCTCTAGAGGGGGGGGCTCCGTCACATTGCTGACACTCTTTGAGGCGCGCGTGGAACACAACGCGCCGTCGACCCGGGCATGGTCCATGGTCGATATCTTGTATATTAGGAAATCATTATAAAGTACGATCACCCATTTTCGATGTTATTTTAAAAGACAATCAGTGCGGTTAGTAACCTTTAGATAATATTACTTTGTGCAAAGAAACAATAAAGTGCTTATCGTCGTTCATTTACAAAAAAAAAGTTTAAGATCACGATGGATATCTTTCGAACTTAAGATTTTGTGTCAGTTTCAAAAATGATTGCGAAGCTTAAACGAAACCACTATTAAAATAAATAAGATAGAATTTAATCTAAACATTTTTTTATACAAAGATACTTCAATTGATTTAATTCACTTCGTAAAGTTTAAAGACAGTAACATTTCGAAGAACAATGCGTCATCAATATTAATTTCAAGGTTTAGGTTTAGTTTAAAAATTTATTAAATAATCATAAACAGAAAGAGAATAGATTTATTTGTAAAGCATAAGTATTACATAACAGTGTTGGGTAAACAATAAGCTAAATCTGAATTTTAAATCAAATCAGTCATCATAATATTTGTGTTATCTGAGCAAATACCAACATTCTTTAAGAATAAACGAGTCAGCTAAATCATAATTGACATAAATCCGTGTTTATTAGTCACACATTATGTGAACATGAAATAAATATTTCTAGATTTATATCAAACAGTTTTAATTCAGCAAACCGCTGCATGTTCGACTGACGC
Source organism: Agrotis puta (assembly GCA_943136025.2). NCBI lineage: Eukaryota > Metazoa > Arthropoda > Insecta > Lepidoptera > Noctuidae > Agrotis > Agrotis puta. The sequence continues at coordinate 16,723,689 of OW964176.2, read as the reverse complement.
GTTCGATTCTCGCAGGTTATTGGGGAACAGTGTATAAGACGGGGACGCAAGGTATAACGGGGATACACACTCTTTAGGCATGCTTACCACAACACTAACGTAGTGCAAGGGACTAACGAATTACCGTGGGTACGTAAAGGGCTACTGAAGGACACCGTGGATTTTAGTCAGTACAAGTCTGACAGTCCCTCCCGCCCTGCCCCGGGTGGGAGGACTAATTTGATGATTTTACCACGATAAAAAAAAATCGCCATCAGGACGCCATTTAACATTAAGCGGCCATTAACAATGGCGTCCTGGCGCTTGTGTATTGTGTTAAGTTTTCCTTAAGTGTGTGATGTCTTATACACTGTTCCCTTAAGTATTTTCATGATCTACAGGAAGTTGTCCCGGATTAGGCTGTCGTTTTAAGCTAGTGACACTTTTTTTTACGTGGTAAAATCATCACATGAGTCCTTCCACCCAGGGCAGAGCGGGAGGGACTGTCAGACTCGTACCGACTAATATCCACGGTGTCCTTCAATAGCCCTTTACGTACCGGGGTCACGGTAATTCGTGTGTCCCGCGACCAAGCTGGTGACACTTGGATCGCGAAGTGATTTTTTTTTATTATTAAAAGTAAACACTTCGCTATGGAAGTGCCACATGGTCGCTATCACATTTTTTTTTTATTTCTGTTTTTTTGCCATGACAATAAATTTGCGATGATTTTTAGTGGAACGCAATTTTATTAGGTCACCAAACAATTTAATTACACATAAGTCGTAATTTGTATTGATTAAAAAACACAAACTTGTAAGTTAAAAAAGAAAGTTTATTAAGCTTTGATGATTTAAGTTACGAATAATGAGACATTGTAAGTAATTTGTATTTTAATAAAATAAACAAAAAACAATTAATGTATTCATTATACAAGCCCAATTTATATTTTTTAACCAGTCTTGCGAACGATAAGAGCATCAGTACGATCTTTCATCTTAAAATAAGAAATAATTTTAATTAATACTTCATTTCGTTTTTATTATTCAGCATGAATGGTGAAGTTATTGGATTTTCAATTCCTTTCTTTTCATATTTTTGAACACGTCATACGACGCGCGCCGGAATAGGGAACGGGTTGTCACACGATCTCTTGATTGAGTGACTCTCCAAGGCACTGGTTTAAGACAGGTTTTTTTTTTTTTTTTTAATATACCACATCTATCACACAACGCCATCTAGTCCCAAGCTAAGCAGAGCTTGTGTTATGGGTACTAGACAACTGATAAACATACTTATATATTTCTAAATACATACATATTATAGATAAATTACACCCAGACACAGAACAAATGATCGTGCTCATCACACAAACATTTGTCCTGGGTGGGAATCGAACCCACGACCTCCGGCATAGCAGTCAGGGTCACTAACCACTAGACCAACAGGCCTGTCAAAATATCAAAAGTTTTATGCTTACAATGTCGAGATGGCATTCTAACTGTTAATGACCCCAAAAGGTCACTGCAATATATCGAAATACGCAATAACTTGTATTTCTTCAAGCGTAGTCAATGAAATGGTGAAATCTCCTCCACAGTCTACTGATTCAAATTGTAACATAATTCAAACTAAATCGTAATTTATCTGAATTTCCAATCAAAGTTTGGTATAGATTCCCATCTGTTACAGATTCCCATCTATAAACTTATACGAGTAACATCTATAAACATCTACATCTAAATCTATAAGTTCATGAAAACTTTACGAGTATAATGAAGATTTACTCGTAATTAATTATAACATTTCTACAATAGTCCGGGCGAGTAGCAACTGCGATGGCAACTCGCTATCCGACCATGGTCGACGGCGCGTTGTGTTCCACGCGCGCGTCAGAGTGTCAGAAAAAAATGACGGGGCCCCCCTCTAGAGGGCCAAAGCCTGCCGGGGTCGCGGGTCTCACGTACTACCGTGACCCCGGAATGTAAAGGGCTATTGAAGGACACCGTGGATTTTAGTCAGTACGAGTCTGATAGTCCCTCCCGCTCTGCCCTCGGTGGGAGGACTCATTTGATGATTTTACCACGCTAAAAAAAAAGTACAATGGTCTGCACAATTTAAACTAAGTTAAAGCTGAATTTATTATTAGGTTTTTCAGGAAATCTTATTCTCTATTGTATATTACTTCTTGTCATATAGTCAACGAGAATTTTAAAAATCCGTACGCGACTTCCTTGGTTTAGTCAGGGGTGATTTCCATTTGAGCGCGAAGTACATTTCAGAGGAGAATCTTGGCGCATCAGCTAGTGCTGCGGCTAGCCTATCGGTTTCGCGGCTAAGTCAATGGCCGGGAGCACAATCGCATGTAGGATGCCCCCTTTTAGGGGTAGTGGTGGTCGCAAAGGATTCTGCAGAAAGGGAGCGCGAGAATATCAGCTCCCTCTTCATCCGCAGCAGATGCTCTCGAAGAACATCTTGTGGTTTTAGTCAGTAGAGTCTAAGCGATCCCTTCTGCCAACCTATGGTGAAGGACATTCATGCAAAAAAACATAAGGTTGTTTTTAGGGAATTCCCCTATGATTCAATCCTTTTGGCATGTGTTACAGATGTTTTGAGCAGTCGTGCAGATGTGAATACTTTTCAATAAGCACCCATTGACATTCAAAGTAAGTAGCAGGTTCCAGTTTAAGAGTGATGCATGAGGTGTTAAGGTTTCTTTCCTTGCTAGATAAGTTGTTAAGTAAGCAGGAACATGTTTATTTGACTTTTGTAATGATGATGCAGTAACTTTCTTAGTTAATGTTGTAGCATGTGCAAAAAAACATAAGGTTGTTTTTAGGGAATTCCCCTATGATTCAATCCTTTTGGCATGTGTTACAGATGTTTTGAGCAGTCGTGCAGATGTGAATACTTTTCAATAAGCACCCATTGACATTCAAAGTAAGTAGCAGGTTCCAGTTTAAGAGTGATGCATGAGGTGTTAAGGTTTCTTTCCTTGCTAGATAAGTTGTTAAGTAAGCAGGAACATGTTTATTTGACTTTTGTAATGATGATGCAGTAACTTTCTTAGTTAATGTTGTAGCATGTACATAACTGTTTAGTAAACAATAAAGACACACATTGTGAGGTAACTTTTACTAAGAGAATTTGCTCAAGTCATGTTGTCACATAAACTAGATAATGTTTCCTTATGGGTAAAATAATTTATTATTTTCATACTCTCACTGAAATACCACAATACAGCAATTACACTAATGGATTTCGCAACCTGGACAACGCTTACTTTTACGTATGACAAACCTCCTTTGCTGATTTACATTGTATTCTATTGTCAACCAGGTATGAGGTGATGTCTTGAAGTCTGAGTTCCAGTGTGGGAAAGGGACAGAGCTGTACAAGTCGTCTAGCGCCACCTCGTTCCCTTACTGGAACTACTCAGACTTCAAGACAACATGGTAGGCCACTAGAACAGATGATGTCCCCATACTTTCCACAGTTGGGACACTAGCCGCATTCACTATGCGAGCAGTGTTTGTTGCAAACATCGCTGTTAGAGTCCAGTTATATTTAATTGAGAGTAAAAACTTATAATTATTTGAATATTATCTACGTTACGTAAGTCAGCCATTAAAGTCATGCCTATTAAGAAAAATGGAAAGTGAAATACGGAAATAAATAAGTAAATGAGTAACGAATTTGTCTTACGAACGATTTAGTTTTGCTTTTTTTTGACAATTATAGAAGCGAACTTAAAATGGAGCTAACCCAGAATAAACTGGAACTCCTGCGCACCGACGCGACGGAATACAGTGAAAACCGTTTGGCGCCGGACAAATACTGTTTGACAGGATGATGCTCGCAAGCCAGGCGATCCTAATGTGGCTTACCTATCACCGTCAATGGTACTCGTAAATGGCAATAAGTACACAAGGCAAAAAAAAATACGTTTCTTAGTTTGGGATGAAAAAAGATATCGATAGGAATTTAAAAGAGAAAACGCCACGATAAAAATAAACAAAATAAAGGCATAGTAACAAGAAAAATTAAATTAAATTTGAAAAAAAAAATCTGAAGCGTTTTAAAAAGGCATGTTTAAGTTCAAAGATTGGCATTGCCTTACTTACGCCTAAAAGTTTATTTCTAAAAAATTGCAATTTATTTAATTTTAATCAGTTTTGAGAAAGCTCTTTTTGAGAAAATATTCGAAATCAGCAACTAAAAGTTAGGTACAAAACCTAATTTGGGCACAGTGAGACCTAGATCTTAAAGAGCACTTAGGGATTTAAATTTCAGATTACCTACGTGATCTGGATGTGAAATAGTACTCGTATTTTAACTCACCTTAATCAAGAGTTTTAATTAAATTGTTTCATTTATTTGTGTCCTTAATACATTGACATCTATATATATATATATATATAAAAGGAGAACTGACTGACTGACATATCAACGTACAGCCGAAACTACTAGGGCTAGGAATGTGAAATTTTGCACACGGCTTCCTATAATAATGTAGGGGAGCACTAAGAAGGGGTTTTTGGAAATTTAACCTTTAAGGGGGTGAAAAGGGGGATTTAGGAAAGTACGTAAACCACGCGGACGAAGTCGCGGGAAAAGTGCTAGTTATACTCTAATTTTCTTTAGAGCAATGGCTAAATCCTACAATAAAGTCTACCATCGTCGTAGACGAGAACCTGATGAGTGAACTGCGCGGCATGTGGCCGAGGGGCAGGTGTCTGATGAAGAGCTTCACATCCTATATGTATAAACTATTTATTGCCAGTGGCTTCGCTCGCTACAGCTCGAAAATTTAACCACAGGAAGATAAAATCGGGATAAAAACTATCGTATGTTATTATTCATGTTATAAACTATCTGTGAACCACATCCAAATCCTAAACGTGATTTTTGCGTGAAAGAGTAACAAACGTCCATAAATCCTTCCTCACAAACTATAACCTAAATTAAAATTTAACCTATTTAAGCCTTTGTCAAACAGACAGGCGTCGCGAATGCGAAGCGTGACGTTTTTATTTGTAATGTATGGAATTGTTTGAATCCAGTCACATAGAACAGCGAAAGCGATCCGATAGCGTGACAGAACTATCGGACTGACGTCTCGCTTCGGTTTGGTATCGCTTCGCTTTCGCCAGTCTGTTTGACAAAGACATTAATTTTTGCCTTCTTAACGTCAAAGTTCCAGTTTACGTCACAAAACCACCGGGAAAAGTTAAGCTAGGACCTCTGCTTATCTCTAGCTATATCTTAAGTTAAAACTGAAAGTTGTGTTAAAGGTTTGGTTTGATATTAATTTTGTAGTCTATTTCTATGTTTGAATCTGTGTTAGATGTCATCAACGCATAAAGTAACAAATATTAGAAAAATATAATTCATCCGATCCGAAATATATTTATTTCCTGATGATTGGTAAATTTCAATACTTTTGCAGACAGCATAATACTGGTATCGTCTAATCAATTTCGTACCTATAATAATTAAGTTATCAAAAGTTTAAAACAGTTTTCATCTTCATTCATCCCTTCCATAATCCATCCACATTTAAAATGCTTCTAAGACATTCTAAGAAACCCTCCCTTTAAAGCAGTCTGGTTGAAAGAGGTGCGCGGAAAACCGAATACCTCAATAAATATCAAAAGTATTGGATTCAGCTTCGATTTTATATTAAAGTACTACATTCTCCAATAGAGTAATGCCAAAGGAATGAGTTGAATGTGGTTCGAAAGTATTTTCGAACCGCACTCAAATAAATAAACTCGTGTTTTGACTCTAACTTAGGGTTGTATGAAAACCGTACTGCGGATGCGGAACTTTCTCAGGATAGACAAAATGATAATACCATATGCGTCGAACTACACAACAACTGACAAAATTGTTTGCACTTACTGGATAGGTTTACTTAAATATGTGTGGTTATTTCCTCAAAATACAATTTCAGACGTATTTTAACCTTTCCACAAATTTGCTTCTGTTACGACTTAAACAAAAAAGTTAAACATCTGTTGAACACTTTTCTAAAAAAAACTGTCAACGTCGATATAAGGTTCGGCATTTGACGGTATTTGACGTTGATATAAGGTTCGTTTTGCAGTTACACTTTTTTTAGACAAGTGTTCAACAGATATTTAACTGTTTGTGGTACGACGGTTATTGTTTAAACGACTAACTACTCATTCCACTCGGCCCGAGTCACTTTTCTGGGTGTTTTGCACTTCAAGACTTGAATCATTATCATCATCATCATCTGCAGTCTCCTGCTGTACCAACGGTTGAGTATACTTACCCCTTTTCACCTTTGTGACATAGGTAATTCAAGACTTGAATGCTAGATATAAATAAATCAAAATGAAATGTAATTTAAGGGGGGCGTCCCCCAAGAGTTTTGGGTTTGACCATAAAATAGTCTATGTATGAACTAGGTATCTATGGATTTTTGCCCAACAATAGAACACCAAAATCTAAGTCTATAATAAAAAAAACAACAAGGAGAGAAAGTTTAATGTTATAAAAGGTGACCATAAAAGATATACAACGTTGCTGACATCACTAAATTCGCACTTCAATTTGATTTTCGTAACTCGTCTCAGCTGTGACTTTAGACCACGCCCACTCTTGTACCTACTTTATTAGAAGTTTTAAGATTAACGTTGTAAATTCTTGATATGACATTTACATGACATATTGAAATGAAAAGCTAAAATATTTATTCACTAACTGTAGCTACGACTTCGTCCGCGTGGTTGTTTTGAAAATTGTTCATTCGAATATTTGTATGGATATATGGACGCTTGTCACTCAAGTCAAGTCAGAACGACAGAATAGATCTTGATAAAATCTGGTTCATATTAATAATCTACAATAATACTCCTGTTAAAAAAGATGAAAGATTTGATTGTTTGTTTGTATTGAAATGGCTCCGAAACTACTGGAATGATTTCAAAAATTCTTTCACCAGTTGATAGCTACTTTGGTACTGAGTGACATAGGAGAGTCCTGAGTGATTTAATGGGGGGGTGAGCGGGCATATCCGCTGGCAAAAACTAGTAGTTTATAATATGAAATTACACCTAGGTTATCGTTTAACCCAATATTACTCACCCATGGAAACATGATTGTTGAGTTAAACATGGGCGAAGTCATAACCTCTATTTATTTAGGTTTGATTCAAGTCCTAGGTAGCGATTCCGATACAAATGTACCGGAACCGCAAAGTACAAGAACAGGAAACCGTGACACACTAGTATACGTTGGACCTTCTGTAACTTATCTACTCTGTGATACTCTGACCCTCAGGCTATGCCAAAATTCTAAGAACACAGACGTGTCTTCATTGATGGCCATTGTTAACTATTACAGTAAATGTTTAATGGCTAAACAATGGCACTTTCACTTTAAAATTGTAAATGTCCAGGGGCTAAAGCTACAAATTATAATGTTAATTTTAATTGCCTACCTTGTTTAAATAACTTAGAATCCACCACTACATTATTTGCGGAAGAGAGTATCAGACTTTTACTACTACTAAAAATCCACTCCCTTCCTTCAGTTACCTTTTACGTTCTCTGTTTTTTTTTTCGTGGTAAAATCATCAAATAAGTCCTCCCACCCAGGGCAGGGCGGGAGGGACTGTAAGACTTGTACTTTTTTTTTTTTTTTTTATCGTGGTAAAATCATCAAATGAGTCCTCCCACCCAGGGCAGGGCGGGAGGGACTGTCAGACTTGTACTGACTAAAATCCACGGTGTCCTTCAATAGCCCTTTACGTACTAGGGTCACGGTAATCCCTTGGTCCCGCGACCCCAGCAGACTTTGGCCTTCTACAGGCCCCGTCACTATGCTGAAACTCCTTGAGGTGCGCGTGGAACACAACGCGCCGTCGACCCGCACATGGTCCATGGTCGGACAGCGAGTCGCCCATTATTCGCCGCCCGCATGCCCGCGCTTACGGTGGCTGGAGATCGTCTTGCGACGTCCGTCGCCGTGGGCATCTACCACTGCGGCTGGGGTTAAGGGAGGACGCTGTCCTCTCCCTCAGGCGGCCCGCCTCCTCCTTCACGAGCATGACTGCTTCGCAGAAGGAGGCGACCGCTTCCCACTCCGTCTCGCCCCGCAGCATGGCCTCGACCAATGCCGGGCGCGAGAGGTCTCCGCCTATCGCCGTCGTGAGGACACGGCGGTGCTCTGCCCAAGCGGGGCAGTCCTGCACCGTATGCTCCACCGTGTCCTCCGGACGATCCTCGCAGTGGTGACACCCAGGCGTTTCTTCCCTCCCTTTCAGACACAGGAACCTCCCGAAACTTCCGTGTCCGGTGAGGACCTGCGTCATGCGGTAGGTCAGGACGCCGTGACGCCTATCCAGCCACTCCTCAAAGAGGGGTCTTACCGCCGCGATTGCGGCGTGCCCGAACTAAATATTCTCTTAACGAATATTTAAATGACAACTTTTTTATGTTTTTATGTAATGTAGAATACTAAATGACTTGACATTTTTACAAGTATTTTATGTTCTATAATTTAGTTAGTTTTTGCTTTATTTAACTAAACATCAATAAATGTATTTTGATATGCTTTTTACCCGACTGCGCCAGAAGGAGGGTTATGTTTTTCGAGTGTATGTATGTATGTGGGTATATTTCTTTGGCACGCTCTGCAGCCTAAACGGCTTGATGGATTTTAACTTGAGAGGTGTTGTTAGATTCGTCTTAAACGTGAGAGTGTCACTGGGTACATAAAACTGGCCAAGTGCGAGTCGAACTCGCGTGTAAAGGGTTCCGAGCTAAAAATATTTTTATAATCTCTCGCATTCTATCAAGTGGGGTATCAAAATAAAGGATTATAAAAATGGTTTGCCAAAATATATATAATTTATATGTTTCAATTTAATTTGGAGTGATAAATGCTAAAAACAACAAAATATTTTAAAACAAAAACCTAAGATAAATATACCAATATTGCCGAGCTGTTTGTTGTTGTCCCTGTGTGTGAGCAGACAGCATTTATATACCCTGGGCAACTGACAACAAGCGTGCGGCGTGTGCGCAGCAATATTAATAACATAAGCTGGGAGTAGTTCCACGCGGTGAAGGCGGTAACAGTTTATCTGGCTAAAACTCCCATTAAACTCATTAATGCCTGTGGGCTTATGTTTAGTTGTTGTGTATTTTGGATCTTCCTATTTGGCTCTGCCATCCCGCTAACGCAGGGAGGCAGCCATTAGCGAACCTTTGAGTTTTCAACGATTACGAGAATTTCACAATTGTACTAACTAACAATGAAATTCCCGTAAGCGATAAATTCATTCTATGCAAAAACTAAAAATAGTAAAATAAAAAATTATTAAAAAAACAAAAAACCCGACTGCCTGAAAAAATGTGAAATAACTGGAAAGATAAAAACAAGCTAAGAAATATTATTTTTTGGTTTTTAGGCGATCGTAGTGGACAATTGTCACAAACGCAGTCGGAGGCATCAGAATCACGACGTGATGTTGAGTTAACTACAAATGTTCACATGACGACAATGATGTTGAGTTAACTACTGTACACTGTACAGTAGTTAATATTTTTTTTTTATACAGCTAGATTTCTGAAATGTAGTGTGTACTTATTTTTTTAAATTATTTTTTAATTCAGTAACATACATTTAAATAATTGAATAGGAAAATAATTAATGTCAATTTAGTACAACAAAGCCCAAAAGTAATTAGGACCATTTCTAATTTCCGCTTTCTTTCCTTTTTCATACTTTTTTTTGTAAAATAAAGAGTAAGGAATTAAGGTTTTAAAGCTTAATACAAAAAGGAATACTTACTTGTACCCATGGATAATTTGCAAAACTGCTTTTCAAATGATTTGAGCAGACTACGAAATTAGAAGCAACTGTCTAAAACAATTAGGTAGATTCTCATTAACTACCGCGTCTTTATCAAGTTATTTATTTACTATAAATGCGGGAATCGAACCCATGACACGTAACGCAACAGCCAATCGTTCAGCAGACGTTCGCTATTTAGTTCCGAATTAGTACGAAAAGAAATGTATTTTTAACATGCAGCCTCTCAATTCAACATGTACATTTTTTTTATCGTGGTAAAATCATCAAATGAGTCCTCCCACCCAAGGCAGAGCGGGAGGGACTGTCAGACTCGTACTGACTAAAATCCATGGTGTCCTTCAATAGCCCTTTACGTTCCGGGGTCACGGTAATTCGTGTATCCACTCGTGTGAATCCACTTAATTTAAAATTTTATTAAAGAAATGTTGAAGCCATGTTTTTTTAGAAAATTACGTGATACAGTTAAAATGATTCTTAATTACCTCTTACTTAATCTAACGTAATTCATTCTAAAGAAATTAATTATTCCTTGGTCACAAAGGACGGAGTTAAGTGAAGAATTGATGAATACTTAATTGCGATCTTAATCAATCATTCAATCAATTCTGTCTATCGTGAACCACAAATTAACAAGGTCATTGTTCTTCAAGAGACAGCTTACCTACCCAGAGGGCATTCACCTTGTGGTCTGGTCAAGATTTATCTAGGCATTGGCACAGATGGATAAAACGAGCCAAAAGAGCCAGAGAACCAAAGGCCTCGTGGACTGACGATCTACAGTGAACTCGGGATTGGATTGACCTACCTAACGAGAAAGGTGAAGGAGGCCTTTACATAAATGGGTATGATGACGGAGCCATAACTTCAATTATACATGTAACGTAACATGTACCATATTTTAGGAGACCCCAAAGTTGTAGAAATCAGGAAACACACAAACAAGACTCCGGAATCTTCTCTCTCCGGAACTTCAATGTCTGTACGCCAATCAAAAGGTCAAATACGGTGACACCTCCAACCACTAGGTACTCGTAAAAAAGTTGAACCACTTTCACATGAAATAAAAAAGTAAATCTCCGACCAAAATATCCGCAAAATGAGAGAGCACGATAAAATAAATACTGCTCCAGATATTTCTGTCCTTTAATAATTTTAAAGAGTACCAATTCTTGAAACGTTTCTTTTAAGCCGCAATGCTGACAGACCGGTTGCTGCCATTGATATACAGAAAACCCGGGTTTGATATATATCAATGGTTGCTACCGTCAATTAACGTCAAAGTCCCCGTTTACTTCTCATCCCACAAACGTGAAAACTCGTGTTAAAGCTTTTGGATTTGTAGCCTACAAAACAAATGACTGAATTAATTTACTATGCAGTAGAACTGGCAAGAGACTCTTTATGTATATCATCCAAATATACATGATGCCCATTAACAATAATTATTACCATCTACTAACTGTTGCTAGCGGCTTTGTCTGCATGTAACTTAAAAATAATACCTCGGTAACGTAATACCGAGATAAACGGTAAGTCCCCTTTGTATTACTTCTAGATCGAGAAGCACCTTAATGGGCAACTCGCTGTCCGACCATGGACCATGCCTGGGTCGACGGCGCTTTGTGTTCCACGCGCGCCTTAATGAGCCCCCCTCTAGAGGGCCAAAGTCTGCCGGGGTCGCGGGACTGTACGAATTACCGTGACCCCGAAACGTAAAGAGCTATTGAAGGACACCGTGGATTTTAGTCATTACGAGTATGACAGTCCCTCCCGCTCTGCCCTGGATCGGAGGACTCATTTGATGATTTTACCACGTTAAAAAAGTCCCCTTTATATATTACTTCTAGATCTAGAAGTAGTGGTGGCTCAGTGGTATCTGCTATCGAGTTCTAGCTCGAAACCATCGAACCTAGTTAGGCGCAATACTTTGTGTTATTAATTTCATCACCACTGCCCTAAAAATGGTGAAAGAAAACACCGTGCAGCAACCGGCATGTCTTAGAACCAAAAATTCAAAAACTTGTGACACCTATCAACCTACTAGACCCGCGTGGTGGATTATAGCCCACTTCCTCTCACAGAGAGGAGGCCTATGTCCCAGCAGTGGGGACTTATTTGTAGGTTGATGTTGATGATAACCTATCTCAAAATACTTTCTGACGATATTGAGCAACAAAAATCCATGCAAACATTTAGATAATCTGTATATTCGTATGACGCATTAACGTTACATTAGCAAAGCAAAGCATAGAAAATATTAAAAAAAAATCTCTCTCTAAGCCGACATTATGTAACACACGGAAATGCTACTTGTGCTTGTACATCATTAAGCTTTGATGACTTAGAAATTATAGTGTATTTCGGAAGTAGGTCTCCGGATGCTTCGTGATTTTGAAGAAACCTTCATTCAGAGGTCTTTAACTTTCTAACAGCTGTGATTCTAATGTATAGTATTTTTTCTGTTCGAATATGGTAGACCGTTCAATACTGAAATGAAAATCTATTAGTTTTGGCGACTTTTTTATTGTAAAATCATCAAATGAGTCCTTCCACCCTGGGTGGAGCTTAAGGGACTGTCAGACTTTTTGATTAAATTCCACTCCGTACCTTCGGTTGCACTTAACGTTTCAAGGCCATTGTATCCTGCTTAGACGTTTTTTTTTATTTTTTAAAGCCCGCCTTGCCAGTTGGACTCTGACACATTTTGGCAACTTGGAGTGAAGGTAAGGCCCTTAATAAGAGTCTCAATTATAGATCAAATATTTACAAGTAGATACCTATGTTTTAATGTTTGTAAACGCACTTAAGATACAGGAGCAATTAAAAATGTGAGGCAACGTTTTCAAACAAAATTCGTGATCTCTCTCTTTCTCTATCTCTGATTTACAAAGAACACTGATGCAATGTAAATAAAGCAAAAAAAAAAAACCACACCACACACAGACCTAATTCTCATGTTTATCTTCCGTCCTCAAACCCATCGCTAGAAATATTAATAAGCATTTTATTCACACGCAACGTGTGAATTTTCACCTGTCACTTTACTGTTAAAAGTATGCAAATTATTACGTTGTTCACAAGCATTCATCGAACAAACATTACAGTATCAATTTGTTGATTACACGAACATTGGGGTGTAATACTTTACTTTTGTTTATTTGTTAAAATCATCAAAAACGAGTCCTTCCACCCAGAGCGGAACGGGAGGGGCTGTCAGACTCGTACTGACTTTTTCATTCCTGGCCTACTATGATCAGTTTGCAGTTTAGTGAAAAACTTTATCCATGGGACCATCTTAAAAGGGCGGCCTTGGAACACAAAGAGTATGTGAAGGAACAGGGTGACTTTTAGTTTGTAAGAGCCTGAAAGTTTCAGCAGCTTTCAGCCTGAAAGCTTTAGGGAGCATTATGGGCTGATAATGATAACGGCAGCAGGCAGTACAAATTAAGATAAAATCTTAAAGATGTTAAGAAATTTTGTGGATATTACAATTACTAGGTTGTGGAGATTAGGTAGGCAGTCGCTGAAGATGGGAATAGACTACAGACTATACCTTATTCCTTTCTTTAGTGACTGTCGTTTAGCAGCGGACTATACTAGTATGGTATACCTACTCGTACAGTCCGTCCTGGGATGTGGATGTCACATTTCGTCGAGTTTTTGCATCTACAAAATATCCTTCTAAGTATGTAAGTATCGTTGCTATTGTTATCTCTTATTGTATAGCTCAGAGATTTCGGCGGACAATAAATATGAAAGTTATTATCTTCGGTCGTTGGTTGCCTGCGGGGATTTCTCTGGTTATCTTTGGCTTATGTCTAGACTTTCTTATTCTCAGATTAATTTTGTAAGTTTTTTGATACATACAAAATCGTGGAATTTTCATTAGGCGAACAAACATTACAATATCAACACATTACCTGGAACATTTTGTTGTGGTTTTTGAGGGTAGGATCAATAAATATTGATTAATAGATTATGGGTAGTATTTAAACGCAAATCAAAAAATATCCTTTTTCTATGCAATAAGATTCCGAATTCCCATCAAAATTACTGATTGCACAGCAAAATATTCAACTCAAAATATCACTAAACACACTACAATTTATTTTTGCAGCGTACAGCGATTTTTCCTAAAGCAAAAGCTTTTTCATCAATGCACAGCTAATAATCTTAATGCACATTATACATGTTAACTCTTTTTCTTTTAAATATAGCTTCTACTTTTATATTATTTACAGCAGTTTTTCTAAATAAAACAGCATTTTATTAGTCACAGTCGTCTTATTATTTATTAATTACCACATAATGAGATCAGCAAAAAAAAATAAAAAATTAGATACAATATTGTAATTTATTGAACTATTAAAGCGGGTCTTGCTTTCGCGGGGCTCCTACTTCTGGGTGGTTTAAAAAAAAATAACCACGAAGAGGATGGCGGGGTCTTTCAGACCCCGCCATCCTCTTCTAACCTAAATTGTCCGAGTCGGGGTGCCAGCGTGTACTTACTGGTTAATATGCGACTGGGATAGTTATTTTGCTATGAAATATGGAAAATTTGCTGTGCAGTCAGTATTTATGCTATGTATGTAGTATTTTTGTTCAAAAATAAATTTAACTGTATTGCATTATGAGAAAAAAAGTAATGTCATATTGATGTATAATTTCGAATTATCTGCAGTTTGAGTTTTGTAAAACATTTAGTTTATTTGTGGTGAAGTAAGTTATTTGATGTAAAAAAGAATATAAATGATGAGTATGTATTGATAGGCGATTATTTATTTGATATGCAATTTATAATATCCCATAGATTATACATAAAAATATTATTTTACCTTTCATCCATACTATACAAGTTATTGAAATTCCATCCAATTAACTTTCAGAAAGAGCTGATCCTAAGCAATCAAAATTCAATTAAACGTTTTTGTAAGGTCGTTCTATCTTTTTTTTTAACATCCAGATCCGGAACAACTACTTGTAGATCACACAAGTATTTTTTCCGTGCGGAAATCGAATCCGTGACACACAGCGGCAGCAGTCCAATCGCTCAGCCACTACGCCATCGGTGTCATTTTTTTTCATTACGCGAATATTGATGATATTTGATTTACAGGTAGACAGAAACTGGAAAACTAGGGTAGTAGATAAATTTTCACGGGATTCCCATACCCAGCAACGATACCCAATTTCTTGAATTTATTTTAAAAATCTTTTTTGTGGACTACTCAAACAGCAAAAAATTGGCTATTAAGTTATTCATTATTTTGATGAATAGTTAATTAGTAGCATTACCATTTCAATCAATTGGGTACCTAATGAATTAAAAAAGTCAAACGATTATTTCTGGAATACAACAGAGAAAAGGAAACAAAGTACAAAGGAAAATAAATTTTATTTTGTTGGAATCAAAGTGCTTTGTATTAAAACTTAACGCGTGAATAGCGACGAAATATGAAAAGTTGCAAATGGACTCTACGACCTCATCCCACCGACCCTACTACCATCAGACGTCTAGACGTACTGCTAATTACCTTTCACACTAAGTCGCCATTCCACCAATACGGAATAAGCGCTATCAATCTTCCTCCAGAGCGCGCACAGCAAAAGAGTGGAACACACTACTTTCGTCGGTGTTCTAGAACACATACAACACAAATCTCTTCAAAGTTAAAGTGAACAAGGGCCGTATTATGTCGTCTTAAAACCAGGCTAGTTCCAGTGACTGATCGAGGTTGCGCTAGACGACTTGTATAGCTCTGTCTCTTTCACTCACTGGAACAAGCCTGGTTTTAAGACGTCATAATACGACCGCAGGCTTCTTTTGGGTAAGCTCCCTCGGTCGTAGGCTTTGTCTCTGTCACCTGTGAGGCCCTATCATGACTTTTCAAGTTTTTGTAATGGAAATTAAACTGGCATTTTGACGTTCATTTGAACGAAAATATAGTTTCTCATTGTTACTACTAGAGGCACAAAAAAAGAGGCACTCCCTCCTGACAGACCCTCCTGCCCAGCCCTGAGTAGGAGAACTCATTTGATGGTGGTACCACGCTAAAAAAAAAGATTGGTTGGTGGATAATTTACATCTACATTAATTAAAGAAAAAAGATATATGTGTTTTTGTTTGACTCAAAAACTGCTGGATTGATATTTCAAAATTCTTTTACCTTAAGAAAGCTTTTATTATTTATTTTTTTATTTTTTTATTTGGCTCACCAACAATTGAGTACACTCAAACAATTATGGGTTACATTAAATCAAATCGGGTCAGGTGTATCAATCTCTTACAGGTAAGCACATCATGCACTACATATTGATTAAATGTATAATTTGATACACATAGAACAATCGGGGTCCTCAGGCCAAATTAAAATTAAAAATTGAATTAAAACATAATAAAATTAAAAGTTAAAAAAATTCAAAATAGCTATTAAAAATTAAATATAACAAAATCAAAATTATCATTAAACAGAATAGAATCAAAGTAAATTAAAAAGCATAATAATTAAAAACCTAAAAAATTATTTACAACGTAATCGAACTAAATTCATACGGATATCATAAGAAAATTAAAATAAAATCATAATCAAAATTAAAATCAGTCAAAAACATAATTGGAATGGAATTAAACAGAATAATATTTAAAATAAAAACATAAATTTTTACCTAAAAACATCCTTGAATTACAGTTAAACAGGTATGATTATCAAATTAAATTACAGACAGAATTAAAATCGAAATCATAAAAAGGATTAAAATACAAATTGAATATAGATTTCACACATTACTTATAATACTTCTGAACTTATTAAGTGAGTCCGAGTGTACATCGACCAGATCACTGCAGTTGTTTAATAATTTGCACAGACGGGGTATAGGAGAGTTAGCACCTAGAACGGTTCTACGTAAAGGAGGACGTATGGGCTTTGCGAAAGTTATGCAAGATTAACCGATGGAAACAGCACAAAGGAAATAGTGAGATATGGGAGCGAGCCTTGACTAGCAACAGGACACAATACACACAACAGGACAAAATAGAATATAAAAAAAGTAAAATTACTTTATCAGCGAGTAACATGACCGCTATATTTTTTCATAAACGACTGTTTTTTTCTTCTTTTTAAAACCCTTAAATGATGTCTCCCACGCAGGGCAGGACGGGAGGAACTGTCAGACTTGTACTGACTAAATCCACGGTGATCCTTCAATAGCCCTTTACGTTCCAGGGTAACGGTTACCTGAGAAGAAAGTCCCGTGACCTCGGCAGGCTTTGACCCTCTAAGGGGGCCCCAGTTTGCTGACAGATCTTTGAGGCGCACGTGAAACACGAGGCGCCACGACCCGGGTCATATTCGACCTTTGGATCGCCAATTAAACGTAACGGAATCAGCCAGTTTGTTGATAGCGTTTGGTGTACTAATAGTCAGACAAGTCTATTAGTCCCTTCCGGTCCCTTGAGGACTTTTTCTTTTTTTTTCTCAACTCTCCAAAACCGTGACTTTATGTGTGTTTGGAACAGCAAAGTAATAGAAACTCTTAAAGTTAAAACTCAACGTGAACGAAACCTTGACAATGCACTTCAATTCAACTTAAAAGCACTCGTCATCATCATGTGTAAGGGCGTCGCCACATTGCAGATAAATATAATTTATGACCGATTTGTCCGATCAAACTGCCGAGCCTATGTGATTACATTGTGTCATGTATGGAGCAACAATCTTATAATTGCCATTCTTAAAAGCCAGAACACATTATAATATATCTACCTACATCACACACAAAGGTTTAAATTATAAAATGGATTTAATATGGATTTAAAAATGTTACATTAAATGAAAACCAGAATATTTTTCCTCTTATGAAATTTATTAAATTTTATTTAAGCACCTTTTAGTCGTTGTTTTTTGCAGGAAAAACTAGAAAATAAACTCTATATTGATTTGATCTACTATTTCTTTTTTATTTGACTTTTTTTCTACATTTATTCGGATTTGATACAGATATACAATTATTATGTCGACTATCCAACTACTGAAGTAGATTATTTTGATAGACATACCTATAATGTTACCGTAGCCTAAAATCCCGCTGTGAGTACAACCAGCGAGCATATCAGTGAACAATTAACCCAACTACCAATTTGTCGGCAGTTTAAACCGATTTCGTGTCGGTCAGTCTGCGCAGAGCCTTGCGCCTCTAATTGAACGTGGCCCCACTAAATACAAGTTGCGGTGTTGCAATAACGAGAGTCGAAAGCAAGTGGCATTCCGTCGCCTTTCACTGCTTGTCACAAGAGGCTCTTGTGTGATGACCGGTACCGATGCTTTTATATTCAACGTCTTGCGGATTTCTGATCCCCTGGTACTTTTTATGGCCAGTTGTGTTGTTTTTTGTTTCTTCGGGTTTATCTCTGTCTGTGACAATTAGCTGAAGGAATTGTAGTAGTTTTGGTAATTTGTCGTCATTTTCCTTTGCTTTTCGATTCCCGCACGGAACAAATATTTGTATGACCTGCAAGTAGTTGTTCCGGTTGTGTATGTAAGTTTCTATGTTTATAAACGCACCCACGACACAGGAGATATTCCTAGTGTGGGACTACTTTTTTTTTATAATCCTTTATTTTATAAAAAAAAACGATTGTATCCTTAATTTTAACCGACGGAAAAAAGGAGCAGGTTCTCAATTCACCTGGTTTTTTTGAAGTGAAAACTTCTTTAGCGGCGTTGAGCACTTTTTCTGTAATGGGTATAAAATCTTAAACTCGCGTCAGGACACGTGACCCTGACCGAAAAAGCGTAGGACGGCGCAGGGCGCTTGCGTGAATGTTCGTGTGACTTTATTACTTTTAAAGAAGTTTGTATGCTGGATACATTCGTTGCTAGGTAACATTGTTTATAAAAGATGTACGTCACATTGGAAAATTATTGAAATAAAAAGTCAACCATTTTTGCGAGTTTTACTAAAATCTGTTCACAAGATATTTCCAACAATTACTATTCAAGTTTTCACTTCTGCCGGCACTCCCAGAGTGCAACCCGTCGTTTTTTTAAACATATGACGGTCGAGGACTCATGAATTACCGTGACTCCGGAACGTAAGGGGCTATTGAAGGACATCGTGGAAATTAGTCATTAAGAGTCTGACAGTCCCTCCCGCTCTGCCCTGGGCGTGAGGACATCATTTGATGATTTTTGAAAAAAAAAACTTATGATATCTGTTACTTTTTCGTCAAAATCCCTTTTAAATTTACAGTAAATGAGCAATTCGTGATCATCATCATCATCAGCCGGAAGACCTATGCTGAAAAAACGCCTTCACCTGAGAACACCACATCATCTGCCTAGCCTTTTCCCAACTATGTTGGGGTCGGCTTCCAGTCAAACCAGATGCAGCTGAATATCAGTATTTTACATGGAGCGACTGCCTGTCGGACCTCCACGACCCAGTAACTGGGTAGGTAATACGGTACCCATGGTAAGACTGGTTGTCAGACTTTAGAGCTTCTGACTAACAATAACGACTGTCATAGATCTACAAATTAATGATAGCCGGGACCAACGTGCTTTCCGAGGCACAAAGGAAACTCGCTATGATAGATGGTCACCCATCCACAGACCAACCTCGGCAAGCGCGGCTTAACCCGGAAGATCGGCCTGTGCGGCTGTATTTATTTAGCCACGAGCCCACCTAGGAACACCACCCTGAAAGACAATCCGCCAATCCGCCATCCATCGGTTGCCCGCGACTCTCCCGATGTCATTTGTCACCTAGTGCAAGGCCTGCCTACGCTACGTAAGGACTCGCAAACTTTGCTTCCCCCATCATTGTCAGTTCTACGAGCGATGTGGCCTGCTCATTGCCACTTATGCTTCCATGAGCGCACTTATCGACACAAATCAGCTTTAACTGGTCACGTAGAGCTTAATGTGCATACAATAAAGCCTATTTTACTTTGATAAATACGTTCATTCCCTTAAAAAGCTTTTTATTAATGGCCTGTAAGTAAAAAAAAACTATTTCACTCAGTAACAAGTCGAACTTTACCCAACGGACAATCTCTACAAGGATTTCCCGGTCCTCCGTGTGCGACAGCTTTTCATCTTGACCGCAATACTTCAAACACACAAGAAATTAAAATCTAGACCAGACTATACAGAGTTAATCTCCAAAAGGAAGTTTAGGATACCAATTCCCAGAACAAACTCTCTCATGGCACGATGTTCCCCAACCTATTTATTCCCACGTATATATAATGAAGCTGTAAAAAAATGTAAAATAGTGGATCTTACAATTTACCAGTGTAAAAAGAGCATAAAGGACTGGCTTCTGACACTGTCGTACGACGAAACAGAAAGGATTGTCAAATAAGCAAAAAATGTACCTACTAAACAGATAGTCAGCACTCCTAATTAACTCCCTAAAATGCACCCACACGCACACACGACTCACACTCACGCACTGTCACATATACACACACACACACACACACACACTCCACATGCAAGTTGAAATTTTAATTCACGTGTTTTGTTTCTAAATTGTATTCAGTTTCTCACTAATTTTTTCAGTTTTTGTTTTATAACTTTTAATTAATAATTACTTTCCTTTTTATTTACTTGTTAATAACCACATGGTACGATGTTTACTTTTAGAAATATTAAAAATGTACAACTCTGATCCCCAAGATACAGACAAACGTCTAGTTTGGGGATCACCGTTTAACCAGATTTGTGTAAGCGTACTTGATTATCAATAAATTATCAAATTATCAAAATTAACAAGTCGAACAATAAAAAACATACCTAATTAATTAAAAAGTAAAAGTGTATTCTATTTTTAAACGCAAGATATACATAATAGGTTTCATAACTGAGTGTGGTTATAGCAAATGCACATTTGAATTTTGATGAATTGGAGTTTAGACTTTATATTGTTCATTATAAGTTTGATGTTTGAATGTTATGTGCCTCTATTTTTAATTTAAAATCTATTCCAGCTTTCGGCTGTAACTAATGGTTCGTTAAAATTAACTAGTGTATTTCATACTCAAAATTACATCTAGGTAATATGTGTTTGCAATTTCATTAACAATAATGTGCCTTCAGAAAAATGACTTAATTAACTACACATAAAGTTAATTTTAAGCTGCCAGTGCTCGTAGGAGAAATACGCAAGCATACCGGCTGTATGTTTTAAGCTTAAAACCATTTTTATTCACTTTTTGTTAATCCTCTAGATATTTTTATTTATTAACTTATCTACTATCTTGACAGGTGTACCTAATACGACAGTATGGCTACTTTACTTTTATAAAACTCAGACGAATAATTGTGTAAAACTAAAAAGCATACTTTTAAAAAAACTTTTATAAGAATAATCAAGCTTGTCTTTTAAATTGTTGTTACTACATCTTTTAATCTGTAACGTTTGAGTTGGTACACACATCAAAAAAGAGATCATTTTGAAAAATTTAAGTCTTTATCTTACGGGCCTACCACGCGCACAAGTTTCACCACAGTTTTGCCTGCGCAAACTTCTCGCATGAAAAAACAATACACGGTCGACATCACTGAACGCCCAACCATAGACTATATACTATAAACTGAGACGCCCAATCACACACACAGACAAGTACGCGCAGGCTGGGCTTGCGCAGGCAAATCTGTGGTGAAGCTTGTGCATGTGGTAGGCCCATTACTAGATTGCATTATGAATTTGTTATTCTTTTTAGATTCTTGTTTTAAAACAGTTCAATTGTTTTGAATACATTGAAAAAAATATCAGCTTATGCTTGATCACTAGATCATAAACTTTTTTGATGTGTGTATGAATAAATTTATTCCTCAATTTATCATCCAAACTTACACGAGATAATTTTACTTCGCAAGGTTCGTGGAATACTAGTTTTCGCCTGCGGCATCCGTCACGTAAATTAAGATTTTCGCGGGATGAAATTAACTCTCTGTCCGGTTCTGTTCACCTGACCACGTACTCTGCAAACATTTCAGGATGATCAATTCCGTGGTTTAAGCTAGAAAAGGTAACAAACCTTTTTATTGATAACATGAGCATTTGGCAACAAATCGTGTCCTACCGGTAATATCACATTTTCTTTTTTCTTTCAAATCACCGAACACCAATATGGGAGATGCTATAAATTACACACACAATTCAGGATAACATTTAGGGTCGCTTCCTTATAGCGTCAGCCTATCAATCTTTAAGATTTAAGAAAACATAAATTACTATCGAGGTCTTTCGTATCCCATAAAATATGGTGTCTGGACATTTTTCTGTAGCGAAACTGATGGGATCAGGTCTTTTTTTCTTGAAAGTGAAATAATAATGAAAACTACTGATAAAATTATGTTATTAAGTAGAACTCTTTTTGATAGAAAATTCTAGCTTTATATGTTTTTTTTTTTTCGTAAAAATGAGTCCTCCTACCCAGGGCAGGATGGGAGGGACTGTCAGACTTGTACTGACTAAAATCCACGGTGTCCTTCAATAGCCCTTTACGTTTCGGGGTGACCCCGGTAATTCATCACTATCGACGATGAAGAGTCAATAAATAATAACTGCAAAAACGCAACTTTACAGGAGGCGAAAAAAACGTTTCAAGTCCGTTTAATTATTTTTTTAGTATATTTGATTTTTTAAATGTTTTATGTAAACTGACTACAATATTATGCTTATGACTACAATATTAATATATTAATCAATGATTTTATTAGTATTTAGATATATTTTAGATAGATTTTATTAGTATTTATTGCCATCGTAAATGACGTAACACCACTTAGTATATATTGCAATAATTGTTTATCTTGCAAAATTAATAAGAAACAGACCTAAGATCTTTGTCAGCATGTGCATTACTCTATTCTACAATAAATAATGCAATAAAACAAAAATGGCCAAAATGTTAGATATTATATATTGACTCTTCATCGTCGCTATGCTGACACTCCTTGAGGCGCTCATGGAACAAAACGCGCCGTCGACCCGGGCATGGTCCATAGTCGGACAGCGAGTCGCCCATTATTCGCTGCCCGCATGGCCGTGCCTACGGTGGCCGCTCTCTCACGCGGCGCGTCTCCTCCTGCGAAGCGATAGCATAACTGCTTCGCAAAAGGAGGCGACCACTTCCCACGCCCGACAACGTGGATTTCATTCAGTTCAAGTGATGAAAAAAAAAGCATGGCCGAAAACTCCCAAAATAAAGAGGTTCGTAAGGAAAATGAGGCTTTCTCCATCAGTGGGACACAAAATACGTTATCAGAAAAAATGTTTCTTGTTTTACCTATAAATAAATAAACAGTTTTTTAACTGCACCTTAGCCTAACCTTCAATGAAAAACGAACTTGATATAAACTAAGTTCAATCATCAATTTATCACGAGTGCCTTGTACTTCTACAAAATAAATTACTATCATTAGTTACATTTTGCTATCACGTTTTGCACAGGCGCTCAAGTTTATGTCTCTTGAACAGTACTTTGTTAATTGAATAAAAGATTTTTGTTGATAGCATGTTCTAAATCACTTTCAGATTATATTGAGGGTAGCTCCTCTAATAATGTCAAACGACCTTGCAATGTGCTCTCACATTTCGTTCATTTGTCAACTTAGGGGGCCTACCATGGCGTCTTAAAGCGAGAGTAGTTCCGCTGAGGGAAAGAGACAGAGCAATACAAGTCGTCTAGCGCCATCTCGTTCGCAGGCCACCAGCTCTATTTAGGGCTCGCAAGACTGTTTAAGAATATAGCAGACTAGGGCCCCAGTCTGCTAATTTTATAATATGGTCATTCAAACACGATCTCATTGTCATTTTGATCAAAGTCACTAATCTGCTAAATGAATTAGTCTATCATTGGTCGGTCTATGATCTTTTAATAGAATATTGTGTTATTGTCGCACAGCTCTGTCATTTGGACATGTATTTATATCAGATTCATTTATATTTAAATTTTTAGCACCTAACACAACAATTGTTTTTAGCCTATCGGGCCACTCACTGTCTTTTGACGCCTGACATAAATCTTTAAATGACAGACGGGACCATCTGCTTTTATTTTTGGACCAAAACCACCACACTATTCCCAAACCACTGCAACTCCTGAAAGCTAGAATCAACAGTGGTAACCACCAGAAAAGCGCCGAGACAATGAAGCTCGATGTGTCCCGGAGAATGAATTTACCTGTCTTGGATCCTGGAACGAAATTAATCAGAAAAGAATAGTGGAGGAGTAGGAAAAAATATTTTTCTACTACGGACCAACTGCTTACGTGCTTTCAGAGACAAGAAGGGCACTCAGTATTTAAATAATGGTCACCCATCCGCAGATTTACCTAGGCAAGTGCGACTTAGTCATGAATATTAAGAGGCGGGTCTGTTATTATTTAGCAAAAAGCTCTTTTCAAGGTTAAGGCGTTTATGCCACGCCATTATTCATAGCAGCAATATCGCAGGTTTGTGATATAGGGACATAATTCAAAAGGGTTGAAAAGGTGTGGTGTTCTCTGTGTTGGAGGTAGATACCTCCTCTTTTGTCTTTTGAGACTGAGTATTTTGATCTATAGATCAAACTGCTCAGTGTCATCGTCTCTGATGGACACTGCCTCGTTAAATTTATTTTTGATTTTAGGCAATTTAAAAAGGCCTGTAACTGGCCTACTTGAAATAAATTATTTGACTTGATTTGCTCACCTAAAATTCCCAACTACAAAGAACACAGTTAATCATTTAAAATAATGATACTAATTACCTTGTTTTCAAACAGAAAAACAAATAACAGTAAACAAAGTAAAGTAGTACAACAAATTAAAGTGATTACTTCGAACAAACGATTGCTATAGCTATTTAGTCAGGCGTTGTATTATTTTAATTGAATTACAAATTAATAATAGCCTCTGAAAATAAGAATACAAATTATAAATAGTTAAAACTTTTATTCAGTGTATTTAATGAAAATATTCGAGTAATCGGTGGCTCACCGTCCGATCAAGAACCAGGACGGAGTAGACGCGCCTTATGTAGCTATAATAAAAAAAACTGACGGGTGCCAAACGCTAAAGTCTGTATGAAAAGAGAAACGTGGCCTTGGAAAGCTAAGTGCATCAGAAGGAACAGGGTGGTTTTTAAACAGCCAAGTCCGGCAGTCCCTTCTGCTCCACCCAGATCCAGACAGGACTCAAAAATTTACGGTAATACCTTAAAACTAATTTTAAGGTACCAGCGTCGCAGTATGCAGAGACCGACTGTCGCAACCGAGGTCCGTGCACGCCGCAATCGCAGCGGTAAGACTCCTCTTTGAGGAGTGGTTGGATAGGCGTTACAGCGTCTTGACCTACCGCCTGACGCAGGTCCTCACCGGACACGAAAATTTCGGGAATTTCGGAAATTACCGTGACCCCGGAACGTGGGAGGAAGGGCTATTGAACGACACTGTAGATTTTAGTCAGTACAAGTCTGAAAGTCCCTCCCGCCCGGCCCTGTGTAAGGGGCCTAGTATTTTGTTAACAGATACTAGAATCCGCTTCTAGTCTTATCAGTTATCTGACCTCCATAGTCCACAACCTGTCACCACAATATGTAAATAAATAAATAATGTAGCCTGACTAAAATACAATAAATAAATTATCTGTTCTGTAGGTAAGTGAAGTTGCTATACATGATATGGAAAACAAATTTTTATACGGTCTTATTTAAAATACTAAGCTTTTTATCCATGGATTTTCATTTTACGAAGAGACATCCCACAGAATGAATGGAAAACGTGTATAAGACTGAGTTGTAAACAAAATGATTTGCATTTTATGTAAATTGTGAGCAAAATACTGAAACTAAAGCGAGTTTTGGAATTGTTTAAATGACGCTGGTACCTTTTTTTATCGTGCTAAAATCTTCAAATGAGTCCTCTCGCCCTGGGTAAAGTGCAAGAGACTGCCAGACTCGTACTGACTAAAATCCACGATTTGCCTTTTTAATAGTCCTTAACCTCTCGGGCGCGTTACGTACACCCGGGTGTAGATAAGCGAAAACGCCCCAGCGCCTTACGTACACACGTCTGTACATAACAGACAGTCGCTCGTTGGACGTTGATTTTTATCATTTTCAATTATAAATCGCCCGAGAGGTTAATAGATCTTAACGTTTCGAGGTCATGGTTTACTATTTAGACAGTCTCGCCAACTCAGTAATACCTGTATTGTGGACGTCATATGGGCAATCACTCCACGTAAAATATTAGTATTCAGTTTCAGTATTCAGTTGCAACAACCTTTAAGTATTGATGTGAGGTCAAGTGTTATCAGACCCGACGAATCGTAGGTTCGAACCCAGTCAGCCGCATTACTTTCTGTAATTTTTTTCATCACCACTCTCAACTCTCAAAGGGTCGACGGCGCGTTGTGTTCCACGCGCGCCTCATGGAGTGTCAGCATAATGACGGGGCCCCCCTGTAGAGGGCTAAAGCCTGCCGGAGTCGTGGGACTCACGAATTACCGGGGCCCCGGAACGTAAAGGGCTATTGAAGGACACTGTGGATTTTAGTCAGTACAAGTCTGACAGTCTTTCCCGCTCTGCCCTGGTTGGGAGTACTCATTTGAAGAATTTACTACGTTTAAAAAAAATCACAACTCTCAAAACAGTGAAAGAAAACATCGTGAGGAAATCAAAATGAAACAAAAAATCGTAGGCAAGTGACATCTCCCAACTTTAAATCCTGCTGGCCCTCGTGGTGGATTATGGTCCAACTCCCTCCCTCACAAAGAGGTCTGGGTCTGAACAGACGTAGACGTAGAAGTACTCGTCAAAAAGTAATTAAGAACTCTATTCAATTGAAACAGACCACAATTTTCAACATAACAGAACCATTAATTTAATCAAATTGCTTGTACACAGGGACTTTTGTCGCTAATCGTGTTTGTTTTATATAAAGAGTGACAGTTTTCTGAAACACATGTTTTCAGTACATAATTACGGTTGTTTGAAGCGGGAAGGAACATTGTCATTTACATAAATGACATAATTTTATTATTTTGTTGGTTTGTTTATGTTGTCATTAGAATCTTGTTTGATTAAAAAAAAAAACGACGGTTTGCACTCTGGGAGTGCCGGCAGAAGTGACTTCAATAGTAATAAACATACACGAACATTCGCGCAAGCGCCCTGCGCCGTCTTACGAATTTTCGATCAGGTCACGTGTCCTGACGCAAGTTTAACATTTTTTACCCATTCCAAAAAAAGTGCACAACGCCACTAAAGAAGTTTTCACTTCAAAAACAGTAAATGTAGTAAATGTTTAAAAAAAAACATTTTTGCAACACCGTTTTGCGAATAGTGGTGATAAAAATTTATGAATTTCTTGTTAGAAGTCAGTTAGTTATTTCTATTCTTCAATAAAGTTTTCCATCGTATCCTTTTTAGTGAGTTCAGGCATGATAATTATTATGTTGTGCGATTGTTATGTTGTTCTACATCTACTTGAGCAATAGAATAGAATATTCTATTTTATGAATTTTATTGCAAATGTAGTAGAATTCAGATACAGGCGTAATATTATGTTTTGTGATTGCGTAAACAATGCACAGAAACGCAACAGCAGTAATTTTTTTTTATTTTTATTTTTTCTTATTTTTTTTTTGAAAAAAACGTTGCCCCACACTAGGAATTTCTCCTGTATCGTGGGTGCGTTTACAAACATAGAAACTCACATACACAAACACCCAGACCCGGAACAACTACTTGCAAATCATACAAATATTTGTTCCGTGCGGGAATCGAACCCGCGACACTTAGCGCAGGAGTCCAATTTCTCAGCCACTGCACCAAACGTGATGTCAAAATTTGCAAAAATTGTCAAAAATTGCGGTTGATATGCGGTCATCTGTATCTCCTTTTTTCGAAGTTGATTTAAAATGTACATAAAGTAATGCACCAGGCTGGATTGACACTCAGACACATGATTTATTAATATTCTCTCTACTCTATTTTTTTTAATACTTTGCCCCACACTAGGAATTTCTCCTGTATCGTGGGTGCGTTTACAAACATAGAAACTCACATACACAAACACCCAGACCCGGAAGAACTACTTGCAGATCATACAAATATTTGTTCCGTGCGGGAATCGAACCCGCGACACATAGCGCAGGAGTCCAATTTCTCAGCCACTGCGCCAAACGTGCCAATTAAAAGTTTTTCATAACCCTAAGAATTTCAACAGAAATGGCAGTGAAACACAAGCTTAAGCCAAGCTTATTTAGCTTACGTTTCGCTGAAAACCTGTTCTAAAAGCCAGTAGTTTAAATCGAAAAGCCAGTAGAGTGAAATCTGTCAGAGGTATTTTACCACAGTATAACATTATGTCCAGTATTTTTACTTTACCCTGTCCTTGAAATTATTATCTACACCCGTACGGTACGCAAACAAAAGATAGACCTGCCCACCTATAATACTTATTATAAATTCATTTACCTAGGTATATATCGGTAAAATACCGTCATATTACCGTCACCCTGAGTGAAGTGGGAGGGATAATCAAATTTGTACTTACTAAAATCCACGGTGTTCCTTCGAAAGCTCTTTTCATTCCAGGGTCACGGTAACTTATTTAGATGGTTCCGCGACCTCAGATTTATCGAGTTACTGGAATATTCAGGTAATTAAAATAATATTATTAGAATTCACGCAACCAAAAAGAGCACAATATCGCCTATAATTGCTCTTTTACCTCGTTATTAATTAAGTAATTGTACTTATTGCATAAAATTAAAAATAAATTAAATTAACATACTACATTTAAAAATTAAAAGTAAAATATTTTTTTATTTAGTATTATCCTTCTCTTAATTAAAGAATAGGTAACTTTATAATTCTAAATGATGCACTAGTTAAACATATACACTAAATAAGACTATACAATTAATTAAATCTACTTATTGCATTCAAATATTCACAAATACACTTACTGCTTAAAACACCATCATTCTATCATTTAGCACTATGTGCATTCACAACTATTGCGTATTCCATACTTAACTCAAGCTGCATAACTAAGAATCACGTACCAATAGTTTATATTGAGCAAGAATACTGGAAAAATATTTATACTGTATCTCAGTGTTCCCGACCAATTTCCTTGAATCCACTGTTACGGAATCCATTAACATTTTCAGTAGAATCCATTTAAGATAAGCTTTCATTACAAAATCCTCTTTGCTCCTAATTAAAGTCAAATAAATTATTATAAAGGCTAATTAACATTTAAAGTAATCAAGGTAGTTCTTAAGTTGAATTTTCTACCAAGTAAACTCTTGGTTTTAAATATCTAAGCATACATAAGGACAGACAGACAGCGGGAAGCGATTGTTTTATACTATGTGGTGATAAACAACTTTTGATTTGTATGTATTTAAGCAGATGTAACTAATGCTGACATTTTTATACATTCATGCAAATGTTCAATTCAAGCAAGGTTCATTCTCAACGTGCGCTTAGGCCGCACGGTTAAATCAATCGAAAAAGAAACCAGTGTTAATCTGTGATTAATTATCAACAAAAGGATAACTAGTGAGTTTAAATTCTGCTGAGATTTTGGGGCAGAATAATAAATAATAATAAATATTCCACAACTATCACACAACGCCATCTAGTCCCAAGCTAAGCAGAGCTTGTGTTATGGGTACCTATTAGACAACTGATAAACATACTTATATATTTCGAAATACATACATATTATAGATAAATTACACCCAGACACAGAACAAATGATCGTGCTCATCACACAAACATTTGTCCTGGGTGGGAATCGGACCCACGACCTCCGGCATAGCAGTCAGGGTGACTAACCACTAGACCAACAGGCCTGCCAGAAGTAAGTCCATCAGACACAACAAGCGTCTATGTTTTAAATATATCTGTTAAGACCCGAAAAATCTGTATAGTGTGCATAACAAAGATATTCATCTATATTCTATCTGTCTATCTATCTACGTCTGGTTGGAGGTACCTTTCATCACCAGGAGGAAATTATCACTCTAATCCTCATATTTTGAAGATTTGACCATTTTCTCGAGTTCGGATTTTTTACGCCTAGCTTACTAGACTTCTCGAAAGACTTTATCTTTGAGGTACTAGCACAATTAAGGTCCCACTATTCGTAGTTGAGTTGAACTATAGAAAGTTCAACAATGAAGATTAATTATCTTCATTGCTAATCTCTTTGAGTGTTCAACTCAAAGAGATTAATAATAGAGATAAGGAAGTTCTATTCTAAACCCGGGTATTAGCATATGTTAATAACCGGGATTAGAGTAGAACGAGCTTGCAACTCTATTAATGAACCGTATGTTTCAATCGTAATAGAGTTGCAAGCACGTGTGGTTTGTTCATCACAGGATACATACCATACATTTCTTCTGCTGTCTCGTACGTGTTAGCATAGTGACGAGGTCCCCTGTAGAGGGCCAAAACCTGCCGGGGTAGTCTGACAGTACCTCCCGCTCTGCCCTGGGTGGGAGGACTCGTTTGATGATTTTTTTAAAAAGCATAAGGTGACTTAAATTACATTTAAAAAAAGGAAATTCGAAGTCCCTCATGTCGTAACCGCCTGTTTGTACCAATGCCTACAACTGCTGAGGATCAATCTCACCTCGTACAGAAGAGAGTCTGGGGGTTCGTGCATGTCAGTTTTCATGTTTGCAAACGCACCCACAACATATAAGAAATTCCTATAGTAGGATGGACAAAGCAAAAAAAAAAACATTACCATTCCTCAGAAAATGTGAGGGTAAAAAAGAAATCAGATTGTAGTAAATACAGATACTGAAAAAAAAAATACGTGTGGCACTCGGAGACTGCTACGGTAAAGCTATTGCATAGCATTGAAAAAAAAAAAGAAATAATTATCCCCTACCTCGAATATTTAACGAGAATATCATTTATTTAAAATGTTTGTGATGCACTACTGTAATAAAGAAGAATAAATTATACTGAAGATAGTAGGAGAATTTTATAAGTAGGTTTAATTGTAAAAACCTCCTTTTGTAGCTGGCCGTTTAGAATCAGTAAGAAAAAGTAAATTGTCTTTATTAAAAAGTAAGTTTCCCGAACTGTAACGACGTTAGATGATGCGGGGTGTTAGGTTTATTTTCTTAAGGTTTTTTCGTTACGGAATTTCTTGATTCGGTCGCCGCGCTCAGAACCCGCGATTATAGCTATGCAAGAGCTTAAAAAAAAACAATTATAAAATATTTTGCCCACTTCATAGAACAAATCCAGATAACTTGGAATATGGACAAAAAATAGCGATGATGCTGGATCAAATGGTGTTCCAAGATTATGTGTTCGACCCGCCCTTGCTGGGAGGACTCATTTGATGATTATACAACCATAAAAAAAGGTTGGGAACTGCCATTTGATACCTTGTGGACGACTATGTATAAGTAGCATAAGGGTCAGTTGACACCGAAAGGCGAAGTAAATGACGCGACAATACTGGAAATGTATATAATTTCGTGAAGTAGATAAAGTTAGATTTCGGTGTGAACTGACCTTTAGGTAATATTGAAACACAATTCTTACCTTGACAACAAGTGCTTCGATTTTACCTTTTCAAGATAAAATCAATGTTTGTAAATGTTTTGTGAAATCTGACAATAATGTAGGTACATATAAATCTTACTAGATATACATCTCAGTAAATAAATGGTAACTAAGTAGCAACAAGATAAATCGGGCCCACTCGATGTGAGATAAATCTTTGATGTTATAATCTCTACCGTTACTGACAGCCTCTATCATTCCACTACTAGGCAAAGATCTTTCCCCATGTCTCCCAACTATTCAGATCCAAGGTCAGTGTGAACACGGGGAACGCCCACGGCATCAGACGTCGTGTGGTGATTTCGGACCGCGAGTCATGGGCGACTCGCCGTCCGATGATGGACCATGCCCGGGGCGATGGTGCGTCGCGTTCCACGCGCGCCTCAAAGAGTTGTCAGAAATATGCAGGGTCAAAGATTGCTGGGATCGCGGGACTATCGGGTAACTGTGGCCCCGGAATGTAATGGGCTATTGAAGGACACCTTGGATTTTCGAAAAGTCTTGTCAAAACTATTATTTTTCAAAATTGAGATCATGTCGAAATAATTAACTGTCGAAATTAAGGTTGACATTCGATAACTTGTGCTAGTGCCTCAAATCCATTGGACTACTCGTATTGACATATTTATTTTTGTAAGTTTATCTGCATACTTAACTATATTTAAATGCTAAATATAAACGTAAAATATTTACAAAAATGACTAAATTAAAAATAAAATAAAATTTTACAGGACGTCCAAAAATTCATCCACATCGCTGTCAACGGGGAAAGTGCCCAGAACGCTGGCAGCATTGCCACGTTGTATGGCAATGCTGACCCTTTGACTAAGAAATATAGGCCAGCCCGCAAGGTCAGGCGAAGCGTCGACTATACGCTTAGTCTTTAAAAAACTTCATAGGAAAACTCCAAAATCTGTATCAAATCATTGATAAAATAATATATTCCGCGTTATCTATCGAGATGAAGACCTAATTCCTTATCTCATATCCGAATTGACATGCAACATTGAAATCTAGATAGTGGTGTCATTACCATTGTATGTTTCATTACATTTTGACATACATTGACAGTGGAAAATATACATTTTTATAGATTAATGCAGCTGGCATTACGGAGGAGGAAAAATCGCATTTCATCATCCATCAACCCGTACTGGCTTGTGCGGTGGATTAAGTCACATTGATACACCTACTGAGCAGTGGTGAACCATTGGTAAGAGTTGTGTAGGTCGTGAGGTCAAACCCAACCAGGCACTTTACCTTTTTTTTTTACGTGGTGAAATCATCACATGAGGTCTCCCATCCACCCATCCAGGGCAGAGCGGGAGGTACTGTCAGACTCGTACTGACTAAAATCCACGGTGTCCTTCAATAGCCCTTTACGTACCGGGGTCACGGTAATTCGTGAGTCCCGCGACCCCGGCAGGCTTTGGCCTTCTACAGGGGGCCCCGTCACTATGCTGACACTCCTTGAGGCGCGCGTGGAACACAACGCGGCGTGCCAGACAATTTACTTTGTGTAATTACTTTTCTTTTCTTCAAAATGTTGCCCCACTCTAGGAATTTTTCCTATATCGTAGGCGCGTTTACACACATAGAAACTCACACACACAAACACCCAGACCTGGAACAACTACTAGCAGATCGTACGAATATTTGTTCCGAGCAGGGACTGAACCCGCTACACGTTGGACAATATTTAATCACTTAGCCGCTGCTCTAACCGTGCCTTTAATCATCATCTGCCTAGCCTTTTCCCAACTATATTGAGGTCGGCTTCCAGTCAAACCAGATGCAGCTGGATATCAGTATTTTACATGGAGCGACTGCCTGTCGGACCTCCACAACCCAGTAACTTGGTAATACGATACCCCATGGCAAGACCGTCTAACCGTGCCTTTAATCAATTTATTTTATTACCACTGCTCTGAAAACGGTAAAAGAAAACGTATAGGAAACTAGCATGTTTATTTCAGCCCACTCCCACAGAGAGGAACCCCGTATCCCAGCCGTGGGAACATTATAAGCCGCTTACACTCCTGCCTGTCCCTTTTCGAAAATCGAATTTGTTTTTTTTTTGATCCTTTTACTAAATTGAGTTTTGAAAGATACACAAAAGGTACTTAATATTCTTTTGAAGTTAAACTTCATACAGATCATACAACCCTACTGAAGAAAAAGATAACCGCTTTATTTTCACACATAACAAGCACAGCAGATGAGCAGACAAAAACGTGACAAAAGGAAGATTATTGCCAAGCATGTTTATTTTTCAGGTGTAAGAAAAATAACTGCATTGATACAAAAATTTAAAGCAATACACAGGATTTGTATATTTTTTTATACCAATACTGCCTGCGTTGAAAATTGTAAAGATTTTTTTTGCTGTGAAGAATGAATGCAGAATTCGAAACTGTTGAGCATGGCTGCGATTATATTTGGTTGGAAAAGTTTGTAATGTACTGAATCTGATGGCCGCTGGTTCAAATCCTACTCGCAATCGCTGGTTTTTTTTATTGTTTGGACATTTTGTCATTGTGGAAATCTGCCCCGTTTGGGTGGTGCATCGTCATGACCTCGTGGAGGTGACAGCAGCGATCTTTCGCTCCCTACCCTGTTGAATGGAGCGAGGTACATGTGAAGCAATCACCTACTTTTGTAATGCAGTAATGCTAGTGAAGGAGTATCTTCACTAATTACCTTATAATACTCCCAAAATGAGTGTTTTACACTAACGGCATTTCTCGTTGATTTTCGCGATAATAGCCTTAAAATGTTTGACGCGATACTCAACGGCATTTCCCCCTAGTGATACAGATAACACGATTACAAATTAAACATGTTTTTCAAACAACTTGGTAATTGTACTGTTGCACAGAAAAACACAGTAATCATATGCAAAAATATTGTAATCACACAATCTGCTAATGAATACTGATCACGTTGGGTGTAGAATCGGGTCTAACGTGGTTACATTAGTCAAGAATATATTAATTATCTACAAGGATCCTTATGTTGCGATGTGCGGTCCAGATTACAATTCAAAGGTTAATTAATGGGGTGAATTTAAAGAGCCTTCCTTAATAACGATATATAATGATAGTCGTGTCTGCCAATGGCTTAATTGCCAAGAGCCTCGACCACCATCTGAGGAGGCTCTCGCTGGGTAGCTGGGTCAAGCGCTTGATTCAGAAGCGAGTACTCCTGGACACGGCGCGTATTGTTAGGAGGTTCCTCTCTCAAGAGCCTCCTTCCTCTGACCACCGGTAGTCCGGATCCTGTTCTCGGTGCTGGTGGACTGCTATTTTTTATATTTTTAAATGTTTTTTATTTCATTTTTGTAAAAATATTTCAAAATGTAACAAATAAGTGGAATGATGATTAAGAATGTAAGTTTGTGCGGTGGTTGAGTAGGCCCCGTTAAAATATTCCCGATTAGAAAAGTACTACTTATAGTAACGAATAAATTTTGTTTTAGAAAAACCGTGATTTTAATGTCTTTAGTGACGCCAATGATTGAAAGTAACAAGAAGTAATTTCCAACATTGGTAACAAAATAACCCGGAAGACAACCATCAAACTACATTGGGACTGCGTGTTTAATTATAACCCACTCCCCCTGTTTACAGCCTAAGGCAGGCCACAGACCGAGGTTTTCGGTTCAGAACATAGGTGTTCCAGCATTTTCTTAGGCTTACTACACAATCAAGCGAAATTTTTGTCTGGCAAGCAAAATCGTAATGGAAAGATTTTAAATGTACATAATTGGTATTCCAAATTCTTCCGTGGATTCTGTATTTATTATGAAAGTAAGCTTATGATAAACCTAACCATGAAACTTCCTAGGTTGCTATTATGACGTCAAACCAAAGGCCAAATTAGACTTCAATCCAATTTTCAACCAAAAGGCGTGGCAGATAGAATTTATGAGTCACGGACTTACGCTTGAACACGTATTGTTTTAAAACACCATTCAACACTCAGATCACATGTACAAACATCTTAATTAGCTATAAAAATGACGATTGCGATGTGAAGATAGAAATCAGAGCCTCCAACTCTGCTAAATTAGTTGCTGGAGAGAATATAGAGAGTTTTTCAATTAGGCGTTGCCTTATGTTCAATTGACGATAGTCCTAGTGGGCAGTCCCTTCAATTACTATGATAGAAGTCATTGAACTCTGGAAAAAAGACATTAATTTATTTGTATTATGAGCTATTTTGTCTCGATAGGGTTCTATTACTTTATCTAAGATAGCTTTTGCCAGCGGCTTCGCCCGCTCACCCCTTATTTTCTACTAGCACTTTGCCCGCGACTTCGTCCGCGTGGGTTACTTACTATCCTAATTCCCCCTTTTCACCCCCTTAAAGGTTAAATTTCCAAAAACCCCTTCTTAGTGCTCCCCTACATTATAATAGGAAGCCGTGTGCAAAATTTCACATTCCTAGCCCCAGTAGTTTCGGCTGTACGTTGATATGTCAGTCAGTCAGTTCTCCTTTTATATATATATATATAGATGTCACTGAGGCCCAAGTAGCTTTCAACTTGTAAAAGATTTTTTTTGAAATCGGTCCAGTAGTTTCGGAGCCTATTGAATACATACAAACAATCGAATCTTTCCTCTTTATAATTTTAGCGTAAATTGACGATCATAGTTGCCAGATCATAGTGGGCAGTCTCTTCAATTACTATGATAGCAGTCATTGAACTCTGGAAAATAGACATGAATTTATTTGTATTATGAGCTATTTTGTCTTGATAGGGATCTATTATTTTTTACGAAAATTCGAACCGTGAGCAGGATTTTAACCTGCGAACTCCGGATTCAGTACATCCGACGCTCTTTCCAACCGACTGCGCCAAATTCTTTAATCCAGTTTCAAAACACTTGAAGGATTGACGCAGTAGATATGAACCTCGTCCTCCGAACTCTCATCCGTATGTCGCAGGTTGAAATAATGCTTGCGGTTAGAATTTTTCATTCCAAAGAAAAGCTTTGTTTTTTATTTGACATGGGTTTCTGGTTTTGACTTACAGAAACAAAATCGACGGTGGAGTCAGCTTACCCAGAAGAATCATCCTTATCATGTTGGTGTTGGAGTATCCACATTTGAACTATGCTTCGTACTTAATGTTTTGCAAATCATACTTCGCGTCTGCCCACCCAAAAGTAATTTCTAACTTTCAGGTAAAAAAACCTTTAAAAAAAACTAACCACAGTTTTGTGGTAGATTTTGAAAAAGTTTTTTTAATTTATCCTTTTTAGTTCATAATTATTGTACAGTCTTAGTGGGATTGTACATTGACAATGAAGTTGTAGTTATTGAGTGTGGTAAAGTTAAAGCCTCACAGAAAATATTTAAGTTTATTCCCGTAAGTCACAGTTAGGTTCTTATTGGAAATTCTCACACGTTAGTTGGTATGGTCACCTAAATGCACACTGATTATAAAATATTCAATTCCAACCTTGTGGTATTGATAAGTAAGCTAAATTAAAACTAGGGCAAATGTACATAAACCGTACAATTATATTCAACCCAAATTCTTGTCACATACTTAATCCCATAAAATGAAAATTACTGAACCAAACAACCAAAAAAAAACAGTTAAATTGAGAACCTCCTCCTTTTTTTCAAGTCGGTTAAAAATAGAAGAACTACATAGTCTAACAATATAATCGTGTGTTATTAATGTGTATTATAATCGTGTATTATTAATGTGTATTATAACACGATTATATTGTTTTGACTATGTAGTTGCACACACGTTCTCGTTGACAAATGCATGGTCGTTCAGTTCCAAGGGGCAGGAACTGCTGACCTTCACGACCCAGTTAAATCAGGTTCTTTCAATAAATATGATGTCATCTGTATCTGCATACAGGTCACTGTTAACCATTATGTAAACTTTGTAGATCATTGTAAACGAGGCTAACATGCTCCACCACCATTTTTTTTTGAATTTCGTTGGGGAATTGACAAAAACATCCTGATAATCGTATTATGTCCGTTTGAAAATCTGCGCTGTCCTTTCAGCTGCTAAGCTTATATATTATTTTTTTCTTTTTCATAAACTAAGAAAAACAAAACTGCATTATTTATAAGCTTGTTTTTATGGTCGCTGAAATAAATTTACTAAAATGTCACTTAAACTGAACAACAACAGCACATTTTTGGGGTAAAGTCATCAAAAATGTCGCCTCCGGCCTTGAGCGCAGTTAAATGCCCTTTCAGACTCTTACTGAATAAAATCACCCTGTTTACCCTGTTGTTTGCAATTCAGGCCCGCGGTACCCTGTATAACCAGTTCTGCGACCCTGGTAGGCGCTTGGCCATAATAAGGACTTCGTCTGTTTGCTGAGACAGTTCCTTGAGACGCGTTTGGAAAACAACGCGCCACGGCTCGGGCCTCGTCCTTGATTGGCCTAAATCGAAACTACTTACTATTACGATTCTAAACTACGATTACATATATTCGTCGTAAGTACAGACGCCAGCAGGTGCAGCTACATGAATCTGTCATATGATTTTACCAATAGAATATTAACCTTCCACTATTGTGATAAGGGATAAATAAATTTGAAAGATTATTTTTTTTCTTTTTTATAAAAAACGTTGCCCCACACTAGGAATTTCTCCTGTGTCGTGGGTGCGTTTACAAACATATAAACTCACATACACAAACGCCCAGACCCGGAACAATTACTTGTTGATCATACAAACATTTGCTCCGTGCGGGAATCGAACTCGCGACTCGCAGCGCAGCAGTCCAACCGCTCAGCCAGTGCGCTAACCGTGCCGTCGTGATTGAGGTAGGTTGATGAGCTGCCGTCCGTACAAAACTCTTTAATGCAGCTTACCAGTCAGTATACTAGGTCGGTTTTTGACAAGTTTCCTGCTTCCTCCAACTGAGTCATTATTATGTGACTCGTTTTAATTTTTAAGATGAATAATGATCTCTATCCCTATATAAATAGAGGTCAAGTACTAGAGTCGAATTAATGACCGTGAAATGATTTTTATTCTTGTTTACCGTATGAATGACATTGACTAAACGGCAGGACGACAGCTTACCTAAAGCAAGGTTCGCGGGACTGTCTAAACTGGTAACCGTGGCCCTTGAACGTAAAGGGCTATTGAAGGAACACTGTGGATTTTAGTCAGTAAAAGTCTGACAATCCCTTTCGCTCCACTCAGGACTCAAGCTAGAAGAAAAAAAAAGGTGAATAAGCAAGATCTGTGAGTTCCAGTATACTTGCTGAGCATAATATTTGAGTTCGACTGTGCTGGAAAAATAAGAAATCAAATAATATCTGATTTTTAAAGTAAACTGCTGAAGAATCCTTGGAGAACAAAGTTCGTTAAAACGACTCCGCAGCGCTCAGTTTTTAACCGACTTCCAAAAAGGAGGAGGTTCTCTATTCGACTGTATGTATTTTTTTTTTTTTTTATGTATGTTCACCGATTATTCGAAGACGACTGAACCGATTTGAAAAATTCTTTTTTTGTTTTAAAGGGTATACTTCCAAGTTGGTCCCATAGAAATATTGTCATGATCTGATCACGAACTTCGGAGATATGGAACGGAACTCTTCAATAATAGACAGCAAATCTGTCGTGATTGCTGCAATCGCTTGGATGTTTATTGTTTACACAACATCATAACATAACATCACGCCTGTATGCTCTGAGGGGGTACGCAGATGTGTACAGTATTCCCATATTTCGACAGTTTGGTATGTTAAGTTTCATTTTATTGGGGATAAGCCTATTACCATGAAAAATATTGTTAATAATAACAATGTATAAATGCATAGCAAATATTTGTATAGGATATTACAACTAATAAAAATAATTGAAAAAAAAAACTTTTTTTGCAAAAAATAAAACCGACTTTAAAAACACAAAAAAGTGAAAAATAACTTCAGAAGTAAGTCTAGTCAATTGTTGACCGATTTTCAAAATTATTTTTTCATTGGAAAGCTCCACCGTGCTCCACCGTGTCCTCCGGACGATCCTCGCAGTGGTGACACCCAGGCGTTTCTTCCCTCCCTATCAGACACAGGAACCTCACGAAACTTCCGTGTCCGGTGAGGACCTGCGTCATGCGGTAGGTCAGGACGCCGTGACGCCTATCTAGCCACTCCTCAAATAGGGGTCTTACCGCCGCGATTGCGGCGTGCCCGAATACATACGTACCTACGATAATTTATACAAAAAATGGAAAAATAAAAAACTTTTTAACAAAAAAAAAACCGACTACCAAAAATACAAACGCCCCACCTAAAACCACTAAAAAGTGATAAATAAACTACTATTTATCTATTTCAGAAAACAAAAATGCACGTATTTTTCAAACGAATTAAATAAAAAACTTATTACCTACCAATTCTAAATCAACTTACAATATTATTTTATTTAACAAACAAGATATTATGTATTTACAAACAACCTATAATGATTTATTTGCAAAATTACAATGTGACCATTCTTGTCTAAACCTAATTAGCTATAAATTTAATTATAATATTTTTATAATGTTGTGTGCTAGGCACCTACTGATCTGTTTGAAGTCGGTGCCAAGCCAAAAAGGTATTCCATAGGATACGCACGTAAAAAAAAAAAAAAAAATTTACCAGTGTCTCTGTACTGAGCATTAAATATCCTGCGAGTCGCAGTCTTCACTGAAATTGGTCGCCCTGACCTAAGCCGACTATAACTACACTGATCGGTGTAATTGAATATTTTGTCACATAATGAAGGTTAAAAAAAATCCAGTGGTAGCAAATGTCCGGAACTGCCACTGTTGGACCTTCGGCGACCTGCACTGGTTCAAATCATG
This sequence comes from Agrotis puta, assembly GCA_943136025.2. NCBI lineage: Eukaryota > Metazoa > Arthropoda > Insecta > Lepidoptera > Noctuidae > Agrotis > Agrotis puta. The sequence continues at coordinate 16,683,407 of OW964176.2, read as the reverse complement.
TTACGGAGCACGGAAAAATAAAGACCTCCTTCTGCGAAGTAGTAATGAATGTAGAAGGAGGAGACAGACGCGTTAGAGAGAGACATCCTAGAACTCTCGCCCCAGCCGCCGAGAGACACGGAATGCAAAGGGCAACCGAAGGAACCGAGCGGAAATTTGGTCAATAAGAGTCGGAGCACCTTAGCACAAAAAGATAAACATCTGTTGAAGACTTGTCTAAAAAAAGTGTAACTGCAAAATTACCCTTATATCAACGTGAAATGGCGTTGGACGTTGACAGTTTTTTTAGACAAGTGTTCAACAGATGTTTATCTTGGTGTATTTCGGTCCATCCATGACGGAAGGACTTATTTGATAATTTTACCACCTTAAAGAAACAACGCAATACAAAATAAAAATTAACTCAAAGGAAATTAATTAGTCCCTGATAATTAAAATAATGCGTCTGATTATGTAATCGATTATAAAATTAGTCTCGATCACGTAACGATGCAATTAAAGGTAATGATTTTCGCTAATTTTCTGATGATTTATAATTAAAGAAAAAAATCTATTAAGTATTCTTAAAAGGATGTGATTAAAGTAATAATTACAGGTGCACATCTTCCGAGTTAAGCCGGTTGGTCTGTGGATGGGTGACAATCTGTCATAGCGTTTCCTCCGTGCCTCAGAAAACACGTATGCACGAGCCATCTCGGCTCTCATTTGTAGATCTTTGACAGTCGTTACTATTAGTCTGAAGCTCTAAAGTGTGACAACCAGTCTTACCATAGGGTATTGAATTATCCGATAGGCAGTCGCTCCATGTAAAATATTGATATTCAGCTGCATCTGGTTCGACTGTAAGTCGACCCCAATATAGTTGGGAAAAGGTAGGCAAAAGATGATTAAAGAAACAAGATTGGTATTTTAATTTTAACAAGTTTAGATTAGTATTTTAACGTCTCCTGCAGAAATCGACATCATTTATACAATCCTTGCTGTACGGCGGAATTTTTCCAGTACTTTATCAAGAGTTTTTTTATGTTGATCAGCGAACATGTTATTAATTAAGGATATGAAGTTAATATTACCTGCGGCCGTATTATGACGTCTTTAAACCAGGCTTGTTTCAGTGAGTGAAAGAGACAAGTCGTCTAGCGCCACCTCGTTCACTCACTGGAACAAGCCTGGTTTTAAGACGTCATAATATGGCTCCTGATATGGAAACTTGCACGATTACAAATGCACATTGGCATTTAGAGTAAAATGGTGCTGATGACCAGAACAATCACTATGCTTTTTTAAATAAAATAAATAAATATTCATACTTGTAAATCAATTACATGACTGGGAGTAACTGGATTTAATCCACCAGGATAATAGCTTAAATAACCTTGAACTATATTCCTAGGTGAATAAAACTCAACCTTGCAGTGAGGTCTGCGTTACATCATAATTTGTGCATACTTGAGGTGAAGCTTTAAAAGAAAAGTTACAACAAGAGACGCGTCTATTATGACTCTTATTGCTTAAGTTGAAGATTGAAATATCATTGTTTGTTAGTTAAAGTTAACAGTATAAATTGCTCACTAGTAAAACAGCACACTAATGTTTTTTGTTGTATTTTCAAGGGATCTGGGTGTAATTTATCTATAATATGTATGTATTTAGAAATATATAAGTATGTTTATCAGTTGTTTAGTACCCATAACACAAGCTCTGCTTAGCTTGGGACTAGATGGCGTTGTGTGATAGTTGTGGAATATTTATTATTATTATTACCTTTATTCATTTTAACACTTATTAATTACATTTTTAAATATTTTTACAAAAAAAGCAATAAAAAACATTTAAAAATATAAAAAATAGCAGTCCACCAGCACCGGGAACAGGGTCCGGGCTACCGGTGGTCAGGGCTCCTGAGAGAGGAACCTCCTAACAATACGCGCCGTGTCTAGGAGTACTGCCTTCTGAATCAAGCGCTTGACCCAGCTACCCAGCGAGAGCCTCCTCAGGTGTTGGTCGAGGCTCTTGGCAATTAAGCCATTGGCAGACACGACTATCGGCACAATAACTGCTGTATTCACGTCCCACATGTCAACAACCTCGCGAGCTAGATCAAGATACTTGAATTGTTTATCTTTTTCTGCTTTCACGAGGTTCTCGTCATGCGGGACCGTTATATCAACAATTATTGCGCGACGCTCCGATCGATCTATCACCACAATGTCAGGCTTATTGGCAACAATAGTCCTGTCAGTGACGATAGGTCGATCCCAATACAACGAGATACTGCCATTTTCGAGAACTGGGTCGGGCGCATACTTATAGTACGGCACTTCCGATTCCACAAGGTTGTACTTCAAAGCAAATTGCTGGTGGATAATCCTGGCAACGAGGTTGTGTCTATGCAAATATTCGCCGTTAGCTAGACGAGAACACCCAGAGATAATGTGTCGGATTGATTCTCCCGGACGGTGGCATGCCCGACATATGTCAACCGTACCATCCTTCACAATGTATTTCCGGTAGTTATTCGTCATCATAACTTCGTCCATTATTGCACAGACAAAACCTTCGGTTTCCCCAAACAGGTCACCGAAACGCAGCCAGGATACGGACGCTAAAAAGTCTACATCGGGTCCATGTAGTGCCCGGTAAAAGCGTCCGTGAAGCTCCTTGCTCTGCCATACCTCCTTACGATCATTAGTGTCTAGTACTCTAGGTTTGCGCCAGTTCTCGTTAGCCAAGGAGAGCGGAGTAAGACCCTTGTCCACTGTGACCACATCTCGGTGCATCCCCACGTCGGTTTCCCGGAAATATTCCCTGAGACTGCATACCTCACGGTTGTGCAGAGTCTTAGCATTTAAAAAGCCACGACCCCCGCACTTCCGCGGGATATACAGTCTCATCACCGACGACCGTGGGTGATGCATCCGATTTGCAGTCAACAGTGAACGGACTCTCCTATCCAGGGCGTCAAGTTCCGTCTGAGTCCATTTAAGTATGCCGAAAGAATACATCAATACCGGCATGACCCAACCGTTGAAAGCGCGCACCTTATTGCCACCTGACAAAAGACTCTTAAGCACTTTATTCAGGCGACCAAAGAAGCGCTCCTTCAACGATTGCTTCATGTCAGCATTATTGATGCCTAATGCTTCCGACATACCCAAATACTTGTAGGTCTCTGTTGAAGAGAGGGATCTAAGGTGTATGGAATCCGAAAGTTGAGTTCCCTCTGACTCCATAATCTCCCCTCGCTTCACATGCATGACTGCACATTTGTCCACACCAAATTCCATCCTGATGGCGCTACTGAAAGTTTCTGTTACCTTCAGTAGCTTCATCAGTTGCAAATTGTTGGGGGCAAAGAGTTTCAGATCATCCATGTAAAGAAGGTGAGATATGACCTGACCACCTCTCTTCAACCGATATCCTAGCCCCGAACCCTCCAGTAATGTGCTGAGCGGGTTCAAGGCCAGACAAAACCACAAAGGACTCAGACTATCACCCTGGAATATGCCACGCTCAATCCTTATCGGTTCGCTGCTCCCTCGAATCTGTCGACATCCTGGATAGCGAAGAACTGTTCTCCAGGACCCCATACACGACAACAGGAAGGTACGTAGAGTTATATCAACTTTATACAACTCCAGCACCCTCATGAGCCATGTATGGGGTACCGAATCATAAGCCTTCTTATAATCTATCCAACATGCGGACAGATCTTTTCGGGAGCGACGAACCTGTTGGCTAATGGCCATATCGATGAGGAGGAGCTCCTTAGTACCGCGGGACCCGTTCCTACATCCATTCTGAGAGGCAGACATGATGGAATTGGTCACAATATGTTGATTGATTTTAGCTCTCAAAATGGATGTAAGAACTTTATAGACCGTTGGTAGACAAGTAATCGGTCTATAATTTTTGGGTTCCGCAGTACTACCCGATTTATGGAGCAGGTGGGTCACTCCTGTTGTCAAGAATTGGGGTAGCGACCCTGACTCTAAGGCTAATTGGAACTGGGACGCTAAGCGAACGTGTGATCTTTTGAGCCATTTTATCCAGAAGTTGTGCAGCCCATCCGGCCCTGGAGATTTCCAGTTCGGCAACAGATGGACTGCACAAGCTACATCTTGGGGACTGATGGTGATAGCCCCCATTTCTGGAATGTGATCACACGCTCGCTCAATATCCCGGATCCAATTGCCCTCAGTGTGACTGACAGGCACCGACCAGATGCTGCGCCAGAATGAACTCATGGCGTCATCATCCGGCAGGGGCATGTCAGTCACACCTTGGTCCGGTCGCTCCCAAGCCCTGTAGACCCACCTTTCATCGCTTTGGAATGTGCGATTCAAAGTGTATCGCTCCACTCGTCGCTTGTACCGACGAATACGGTTTGCCCATGCACAAATCTTCTGCTTCAGGAAGTCGATACGTTCTGTGACGCGGGCCAAATAATCACGAGGATCGATATCAATACCCGTGAACGCCCGCCTCACAAAACGCATCACTCTAGGGCGAGTATTACCCTCCCTGAAGCAGAGCAATTTGCCGATGAGTGCTCTAGCCTCACCGATACGCCGCTCAATTCTACACTGCCAAGCTGGAGTTGCTGGTTTTGGTCGTGAAGCTCTGTCGCTATCTGGGAATTTGACGTGAGCTACACGACATGCCGCTACAGCTGCACAGTACAAGATTGAGTGGGTATCGGCAAGATCTTTACTGCTGTCAAAAAAAATTGACAGCTCGGAGTCCAGAGCACACACAAGCGCCTTGTTTTTATTATGCATAGGCAAACGAGGTAAACGTGGTCTAAGTTCCGGCGGTGCGGAGCGGTACTCCCGGAAGGCACTCTCCAAAGCGCTCCTCAATTGTGCGTTGCATTGGGTACTCACGGATATAACTTCGTCATGATCCTCTTCACAATCGCGATCGGATCGCGGTGGCACACACGATGAACTTTGTTGTTGCGTCGCGATCAATGGTGAAGCAGGAATAACTCGGTTACTCCGTGATTCGAAGCGTAGTCGATCAAGTACGGTGTCATCCAGCATACAGTTACGCTGAATGACCCGCACCTGATCCGAAAGTCGTTGCGCCGACACGCTGACATCTGGCTCAAGCACCTGAAACAGAGAGAGCATCCGACCACGGTACGCAGTACAGTTGCTTCCCCCCTCAGTAGCCCCATAATATGCGCGCATGACGTTTTCATTCATGGACTGGGTCCATCGCATGCGCGACACATTTCCACCGGCAGCGGGGACCCTGTTCGGGGCCTGTTGGCCTCGAGATCCCAAGCCCGCTGGTGGCCGTCCTCTGCCTCGTCGTCGTGGTGGTGGCGGAGACGACGGCGGGGAGAAAAACTCGTCGCTAGAGCTCGACGCAACTGCAGCTACCGGTGACACGGCGTCCACGGGTGAGGCGCGTCCCGGCGGCTGCGAGGCGGAGCTCAGCGACGAGCCCGGAGATGGTAGGTGTGCTTGAAGTCTTTGTGTCCTGCTTCTAGTCAGCATTCAGAACCGTAATTTTTGACATTTCATGTTCCTTATTTCTGTTTGTACTTTCGTATCAGAATTCCTTTTATGATGATATATTATATTTTTATATTTATTATTATTATTATTATCTGACGCCCAAAATATCGTATTGGGATCCAAAGAAAATAAATCAGTTTTTACTGTGTTTAAAAACGAAACTACATATATTCCAAGACAAATTGCCCTTGATTATCAGTGAATTACAAATGAGCGTACGCAAAAGATTTTATCGTTTAATCTCTAGTATTTTAGTCTGATCTTTTATTTTCTTAAAAATCCTGTAAAACTCCGTATAAATATGGATCCAACAAAATCATTTTCACCACAACCATGCAATCAACTCAATCCTACCAATTATGTCGCTGATACATCGATTAGCATTGTGATCTACTTTGATGGCATTGTTGTCTCTCTCAAGGTCATGTCGACGGCATTTCAATAAACATCGCCACACCAGCTGATGATCAAAGCCAAGCATTTGATTTTCAACTCTATAACTTTAGCCGAGGATTAAAAATTCAACAGAGTGCTCTAACAAAATCCCATGCTTGATTGTCATTGGATTTTAAATTCTCGACGTAGAGCCGATGGTTGAAAATCTCGGTATAAAAAAGCCGTGAAGCACCGTACGCACGTGGGCTTAAAATAAACATAAATTATTTAAAAACTGTATCATTCACTGGTCATGGTTGCTGCATGTAAATATTTGTATTGTGAAGTATTTGATACGTGTGTTTAATACAGGTGGGAAGATGTAACTCCAACCTGTTAAAGTGGGGCTATCGTATTGGAACGGCAACGGTATACGGATGTGGAGCTGCGTCACAAACCATGCTACGCCTCCTATCTTGCTCTTTTAGCCCAAAAACATGCAGCTAAATAGATCTCTTCGCTGCTACCGACAACGCGGTGGAAATGGCGGAGTTTTGGGCCAATAAAATATAAATACCGTCGTGCCAGCGACACGAAGAAGAAAAAGAAGAATACATGTGATGATGTTGCATATATGGTAATATTGTTCTAATCGAATTTCTAGGAACATAATGGTAACCGTTTTTAGGGTTACGTTTCTAAGAGATAAAATGGGACCCTATTGCTGAGATTTCGCTGTCCGTCTGTCTGTCTGTCACCAGGCTGTATCTAATAAACCGTGAGAGACAGTTGAAATTTTCACAGATAACTTTTGGCGCTTTAACATAAATACTAAAAAAAAACAGAAACAAAACAATTTTTAAGGGATACAAGAAACACGACGACACGGTTGGCGTAGTGGCAGAGCGATCGACTGCTGCAGCGTGTCGTGGGGTCGATTCCCGCACGAAACAAATATTCGTATAATCTACAATGTTTACACAATTTTTACAAATCTATGTTTGTAAACGCACCCACGATACAGGATGAAATTCCTAGTGTGGGGAGGCAATGTTTAAAAATATAGATTTTATTTTTGTTAATTTATTGCTCGATATTTATAACGGTAACACGCTTGAAATATTTACTGATTGAATTCGATGAATCGAATTCATCGATGAATCGACCTCAAAACAGGCTAGCACTAAAGGACTAATTGGGGTAGGTCGATGTTCTGGCATCTGTACATATATATACATAAAGTCGCGCTTTTTTTCCCGCGGAAATAGGCAGAAACAGCAGAGCGCTACCTGCAACGATCCTTACTTCTCGCATCATCAAATTATACTATTGCACGTATGGCCACTTAATACAAGTCGTGAATGCAAGCGAAGCCGCGCCAATAACGTGCATTTAATTGGAGGTCGCAAAGTAGGTTGTATTGTGATAATGATTTGTGACAAACGGCGTGATTGCGCAGGCGCCGCCGGTCAGTCAGATTTCGAGTGCCGTGCGGGTAGTGCCTCGTTTACTTACGCTAGTTTTATGCTTCGTTCAGTTAATGTGACAGCTGCAGTGTTTTTTTTTTAAATTCGATTTTGTTTTTTACTACGTGTTTTGAATAAGGTTTGTACTTTTTTTAACGTTTTCTTATTTGGAGGCAACTTTGATATACACATTACTTTTCATCCCTTTTTTTGCCAATAATTATTCGATGTCTTTCATGAATTCAGCCAGTGCGTTAAATTTTTTTCGTAATTTCATTCTTGTGTTGTTATTTTTTTTTGTTACCGTCAGTTTTTCATTGTTTTTACGCATTTCCCCGATAAGGAGTTGAAACAACATTAATCGTAATGAACCGCCAATCGATTTGATTTGGAAATTATTCATGCACATTCCGATGTTAAATAGTTTTTCCTTTTTTTAATGACCGCCTGTCTTACTTTGAGTATCGTGGTTCCCAGTAACTGGGTTGCGGATTTGGTTGACAGACAGTGCTTAAAATGCTTTTTTTAATGGCTGTAAATCCTACCTTGGAATATCGTGCATCCCCGTAACTGGGTTGAGGATGTGGAGATCAGACAGGCAGGCCATGTAATGCGTACTCCAAAATTAAAATTCTTTTTTTGTGACCGTATGTCTTACTTGGCATATCGTGCTTCCCAGTAACTGGGTTGATGTGAAGGTCAGACAGGCAGGCCATGTAATGCGGACTCCAAAATTAAAATGCTTTTTTTGTGATCGTATGTCTTACCGTGGAATATCGTGCTTCCTAGTAACTGGGTTGTGGATGTGGAGGTCAGAGAGGCAAGCCATATAAAGTAGACTCAAAAATCATTTGAGTTGAATATTGACTATGTTATTTTTAGCTTTTTCCTACGCTAGGAATTACTTCTGTATCGCAGGTGCGTTTACAAACATTGAAACTCACAAAAACACTCAGACCTGAAAAAAAAAACTTATTTATCATTCGAATATTTGCTCCGTTTGTGAATCGAACCCGCGACAACCAATCGCTCAGCTAGTGCGCCAAACGTGTCGTCAATAAAATTATAATAGGATTTGTTTGTTTTGATTTGGTGTCCAGAACACTCCAAACTAGGTTAAATAAAATATCAGGTACCCAACTGTACAAAATGTTCCTTAAATAATTAGCAATATCAAAATAGTCTCAGCTTGTAATTGCGGTTATTCATTAATTAACAAAGTTGCTCCTTCAATTTTAATAAGCACTTAATTTTATCGTCACAAACGTAACTTACACTCAGTTTTTTTTTTTAATTACTTTAAATAAATGAATTCTAACAACATGCCCCTGGATATTGAAACTAACTGTTGCCCACGGCTTTGCTCACTAAATAGGTGAAAATCTTATCGTTGACCTACATATTTAAAGAGTGTTCATTTCAATTCGGGCATCAAAAGTTACTTTTAAAAGTCAAATACAAATGAAAATAATGTTTGGGGTACCTATTTCACCTAGTGAACGTTGTTGGTTAAATATGGACGTACTTTTATTTTTTTTTCGTGGTAAAATCATCAAATGAGTCCTCCCACCCAGGGCAGGGCGGGAGGGACTGTCAGACTTGTACTGACTAAAATCCCCCGTCACTATGCTGACACTCCTTAAGGCGCGCGTGGAACACAACGTGCCGTCGACCCGGGCATGGTCCATGGTCGGGCCGCGAGTCGCCCATTACTCGCCGCCCGCATGCCCGCGCCTACGGTGGCTGGAGATCGTCTTGCGATGTCCGACGCCGTGGGCGTCTACCTATGCGGCTGGGGTGTAGGGAGGTCGCTGTTCTCTCCCTCACGCAGCCCGCCTCCTCCTTCGCGAGCATGACTGCTTCGCAGAAGGAGGCGACCGCTTCCCACTCCGTCTCGCCCCGCAGCATGGCCTCGACCAATGCCAGGCGCGAGAGGTCTCCGAGTCCTGCACCGTATGCTCCACCGTGTAATATGGACGTAGTCGCAAAAATTGAAAAGAGTATGCTTAGAGTGTTCGGTCATGTTGAGAAGATGAGTGAAAGGTGACTAACAAATGAAATTTATAAGAAAGAGGGGCGTAGAAACGCCGGGAAGATCTACACTTACCTTATTGGTGAAGTTCTTGAGAAAGGCCGGGTGCGTAGTACTCATCGGCGTGCTTGTATGACCAGATTTTTGAATGAGGATGAGGCGACAGGAGTATGTAAGGATCGTAGCAGATGGCGCTCGGTAGTTTTTGCCTACCCCCATGGGAAAGAAATAACATTTATTGGTACAGACACAGGGCACAATAATAATGCAAAAGAAAGAGAAAAGTGAACAAATGATTTTAAAAAATAAACCTAAAATTATTTGGTAGAAAATTGTTGTGGTTGCGCCATTTTTGCCCAGTTCAGCAGAAATGCGAAATAACTAGTGCCTGACGCTGATTTTCAAGAGGACCTAGTTGAGAGGTGGGAACGGCGAACCAGTTATGTAATAGTGTGTTACAATTAAGAAATAATACATAAAATCTAATAATTAATATTTCTGAAGTGAGTATAGAATACGAGTAACATAAAAACAAGTATGAATTAACAAAAAGAAAGAAATGTATAGGTCCAAGGCAGCCTCGCTCGTGACCAACATCTTGTCGGAGTCTAGCGCGAAACAGTTTCAACTGTGGTCTGTGGGTGTGCAGGAGCTCCAGTTTCTTCAGTGTGACCGCATTTTGCTTCTGAACAGAATTGAGGTTTTGAGCAAAACTGCAATAAAAGAATAGAATAGAATTTATTGTCCATTCGCAAAGGAAATTTCAAATCATCATTTTCCTACCCTTATCCCATTTTACTTGGGGTCGGAGCAACACGTTTTTTCTTCCATTCTTCTCTATCAGACGTCACAGTATCATTTACTCCTTTTTCTTCCATATCATTCGTGAAACTACGAGTATTATTTGAAAATGTTTTGCAAATATTTTGTTCGAGTCACCTACTTCATCATCATCATCAGCCTGCATTCGTCCACTGCTGGACATAGGCCTCTCCCAATGAACCAGGTCCTAAGTTTTCCTTATCCAGCCTCTCTCTGTAGTATCTATAATATCTCAAAAGCGGAATATCTTTTATAATATTAGGACTCTAAGAACAGGTAAAATAATACATAAATATCGAAAAAAGGTCCAATTGATTATATTTGTGTACGTTTCATAAGGAAAATTGGTTAGTTTTTTTTTTGGTTGGAATCAGAACAGGTTGGTTAACGTTGCTTTTTTACCGATGAAAAAGGACTCGTTCCTCAATTCAATGGTTTTTGTTTTTTGACAAAATCATAAAGCCAATATACCTATACGTTGTCGTCAACTTCAATTCTAATCGAATAACAAAGTACAATATTTGACTTTCATAATCTATCCAGTCTGTCGTCAATCTTTCATGTTTTTTTTTCATATTACTTCGCACTAGGAATTACTAATATTAAACAGTTGTTGTTCCGAGTCTGTTTGTTTGTGAAAAATAGCTAGACTCGGAACAACAACAAATATTATAATTGCCAACATAATTGGGAAATGGAACTGTTTTCCGGACCATATTGCACGAATAAATTGTCTGTGTAAATGTATAACAGCATTATACCGGTATTCAAACTAGCTGACTCAGCTCAAGTGAAGCTTGACTAGCAGTAAATCCGTACCATTGACACTTGTAGTCGTTTAATATATTGACATTTTTAAATGATAATATTAGAAGTTTTTTATAAGGTCCGCATAGAAATATGACTACAATTACTGTTAAGAATACAACACGGTGGTCGTTACTAATATTACTACTGCACTATGGTAATGGCCCTAACTTACAAATTGTAGGATGAGAATTCGAATCCAAGCGCGTTACTTTATTATTAAATTATATTACCACTACTCTCAAAACGGTGAAGGAAAACATCGTGAAGAAACCGGCATGTTCTAGAACCAACAATTCGAAGACATGTGGCTCCAGACCTATGTGGATTCCAGATCAATAACTCTCACAGAGAAGAGGCCTGTTTACCAGTAATGGAAACATTATAAGCTGATTACGAGTGCTTTCACCTGTCATGACAACTGAGCCTTACTGACCTGAGTAATTGACTTAAGATGAGTCTTGGAATACGAGTGTTATACTCAAGATTGATGTTCTAAATGTAGCCAATTTATTTATTAGAGCAACGCCTTCTACAAGTACTGGAGATATTTTCCCTGGGAACAGAATGTGAAGTATTCAGTGATGAACTGTTTCAGGGAAATTACCTTTTAGTGAAATGTATTTAACTCTTGTCAACTTGTCTTCCCAGTATTAAGGAAATTATGCTTTAATAGCTTTGGTTGTTTTAAAGGTATAGGCGCAGAAAGCCTTTCTCAAAATGGCAAAAAAATCGAGAGCCGATAGAGGACTAAGAGCCGGGATCAAGTGACATTCTTTCAACGATGTAAAAGACATAATGTTGATGCTTTAAGGAGTTCTCAATGCACGCGATTTCTATATAAACTTTCATACCCTTTAAATCCAGCTTAGGCAAACAAATTTATAATTAAGTATGTAAAAAAAGTCAAGCTTGCTTCTATGAGTATACAGTTGTTTTTTGCGTGTTTTTATTTTATTTTTGTCAAGAGCAAAATAAAAATTGCTCCTTTTAACTCGCGTTTTTGGTGCAATAAATCTTTCCAGCATTTTCTTTTTAAACTGTCTGAACTTATTTTGCGATCAACTTTATACAACTGACCTTGACAGAAACCAAGCGCATTGAAGTGAATGTTCCTCGTAAAACAAGAACAGAGGTAAAAATGGCTTTTCTGTCTCAAAAGAATATGAGTGAATAGGTATATTGCAAGTAAATAAGGAAGCAATGCGTTGCTTCGGAAATGAAACAATTGATATACGGACGTTATGTCATTTAGAACTCTAGAGAACAGAATATAAAAATACGTTTATAAGAAGAATTAAATTAAAACGAGATTAGCTTGTATTATAGTAACTATTCGAACAAGTTAAGAATTTTATTGCCACAGATTAGTTCTATGAATAAGGATTGTTTGTAGATTTAATTTAAACTTAATCCGTCTTATTACAAAAATGGGTTTAACTAAAAACCCAGGTTTTATCTTGTAAAACTACGGTTTACACAAACGTTATTACAAATCGTGGTTTTGCGATAAACCATGGTCGAACAGTAGTAGCTGTCAAAGTTGTTCATAGCAAATTTTTCATTGCGCATAGTTTTTGTGTTATTTTCACCTAAAATGGATTGAAACAGGGTAGATTTAATTGTTATTACTCATTTTGGATTTAATTGTTTAGACAATCGTTCAAATGGCGGTACTAAAGTCGACTTTTTATCTTAGTTTTGTAATACGGTCAAATTTAAACCTCTCTGCAGATAAGCCTGGACTTGATAGACCAGGTTTAAACAAAGGTTTATTTAGTTTTTGTAATAAGGCCGTATAAGGCCATTGGTTACAGCGTTGATCGTAGTTTTTTAAGTCTATGCAATAGTAGTGAGTATTTAAAATAATAGACGAATAATAAATATTTTTTCAGACTGCAAGCAAGTTAGTAGGTGCCATAACGAATTGAAACAGTAAATATTAATGAAAATTTTTGATCTTTAATCGTGCATTATTCTTAATCTTCAATTGTTTAATTTAGTACCATAATACTTAAAACAATCTACTGTTTCCTAGTCATTAAATAACTTACACTAAACTGCCTTTATAGTGAATGTTCGACATTGTTTCTGCAATATAGAAACTGTAGTTATACCAGTACACACAGCTGTACATCAAGCTACGAAAAACCAGTATAAATTGACCGTTTATTGTGCAAAAAGATCATGTACAAAGATGCCAAGATAAACAGGATTTTATAGCTTGTCGTGTGGGTACAACAGCTGCGGCAGTGTAAAGGTACTTAAATCCTGTAGTGTACTTGTACACTTATATTGTACTTGTAATATTGCAATCTTAAGACTAATGGACTTGCAGACCGGTTTGTCTTATTTGAGAACGGATTTGCGTTTGTATAGACCGAAATTTTAACGCTGCTACCGAAAATGCACCGCTATTCGTAAGTATAACGATAGTCTAAAACCTGAAAGTGTGTCAGTTTGTCTGTAGATTAAGAGACGCTCTGCGTGGAACTGAAGAACTGTCAGACCCTTGCTAACTAAAAATCAATCCCATTCCTGAAAATGCCCTTTGCTAGCCAGGGCCGCGGTAACCTGCTCAGATAGTTAAGCAAACTGAAAGCCGATCCTAACATGTGTGGAGAAATAATGTACAATATCTATATTTTATTCTGTTTTGATTATTTTAAGTTCCGCTTCAGAGCAAGTCATATAAATACAAAAATAACTGTTTGCTTATTTTATTATTTGAATGCTAATTTAATTGTGGGAATACACATATTACATGAGACTAATAATAATTAATTATTAAGTAGAGAATAAATAAACAAATAAACAGGTAATAAATGCAATTAAAACAGTAGCATACTTACTTTTGTCCGCTGCCTCACTCCTCTCTTATAGCCATCATATCAAGGCCATCTCATATCTCATATATCTACATATATCATCTAATCTCTATTTCTATTTATACCAAAATTCATCAGAATCGGTCTAGTGGTTTAAAAATAAAAGCGTAACAAACAAAATCTCATTTTCGAACTTATAATATTAGTTACAATGGTATCATGGTCTAATATTCGTAAATGTTCACAAACGGAAAGCCAATGTTCACGTTTAATATTTTTATAAAAAATATTAGCAAAGGGCATGTGGACGACGAGTAATGGGCGACTCGCTGTCCGATCATGGACCAAGGGTCAACGGCGCGTCGTGTTCCACGCGCACCTCAAAAAGCTGTTAGCAATATGACGGGACCCCCCTTAGGCCCAAGCCAGCTAGGGTCGCGGGACTATCGGGTAACCGTGGCCCCGGAACATAAAGGTCTATTGAAAAACAGCGTGGATTTTAGTCAGTACAAGTCTGACAGTCCCTCCCGTCCTCTCTGGGAGGAATCATTCGATGATTTTACCACGTAAAAAAGGTGTATTTGCAAAAGTGATCCTTTTAAAAAGAGTAGGTACCTTATATTTTCTTAATCGATCTTTTTAAGACATTCAAAGCTTTGAAACAGTTTTTTGTTGATTTATTAACATACTATAATTGACCAAAGAATTGTTTGTTCGCACCGAAACATAAGTAGGTATTTTAGGAACAAAGAAACAAAAGAATTTCGATTGCTTCTCAGTGTTTTTTTTTTTGTCGAAAATGGCATCCGAGGATAAACTGGTTGCTCTTTGACCAGTTTTTTTCGAAAATGCAGTGGATTTGAACCGATTGGCATTTAATGTCAGTCTGAAAACCGGTATTAAAAGCGGCCAGTAAAATAATCATTTTTAGTGGAGCCTGGTTCACATTTGTTGATTAGTCAAAGAAAAAAGATGTTCATTAAATAAAAACAATAATTTGAAGCCTACCTATGCGCCTGTGTCCCTTTGTAAAATGTTTGTTTGAAAAAAACTAGTTCAGGGACCCTTGATGAACAAATTTATCAAGCGTCACTCACTGCATTAGTTTTTTTTAGAACACGATCACTTTCAAAATTTTAATCTTTTTTGTTGCGGTAAATTGTATTATGAATTCTTCTTCTTCTTAGATTCTTTATTTAAAATTAAGATTTAGAATATAAAACAAAAAATCAGTTCAATTGTTTTTCCACAACGAAAAATACGTCATCTGTGAAAACTTCAACTGTCTAAGTTCACGGTTCATGCTGCATGCAGCGTGGTGACTGATTGAGAGACAGATAGACAGATAGACAGATGAGTAGTGAAGTCATACTAATAGAGTCCCGTTTTACCCTTAGGGTACGGAAACTTAAAAACCACCTTTGTTTACTTAATACTCTTGCGCAGTGTGGACACGTGAGAGCACCATTAACATAAATTGTAATTGATGGCCGCTGGCCAGTCTGTCCATTAGTAACGGCCCTAACTTACTAGCTGGAAGTCGTGAGCTTGAAGCCAACCAGCCGCATTACTCAGTGAAAATTTTATCTGCACTGCTCTCAAAACAGTAAAAAAAAAATATCGCGAGGAAACCAGCATGAAGTAGACCTAAAAAATGAAGACATGTGACATCTACCAAAATCCGTGGTGATTTGCAGTCCACTCTGTCTTATAGACAAAGGCTTTAACAATATAGCCTGATTGTACTAAACCTTTTTAATGCTATCACGGTTTATTACTAAATGTAACATGCGCGATTTTGTGATTATAACATAATTTAAAGATAACATATATACGCGAGCATGTATTAAATTTTTCATTATAGCTTTAAAATTTTGTATTATTGAACTGAATTCGCAAACTGACGATGTGGATGAAAAAGTATAATGTTGAATGAAATGCATGTGCACCTGTAATGATACTGTAAACAAATCATTAAAACCAGAGAATCAAGAGTTAAACATGATGAATTAACATGCAGTCAAATTATAATAATTGCTATGATAACATCGCGTGCAACTTAAGCAGATTAAATTGCTCATGCGAAAACTGTGTACATAAGTATATTTTAAAGAACCTGTTGACACCAAAAAAATCGAGTCCTTTCTCACATTAGATAAAGTCAGAATCGAGTAAGACTGAGACGTACATACCAATACATTGGTTAGGTTCTAAAGCTTTAAATAAAATGCCTTACTCTCTCTCAGGAATTTCTCCTGTATCGTGGGTGCGTTCACAAACATTTGAACTCACGTACACAAACAACCATAAAATCCAATTATTCATTCATTGGTCCAGTCTTCCATCAAAACTGCCTCATTTAAAAAAAAAATGTTAGACAAGTAATAAATACTTAACATCACTCCAGAGATTTTTGCAAATGATAACAATCAAGGCATTAATACAGTAAGTTAAAACATCCTTTGCAAAATACCAATCAAGGTGAACTGATCCCGTCACGAAGATATCATCAACCTCTTATTATCCGGGAAACTTCCTCCCATTATATTACTATAGCCTTGTCATTGAGCTGTCACCATGTCAGTAACTGTGAGACTACTAAAGGAAATACGACCTTGAGGTCAAAGTGACAGGTTGCAAATTTCTTACTGTGTTTATAAAGACGTCATTTCAAGCTTAATCTTCAATTTGGTTGATTAGGTTTTCAACATTAGAGAGCAGACTTCCATTGGTTTGAAGGTCGTAGTTTACTGATAAAAACTGCGGGCCGTGTCCTAATCAAGTTTGTGAACATGTATTGGTTCATTTAATTTGTCGAACCTGACCGTGTGTTCGCGCCAACTGAGTCGCCTTTTCCAGTTTTCTGAACACGTAAGTGACATTGAAAGCGAAAATTACGTCTGATTCAATCAATCAATCAATCAAATCAAATCATTTATTTCAAGTAGGCCAGTTACAGGCACTTTTGAATTGTCAAGAGACAAAAGTAAAATAAAATTGTTTAAAACTAGTTACGGTGCTACAGTCCCAGTCACAAGACATAAAAACTTGTGAAAGTACTGTAGATGCCCATTCCAAAGCGTAGATCTCTATGGAGAAGAACGGGCAAGAAACTCCATGGACACTCTTTTTCAATCGCCAAAATTATAACAGAACCTTTGTTACATCATTCAACTTGAGATGGTACATTATGTGAGAACGATGTAGCAAGTAAAGTGTCCATAGGAAATTCATATAAAAAAAAAACAATTCAATAAAATTATAAATAATTAAAATAAACCGCGGCTGCTAAGAGATGACCAGTCACGACTGACAGCGCCCGTTCACGAACATGACACATGCATCAGCATCACTCAGCTCAACCATTTTGAAGGGAACTAAATGATCCGACACACGCGCCACCATCAGCGAGACATTTGAGTGAGCATGACATAATCTCAACTGCCAGGGTCATTCAAGTCATTAAAAGAAATGGGTATCTACTCATTGAAAGCTATAAAGTACACGGTACTCACACAATGCTTCCGGTGAAACTATATAATACTAGAAAGATTGACTCTATACAATGCAACGATAGTTTACAATCTTCATCAGCTCCGACAATAGTACTTAATGATACCCTACGACTGTCGTAATAAAAAGAAAAGACACACACAGAAAAAGTACGAATTAAAACTAAAGTAAAATACAATAACACAGAGTTGTATGAGAGCTGTATGTTGTTGAGCCCCATAACCGTGTCAGCTAGCTACTTATGTTAAAAGAACATGACCAATGTCTTGTGTTCAACACAGCGACCAACTATGCTTATCATCTAAATAATCTCTTACAGAATACTATGCTTTGGAACAGAGATTAGCTTTTACTTTTGCTTTAAAAACGTTAAACGGCAAATCTAGAAAAGAGGATGGTAACTTGTTATAAAAAGTTATACCAATCCCAACGAATGAATTATGCACCTTGTGAAGCCGATGAAAGGGAGCACGTAGTTTGTGTTAGTTTGAAAGCTGATTTCAGTTTTTATGACTGTCAGTTAGTCTAGATTAGTGGTAGAATTTAATTAAAATAAATTATATAGGTAATATTATTTTTTTCCCGTGTTTAGTAACCATTGTTTTTGGGTAGTAATATCATCAGACGAGTTCTTCCGCCCATAATTTAGTGAATGGGACTATCAGACTCTTTTTTAATTATAAACTGATCCTGTTCTTTCGGTTACCTTTCCAGTCCCAAAAACGGTAACCATGCTGTTATTATTTATCAAAATTCTATGTCCTTGTCACTTAAAGGCGTCGTAACACCCACGGTCATCCATGGTAAATCGAAACCCTGCTTGTTATGGGATGTCCATAATGTCACACTTGACTTGACCGTCAATCCATCTGTCATCATTACTTTTTGTATTGTGTTTCACCCACTTGCCCCGTTTCCCTAACGTAAATGATCGTCACATGATGCGGGAAAGAAATGGCGTCCTCTATCGATACAGTGACTCGTTAAAAATATAAACGTGAAGATCGGTTTTATTAGAGCACGGCTTGATTCTTCAATGTCTTATTGCCCACCTAACATTCTTTATACGAAAAAGTTACGTTGAAGTACGATTATGTTTCAGCCTTTTTTTTTTTATCGTGGTAAAATCATCAAATGAGTCCTCCCACCCAGGGCAGGGCGGGAGGGACTGACAGACTTGTACTGACTAAAATCCACGGTGTCCTTCACTAGCCCTTTACGTACCGGGGTCACGGTAATCTCTTGGTCCCGCGACCCCGGCAGGCTTTGGCCCTCTACAGGCCCCGTCACTATGCTGACACTCTTTGAGGCGCGCGTGGAACACAACGCGCCGTCTACCCGGGCATATTATGTTTCAGCCTAGACCCTTAATATACTCCAGATAATCATTTAGTCTTCGCAATTTCTTGTCTGTAAAAGCTACCATAGTAAGGAAATACAAACCGTATTTATCTACTTGATGATAATAATTTTCGTAAACCGTACTCATTTGTTGTCAATGTCTGTCAGGATTATATTTCCAGTTCTGAGTAAAATACAAAACATTATTCGGTATCAGAAATCAGGGCAGTTAAATTGTGAGCAATATTTGCGTTAAAATTACAAAGGAATCTTATTGTTATTAAATGGTAAACTATTCTTTTTGATATTTTCAATATTGTCAAGAGAAAATTAAAGAAAATTATAACTGTTGATCAGTAAGATATTCACATCATGTGCTATTACTTTTTGTTATTCAAAAATTATTGATAAAACTGCAGTTGTGGTTTCTTATCTATGTAAGTTCAGGAGGGAATGAATTTGACTGACATTTAGGTACTTGTGAACCTAGTTCATGACAACGCTAGCATCAAACCAAGCACCATTGAACTTAACGATAATCGAGTCAGGTTAGGTGCGGAGGCGAGGGCATTTTGAGCTCACTTGAATTCGACTCAATTTTTAATTTATTTTTTGTAACCTCAAGGAATTATTCCTCCTGTATAGTGGATGCTCTAACAAAAATTTAAACTCTAATAAACAAAAAATTCAGTGATCATGTATTTGTAGATCATAGAAATATATTTTGTTTCGAATGGGAACCGAACACGCAAAAGTCAATCACTCAGCCAGTGCGCCAATCGTGTCCTCAACACAGGCTTATTACATTTTCCTAGAATTATCTTCTTCCGAGCCATCAACACTTCCGTATGTATACCCTGAGGTGAACCAGAGGAAAAATAATTATTTTTATTAATAGCATACTAATGGAACATGCGACAGAACAGTTGATCGATTGTATTCTATATTAGATTTCCAACAATAATACCATTAGTAATTAATCTTTATGTCAGTAGAATACTAAATATAACATCTCGATATGACTATCTCTTCCTTTAATGACAGTAATGGAGCTTGAGACCGTCTGTAGCTAGCGGTAACCCTGGAACGCAAAGGGCAACTGAATAACTGAAGGAATAGGGTGGATTTTTAGTCAGTAAGAGTTTGATAGTCCGCCTCTACCTTTCATATCAGATTTCAGATTGACAGCCTCTCCCTCTCATTTAAGCCTTTGTCAAACAGACAGGCGTGGCGAATGCGAAGCGAGGCGGTGCACCCAGTTTGCCGTCTCGTATCGGCTCGTTATCGCTTCGGAACCGATCCGGTTCGCTATCGCCTGTCTGTCTGACAAAGCCTTTAATGATTTTACCACCTAAAAAGGATTGCAGTGATGCTTGTAAGTCCTACTGCTTGCTGATGTTTGGTTCTACCTGTAAAAAGTTGTGAACAACAGACACTCATGTGTCGCAAAAAAAATGTTATTAGGTATTTCGGTCAAACTCAATTATTTACTTTCCCAAGCAGAGAAGTAGTACCGATACGTGGTTTTTATTAAATAAATTTAATATTTGGTAATAATTGGCAGATTACCATTCAAAGTGAAAGTCACGTATTAATGATATGACGTCACTTCATTGTTTATTATTAATAATAATACGCACGAGAGTGATATGTGATGAGCAATAGTATTACATACACGAAATCACTGCTGGTCTGCCTCATTTTTTTAACGTGGTCAAATCGTCAAATGAGTCCTCCCACCCAGGTCAGGGCGGGAGGGACTGACAGACTCGTACTGACTAAAATCCACGGTGTCCTTCAATAGCCCTTTAAGTTCCGGAGTCACGGTAATTCGTACAGTCCCGCGACCATGGTCTGCCTCATAGATTTGATTTCCAATAAGACCGGTTGGAAGCGGCTTCCATCCAGCGTGATCCTGTGCTCTTCATCAGATCGTCTGCCCACCTTGCTGGTGGAGGTCCCACGCCGCGCTTGCCGCTGCGCGGTCTCCATTCGAGAACCTTACGGTCCCATAGGCCATCTGTTCTGATTATTGCCTATCTGTTTACCACAACTAAAATAAAGGCATTATATAACTAGGGAAGTTCGTTCCTAAATAAAACCAGCCGCATACATCGATCTTCTATGTTAAACCGCACTTGCTGAGGTTGATCTGTGGATGGGTGCCCGTCTATCATAGGAAGTGTTCTTCGTGGTTTCGGAAGCATGTAAAGCCGCCTTCATTTGTAGATCTTTGCCAGTCGCTGTTGGGCAGCAGCTTGAAGGTCTACGATCCAGCTCCTTGGGGGTATATCGTATACGCCATTTTACATATATTATAGCTATTACTTTGTTTTCGCTTCGCGTTCTTTCGCCTTCTAAGGTAGCGTGACCGGGTCGAAGCGGCGCGTCGTGTTCCACGCGCGCCTCAAAGACGTTCATGAATTTGACGTTGCCCCCCCTTAAAGGGCCAAAGCCTGCCGGGACCCCGTGATTGTCTTATCAGGTAGCCTTGGCCATGGAACGTTTATAGATATTGAAGGACACTGTGGATTTTAGTCAGTGCAAGTCTAACAGTTTCTCTCGTCCCGCCCTGGGTGGGAGGACTCATTTTGATGATTTTACCACGAAAAAAAAGGGCTCGTCGCGTGTCAAAGTCAAAGTCAAAGTCAAAGTCAAATCATTTATTTCAATTAGGCCATCAACGAGGCACTTTCAAACGTCGAATATTAACATTGAGGAAATGGGATGGGATGGGATTAATTCTACACCCATTCGCTAGGGTAGGTTTGTATGAAGAAGAATGGGCAAGAAACTCCATACTTACTCTTTTTAAAAATGTTTAACAATATTTTTATATACATCATTTGACATCAATAATGTGAAAGCAATGTACTTTAAATCTAGACTAAATATTATAAAAAAAATGAATAAGAAAAAAAAAATTAGCACAAAGGTACATGGTGTTCACATTTTAACAAAATATTGCAATTACCTACAGCTATTTTACAAATATAATATAAGTGTGTGAGCATTCAAATTTCAACAAGCTTGATTTTGTTTAAACCCTACATTGTACTATGGAGCAGGACCAGCATGTTTCCAAACATTTTTATCTTGAATATAATCTTCTAATTTATAATATGCTTGTTTACTAAGTGTATTTTTTATGTAACTTTTAAATTTTCTTTCATTTAGAGTTAAAATTTCGCTAGGTATTTTGTTGTAACATTTGACACAGTACCCCATAAAAGATTTTTTGACTTTAGACAATCTAAAATAAGGTTGATCAATTTTATCTTTATTTCTAGTATTAAAATTATGTCTATCGCTTATTTTATTAAAAAGATGAAGATTTTTCCTAACATGCATTATATTTTCATAAATAAATTGACAAGGCACTGTCATTATATTAATCTTTTTGAATAGTTCCCTAAGAGGTTCGCGACGACGTAGATTGTAAATAGCTCTGATGGCTCTCTTTTGCAAAATAAAAATGGATTCAATGTCAGCCGCCCGGCCCCACAGTAGAATGCCATAAGACATAATGCTGTGAACGTAGCTGAAGTAAACCAAACGCGCAGTTTCGACGTCTGTTAACTGTCTTATCTTTCTAACAGCATAAGCGGCTGAGCTAAGACGGCTCGCTAGAGATGCTATATGGGGGCCCCATTGTAATTTATCGTCTAACGCGATTCCCAGGAAAACTGTCTGATTAATAAATTCCAATTTTACTCCGTTCAAAAAAACGTCGCAATCGCTACTTCTAACATTTGGCAAAGTGAATCTAATACATTTAGTTTTCTTTTCATTAAGAACTAAATTATTCAGAGTAAACCAATTTTGAACCTTAGAAATAGAGTCATTAACATTTTCTAGGTTATGTGCACGTCTATCTATTTTAAAAATTAACGATGTATCATCAGCAAATAACACCATCTGTGGTTGATTTTTTAGTAAATGGGGTAAATCATTAATATAGACTAAGAAAAGGAATGGACCCAAAATAGAACCTTGAGGCACGCCCATAGTCATTTCAGCCCCTGACGAGTTTACACCGTTTATCTGAACTTTAACCTGTCTCTTAGGTATGAATTTATTAAATCAAGAGCTGTATTTTTAATTCCATAGTGTTCCAGTTTCAGCAACAGCGTTTCGTGGTTTACGCAATCGAATGCTTTTGAGAGGTCGCAAAAAATTCCTATGGCATCTTGCGCTTCCTCCCAGGAGTTAAAAATGTTCTTCAATAGGGTAACCCCGGCGTCAGTTGTACAACGACCTTTGGTGAAACCGAACTGTTGATCATGAAAGATGGAGTTTCTATTGAAGTGACATAGCATTTGTGCAAGCATTAACTTTTCAAACACTTTACTGAAAACTGGCAAAATTGACACAGGCCTATAATTGTTAGGTTCCTTACAATCACCCGATTTGAAAAGTGGAGCAACCTTACTATGTTTCATGAGATCCGGAAACACTCCTTGATCTACACTAGTATTAAATATAAAAGCTAAATAAGGCGCAACGGTTTCTATTATAGATGTACACGTCTTCACAGACATTCCCCAGAGATCTTCTGTTGACTTAATTTTAAGATCTTTGAATGCTTTAATCACAGCTTGGGGGTTTGTGTGCCGAAATCTAAATTCCATCGGGCATGCCTTTACATTATTTCTAAGTAAGGCAGCAGAGAGTGCGGGTGACGAATTTAAAACTCGGTCGTCTTAAGAGGTATGTTCGAAAAAAACTTTTCAAATTCCTGAGCTACTTCTATATCCGTGTTTATAGGGCCATGTGCAGTTTCTAAATTAAATTCGTTGTTGCGCTGTTTATTCCTACCTGTCTCATTATTTATAATTTTCCAAGTTGTTTTAATTTTATCATCAGCTGATTTTATTTGATTACTTATATGAATAGCTTTAGCTGTTTTGCACACAATTTTAAAAGTTTTTGAATATTTGGCAACATACTGATGAAAGGTAGTATTATTCAGATTGTGTCTCTTCAGACCATAAAGTTCGAAAAGCCTTTCTCTGCTTTTACGAATTCCAGGTGTCGCCCAATCACTAAATAAGAATTTTGTGAAGATAGTTTTAGTTTTTACTGGAAACGTGCGAGTAAATTGTGTACTTAAAATTTCAAAAAACTCGGTGTAAAACTCATTTGGGTCACTTATATTATTAAAGTTATAATGCGTGATTTTACATAGCCCATAACTTCTATGAAAAATCCGGATATCCACCAGAAAAAAATAATTAATCGGATCATTCGTTCCATAGATTACCCCATACATACAAAGAAACAAAGAAATATTACTTCTTCATAATATTAGTACAAATACTTAAATCATCCTTTAATACCCTTTCCAACGTCCTAAAAACCTTTTACTTTTGAGATTAATTTCTGCCTTCAAGTAATGTAATCAGTTAATCACTTGAAGTAAAACTTTCAACCGCAGTATCTAACTAATCAGAGTCACTCAGAAGTATTAACTTAATTAGTTACAATTATTAGTTGCCACCAAACTACGAATTACATAGTTAAGCCTTAAATTTTAAAGTACTTAATAGTTACTTATTTTTCACCGAACTCCGTGGCAGTAATACGAGTAGTTAGGTAAAAACTCGTTTCCAACTTAATAACTTGAGAAATTCTTCAAAGGTTTCAAATAGCCACTGTAAGTAATAAACTTATAGTAATCGAAAGTTTATATCAGAACTTTCTCTGAGTCAATCAGTTATTTATTTTATAACTACATAGTGGCTTACCGGATTTCGCAGTAGTAACTGTGATTTTTCAAGTTTCCGGGGGATTTTCCAAACAATTTATTCTGCTTCAGAAGATACTCTTCTCGGGGTTACAAGAATGTCTTAACGGGCCACCGTGGACCTCGAACGCAAACGGAAAACTAAAAGAACAGGGTAGTTGTTAGTCAGTTAGTCTGTGTCTGACAGTCCCTTCCACTCCACTCAGGGCAAGAGGACTCTTGTAATTCATTTGTTCAATGTTTAAATATAAACCGAGAACCTATTTCTTTTCTCACATGTTTTTCATAACAATATATTGACATGCTCATGTGTAATTTTGTTTCTTTTTTAAGACCTTTGCATGGTTACAAAATCCAACATGCATCTGTACAAATCATGAGACAAAAATTTGCAGTCCCACGAAAAAGGATTTCAAAAACAGCTTTGGACTTATAAATCAAACATGAATTTATTATAAACAATACATTAATTATGTCCATACTTGATGACACTTAAGTTATTACTTCCATAAAATGTCAATCCATATCCATAAAAGGTAAAGAAGACACTGTGCCAAGGCTTTTTAAATGTCATTACCTTTTTAAGAAAAAAGTTTTTACAAAAAACCAACGGCAGTTTCGTAACAGCGTCCAAAACATCATTTAAATACAAATTGGTTTCACTTTGAGAGCACTTTCTGTTACAAGGACTTCAGGTGCTTACATTTCGAAATGTTAACTAATTTTTGTTTGACAAATTCGTTTTTGCTGAAGTTGAGCAAAAACTTATTTTTTAAACAAAAATTAGTTGTAACTTGTATTTTTAAGATTCCGTAGCCAAATGATGTATTATGTGAACCATATTAGGATTTTCACACAAAAAAAAAACAAAATTTTGGGGTTCCCCATACTTAGAATTGAAACACAAAAATAGTTTTTTTCACTAAACCATACGTGTGGGGTATCTATGGATAGGTCTTAAAAATGATATTGAGGTTATTAATTTCATTTTTTTCTAAACAGAACAGTTTGCGCGAGAGACACTTCCAAAGTGGTAAAATGTGCACCCACCCCTGTAACTTCTTAAATAAGAGAATAATAAAACTAAAAACAATGATGATGTACGTTACCATGCAAACATCCAGCGAAAATTGGTTTGAACAAGATCAAGTGTTTAGTTTTTTTAATACGTCGTAAACCGTAATTTACTTTTCATTCAATCAAATTAAATATAAAACAAACTTACAAAGAATTACATGAACTTTTATATTATTATGATACTTGCTGCTACGGAACCCTTCATGGGCGAGTCCGACTCGCACATGGCCACTTATTTTTAGTCTCATTTGCCAGTTTATCATTTATTTTAAAGTAAGGAGAAAATATTAGTTAACCTAGTTAAGTGCTACTGGGTTGAATTCCGTAATCACAAAAAGTGTTATTGGATTTTTAAATAAAAAATTCTCGGTTATGGCCCTGAATGCCTGCTCAGCTGTTAGCAACTTGCTCCATTTTACATGAGACCTAAACATAGCTTGCAAAATGTGACTGCACTATAAATACACCTAGTATATTTAAAACATTCGAAAATTTGCAGATAGTATTGTTCTTTGTAAGTGACGAGTATGTTATTAAAAAATAATTATGTGAGAAATAGACATTATAAAAAAAAAACATAATAATGCTTCATGATGTTGAAATTTGACATAGATATCGGTGGTTTCTTAAGTAACAAATAGCACCATATTAATTTCCACTACATAGGTATTTAGTATAATATCGAAAAAAATTAGATCAATTGATAATAACGTCGGTCAAATGGCGCCAAACAGTATTGGTAACACAGCCATAGAATGGCTCGTTATTATGGGATTTTATTGTCAGTGTCAATAATCTAATAGATATCGACCGCATCCCATTGTCATCTCTATATCTACGTAGTATAAAATAAAATCGCTAAAGTCTGTCTGTACTCTTGTGCCTTTGTCAAACAGGCGAAAGTGAAGAGAGACGTCAGTCCGTTAGTTGTGTCACGCTATCGGATCGCTTTCGCTTTTCTATGTGACTGGATTCAAACAATTCGATACTTTACAAATAAATACGACTCGCTTCGCATTCGTCACGCCTGTCTGTTTGACAAAGGCTTTAAGCCCTATTTAGACAATGCAAGAACGAGCATGTAAGTCTTTTGACTGCGTTGCGGTATTTGTTGGATCAACTGAATTCATGGTCCATCAGTAGTCCGCAATGTAAAGCAAATCACATTGTAATCTCTTGCATCGTCAACTGTTTGTACAATTTCTTACTGCTTGATCGACGACGGTACTGGCACTACGGATCACGCGCATGTCGACAGAAACGCAAGTCGTCAGATGTTTGAATCTGACGAGTTCCGTTTCTGACGACGACGTAGAGATGACGAATTGCTTAATTGACGAGTTGCGTTTTTGACGTTTACGCGCGCAGCCGTTAATACAAATTATGAATCAACGTCAGCGCTGATCGTCAGTTGAGCGTTAAATCCAGCCCTAGATCTTTAAACTTAGCAGCGAATTTATATGTAATTTGCATTAGTTCCATTATTTTCACAAAGGGTTTGTTTTTTTCAATTCAACTTTTCGTGATAAAGTCCCGCATGACTGAATAATTCAGTGGCGGGACTAAACGCACTTCTAGGTTTTTATTGTTCCAAATTGGTCCCGAGCGAGGCCGGAGCGGAGTTGCTAGTAAACAATATTTTGACATTTATGATAATTGAGATTATGGAAACCGGTTATGGAAGATTTTCAAGTTCGACAACCGGTTCTTTTGAAGTGGATTCATGGGTATGTTGACAGTAATCTTGATTTATATGTCAATCTACAATCATAGTTACACAACAGAATATTTTTTTCTGTGAATAATAAAACACTAGAAAGGTAGATTCGAATATTTCCTAAGATTTTAAGATAATGTATCTCACAATGTTATCTCTATTAACATTCAACTGAAAACATGAGTTCACTTATAATATTGAAAGAGATTATCTAATAGATAATCTGGAAAAATAATGTCTTATCAATAGTGAATGCTCTGGTTGGGATAAATCGGTAATCTTGGTCAGATATTGGTACTTATTGCATAACCGGAGGAGTCATATTTTTTTAAAGTTTAGTTAATGAATTGATAAGGAAATTAAAGGTCATGAAGAGAGTCTTTGGCAGGCATTAGAATGATTCAAGCTTACAGGTTCAGTGCTTTTGTCTCGTCGAAAAAAGTTTTTTAGCTTCGCCCAAATTAGTAGTTGCCCCTGGTTGAGAACTGCAGTGGGATATATGGAAAGCTCTGACCACTTTTTTAATTGGGTCAATCCCACCACACTATTCACAAACCACTGCAATTCCTGAAAGCCAGAACCAACAGTGGGTCGTCACTGTTGATTGACACCAGAAAAGCGCTTAGACTATCTCGACGAGACTATCGAGATAATGAAGCTCGACGTGTCCCGCAGAATAAAGCTTCATTCATCTATCTTGGATCATCATTCAGCTATCTTGGATACTGCAAAGAAATAGTGGAGGAGTAGGAAAATTCGTAGTTTTTCCTTCCCTACATGGCAAGTAAGAGAAAAAGACCAATAAAGACAGAAGGGCATTTACAACTGGGATAAGCCCAGATCTCTAGCATCACGGATAAAGTACTACTACGTTTCGCATATTATATTCCGTGGTGTAATATCATGCAAAATGTGGGAGAGGCGGAAGTTCAACCAATATAAATTTACTTTAGTTTCACAGAGAAGCGCTTACTAAGGAAAAGTTCTTGTATAAACAAAGTCACTAGATAAATGTGTGCAAGGTTCACGCGTACGTAGAATGTAGGTACACAAGCAATGTGTTCAAGAAATGTATACAATTTAAACATCCCTCGAGTAGCTTATTTTATATGTAAAAAACCCGTTCCTTGCACAATAGAGTTAGCTTGGTATCCTTATATCTTATACTTATAAAACCACCCGGGGTCGCTGGACTTACGAATTACCGTGACCCCGGAATGTAAAGAGCTATTGAAGGACACCGTCGGTTTTAGTCAGTACGAGTCTGACAGTCCGGCTCTGCCTTGGGTGGGACTCTTTTTGATGATTTTACCACGATAAAAAAAGGTGATGAAATCACCAAATTGATTCCTTCCGCCCTGTGTGGAGAGGGAGGGGCTGTCAGAATTTTTCTAAATAAAAAATCATCTTTTCTTTAGTTGCCTCTTGCATTCCAAAGTCAAGGTGACCCTAAAGCATAAAATTCCCGCGGGGTTCGCGGATGCTCAGATTCATAATATGGCGAAATATCTACAGCCAACAAAATATTGAATAAATAATGTGCAGGATTTTAAGAGGACCTCAATAAATACACGGAAGGGACCAGATACTAGAAACTAGTGTAGATTTGAGCAAGTGAGTTTACATATAATTTAGTAAAGGATCTGAAGTAAATTATAGGGGCTTCGCTTTACAAATAGTTTGGGGATCCACGGCACAATCAAGTTTTGTCTCAACAGCGCTTTTGTGGAACGTTTTAAATTATATTTACCTACTTAGGGCTGTATGCAATGTACACACGGGCTTGATTGGACCAAGTTTCAAGTAATTTCGTTACAAGAAATTTTGTTAAAGTTTCTAAATCGAGTCCTTGATTGGTCTGGACTAGATCGTTAATGGCGAATTAAGGAGTAATTGGGTTTCGAAGAGAAACCCAATTACTTCTTTTTTTTGAGAAAAGTAAGTGTAAAGATATGATATTTTTCAAATCGAACTTGACACTTTCATATCAATAAATATTACCATTAATATCAGTAAACTTTGAAGTCGTTAATAGACTTTAAGTAATAGAAAACTCACGGAAATAGGTTTTTGACCCCAAATGCCAGCAGTCATTTATGTCTATTCCTTAAGAACGATAAAGCCTTGACACATTCACTCACACATTTAGTTCCAAGGTTAACTGTTGCAGGTGTCTAGTTAAAGCAACCGATTAATTCATATCGACATAATAATTTACAATGCAGCTTCTCCTCCTTCGAGGACAGGACCTCGTGTGTTGTGATCCAGTTTCAATCTTGATACATGAATAAGGTCAGCATTATCACTGTGTGAAGACGCACCTTAAAATATATTTATTTGGGTGTTTAACCAATTGGCAAATAAAGTCCGTTTTTTTTTATCGTGGTAAAATCATCAAATGAGTCCTCCCACCCGGGGCAGGGCGGGAGGGACTGTCAGACTTGTACTGACTAAAATCCACGGTGTCCTTCAATAGCCCTTTACGTACCGGGGTCACGGTAATCCCTTGGTCCCGCGACCCCGGTAGGCTTTGGCCCTCTACAGGCCCCGTCACTATGCAGACACTCTTTAAGGCGCGCGTGGAACACAACGCGCCGTCGACCCGGGCATGGTCCATGGTCGGACAGCGAGTCACCCAATATTAAGTCCGTTAGCGAGAGTTTAAAAAAATAATGGACTGTTTTTTTTAGTAAATCAATGCATATTTAAAAAGATGTAATGAATCGAAATTTGAGAGTCGGCTTGTGACGTCACAAGGAAGTAAAAACTGTACTTGCTTGTGACGTATTGGCAATTTTAAAAGTATCAGACTAATTAGATTTTTTCAGTCGAATACCCCCTGTCCAGGTGAAAAGGGTTGTACAGTCAATATCAGAAGTAGATGATCAAAATCAGAGATTCAATACTAATTAACGGAGTTCGCGTCAGAAGAGAGAGAGAGAGAAATATTCAATTAAATTCTGCCACTGTTTGTCAATGAAAAAACAATTTATTTTTAACATGAATTGAATTTTTATTCAATGTCCACCACTGCTTGACAAACTAACGGTTGACATTGGGAATTATGGATAATTATTTACTTCAATAAATTTAATAATACCTTAAATTTTGTAAAGTAGTCAAATTCCTGCAATGCACATACTCTCTTGAATTGCTCCACAATATTGAAGAATCATATTATTTATGTGTTATAGTCAACTAGCTATTGCCAGCGGCTTCGAAAATCAAAATTTATTAACTCAAAATAAATGAATAAAATTATTAGCACTTTTTGAAGGTCAATTTTTACATAAGACACTCCCCCTTCAACTCTTCCTAGTGTTTTGGCTGGGAAAAAGTACTGGCGGAACAAACTACCCAGAAACATATCACCGGGCACGCCGCAATCGCGGCGGTAAGACCCCTCTTTGAGGAGTGGCTGGATAGGCGTCACGGCGTCCTGACCTACCGCATGACGCAGGTCCTCACCGGACACTGAAGTTTCGGGAGGTTCCTGTGTCTGATAGGGAGGGAAGAAACGCCTGGGTGTCACCACTGCGAGGATCGTCCGGAGGACACGGTGGAGCATACGGTGACGGACTGCCCCGCTTGGGCAGAGCACCGCCGTGTCCTCACGATGGCGATAGGCGGAGACCTCTCGCGCCCGGCATTGGTCGAGGCCATGATGCGGGGCGAGACGGAGTGGGAAGCGGTCGCCTCCTTCTGCGAAGCAGTCATGCTCGTGAAGGAGGAGGCGGGCCGCCTGAGGGAGAGGACAGCGTCCTCCCTCCACCCCAGCCGCAGTGGTAGACGCCCACGGCGTCGGACGTCGCAGGACGATCTCCGGCCACCGTAGGCGCGGGCATGCGGGCTGCGAGTAATGGGCGACTCGCTGTCCGACCATGGACCATGCCCGGGTCGACGGCGCGTTGTGTTCCACGCGCGCCTCAAAGAGTGTCAGCATAGTGACGGGGCCTGTAGAGGGCCAAAGCCTGCTGGGGTCGCGGGACCAAGGGATTACCGTGACCCTAGTACGTAAAGGGCTATTGAAGGACACCGTGGATTTTAGTCAGTACAAGTCTGACAGTCCCTCCCGCCCTGCCCTGGGTGGGAGGACTCATTTGATGATTTTACCACGATAAAAAAAAAAGCAACATATCACATTCACTCGCGTGGAACTTGCAAATATCCCTTGGGAACGTTATACCCTTGACTATAAAATTTCCAGATTTCGTATTCAAAACAAAATGTAACGTTTTTTGTGAAGTCACTTTTTAAATGTGTAAGTCAATGCATAAATTTCATTTAAATGCGTCAGTATCAAATTTGAATTTAATTCCTTGGCGTAAGATTTTGGGATCGAATGGAGGGTTTTTTTCATCCTTTATTTTGGTTTCAATGCTCAGACAATTTATAATCATGCCAAGTTTCATTTAAATCAAAATCCGACCAGACATTTTGACGTCAGAGTGACAAACATCCATCCATCGAAATGGTCGTTGATTCACGTGACCAAAGTTAGTTTTTGAGAAGCAGGAACAGGTTTCTCGTATTTATTTGATTTATATTATTAGTTTCACGTGTATGTCCAAAACACGTGAATTAAACTTAGCTTCCAAACATTTATTCACGTGAATCTGTTTCTAAAAAAAAATTAAGCTTATACATCAATAATATTATCAACACGGATCTTACATCATTATTGATCTTACTAATGTCATTGTTGACACAATGTCAATAAAAATGACATCGGGTCAACAGCACACTAATGAATGTTCTACTTTATTTAAGTACATAGGTTTGTTGACTAGAAAATTAATGCAAATTACTTGTCACAATGCTGCACACACAAATTTTTTTTCTGAATAAATGAATTAAAACAATGTTGCCAACTGCACTTATTGGTTTGCAGGGGATTTATATTACAAATTACATTATAAAATGTAATATGTAATCATTTTTTACTTAGTTTGTCTGTAGCCAAAAGAATCTTACTTGTTTACCATACAGAATAATAATAAATGAAAACCGTCATAAATACTAATGATACTGTTAGTGAACATCAAACTCTGAAACTCACTACCTATTTCAAAACTTAAACATACCTATAAGTTAGTTACTACAAAGTTACCTGTTTGTATACCCCAATTCAAAAACCTTCCATATTTCCAGTTTTCTGAACAACGAATGTAAAACTTTTAACTACTTTATACTTACTCATTTCTTACTACATTATCTATGCCTACAGCTGTTGGTATATGGTTATCCTGTTCAACATTATCAACGAAGCAAAACACTTCAAAATTGACGTCATGATCTATAACGACCGATTGTTTTTGACATTTATAGTAAACGCTAATGTTTATTGTATAACATTTAGTACACCTGCATAGAAAGCATGTGTTGAATTGGAATGTGAACGTTGCGTCCACAAGAATCATGAGACAGTGATATTACTCACTTGAATATTTGGCTATGAATGAACACTCATACACATTTTTTTATCGTGGTAAAATCATCAAATGAGTCCTCCCACCCAAGGCAGAGCGGGAAGGACTGTCAGACTCGTACTGACTAAAATCCACGGTGTCCTTCAATAGCCCTTTACGTTCAGGGGTCACAGCTGCAGGCTTTGGCTCTCTCAGTATGCTAACACTCATACACGTACATTAATTTATCATTTATGTTACTTTTGTAGGTGGTAGACATTTACGTAGAGAATACCCACATTTCACCTTATCAAAAGCTTTTAGTACTTGTATTGTAGTTTTTCTTTCTCCGTGGAAATAAATTAATATAGTTACTTCAACTTATACATAAACATATTATGTATTAAGAACAGCAGCTTTGTTCTTATAACTGTTTTTCAGTTAGTGAAAAACAATCAGAAACATTTTGTTTTTTGTCAGTTACACAAGAAAAGTAAAATTGTTCCGACAAATTTAAATCGGATAATTGAATATAAAGAAAGTATATTTTTCGCAACGTCATCGCCAGTTCAATATAGATTGAAAATAAATTTATACACTCTGTATTGGCGAATTTTCATCGACCAATAACTCTTTGAGGTATTTGAGCCTGCATCTGATATTTTACTGACGTTTAAACGGGATTGTTTGGGGAAAAGTACAGTCATTTTATTGCTATTACTTTTAACCAATAAATTGAGTATCGTAGGATATAACATTTCTTCCTATTAATTAATATAATAAACATGAAAGTTTCTTTGGATGGATGTTTGTTACTCCTTCAAGCAAAAACCACTGGAGGGATTTTGATAAAATTTGGTACACAAATACTTTATAACCTGGATTAACATATGGGATATTTTTTATCCCAATTTTAGGTACCCGTGGGATAATTTATGAGTTGTAGCGGTTGAAATCGCTGGCAACAGCTAGTATAATATATTATAATTAAAAAAAAAGCGTAACAAAATTGATCCTGTACGAGACCAAAGGGCCCTATCTAAGTATATGTTGTGACATTTCTCTATGTTTTTTTTGTGTGGCATCTTGCAGGTCAACCTCTAGTAGGTTGTGTACTGCTCAACCGGGCTTTTCTGGTGATGCCTTAAGATTTTAAGGCCTCTAGCCAGGGCATTTCTCTATGTGTAGTATCGCTGCCTATAATGGGCCTCTGCCCAGCAGTCCCACTTCTGAGCAAGGGCCCATTATATTAGGGGCCTCTCATTTTACTTCAAAAGCTCTCTATTTTGGGCAATTTCTGGCCATTCTTGCCCAGCGAACATAATTTTCCAGTTTGTCACACCACCACGTCGCAAGACCTCGACGGCGATGTCCTCCCTCAGAGTTTCATTGATTAACGATGCCCACCTCTCCGGGTGCATTCGTGCTATTGAAAATAAGCTTGTCAAAGATAGATATAATACACTTTATGGTACAATCGGCAAAGTTACCTACCATAAGCTTATTTTCTTACAGACATTCAAATACAATTAAGTCCACATTCGCGTAAACATATATATCCATGGTAACGACCTTGATCTTTGTTATTTTGACAGATTCAAACGATTTATTGTCAAAATGGGTCATTTTTCAACTTTGCCGATTGTACACCAAAATGTTATTGTACAAAAACTGTTTTACAATATTTCTAATTCTATGGTTGTAACTATAGAATTAGGCGGCGGTCTTATCGCTAACTGATTACGGTTTAAGATACTTTATTTCACTCAACAAGAATATACATATTCACTTCTATGAGGAAAAAATAACAATTTTAAGTTATTGGTTAAGCGACTGTTTTGTCAGTATAAAAGAAAGGTAAAATTAAATTAAAGTTATACAAAACAATTAGTAAAAACTTAGGATAACACATTCAAAATATGATGCTTTAATAGCCTTTTAAAAGTTGGAAGAGATTTGGATTCTTTAATCACTTTAGGCAACTGGTTATACAGCTGGGCTCCCTCATATACGACAGTCTTTCTGCCGTAGTTTGTTCTTGGTGCTCTAAGAATTATGTGGTTAGCTTGTCTAGTCATACGTTGTTGAACTTGTATCCTTTTCGTAAATGTTATTTGTGAGTGTATGTCTCTATTTATTATTTTGCGTACAAGTATACAAGTGTTATATTTATAAGTTTGAGCAATATTCATTATTTTAGTTTCTTTATAAACCATTTCTGAGGATGCCAAAAAGTTATAGTGGAATAAAACTTTAATAATTTTATTCTGAGATGTTTGTAGTTGTTTGAGGTTAGTCTTAGAAGCATTTCCCCATACTTCAATTAGATGATCGAGATGTGGTTTAACCATCGAGTTATAGATAATATATCTTACCTGAAGTGGGAGACATCGCACAATTCCCCTTAGGGCACCTGTGAGAGATGATATCTTCTTTCTTATTTTCTCGATATGAGCTTTCATCATAAGTTTTTCATCAAGGATGAGACCTAAGTACTTTTCAGCATTTGTTTTTTGCAAAGTTTCACCATTAATAGTTAAATGACTATGTGTATGAATTTTTTTATTTTTAGCACTAAATATTATGTATTTACTTTTACTAGCATTTAAAGTCAGCAGATTGCATTGGAACCAGGTAGCGAGTCTATTAAGGTCATTTTGAGCTTCTGTTATAAATTTATCAATATTATTACCGAAGTAAAATAAACTAGTATCGTCGGCATACAGTGAGATACTTACTTTAAGACTGATTTCATTAATGTTATTGATGTAAATGAGGAATAATAAAGGCCCTAATATAGAGCCTTGTGGTACTCCGCAAGTTATGGTTTGGGGTTTACTGCGATGTTCACCAATGCTAACGACTTGATATCTATTTGAAATATAAGATTTTAATATTTTGAATGCTGAGCCAGTAATACCGATGTTTTCTAGTTTCTCAAGTAAGAGATTATGGCTTACGGTGTCAAACGCTTTCTTTAAATCAATGAATATCCCAAGACCTATTTGGTTTTTATCAATGTTAGTTTTTAAGTTCGTAATAAGATCAATTGTTGCGGATAAGGTGTTTGATTTTAGTCGGAAACCATATTGATTTTTTGAAATAAAATTTATAGAATTTAGGTAAGCTTGTAACCTAATATGAATTATTTTTTCGTAAATTTTAGACATTATAGGTAAGACTGATATGGGACGATAATTACTTACATCTGCATGGTTTCCGGATTTGTGTATTGGCGTGACTTTAGCGATTTTAAGTGTATCGGGAAATATACCGTTATTAAGGTTTTCTGATTATACTTGTCATTTTATTTTACAGCATTCCAGCTGCTTCTGAGTAAGCGCACTCCACTTTACGTCTTGTTTTTGCGTCTGAGGATCTAAAAGCGCCACAAAAGCAATGTTGCTAATAAAACATTCCTTTTTACGAATTTTATCACAAAGCATTTTGTGATGTTGCTAAAATGGCTGTTTTTAGATTTCATGGGCTATATTGGGATTAAGAGCAAAGCCGTGTAAAATTAATTTAAATAAAAAAAACCTTGTGGCACTTAAGCCATTATAGTTGAGTTTTAAAATATGTGAACACTTTTGAACCTTAAGTAGTGAGAATAAGGTTCAAAAGTATTAAGATGTTATTTTCTTACTCTATTGTTTAAGGTCAACTGTACTTAACACTGAGATTTCCGTAAAATCCCGTGGGAGTTGGATTGTTATTGTTTACGTAATATAATATTGATGTAGCAGGAAA
Organism: Agrotis puta; assembly: GCA_943136025.2. Taxonomy (NCBI): domain Eukaryota; kingdom Metazoa; phylum Arthropoda; class Insecta; order Lepidoptera; family Noctuidae; genus Agrotis; species Agrotis puta. Next base: position 16,646,997 of record OW964176.2, on the reverse strand, counting down.
TGTCAGGTAAAAATAAAGCAGGTATTAGAAAAACACTTTGGAAAGTGTCGTATAAACCACAGTGGGATTTATTTCATCCGCCTGAAGCGAAATATTATTTTAGGCACAAAAAGCTTTAGTATTTACTCGACTGCCATTCCTGTATTATTGGAAAATAACTCATTAATTCATTTGACGTTAAATATTCACGTAAAGGCGTGACCACATCTGCGCTCGTGCACAAGTACGCACATGCATGTAATGAATAAAAATATTGTTGCCAATGGTCAGCGAGTAATTTAAATGTAAGTTATAATATCTTCTCATGAACACTTGGAGCTTAAACGTATACGTTTATTTTGGTGGAAAATCAAAATCAAATCATTTATTTCAAGTAGGTCAGTTACAGGCACTTTTGAATTATCAAAGGACAAACGTAAAATAAAACAGTTTTAAAATAGTTACGGTGCTCCAGTCCCAGTCACAAGACATAAAAACTGTGAAGCGTAGCTTGCAGTGCACATGCTCAAGTGTAGCCTCATCTTTAGCATTCAATTGCTATTTTAGCTACCTACCTTAAATATTTGACAATTAGAAAACCCATAATTCAATCATTTAATTCTGTTTTATGAGAATTTATTGCGCATATTTAAGCACAGGTAAAAACCAGTTTCAGTAAAATAATGTTAGTAATAATAAAACTGCGAAAGTTTGGCTGTTTGGACGGATGGATGGATGGGTTCTGCTCAATCACATCAGAAAGGCTGAACGAATCTTGATGAAATTTTACTCAGAAAAATTATCTAAAATAAGAATTAGTATACCGTTAATATTAAGCTCGCCGTCCGACCAAGGACCAAGCCCGGGTCGGTGGCGCGTCGTGTTTCACGCGTCACCGACGGGGCCCCTTACGGGGCGAAATGCCTGCTGGGGTCGCGGCTTTTTTCTTAATCCAGGATACAGCGGCCCCGGAACGTAAAGGGCATCCGAAGAAACACGGGTGGATTTTAGTCAGTAAGAGTCTGACAGTCCCTTCCGCCCCGCCCAGGGCGGGAGGACACATTTAAAAATTTTGCCACCCTAAAAAAAATATAATAAATACCGTTAATATTACCATAATACCCAGAATTCCTCCCCTTCCAATATTTTTTTATTTAATTTTTTTTTTTCAGTTTAAATGTTACTAAATAACAAGAAATATATAAAGTTAACATTGTATAGCTATAGTAACAAGAAATGCATTAAGTACCTATTACTTACTTGAGTACCTATAAAGCTCAGTCAAGCCTTAACTCTAGCTTAACGGCTTCAAGCGGAACTCAAACCGAAAAACCACGAAATACACAGTTTTTATCTTTGTTTGCGTCAATTAGGTTTCAGGGGCTCTTAAAGGCCAATTTTTGCAGATTTGCGATTTTGTCATTTTCTTTCAGAATTGCAATTAAATTATTCTATATCCTTTGTGTTCTATTGGAAATCTATAGGGGAGGTCTGTATTCTGTAGTGGACATTCTACGGGTGATATGATGATGATAATCTATATCTATAATATAATAAATCTGTAGAAGGGTCAATTCTGTACATTGAAAATAAATTGAAAAAATAAATAGCACACTCCCCGTGTTGCTGGATCGATACCAAACCCAAATATATGATTAAAAAAATTTTTGTCTGTCTGTCTGTCTGTTTGTGCAGGCATCACGTGAAAACTAACGGTTCGATTTCGATGAAACTTGGTATAATTATTCCTTATTATCCTGGGCATAACATAGGATACTTTTTATCCTGGAAAAATACGTAGAAAAAAAATCTTATTTTTCAGTTTTATTCATAGACGTTGTTCTGTAGAACCGCGAACACACGTTGCATTACCCGCAGTGGATTCAGCGCCGTAATATTTATAAGATGTCATTGTCAGAGTTACTCAAAATGGGGAAATAAACCATCCACGCGAAGACCGACATCCGCGCGGACGGAGTCGCGGGCGGAAGCTAGTGTTTTAATAATTTACAACATGAAGTGTGGGGATTATTTTTTCTGTTAAAAATTAAAGGATAGCGACGGTCCCTACGTACAAACGGACATGTCAAAAACCGCAGTTTTCAGGAGAGCGTTTTTAAACATATAACAACCTAGTGAGATTCGGACTCATTCACGAATGGTTTCCTACCATTATCTGAAAAAACGGCAAAAAAAATTGTTTTTGTTTTGTTTATTTATTTATTTATTTAAATCTTCTTGCATATAGAAGTGCCTTGGGCATTTTCTTCCAGTCAACCAATAATCATCATGTTTAATCATCTGTTTTATGGGAGTATTTGATGTTATAGCGGTAACAAATACATTATCTGTGAAATATTTAACTGTCCAACTATCAAGGTTCATGAGATACAGTTTCGTGACAGCGGACAGACGGACAGCGGGATCTTAGTAATAGGGTCCCATTTAACCCTTTGGGTACGAAGTCCTGAAGATTGCTTTATTCCCGAGCGACCCTCACTCTCGTTTTGGCGTATGACAACTCGATTATTGCCGCTCAACGATACGGCCATGTCAGGTATCGTATCTGTCTCTCTTGCTGATTCGTCAAACAACACTTTGACAAAACAATATTGGCTTAGTAAACTGTGTGATATTTGTAAGGTCCATCACAGTGTTATTTAGGAAATACAGGGGAAAAACGGAAACTTTGACCACAAATTCGCTTAATATCAGGCGAGATAGTGGTCAAATGCGAACCAATCATTAATTAAATAATAAAAAAAAACTCAATATTTAGATTTTAGAACAAAAAAAATAATAATTTTGTGGTAGGCAGCAATGATAATCATAGACAAATATGGATGGCGTTAGAAAAATGTTAAAATACCTAAATGTACATAAATATTTTATATCAGTTTCATAACGCTTCTCTTACTTATTAAATCTATAATAATATTTTATGAACTTAAATAAGGTATTATTCTAGTGATTGCCAATCCTATTAAAGGTGTAATTTTGAATTTGTTAGAAAATAATTAAATGTTTTACATAAACAAATTGGTGTCCTATGAAATCGACAATCAAAAAAATCCTACAAATTAAATAAAGTACCTAAAACTCGATTATGTAAGGCGCTAAAGATTCGCAATTCAAATTCACAGTATTTATTTTATGTAAGCCGACCTATTTACATAAAAGGCGGACACTTTAGAATTGTCAAAAAGTAAAATATTAAGATACAATTCAGCCACAAGGGATCCCACTCAACAGTCCTCGTATTTCCATAATTTTAAAAGTACTGTAATTACCTAATCCAAAATCGTGAATGCCTAACTGATCTCCAGAGCCAGTTAGTCTTGTACTACACTCACGAGCAAAAGTATAGAATCACTTACTCCGATTCAGCGCGATCTTGAATGTTTAATAACTAGTTTTTTTTTTTTTATCGTGGTAAAATCATCAAATGAGTCCTCCCACCCAGGGCAGAGCGGGAGGGACTGTCAGACTTGTACTGACTAAAATCCACGGTGTCCTTCAATAGCCCTTTACGTACCGGGGTCACGGTAATCCCTAGGTCCCGCGATCCCGGTTAATAACTAGTTAAGAATTATTAAAATGGTACCATTCTAAAGGTTTAACTATTAACTTTAAATTGTTACCAAATTCATTCTAATCACGCCATTATTTAAGGAGCTATCTCGGATCAATTCCAAGTAAGTGATTCTATACTTTTGTTCGCTAGTGTAGGTTATACAATAAGATAAAATCAATATAGTTGCCCTAAGGATATAGTTGACGATCTCCGGCCACCGTAGCCCCGGGCATGCGGGCGGCGAGTAACGGATGACTCGCTGTCTGACCATGGACCATGCCCGGGTCGACGGCGCGTTGTGTTCCACGCGCGCCGCGCGCCTCAAGGAGTGTCAGCATAGTGACGGGGCCTGTAGAGGGCCAAAGCCTGCCGAGATTGCGGGACTCTGAAATTACCGTAACCCCGGTACGTAAAGGGCTAGTGAAGGACACCGTGGATTTTAGTCAGTACAAGTCTGACACTCCCTCCCGCCCTGCCCTGGGTGGGAGGACTCATTTGGTGATTTTACCACGCTAAAAAAAAGGGATATAGTTGCGTTCATTGTTATGATATTAATCTAGTTTAACAGATGAAATAAATGTAATTAATTACATTTATCTATCGAGAGTTTCTAAAACAAACACTAAGTAAGTCATGTTGGTCGCGGGACTTTACGAATTACCGTGACCCCGGTACGTAAAGGGCTAGTGAAGGACACCGCGGATTTTAGTCAGTACCAGTCTAACAGTCCATCCCGCTCTGTCTTGAATGGGAGGACTCAGAAGAAAATTTTACCACGATAAAATAATGTTAGTCATGTTGCAGGTTTCTATGCGCTTGCATCAGAAAGCAAGGTCCGACCAAAGTAAATGCAGATTTTTTTCTCGGCATGGCATCTATCCTAAACATAATTTACAATATGAATCAGGCGACTATGCCTTTTAAAGATCTCCCAAGATTTAGAGCGCGGTCCGCAAAAATTTCAAAAACTCTGAAAATACGAGTATTAAGGAAGAAGTTTCCTTTTTGTTTTTCATAAATTGGGGCAACTATGTAGATAGTTGCTATGGGGTAGGATAAAAGCAAGATTGCTTTTATTGCTTTACGAGTATAGTAATAAGATGTTAGAAAAATATTAAAATTTTACAGATATACACTTTATTCGTCAAAAAAATTGAATTGTACTCGTATCCCGACAAGATTTTTAAGAATTCACTTGATACGACAGATGTCATGTTATCTTTTGTTTTTCGGAGTTCCTAATCTAACAGTTTTGTTTGGACCAAATCTGTATCATAAGCTGTAGTTTTTAGAATTGAAACTGTTTATCGCACAGGGTGTATCATTCTTAAGAAGAGATACAGGATGACATCATGGTGACGAAATCACACTATCAGATATTATTTAGATAAAAATTATGGTGATCTTGAAATATTTAGCCGATCGGATTCAAGTTTAAGTAGTCAGTCATACAAGCGAAAGATATATCGTGTGTTCAGTGTAGTGGATATTGGTAAATATCAAAATCAATTTTGAAATGTATCGATTTTAATACAGTTCTTTTACTATGAGTTTTTTATCTGTTACTATGTGCCAGTGACATTAGAAGATTTTTTAAATAATATATTTAATTAATAAGATGTTATTTGAACATTTTGTATTTAAATTAAATAGTAATAATGAAAATTTAATTAAGATGATATTTTGATATGTTCCTTAGTGGGTGGATATTATAATGAAACGAGTATCGTCCTTGATCGCTAGTTTATTACTGAGTAAGTGGGGGTTACATCTCAAAATATATAGTAGGATGCGTCCTATGTGTGAGTGCGCATACAGATCATTCCTCCACCCTAATTTTGAAACCTGTTGACAAATAACAATACTTACTTAAAATTCATAAACTTAACCTAACATAGTACTTAACATCTATTTGTAGAATACAGTATAGTCTATATCTTTCCTTGTGCGCCGAGAACGTGCACTTGGCTCTTGATCCACTGCTTCGTCCTGCACAGCGGCGGAGGCTTGAAGAGCCTGGTTCCCAGAAGCATCACTAAGTGCTTGCCGTGCATATTCTCGGTCCACAACATCCGTTACAATCTGCCTATCCCTGTCAGCTTCAACGCTAGCTGCAGCCGCAGTACCTTCTACCGTCTCCACCGGTTCCTCCACACCTGCACTTACTAAGTTACTCGACTCAATCGCCGGGCTGGGCACTATTGGTGAAGTAGATGAAACCGGTGAATTCGAAGCATTACTGACGGGCTGGGAACCGGAAGATATTGGTTTTTTACATTTTAATATTTGATCAAGATGCCTAATGCAAAAAACGCCTTGATCTTCAATAAGCACCTTGAACATTCTCTTTCCTATCACTTTATTGATGACTCCCATCTTCCACGACTCCTTCCGACCACTGTACCACCGGACCCATACCCTGTCACCGGCTTTGAAAGCTCTGGCGCGACCTTCGTTTTCCCCTGATGGTATGTTACGAATCTCTTTTTTTACAGGTAATATTAAGTCAAGTCGTGACCTCAATTCTCTGCCAAACATTAATTTTGCGGGTGATTGTCCAGTAGTACAGTGCTCTGTGTTTCTATATTGAAATAAATATAGCAATAAATTGTGGTGCACTTTATGTTGTACTGTGCTTTCACTTTAAATATTCTTTAACATTTTTTTGCACGTCCTCACTGAATTTTCAGCTTGACCGTTGCTACATGGATGATAGATTGGTGACGTCATATAGTTAATACCATTATTGGAACAGTAGACCTTAAATTCCCTACAATTAATTTTTACGTCATTATCTGAGACTAATGTACCCGGTAGTCCAAACACTGAAAATATTTGCATTAATTTCTTTATTAAAGATTGTGTGGTAAGATCATTACCCATAAAAATACACTCTAACCATTTGGAGTAAGCATCAATCACTACTAAATAGGTTTGTTGACGTATAGATAAATAGTCGATATGAATTCGTTCCCACGGTGCCGCTGCGCTCGGCCACGGCGCCGGCGCTGCCCGTGGCGGAGCGGCCCGCTCGCTCGCGCACACCTCGCACGCGCCTATGTACCTCTCAATATCCTCATCTATGCCTGGCCACCACATCCTAGCACGCGCATTGCATTTCATTTTAACAATGCCCAAATGTGTGCTATGTAGTTCTTGCAACATTCTTTCACGCAGTGCCATGGGAATTATCACCTTATGTCCCCGCATTAAAATTCCATTTTCGTATTGCAAGTCGGTACGACATAAAAAGAAAGGTCGTATAGACTCACAAACGATTTTGCGGGGCCAACCTACATCTGTATACCTTACTACTGTTTGTATTGTTTTATCATTAAGAGTAGCATTCTTTACATCTGTAAACAAAACAGCTGGCGCGAACGTATCTAGGAAGTTAAGCGAGCAATATGCGTCATATTCGCCATCTTTCTCGCTCTCAGTGTCGCTTACGGGTGCACGGGAAAAATAATCGGCCACTAAGTTATTGTCACTTGATATATATTGAACTACGTAATTGTATGCAGATAATATAATGGCGTACCTTTGTAAACGTAACGCCGTGGTAATTGATATACCCGTTTTATTATTAAATATCGACACTAAGGGGCGGTGATCTGTTTTAAGAATAAACGGGTCACTTCTACCGTATAGGTACTGATGGAAGTGTTTGACACCAAAAATTATTGCTGTCGCTTCCTTCTGGATCTGACTATAATTGCGTTCACTCACCGCGAGTGATCGCGACGCGAATGCCAGTGGTCGCTCGCGGCCTTCGTTATCCCGTTGGGACAAAACCGCGCCGAGGCCGTGCGGCCCCGCATCCACTGCTAGCACGAGCTGCGCGCTCGGCTCGAAATGTGCCAGCACGCGCTCGGAGGCGAGCTCAGCGCACACGCGGCGCACCGCGCGCTGCTGTCGCGGGCCCCACTCCCACCGTGCACCGGCGCGCAGTAACTCGTGGAGCGGGCTCATAATGCTTGACGCGTTTGGAATAAAGTTCCTGTAGTAGTTGACGACCCCAAGGAACCTCTTTACTTCCGTTATATTTGTTGGTTCCGGGGCGTTCAATATCGCTTTAACTTTATCGCGGTTAGTACGTAGTCCGTTTTTATCGATAACATATCCCAGGTATGTTACGCTCTTATTGAAAAAAACGCATTTGTCTTTTTGTAGGCGCAGCCCGGCTTCGTTAAGCCTACTTAAAACCTGGGCTAACCGCGCCATGTGAAGCGTTTTCGTTGGCGCAGTCAAACAGATATCATCTAACCAAATGCTGACACCCTCAATACCTGATAGCAGCACTTCCATTGCCTTTTGAAACAAGGCTGGAGCATTTGCGAGACCATAGACTAGGCGGGTATATTTAAATAATCCTTTTGGGGTATTAATTGTTGTTAACTCCTGAGAATCTTCAGTAAGTATAAACTGATTGTACGCATTTTTTAAATCTATTTTAGTATAATGTTCACCGCCTCCAAGTTTCGCGAATACTTCCTCGATTCTAGGTAAAGGATACTTATCTATAATCAGATCCTGGTTTAGTGTAACAGAAAAATCACCTGCAATTTTAACCGTACCGTTATCTTTAAGTACTGGGACGATGGGTGTCGCGTATTGTGAATTATTAACAGGGACTAATATACCCAAGCTGACTAATCTATTTAGTTCTGCTTCTACCTTCTCTTTTAGTGCGAATGGTATTGGTCGGGCCTTAAAAAATTTTGGTACCGAATTTTCCTTTAACCGTAATTTAACTTTAAATTTATTGAAAGTACCAAGTTCGTCCTTCCATAAATTCGGGTACTGTTCCAGTAATGTATTAACGTCATCATCATTACTTATCTTATAAATATTTGTTAAAATCAAACCGAAGGCGGACATAAAATCGCGACCAAGCAGGGGTGGTCCATTGGAGTCCACTACAAATATCGTTATGTTCTTTTTTACGTAATTATACTCAACTGTTGCTTGGAAATACCCCAATGGTGAAATTTTATGCCCGTTATATAGACACATTTTTATTTTACTATCATTTAATTTATAATGTTTGAAAAGTTCAGTATACAGTCGTTTTGAAATAACTGAGACACCTGACCCTGAATCTAACTCCATAGTTACACATATATCACCAACTTTTATTTTTAAAAGTAACGGTTTACCAGTCACATACCTGATATTAAAATTATTGCATTCGTCACAGCTGCCAACCGAGTTACCCTCGCTTTCATCACTACCCATGTTATTTACGCGTACCCGTCCGTTTTTGTGATTTTTATGGCACACTTTCTTTAAATGACCCACTTTCCCACATTTTTGGCACTTATAATTTTTGAAACGACACATTTCTTTATCGTGATTCTTTAACCCGCACACTGAACAACGGAAATCTTCGCCACGTTGGCCACGATCGTAGCTCGCCGTCGATGCTCGCCCGTCTCGCGAGCCGGAACGCGCGCCTCTCGCGCCGCTGCCAGCGCCGCCGCCATTGCCACCATGCGCACCAGTTCCATTATTGCTCGACCGCTTCCATCCACCTTTGCATGACACTTTGTTCACTGCTTCCTCTTTGATAGAAATGGCCTCTGAACTACTGCCCAACAAAGCCTTTGCCTCCCGGGCACATGCTGACTGCTCCGCAATTTCGATTGCCCGCGACAACGTGAGCGTTGACGGGTTCTGCTCGAACAGCTTTTCACGTTCCGGACCTGCACTCAGGCCGAGGACAAAACGATCCCTTAGATTCGTTTCCAGCGCGGCGCCGAAGTCGCAATATGTTGCTAAACCTCTTAATCGCGCCGCCCATTCCCCAACGGTTTCGCCTGTCGTTCTGCTGGCACTGAAGAATTTCGCCTTGTCGACAAATGAGCATTTTCGTGGCTTGAAATGACTGTCGAGTAAACTTACTAGCTCTTCATAACTCAACGCCTCCAGCCCCCTGGGAAATGCTAGGTTGAGTACTAGACGATATGTCTCCTCTGTAAGATGGCACAGTAAAATTCCACTCTTCACTTCGTCTTTAACGCCGTTAATCTTCAAAAACTGCGTTAGTTTGCCCTTGAATATTTGCCATTCACTGGTTTTATGGTCAAATGAAGACAAATTCCCGAGAAACGAATTCATTTTTATATACGTAGGTACTTGTTTTTTTTTTGTTCACCTCGTCGCCAATGATATGTTCCTTAGTGGGTGGATATTATAATGAAACGAGTATCGTCCTTGATCGCTAGTTTATTACTGAGTAAGTGGGGGTTACATCTCAAAATATATAGTAGGATGCGTCCTATGTGTGAGTGCGCATACAGATCATATTTACTTTAAGATTGCAAGTTAAATAAGAAATTACTGTAAAATTTTAATGAAGCGGAGTCACGTTCACGAAATTTCTTGGAATTGTGCTTGCTAAGATTCAATACAATTTTCAATATCATTATAGTAAGTAAATACTTTTCTTTAATCAAAACTATGAATGAGTCCAAAGAAAATATGAGACTTAAGAATCACTTGATCTCTTAATGGGTTAGCATCTATTATTTATTTTCCTTCGTGCCTCAGAAAACACGCAAAGCCACAGCTCTCTAGTACTCAATTCAAATTGTAAATTTTGCCAAAAGATATCTGCTTTTTTCTATTGCTCAAATTGGTATACATATATTTACTTGATGTTTAATGCTCGCAATTGTACTAGCGTCTTCGGCTGCATTTGTAGATCTTTGACAGTGGTTACAGATAGGGAGCTTGCCCATGACGCGATTTGCAATGTCTACTAACTAAAAATGAAAATCGTTCTTGCTACTGACTTACGTCGTCGTGGCGAGCGTGTTTTGTTTTTCATCTACCCATAGAAATCACGTCTTATATATCACATGTCGTAGTGGTAAGAATGATTTTCACTTGTAGTTGGAATCGGTTGAATTGCGTCGTATCGCGTCATCACCGAGCTGTCTTAATTAGAAGCTCGGAAGCCTGACAACTTGTCTTACGGACGGGGAATCGTATTACTCAGTGCTAACTGGGTTGTATAGGTCTGATGGGCAGTCGCTGCATGTAAAATACTGATATTCAACTGCATCAGTTTAGACTAAAAGCCGACCCCAACATAATTGAAAAACCCAAAGCAGATGATAATCTTTTTAGTAGCTTACATTTCCTGTTATTCAGCTACTTGGTAACATTATTCGTGAGTAAATTTCCAGAGACCTACTTTGGTTGGATTTTCCTGGCTGGACAAATTGTCAGAAATATCTCATCATGGAAAATGCTCAGTTTCCTTATAGCAATAAAGTACCCACAAATATGATTTACGTGCCTGATTGTAGGCTTAATTTATGTCTCTACCATGGCGACTGGTTCTATTGCTAGTAGCGTGTGAGTTGAGATGGTCTAGCACGAGTTTGCATGGCTTTGTTATGTAAAAACGCGAACTTTGACGCTTATTTTCATAGATAAAATTCATTCCTCGTTCGTACACAGGCGGCACCTTTTTAATTTTCCATACAATTGACGTAGTATGTACTTCACGTTAGAAGTACGGACAAATTAATAAAATTCTTGCAAGGCCTCAGAGTTTGTATTCCGAGTTTAGTAGCCTAGAACATTTCTTTTTATTGTAGCAATGCATATTGATATACATAATGTATATTGAATAGATTATATTGAGCGTTATTCCTCTCCATACTAAATTATATTTTCTTTTATTTGCAGTGTTTCAAAATGACGAAGACCAAGGAGTTGATGGAGATAGACAACTTTAAGTCTACGTAAGTTTTGAATTCTACTCTACTTATTATGACAAAGATTTGCGCGATGGCAAATGTCACAAGTCTTCAAAATTTTATTGCCAAACTGCCAATTTCTTCTATGTTTCACAATTTTAAAAACAGGGAGGGCTGATAAAATTAAATTTATTACTTTAATATCCACACTTTTTTTTCAATCAAATCAATAATTTATTAAATTTAATAAATTATTTTTATTTATTTAAATACTCAATTAACTAACCTAATGATAAATTATTGTAACTAATAACGAGGGTTAAAAAAAAAATGCTAGTATACACCAAATTCTACTCGTATTATACAAAATTGAAACGACTGTCCACTAACAACTAGGTTACTGAATACAAGCGTTAATCTAAAGAATATCTTATATTAGAAATTTAACTGTTCTGGCTTCCATTAACATAGATTTAAAATATGACCGGGTTTCAGTTGGATCAAATAACATAATTAGTCTATTAAAATTCCATAGGTACTTTTTAACAATGGTAAATTCACAAGGCATGGAAAACAATGCTATTATTAAGAAAACCGTGGGAAAATATTTCTTGGCGTCATCAACTAAGCAAAGTTTAAGAATTTATAGTGTTACGTTCAAACTTAGTGACTAGTATATAGTAAATACATGGTATTTTTTTTTTTTGAAATGGGATTTAACCCATAAGAGACCGTAGTTTTTTTTTTACGTGGTAAAAAAATCACATAATTCCTCCCACCCAGGGCAGAGCGGGAGGGACTGTCAGACTCGTACTGACTAAAATCCACGGTGTTCTTCAATAGCCGTTTACACACCGGAGTCACGGTAATTCGTGAGTCTCGCGACCCCGGCAGGCTTTGGCCCTCTACAGGGGGCCCCGTACCTATGCTGACACTCCTTGAGGCGCGCGTGGAACACAACGCGCTATTGACCCGGGCATGGTGCATGGTCGCCAACGAGTCGCCAATTACTGGCCAAAGCCTGCTGGGGTCGCGGGACTTACGAATTACCGTGAACCCGGAACGGAAAGGGCTATTGAAGGACACCTGGATTTTAGTCAGTACGAGTCTGACAGTCCCTCCCTCTCTGCCCTGGATGGGAGGACTCATTTGATGATTTTACCACGAAAAAAAAAGCGTGTGCATAAGCAATAGAATATGCAATTTAACCTATGATGATGACATTATGGACAGAGTCTACTCTATTAATGTAAGTCAACGAAAGTTAGAGAGCACTTGACTTACTATTTGTAATTTCTTAATTTACGTCATCACTTGTATTTTTCAATTCTCAAATCTGTGCTCATTGGCATGAATACGGATGTCGAAATACCAATATTTCACCAAACATTGTAATTATGACAGTTTCCCAATAATTGACCAACAACCACAAAAGTCATTGGGAATTCCATTTCTTAAAGTAATGCGGTAAATCACATTTTTTTACTCGAAACCACGTAAACTACGGATCTAAATAAAGCCTTCAACAAGTGTGCAAACAAATCAGTGATGCGTAACAACAATAGAAATTAAACCCAATGGTTTTCATTGACGATTGATGACAAAAAACCGTTCCGTATCATTGGTGATGACATCAACAAGGTCGATAATGTAATGCTCAATCCAACTTGCTAACCAATCTAAGGGTGCCTTCATAAAAAACAGGTTTGTGAGTACAGACCGGTGTAGCTAAAATTTGTAAAAAGAAACAGGCAAATCTGCATAGTTTCAACCTGTGTGTCTATCACGTGCGACCACAAACGCGTTCGATAACATGGATCTGTTTTACCTGCACTGACAAGTACCGACCCGTACCAGCCGGCCTGTATCGAAATTCTGCTTCTTTATTAAAAAGCCTTAAGGCTATGTTTACACCTGAAAACTGTATATCAACCAACTAAGTTGTAGAGACTGGGTTTGTTGGGTTTTACCTACTAATGATCCACCCGGGGCAACAACATCACAGGCTACCTGCAGCCTGTATTGAAGGCTTACCGAACCTATTGATGGGGATGGTAGGTATTCCAGCAGGCCTTCTGGCTCGCCATCAATCAATCGCATCTTCAATCTTCTCAGAGTCTGCCAACAGTTTTACTATATTTCATCAGTGCGTCAGAGTTTCAGAGTTCCTTTTAGGTGATACCGTCTCTTCATCTTTGGTCTTACATTTTCGAACACACCATACCTTTTTGAGGAGTGACATGTCTCGCTGGTTCTCTCTTCAGTGGCCGGAGTAGATGTTACTATAACATAGTAATTAATTTTTTTCTCTTTTCAGAGCGGATTTGACCAGTAATCCAGGATTCCAGTCTTCACTCAGCATAGCTTCAAAAAGCGTCGATGAGAAGCCATACAATCCGTTTGAGCATCGAACTGTAGAACATCCTAATTCGTAAGTACTGAGCTACATTGAAGAACTGAACCTGTGACTTTGACGTAACGTTAAATATTCCTTGGCCTTTGTCCTCATGATGATCATAGAGAATGTTCTTGGATAGTTTAGATAGGAGCCTCGAGCTTTCTTTTAGCTTTGTAGTGTGTTGTGCAAGGTAAGAAATTAACTATTCCGAAATACACAAAGAGGAAAGTTTAACGGACTATTTTTAATAATAAAGTTCTGATTGATGGAAACATAATTAATATTCACAGTTCGTTTGAAGGTGAATATTTATAAAGGGTTCTAACCTAAATAAATGAATAAGATAATGAAAGTTAATGAATATCATTAAATCCAAAATTTTCATCAAAAGCGGACACTAATCTAGCCGTTTTTCAAACGATGTCATAACATTTCTCTTTCCTGGACTAAAAAAGACGGTAGAGGTCTCTTGGTAAGCCCGGAATTATTGAAAACATTTATCATTAGAATTCCCTGAATAATTAAAACCGTTTCGTGATTAATTTTGCGAACATTGATTAATTTTAAGACAGTTTTATAAGATACAGATGTTGAAAAAAAAATGATTATAAGCATTTTGAGAAAAGATATGATCGGTGATTGAAATGGTTTTTTTTTTATATTTTAGACGTCGGCGTCGTGTAATTAATTTTGAAGAATTATGAATAGACGAGTCTATGTTATTCATAAATGAGTGTAATACTAAATATTTTTTATCAAGATTCAGGCAAGTTCTCAGAATACTTTAACGTCAAAATATTGTCCATTCAATTTCAGAATAAAAGATGTTTATACCATCCTAAATTAGCACTCAATTATCAACTTAAAGTAAACGTGAAGCGAAGAAGATTCAAATTGGTTGAACAAAGAAAATTACTTGATATTCAGTACTTGGTATAATTCCTATAACATAACAATATATGAAATACGTACGTAACATTACATACCCATTAAAATGTTTTCAAAATTTTCATTAAGATATTTTTGAACCAATTTTGTTTACAAAGTATGCACATACCTACTTAAAAAAAATGCGTTTCGTGTACCAACCATTTGTACCTTTGTAACTTAAATAATTCTTTTGTAAGGTACAATGTAAAAGGCTTAAACTAATTTAAAGTGACATATTTGTAATCATAAACTCATTTAAACAAAAAGAAAAATGTCGTAAAATCGTACAAAGTAATCCCAGAAAAATGACTCATGCTCACAGTATGAACGTGAGCTATATAAATGGCAAAGTCTAAAATTAAAAATATTTTCATCATAACCACGTTTTTGCAATAAATCTTGAGCATATTGTAATCATCATTTCATTTTTGTACATTTGAAGGGAAAAAAAGGTTTGTGATCGAGCTACAGATGGGTAAAATGGCTCCATGGTTGCCCACTTAATTTCAACTTTTATAATTGCCTGTGTCGTTCTCAAATCTGAACAACTGTTATCGTCTGTAGACATTTTGCTGTATTAGGCCATTTTTTGTTGGGATATAATTCTGACTATAAAGCTAATTGACATTATTTTTATCCACCAATTTGACATTTTTCACATATTAAATACTAGCTTTTGCCCAAGACTTCGTTCGCATGGAATAGTGATTTAGATTTTTGTTTTTTTTTTATTGTTTGTAATAGAAACTATCTTATGTCCTTTCTCAAGTTCCAAACTATGTCTGTACCAAATTTCACACAAATCGGTTCAGTAGTTTAGGCGTGAAGAAAAGACAGACAGACAGAAAGACGGACAGACAGAGTTACTTTCGCATTTATAATATTAGTTTGGATTTGGATACCCAACAAAATGATGATAACTGGGTTGTATTTAAATATTTCTGCATGCAATTATTGTTATATTATGTAATGTTCAGCACAGTGTAAATTGTTATGAATAAATAAATAAATTATGACTAACTAACCCTTGCTCTTTGCGTTCCAGAGCCATGGTAACTGTCATGTAGATGACCTGGCCGGTATTTGACGCCGTCGTAGTTCACACAGTATTATAAATTCTTGTTCAGTTTTATTTTTTTTGGTAGTCTATGTAATTCTAATATAGCGTAAGTCTGTTAGTAACGTGTTGATTAAATTTCAGCCTTGCCCAGCAAGTTACCGTAATCGGAACGTAAAGGGCAATTGAAGGAACACGGCGGGTTTACGACTCTGTTATGTACAGTTGCTTCCACTCCACACAGGACGGGAGGACTCATTTGATGATATTACTACTAAAGAGAAGAAAGAGTTCTAAGTGTCAGGAACCTATACTTAAAAAAAAACATGTTTCCTTTCTTTCACAAACAAATTTAATGAGATTTAGTTAGTTGCTGGTTATTTTCGCCTCCTGATGCGAAGCAGTCATGCTCGCGAAGGAGGAGGCGGGCCGCATGAGGGAGAGGACAGCGTCCTCCCTCCACCCCAGCCGTAGTGCCACGGTGACGGACGTCGGTAGACGATCTCCGGCCACCGTAGGCGCGGGCATGCGGACAGCGAGCAATGGGCAACTCGCTGTACGACCATGGACCATGCCCGGGTCGACGGCGCGTTGTGTTTCACGCGCGCCTCAAAGAGTGTCAGCAAAATGACGAGGCCCCCCTCCAGAGGGCCAAAGCCTCTCGGGGCCGCGGGACTTACGAATTACTGTGACCCCGGAACGTAAAGGGCTATTGAAGGATACCGTGGATTTTAGTCAGTGCGAGTCTGACAGTCCCTCCCGCTTTGCCCTGGGTGCGAGGACTCATTTGATGATTTTACCAACCTAAAAAAAAAGTTGCCGGTTATTTATTCAACAACAGAAGTAACCCAAGTGTTTTCCTAATATAGAGCCTAATTTCGTGGTAAACTTGGCCTATATTTTATAGAAAATGTTTTCCCAAAACTTTTCCTCATTTGGCTTAGAAAGTCAGGTGAAAGTCGTCTGTGAAGCCTACGTTTTTCACTTTCGTAATTGTAAATTATTTATAGAACAAAATTTTTCATGAATAATAATTTTACTCAATTTTTCTTTTGTTAAATAGCTCTAAGAAAACGCATTAAACAAAAATTTATAAATGTTCACTTTCTGCTGTTGTATTAGGACGAAGTGTTTATTGATTAAGTTATAATTTAATAAGCTCACAAGTGAGATGGGCATTTTATTAAATTATTAAACATCGCGTAAAATCGTCACGATAATAATATAGATTTAAAATTCTTCATCAATGTATATAACACATAGATACATTATGTAATTAACACGCTTTTATTAGCTTGACCTGTATGTATGTATGTATGTATGTATGTATGTATGTAACGGAATCTTTTAACTTCATTTTCACCCACTTCCAGCAGTCTGATTAACTTGAAAATTTGCACAGGGGTCAAGGGCCGATGACAATACAATAATCTCATAAATTTTATGTTAAAATCCTCCTCTAAGGGGGTGAAAAAGGGGTGAAAATGTTTGTATGAAAAATCTTATTCCTTAGGTTTATATACTTGAAACTTAGTACGAATATGAGTATAAGTAAATAAAAAAGATGGACATTAATAGTTATTTAAAACTACCCTCCATTGGTAACCTAGACGATGTTAAAGTTTGTATGGGAAAATCACAAAGCGCTAACTGAGGAATTTAAAACTCAGTATATATAAATTAGATCAAAAATAATTAAACACGTGTTTTTGGGTTTTTCGAAAATCACCCCTCAAGTTAGTGAAAAGGGGTATTCAAGTTTAAAGGGAAGGATCTAAAATGGCTAAACATAGAACCTGAATTTTGGACGGTAGGTGCGATACATTATGTAGGTGATCACTAAGAAGGGATTTTGCGAAAATCTACCTATAAGGGGGTGAAAAGGGGTAAAAACCTTTGTATGTAAAATCTTATCCGTTAGGTTTATAAACTTGAAACTTGGTACGAATATGAGTAAAAGTAAATAAAAAAGATGGGAATTATTCGTTTTTTAAAACTACCCTCCTTTGGTAATCTAGACGATGTTAAAGTTTGTGTGGGAAAATCATAACGCGCTAACCGATAAATTTTAAACTCTGTATATAAAAATTAGATAAAAAATAATCAAACACGTGTTTATGGGGTTTTCGAAAATCACCCTCTAAGTTGGTGAAAAAGGGTGATTAAGTTTTAAGTGAAGGCTGCTTGCTTCGGCTAACCCAAAACTTGGCATAAATAGTTTCCCAATCGAATAAAGGATGCGTAATTATCTATATTTCAAAAATCCACCCCTAGTGGGAGAACATTGTAAAATCAGTTTGTCTTCAATAATATTTCGGGTTCGAAGTTAGAAAAACGCGCTGACGAAGTCGCCGGCGGAGTGATAGTAAAAAATATATTTAGATTAGTGAGCACGTTATCGCCGATGAAAATGTCATTCTCTGTCTTTTGCTGCATACGGCCTGTTCCTCTCTCTGGCTTCTCCCACTTTCAAAAACAAATTTCTTTATTGGTCGCTGCTGACGATTGCTGCGCGATCATCCGTTCTCAATCCTCGAATTTTATAATTAGTCACTGCTACCGAAATAGTGCGCGCGCATCCGCGCTTGCGTATTTTAATTTTTTTATTTCTTTTATTGTCGTCTTGAGACTAAAAATTCAGAAAATAAATTATAGTTTAAAAAAACTAAAAAAACACGCTTTAATAGCAATCGAACTAAAAAGTAGAAAATAATTTTTAAGTATAAGAGAGTTTATGTTACTGCAATATAAAATCCAACAATCAATTATCATAATTAACTTAGAATAAGTTTAATATAAATATTAAGATATTAACAAAAATTCAAATAAAGTGAAAAAGCGTGGGGTGCTTTATGATATTTTTATAATAATTCTGATATTGCAAACAGTAACTAATAAAACGATCATTACATTCGATATCAAGCACCCCACGCTTTTTCACTTTATTTGAATTTTTGTTAATATCTTAATATTTATATTAATCTTATTCTAAGTTAATTATGATAATTGATTGTTGGATTTTATATTGCAGTAACATAAACTCTCTTATACTTAAAAATTATTTTCTACTTTTTAGTTCGATTGCTATTAAAGCGTGTTTTTTTAGTTTTTTTAAACTATAATTTTTTTATGTATATTGATCAACTTAGGTACAAAACTTCAAGGCACACAACTCCATTTGCAGAACACTTTACGTTTTACGTGGTGAAATCATCAAATGAGTCCTCCCATCCAGGGTAGAGCGGGAGGGACTGTCAGACTCGTACTGACTAAAATCCACGGTGTCCTTATATAGCCCTTTACGTTCCGGGGTCTCGGTAATTCGTACAGTCCCGCGACCCCGGCTGGCTTTGGCCCTCTAGAGGGAGGCCCCGTCATTTTGCTGACACTCTTTGTGGCGCGCGTGGAACACAACGTGCTGTCGACCCGGGCATGGTCCACGGTCGGACAGCGAGTCGCCCATTACTAGCTGCCCGCATGCTCATTTTGCAGAACACTAATGCAATTATGCATTACCGGTTGACGGCCCTATACCCATGAGACTTTTCAATGCAAATTTAACATTATTTAATTAACTTTTTCGCAGAACCATCGGATCAATAGTGCATTTACTCAAATGTTGCCTTGGCTCCGGTATCCTAGCAATGCCTGCTGCCTTCAAGAACTCAGGACTTATCGTGGGCACCATAGGAACATTATTAGCTGGATTCGTTTGCACGCATACTGTACATATTTTGGTAAGTGAATTTTAAAATATCAATAATTTTTTATTATGCTAATATAAATATAAATCATAATTATGTATCTTTATTAATAATATTTAGTTAATAATAAATTTGAGAATTTGTGAATTTGTTTGTAGAAAGTAATTTCAGGAATTAGATAAAATATAAAAAAAAAACTTTAACTAGTAGAAAGCTACATTATTTTTGAGTGTCATAGGGTATATTTCATTTTAAAATTGCACCTGTGCGAAGCCGAGCGGATAGCTAGTTTGATATAATTAAGGATAATTTTGATTAGGCACGATAAATGTTATTGTATTTTTGTAGATTTTCTGTTTTTTAATTAAGAAAATATGAATTAATTTAATAAAATAAAAAGTTGGCTATCATAAAGAGTCATAAAAACAAATGGAATAAATAAGTATCCATAAATATATTGAAAACCTATTTATTCATGAATGTGAACTCTTTCTGAATGTTACATCGCTCAATTCAAACTGTAGAAGATAAACCTATGTGTTTTTCAGTAGGATCCTTTTTTGATACGTAAACTAAGATTGATCAAATAAAACTACGAGTATTTGGTTTGTAAGTTTACGGCACCTTTCAGTTACGAAACGCAAAGTTATAACTTCTGATTCATTCTTTCAAAGATGACCGGCAAAAACATTGCATTTTTTTTGTGAATAACTTACTCAAGGCCAAGATTTTTTCCCATACAACATAAGGAACGTTTTTCACATTTTTCAGGTTTGGTGTCCAAGTAAAAGTTGTCAGTCTGTTGATTTAATAACCCTCTAAAATAGAATACTCTTTTTATTATGTAGATACCACCACATAAATTTAAGATACCACAAATAGAACTTAAAACTAGGGTAAAAAAAATAGACAGTCTTATCACAATCTAAGAGGTTTTTTGCTAAACAAAACTAAGGTTTTATCAAAATCACGTAATCTCACATACTGAACTCAATCAAATTTTTAGTTTGTTTGTGATTAGTTAGCTTCAAAATTTTGGGTACGGAAATAAGGCGCCGTGCGAGCGAGTCGCTAGTATTATAGGAACTGGCTGTCAGTAGGAAACTTTTTGTACAAATTAGTTGCGGAGCAATTAGATTTGGGTGTTAGCACGTTTTCAGAAAGATTACTTAAATTCGGGCAAATAGCCAAGAGTGAGAAATCCCTATTAATTAACTGAGTTCAAGTTGCACTATAATAAATCCTATCTTTTTCAGGTAAAAGTGTCTCAAGAAGTTTGCGTCGACGCTAAGAAACCATCCCTTAGTTTTGCTGAAACTTGTGGCGCTGCATTTACTTACGGACCGAAGAAATTACAACCATGGGGCAATTTTATAAAGTAAGTTCAATAATTTAAGCTAAATTGAACAGTTGCACAGTCAGAAAGTACATTAAAGACAACAATATGCTCGATCGGGTTAGAAAGCTTCCATGAAATCATCATCAGCCTAGCCTTTTCCCAACTATATTCGGGTCGGCTTCCAGTCAAACCAGATGCAGCTGGATATCAGTATTTTACATGGAGCGACTGCCTGTCGGACCTCTACAACTCAGTAACTGGGTAATACGATACCCCATGGTAAGACTGGTTGTCAGACTTTAGAGCTTCTGACTAACAGTAACGACTGTCAAAGGTCTACAAATGACAGCCGGGACCAACGGCTTTACGTGCTTTTTTGAGGAAATCCGCTATGAAAGATAGTCACCCGTCCACAGACCAACCTCGGCAAGCGCGGCTTAACCCGGAAGATCGACCTGTGCTGTTGTATTTATTTAGCCATGAGCTCCTCTCAGAAAGCTTCCATGAAATGATCTTAATAAAATAAGCCACGCTAGCACCGTGGTTAACGTGCTTAAGTAGTGCAATGGACGGGAAACTGAGGGATCAAATCTTAGATTGTTGTGTTATATCTGGGGTCGCGGGATTGTCTTATCAAGTAACTGTGACCCCGGAACGCAGAAGGCTATTGAAGGAACACCGTGGATGTTAGACAGTACGAGTCTGACAATCCCTCACGACTCATTTGATGATAGTACCACGATAAAAATAAATGGTTTCAATAGAATGACGTGATGTTGAATCTATTCGTTTGATTTGAAAGAGAGCAAAGATTTTTTTTTAACTTGGTAAAATCATCATATGAGTCCTAACACCCAGAGTAGAGCGGGATGGACTGTCATACTCGTATACTAAAAAAAAAAGTTCTCCACACTTGCTGGGTTAAAAATATTTGTTTTTTTATTAATATAGTGTTTTATTGTATTTATTTCCAGAGTATTAGTTGACTACTCAATGGTGGTAACATACTTCAGTGTGCTGTGTGTGTATGTGGTCTTCATTGGGTCTTCTATGAAAGAAGTAAGTATACGAGTACATTTAAATTAAACAAGATACGAGAATATAACCCCCGGCAGAAAGAAACTCAAGGTTAATGTGTCTTCATGCGGATTTCGAGTAGGTACTGCGTAGCTCGCCGTCCGATCAAGGATCTGGCCCGAGTTGATTCTCGTAGATACAAACGGCTGCCTGGTTCGTATGCTAGCTTAAAAGGGCACTGTGGCCCTGTAAGGCAAACAGTGTAGATTTTTAGTCAGTAAAATCAATTGGACCTATAAAACTTAGAAAAATACTTCTTTCAAGTATGATCTTCAAACGCCTGAACAAGTCTCTATAAATTATAGGGGAAAATTATCTCTGTCTCGTCAGTCGTCGTTATTCAATCAAAATAAATAACATTACAATCAGACCATTCGCTTATGAACTACGATGTCACTGAAAGACATACAGATAGACTCGGCAATCTTATTTTTTTTTTTTCCGCCTCGGACATTAAAAACGTTTAGCATATCGGTCCATGTCACTTCACGGCGACAAAACTGATGCGCCTACCATTTTTATAATAGCAATTTGTGTCCATGTAGAACAAGGCGCTATCACAAGTGCTACGCGTTAGGTAAATTACGATATGTAAGATAAATTTATCCTTTAATGTTTTGGTCCCTTTTTTACGAAAAGCACTATAATAATGTTAATGGCCGCTTGCAAATGACGTCCTGATGGCGCTTCCGCTACGTTAGTGTTGTGTTAAGTATACCTAAAAAGTGTAGGTATGTCCTCATTAAACCTCGCGTCCCCGTCTTATACACTGTTTCCCTATGTTTCCTGGGCATTCGTACCAAATTTAATTAAAATCGGTTCGGTCTGTTCGAAAAATATTACTTAGGGCCAGTTCAAACCGAAATGCGACGTGATGCGACGCTACTACTCGTAACTTAACTTAGTTCGATTTTGAGTCGTTCTATTGAAAAGTACGCTCAGCGTCACGTCATATACGATGTTATCTACCCTTACCTTAAATAATTCGACAGGCCTGTTGGTCTACCACTGCGAGGATCGTCCGGAGGACACGGTGGAGCATACGGTGCAGGACTGCCCCGCTTGGGCAGAGCACCGTCGTGTCCTCACGATGGCGATAGGCGGAGACCTCTCGCGCCCGGCATTGCTCGAGGCCATGCTGCGGGGCGAGACGGAGTGGGAAGCGGTCGCCTCCTTCTGCGAAGCATTCATGCTCGTGAAGGAGGAGGCGGGCCGCCTGAGGGAGAGGACAGCGTCCTCCCTCCATCCCAGCCGCAGTGGTAGACGCCCACGGCGTCGGACGTCACAGGACGATCTCCGGCCACCGTAGGCGCGGGCATGCGGGCAGCGAGTAATGGGCGACTTGCTGTCCGACCATGGACCATGCCCGGGTCGACGGCGCGTTGTGTTCCACGCGCGCCTCAAAGAGTGTCAGCATATTGACGGGGCCTGTAGAGGGCCAAAGCCTGCCGGGGTCGCGGGACTTACCCATTACCGTGACCCCGGTACGTAAAGGGCTTGTGAAGGACACCGTGAATTTTAGTCAGTACAAGTCTGACAGTAATGGGTGGGAGGACTCATTTGATGATTTTACCACGCAAAAAAAAAAAAGGCCTGTTGGTCTAGTGGTTAGTGACACTGACTGCTATGCCGGAGGTCGTGGGTTCGATTCCCACCCAGGTCAAATGTTTGTGTGATGAGCACGATCATTTGTTCTTTGTCTGGGTTTAATTTATCTATAATATGTATGTATTTAGAAATATATAAGTATGTTTATCAGTTGTCTAGTACCCATAACACAAGCTCTGCTTAGCTTGGGACTAGATGGCGGTGTGTGATAGTTGTGTAAAAAAAAAAAACCAGAACTTCAAGAGTATCCTTTATGCAAATGAAAAATAGCGTAGTTAACGACTATAATAAGTAAGCCAACTAATTAATTAATTACTTACCTCACGACAAAACTTAATAGTAAAACAAACAAGCATGTCTGAATCTCATTTATTCCCAACTGTATTTCCATTTCAAACCTTTCGTCCTCAATCATAAGGTATACATTTAGTCATATTCACAATCCGTACGAATATTTGTAATTCTAAAGTGCTCCAAACCACGAGAATGAAGCTAAAATGATTTCAAATGTGTTGAAATTGAGGTTGTGCCATTTTAGACTTAGGGAGCAGGGAGTTAGTGATATTTTCGGTTGGCTGTGAAGAGCTTTGATATATTACGGTATAATAAGTATGTGGCAAAAGTTAGTTTGAATACGTTTTGTGGTAAACTTGCATTCAGTAATGAACGCAGAACTTCAGCGATAACGATATTTCAGGATATTAGATCGACGTAAGCTGCTAACGCTTCATATCTAACTATTCTTCTCACTTAGATAATAAATCCCAAAGTATGTGAGATTGGATGGATATATAATGTGCAAAGCGCCGGAATTATTTGAGCGATAAGTGAAAAAAAAAACTTAATCCAAAGATTCAAAATTTTCGTATTTGTAAAAGTTAGACGTTATAATAAAATTGTTTAACGGCGGCTCCCTTAAAATGATTTCCTTCCCTATGTAGTAGGGATGAAAATATAATTTAGGTACAAAAAGTAACTAGTTTCAGTTCAGCCAATATCCACTGGACCACATAACCTTTTTCTCAAAGCAGCTGCTGTCGTGATGGCCCGGAAGTTTAGCACCTCGTATCTCATGCATGAGGTTACGAGTTCAAACCCAGACGAGTACTAATGTGTCTTTTTCAATTCATACGTACTTTCTAAGTTCATTGTGGATATCACTGACATCGGTGACGGAAAACATCCTGAGGAAACCTGGACTTAGCCATATAAGAGACCTTTGGTGTTACTAGAGGCGGCTTAATTAACTCATATTATTAAATACCAGAGGTTGGCCACTTTCCCAAACGAAAAAAATACGTGTGGCACTCGGAGACTACCGCGGTAAAATTGGTATAGCATTTTAAAAAAACAAGAAAAAGATTATCGCCTACCGCGAATATCATTTATTAAAAATGTTTGTAGTGCACTACTGTAATAAAGAAAAATAAATTATAATGAAGATATAAGTGGGTCTTTTATATACAGGATTCCCAGGTCTCACTTAAAAACTAGGTCAAAATTTTCAATAGGTTATAGGCCCAGCATGCTTGCATTGCGCTACTCTTGCTTTGTTGTAGGAGAATTTAATAAGTAGGTTTCATTGTGAAAACCTCCTTTTGTAGCTGGCCGTTTAGAATGAGTTAGAAATAGTAAACTGTCTTTATGGCAGATGTTTTTATGATTGCCGAAGGCTTTCGAACTGAAAAGACGTTAGACGAGTGTTAGGTTTTTTTCCTTACGGATTTTCTTGAATCGGTCACCTCGCTCAGACCCCTCGATAAAAGCTATGCAACAGCTTAAAAATAAAAGAAAGACAGCTGTAATAACACCCTTTTATATTGTCCCCAGGTCCTTGACGTCTACATGCCAGACAACCCCTTATCAATCCAAGCAGCCTGCGCCCTGACCTTAGTGCCTCTTGTGCTGATCTGTCAGATACGGAATCTGAAGTACCTGGTCCCGTTCTCCGCAATCGCCAACATCCTGATCCTCGTGGTCTTTGTAATAACCCTGTACTATGTGTTCGTTGACCTTCCACCTATCAAGGAGAGGGAGCTGGTTGCTGGTATTACGCAGTGGCCTTTGTTTTTGAGGTAAGTTTCTGAATTGGTGATTATAATTTTTCTTTTAGGCCATATTTTTATACATTCGTGAAAAATCACCCGTGTTTTTCCATTCGCTGTTATTCAAATATTATATAATAACTAACATTACTAACATATTTATTAGAATTATGGTTTTTTTTTAATTATTCCCATTTATAATAATTACATAATTGTTGTAATTTTTTTTAAGAAATTATTTCAATATGTGGGGGCACGGTAGTGCTAGACGCGCCAAGACGAGCCAAGCGAAGCGTAAGATACCTTTTCTCGAAATGTTTCGTCGTTTTTTTGAATCCTTGTAGAGTTGGTTTCCGATGTACCAGATATTTCATATTCTCAGGATATGATTTCAATAATAGATTAATTAAACATAAAAAGTTTTAGTTTAACAGCTCTAATACTTTAGATTTTATTGATATCTAAAATATATCGATGTCGACACTGATGATCATCAAAATATTCGGCTACTTCCTGAAATTTGAAAGTAGTGAAAGTTTAGTATACAACAAACAAAAAAAATCATAAACTTATAACTTTTGCTCCCCATCCCCTAAAATGGGGGAGGAGTTTGTATGATACTTCAAAATGTTAGGGTACTTCTTGAAGTGCTAGAAAGCCGAAATTTAAAAAAAAAATCTTACAGAGAATGGGCTATGAAAACCGGCACTGCTGATGTGCAAAAAAATACATCCCAAAAAAAAAAAAACGAAAAGAATAAACACTAAAGAGACTGCCTAGCAACTATATCAGTTCTCAAGTAGAGTCAAGCTTGTGAATCTACACGGCCTAACTTCACAAATTCTACATATCACTTAAAAATGTATGGCTTGGCTGTTTCGTTACTTACTTCAGAAACTAAATATTCGCATCACCTCCACGAACGGTAGCGAAACGGCGAAGCCATAGGTACATTTTTACTGATATGTAGAATTTGTGAAGTTAGGGTCGGTCGGTAGATAGACCGTGTAGATTCAGAAGCTAAGCTCTACATGTGATCTGATATCTTTTTCACATTTTACATGAAATGTTTTTGGTGGGATTTAAATATTTCGAAAATAGTAACAGATTTTGCGTGTCGTTTTAACATATTTTACTGATAGGTCTGACTGCAAATACAAGGTGTCGGCGCGTTGTGTTATACGTTCGTTTCAAAGAGCTGTCAGCGAAACTGACAGGGTCCGACAGGCCAATGTATATCAGGGTTGCTAGGTTTTTCGATAGATTTACCCTATCTATAGAATATATTCTACAAATAAGGACGCAGGAATGAAACGGGACAAAACATTGAAAGGGATTTTAACGTGAAATTATATAATGTCAATAACTTAAATAGACGATTAGCGCAGTGGCCGAGCGATTGTACTGCTGCGCATCATGTCGCGGGTTCGATTCCTGGACGGAACAAATATTTTTATGATTTACAAAATAGTTGTTCCGAGTCTGGGTGTGAGTTTCTATGTTTGTAACCGCACCCGTATTTTGGAGGGTGATATGATACACTGCGCTTACGTCAGCGTCGCAGTTTGGTGCTCTACAGCCTGTTAGTGTAATCAGTCTTAACCTTGAAACCATAGGTAGTTGATTTAATTATAAAAATGTTTGTCTGAATTTAAAAATAAATAAACGAATTTTTCTTTAAAAAAATCAAAAATGTTTCTGTCCTACACCGTCCGTTAATTCATGGATACTATGCGCCCGAGTTACGTATTCACTGCAAAGGGCGTTAACCTGCCGCAATAGCCGTCCGTTTAACTACATACCTACATAAGTTTTAACTAACTACATCATAAAATACAGGTAACCTGTGATGTAACTAACTTCCCTTCATACTTTTCCTGGCTTAGGACAGGCAAAAATACCTACCTTTGTTGCGTGACGAGTCCAGATGATGTAAGTTAGTCAGCGTACATTCTCCGAGCCTCGTTCAGGTTATCACCCGACGCGGCGTAAACCCGGACCATTTCGGTCCACTGTTGGTTTGTGTACGACATAATCACTAAACACTAACACTTGCGCGAAAAATTAACGGTGGGGCGGCGCGAGGTCGTGAGGTGCGCTGCGCTGCGAGCGTACACACGTACGTTCCGTAGCGACGCTGCCGGCTGACTGATCACTGAAGTGTGCGCGGGCGACACGGCGGCGCCGGCGTCGCGGCCCGGCGCCTTTTGCGCACCTTTGCGTAATAGGGTAAAATAATTTTGGGGAAAAATGGAGACTTTATTGAAAAAAAAAAAGTTTTTATTTTTTATTGAATTTACGTTCTGTAAGTGATACCAAACCACTGGTTTCAAGTTTAAGACTGATTACACTAACAGGCTGTATAAAACACAATGATATGCGCGAGCGACCGTACGCGACGGACCGACGTCAGCGTAGGAATTCAAGGCAGCCCGTTCGTACACAAGGCGACCGAAGTCTCCGATACCTTACGACTTTGGTATCCAGGTGACTATCGCAATACAAATCCATAAAAATTCGTACACAGGCACACGTTAATGGATACCAAAGGTATCGGAGACTTCGCCTTGTGTACGAAGGGGATGAGCCACTACTATAGCAGCACCTTTCGAAGAAACAAGCGTTATGTTTTCCTATCCGTTAGATAGAAACGCTTACTCAAAACAACCTTAAACCTTTGTTTACATACTTGCGGTTTTGCATACAGAAGGATGCCGAAGGTTGCAAAAACATAATAAAGTAAACATTTTCTGAATATTTCGCTACACATTTTTCTTTTAAAAGCATACATTTTGTTGATGTTTCTTTGCCTTTTTATCGTACGAATCTCGACTGTGTTTACTTTAAAAACATTAACGATGCAATCTAGAGTAGACGTATTGCTTTCAACTGACAGCAACATATGGTTTGAATTTTCAAATATAGTTTTAAAAGCATTCTTTTGAACAAATCTATGTAAGTATTTTGCTGTACTTTGTACTAGTAGTATTTGCGATGATAATTGAATGGAAAACAGTGCCTCAAATGTAACGAATTATATTAGATGACAGTCAAATACAATCCGGTCTACATCCAACATCCTCATCCAACGACGATGATCTTTGACGGATTCAAAGGATTTATTTTTAAAATGATTCATGATTCTTTGTCGATCGAACAGACGCCAGCAGGTCAACCTACTCCAATCTGCCAAATTTTACCAATCGAACATTAACCTTCCACTATTGTGATAAGGTTGAAATTAAAGAAATTTGACAGTTTGTGATAACTTGATATGCTGGCGTCTGTACATGAACGCAAATGCATTCAGCTCTCCCCGGTTACAAGTAAAATACACTACCGGATGGAGACTAGAACCATACATTACTTATACTTTACATCCGTGCCTAGGAGCTGCTTTCCCCGGAACCCCATTTGTTCTCATCGCAGTCAAGGTCGGATCAGATGTTATATCAAATAGAGTGCTTCCTATGCTCTTGCTCCTTTTATTTTATTTCCCAGAAGTTGTGCTTGTTTTTTACGTGGTAAATTCATCAAATTAGTCCTCCCACCCAGGGCAGAGCGGGAGGGACTGTCAGACTCGTACTGACTAAAATCCATGGTGTCCTTCAATAGCCCTTTACGTTCCGGGGTCCCACGACCCAGAAGTTGTGCTACTTAGAAAATGTAGTCCTCTTTGGATGGAGCAGAAAGTACTGTTAGACTTGTACAAAGTCCACGGTGCTCCTTCAATAACCCTTTACGTTCCAGATCTGATA
Source organism: Agrotis puta (assembly GCA_943136025.2). NCBI lineage: Eukaryota > Metazoa > Arthropoda > Insecta > Lepidoptera > Noctuidae > Agrotis > Agrotis puta. Next base: position 16,617,816 of record OW964176.2, on the reverse strand, counting down.
AGACAGTCCCGGTCCCGACAGACAGGCGGTTGGTCCTATGTAACCATTTTCCGTCTAGACACGGGCGAAGCCGATAGCCAGAACTGGTATTAATTTTGTTCATTATAGGATTGCATTTCAATAAACCAATTAAGTTATATTTTGGATGATGAAATGAGACAAAACACTCCACTTAACTCTGTTTTGAAAGAAAATGCGAAAATGTCTACTTCGCTGCGTTTTTGATGGAGCGATCAGATTTTCGTTGGACTGTGAAATGAGATATTTTAATATCTCATTTTATAGTAGCTCAAAAGGCATTTTTTTAATGGCTATTTGTGAAAAAATAGCAGTTGCCAGCGTGTGTCTCAAAAAATAATCCACGGCTTCGGCACGTTCACCACAGGTTCAGGTAAAGTAAACGGGAATTGACGTTAATTTTATGGAAATAAAATCCTCGTTCGTACACTAGATGCGCTGTTTCATTTTCCATAAAATAAACGTCGTAAATACTTCAAGTGCTCTGTACTTAAAATACGGAAATCTTGTGTTAAGGTCTCTGACCTCCGCCAGACGATCTCCGGCCACCGTAGGCGCGGGCATGCGGGCGGCGAGTAATGGGCGATTCGCTGCCCGGGTCGATGGCGCGTAGTGTTCCACGCGCGCCTCAAGGAGTGTCAGTATAGTGACGGGGCCCCCTTGTAGAGGGCCAAAGTCTGCCAGGGACTCACGAATTACCGTGAAGGGCTATTGAAGGACACCGTGGATTTTAGTCAGTACAAGTCTGACAGTCCCTCCTGCCCTGCCCTGGTTCCCACTCACTTGATGATTTTACTACCACAAAAAAGTACGCTGTAGGCAAAATATGAAAATCTTATGCTAAGGCCTCCGACTTCCTTTTTTTTAACCGACGGAAGAAAAACGAGGAGGTTCTCAAGTTGAAATGTAAGTATATTTTTTTACATGACGCTTAATAAAATTCTCGAAATTTTACATTATTCAGACACTTGAAAATAAACATGACTTTAGTCAAACAGAGAGAACACAATTTTATTTTCAAAGTTACGTCTTATTTTCACAGGTGCAAAGCAGGTGGTAATTTCGCTTTATGATATCATTTTAACAGATACCTATTTATTATTCTACTAGTTAATATCTGCGATGTCACTCGCGTGTATATGGATATTATCCCACAGAATCATTTTTCCGGCATTAAAGTATCCTAATCACCAAATTTACGGTCGCGGGACTCACGAATTACCGTGACCCCGGTACGTAAAGGGCTATTGAAGGACACCGTGGATTTGAGATAGTACGAGTCTGACAGTCCCACCCGCTCTCTCTCTCTCTCTCTCTGACAGTCCCAAACTCATGTGATGATTTTACCAAGTACAAAAAAAAATAATTAAAGGATTTAGATATCTACCTACGAATACAGTTTATAAATTATAGCCTGGATTAACACATGGGATACTTTAATGCCCGAATTTTAATTCTGTGGGACACATATCCATATACACGCGAGCGACATCGGTATTTGATTAACAAAGGAATTTGATTAAATTCAGCACATAATATATATTTTTGTGAGCCAGACAAACAAACTTATTTTTACGATAGTAAGTGGGTTGGAGACGACAAAACATTTACAGAAGTCGACTTAATTATTTAATTTACTTGCTGTTTCTAGAAATATCCATCTATTGACGTGGCGTATCAAAATATTTTCACGTTTCATTTCAAAGTCAAGTTGCTGAATAAGGTCAAGTCGGTGTTTAAGTCGGGTTAACTGGAAGGCAAAGAAGGTTAACAAAAGCAGATTTGAGAAGGAATTCGGGCATTGCTGGCTAAATTTAATGCGACAAAGATAGCGTGACAATTTATTTGTAATGTTCGCAGAGCATAAAGAAATTGGGGAGATTAAAACCCTCCTCTTGGGTCTCCCCAATAGAGGGACACGTGTCAACAAAAATATTCTAATAAAAATAGCCTATAGCCTGGTTCAGAATGGATACAGTTCATTCTCTTCAGACTCGTAACGACTAAAATCCACGGATTTCCTTCATAGCCCTTTATGTTCCAGGGTCACAGTTAACTGTTTAGACAATCTCGCAACTCGTAATAGCCTATAGTTCTTTCAGGTCAGACAGTAAATAATTAATCATAAGTTAAAGGTGTAACATAAATCCGTATCTCTTGAAGTAGCTAAATTGAAAAGATGATACGATTAGGTAATCTCATTAAAAATTTGAACGATCGACCTTTTGATGAATCAGGAGGCTTTTAAGTCAGACTAATTTTCTTTATGAAATATCTAGACAAGTTACAACATTGATTGACAGATTAAAACTTTGAGCTAACTAATTATCGCCGATCCGAGCTCCGTTCTTATAGTTGTTATTGGTGATCACCAGAGCTCAGAATTAAGTACTACTATACACTGATTTCATACAGCAAAAAAATAAAGTGGATATGTCCCAAATCCCGGGAAGATTCATATTAATATCAACATTCTGATGCACGTTCTAAAATTACTCTACCTATTTCCGAACTCTGGCTCCGTGGCGTTTTTTTTTACAGGTGTAACAAGCATGTTGATAACATAAATAAATTACCAAATTTAATAAGTTATGAAAAGTAATGGACACGTATTTTTTCTTTTCTTGAATTAATGCATATTTACAAAGATATAACGTATCAAAATTCAAGACCCACTCTTGAATTTTGTTCGTGACGACAGAAGCAAGAGAAACTTGCATTTGTTTGTGACGTATTTGCAATTTTAAAAGTGTCGATTCTTCGTCATTTTTGATTAACGTGAGAAAAGAAAAAGTACGTGTGAAGTATTTTTAAATTTTTTGATAATCGATCCGCAGGACTAATTAGATTTTATCAGCTAAATACCCTTTTTTTTTTGCGTGGTAAAATCATCAAATGAGTCCTCCCACCCAGGGCAGGGCGGGAGGGACTGTCAGACTTGTACTGACTAAAATCCACGGTGTCCTTCACAAGCCCTTTACGTACCGGGGTCACGGTAATGGGTAAGTCCCGCGACCCCGGCAGGCTTTGGCCCTCTACAGGCCCCGTCAATATGCTGACACTCTTTGAGGCGCGCGTGGAACACAACGCGCCGTCGACCCGGGCATGGTCCATGGTCGGACAGCAAGTCGCCCATTACTCGCTGCCCGCATGCCCGCGCCTACGGTGGCCGGAGATCGTCCTGTGACGTCCGACGCCGTGGGCGTCTACCACTGCGGCTGGGATGGAGGGAGGACGCTGTCCTCTCCCTCAGGCGGCCCGCCTCCTCCTTCACGAGCATGACTGCTTCGCAGAAGGAGGCGACCGCTTCCCACTCCGTCTCGCCTCGCAGCATGGCCTCGACCAATGCCGGGCGCGAGAGGTCTCCGCCTATCGCCGTCGTGAGGACACGGCGGTGCTCTGCCCAAGCGGGGCAGTCCTGCACCGTATGCTCCACCGTGTCCTCCGGACGATCCTCGCAGTGGTGACACCCAGGCGTTTCTTCCCTCCCTATCAGACACAGGAACCTCCCGAAACTTTCGTATCCGGTGAGGACCTGCGTCATGCGGAAGGTAAGGACGCCGTGACGCCTATTCAGCCACTCCTCAAAGAAGGGTCTTACCGCCGCGAAGCTAAATACCCTATTATAATTATGTCGTGAGTACGTAAGACGTATGCTTGTGCATATTGTAAGACACGCAAGCTCTTTGATTAAAGTTTTATATTGCTTGGTGTTACAGTTCATGGAAAATATTATCGTTTTAACTGTCAGCACTCACGTTTCTTCCTACTTTTTTCACACCCTCAAAAGGGGCGTGAGAAAGTTATAAGGCCTGGAACACGTCAGCAAAGGTATCGCAGGTGTTGTCAAGCTACGATGACTGCTTTCCATCACAGGTCTTATGCTTGTTTGTCACCTCTAAGTTCCAATTAAACTTCAAACTCTCTTCTATTTCAGTACAGTGATCTTCGCAATGGAAGGTATTGGCGTCGTAATGCCCGTTGAGAACGAGATGGCCAAGCCCCAGCAGTTCCTCGGATGTCCTGGAGTGCTGAACATAGCAATGTTCATCGTCATCACGCTGTACGGAGTCGTCGGGTTCTTCGGATACCTGCAGTATGGTGACTTCGTCAAGGGTTCCATTACGCTGAATCTTCCTGAGGAGGATGTGTGAGTAGAGTTTTCTTTTCTAAATTGTCATAGGCATTTTTGACCCGATATGCGACCATCATTGTAATGTGATTAGTTTTGAAGGTTTAGGGTTAAAATTTCGCGAAATGTTTTTAATTTGATCGATCATTGGGAAAAAAAATGTGATGTTACTAATTTAATCACAATGATCATCTTCCTTATATTCAAGTTTTGACCCCGTGTCTTGCTCATTAACTTCATCCGGATGATCAACATTTTCATCATCACACTCTTCACCAACAACATTCTCCTCATTTTCTTCCAACTCTCTTAAAATACGATGACTTTGCCTAATTATACATTTTACTCGTATACGTCTTATAAGACATTTCTTATCCTGGAACAAAAAAATATCACTATAAACATTACAACAAAGAAAAACTAAAAGTTAACTATACAACATTATTTTTAGTATATGCGAAACCTGAATATAGTTTGTTCAGAATCAGTAACTGATTCGATTCCAATAATTTTTACACCATGTTATATTTTTTTTCAAAAATATTTTAATTAAATTTTATTACTAGTTAATTAAAATACTATCACCGTACGGTTAGGTACCTATTGCCAAGCTATTATCACGAGTGTATAACACAGGAGACGCGATTTACGCGGGTGTACCGCGAAATGAGCATGTTTTTGAACGGACAACCAGGTAATATACAAACTTATAACCTTGTCATTTTTTATGATACGGTTTTAAAATTTTGTACATAGATTCTTTACACAAAAATACTAGACAGGTGTATCGGGTTTCGCATAAAGAAAAAATAATGTTGTACTTTAGTCAATAAATTTACTTACGCCAGGATTCGCACCATCCTTGAGAGCCTTATCGTCGTATCCTACGAAGAAGGGCGTAACTGCATAATAGCTACTTTTCAGGAGACAGTTTTTTGTGTTTAATTAAATTAAATATGAACAAACATGTATTGGTGGTTTCATATAATGTGTATTGGTATCTTATGGCTCGGTTAGCATTATTTTCAAAAAAAAAACTTTATATTTCATACGCATTTTGTCCCTTAAATCCTTATTCTCTGTTGTGTTAAGGTGGAGTAGGGCTGGAGTTGAGAAATAAGTTACTTCATGCCTTTTATCTGCGGAAATGTCGAGGCCAAAGCCATTTTTGAACGTATAAGAAAGACACAAACGTAATTAGGGCTTCGTCTCTTCTATACATATGCAATTTAGCCATTCCACAGAACACGGCCACAATCACCATGAGGGTTTTTTTCTATGTACCCAATATTGAAAATTGAATAAGTAATTAAAATGACTTAATTAAGTACAAACTCGTTGATATTATGATATTTGAACAAAATCAATACAGTACAATTTAAGAAAACATAATTTCAACCTTAAATAAACTTTAGCAGTATAGGCAAAAATGTTATTTAGTTAAAAACCAGATTACGCTCGCCGCAGTTATCAATCACCGCGTTCCGCCGAATAGTGGCCGAGCGGCGCTAGCACGCTCTCCCCGCTCCCGCGCACCCCCACTACTCGCAAAGATAGAGTGCGTAACGGCGATTGTGGCTTTATTCTTCGTTGAAAACGTAGTGCTTAAAATTGTGGCTTTTAAGAAAACCTAATTATTTGATAACCTGTACCGTTTTTAATTGTTTTGTTGAACTGGTTATATGTGGTATGATGAGCAGAATTGCATTATGCAATAAAAAAAAGCCCCTATGTTCGTTAGGGCACTATTCGTAGGATACGACGTTATGTAGAAATACACGTCCGTACCTCGAAGGGCCCGCCCGCGCGCTGTCTAAGTTTCGACCCCGGGAGGGTGAAGTATAACCTTTTTTGAGAGGTTAACTAAAGTAAGAAATCCGTAAACGTAGTCTACATATTTTGCAATTTTCTAAAGCTTGTGCTTAAAAGCTCGTCGCGGGTTCAAGTTCAGTCTTGAAAATTCAATTGTTAATTAAATATCTTCACTTTAGCGTGCATAATGTTTAAAGGTTTAAATTCACATCTATAGAATAGAATAGAATAGAATCATTTATTCGCTAGAGATGGTTTTACAAGGCTGTTATAATTTATGGGTGGTACAAAGACATCTCACCTGCAGTAGGCATGCGAAAATTACATGTTTATACGTATGCATGCATTACATCACAATATAATTATTTAAAAAAATTGAAATAAATTGAAGCCAATTACAAATTATACGAATGTCACATAATTAAAAAATGGAATTGTTAAGAAAATTAAGTTTGTCAAGGAAATGTCAAAAATATAAATTATATGATGTTATTCTGAAATGTCAAAATAAGAAATGTCAAAATAAATTATTGTGGAAATAATAAAAAAGATAGACATTACATTAAATTTATAATCAACGATCAATTCTTAACATAGATCAATTTTGCTTGTAATTGAAAAATTCATTTAGTGTGTAAAAGCAATTCTCAATCAACCATTGCTTTAGTTTGTTTTTGAATTTATTCATATGAAGTTCTCTGTAAACACGTGGGATGTGATTGTACACTTTTATGCACATCATTTGGCTGTTCTTTTTATGAAAAATGCTTTTACATGATATGATATTCAGCTTGGTAGGATCTCTTGATTTATACCTGCAATTCTCTCTGACTTTAGCAAATAAGTGTGTTTGGTTCCTCACAAACGTTCCTACCTCTAATATGTACATAGACACGAGAGTCAAAACACCTAATTTTTTGAAAAGCGGTCTGCATGTTTCAAAAGGGCCGGCCCCGCATATCGCTCTGATGCATCTTTTCTGCAATATAAATGCTCTATTAACATGAGTCGAGTTGCCCCATAGCAGTAGTCCGTATTTTAAGACAGATCCTACATATCCATGATATGCCGTAAGAGTTGCTGTTTCATTGGCTGTTCTCCTTAATTCTCTTATGGCATAAGTAAAAAGTCTACTGTCAAGTGTGTAATTGACACCCTAAAATTTTGAGGACTCTGTAGAAAATTAAGCGTTCATTCACAATTACGACAAAATCTAACGAGTTTCATATTAATTATGTGGTAAAAACATAGAATGAGTTCTCTCGAGCTGTGACGAGTGAAGCAGTGTTGTTGTACTCACTAAAATCCATAGATCTTTTTTTTTCAATAAAAAAATTCCAGCCTTTATAAACACCTAGTTTTTGATTGCATAGTATCTCGTTTTATTAACGTAGTCTAAACTTGCTTACTTACAGTATGATACTAGAATTTTATTGTCTCTGTACACTCAATAGTTTCATCTAAAAATTGTAACACCCCGAATTGTCCTAAGCTCTGATGTACGAAGAAACCGGACTATATATAAAATAAACCTATACATATCTCATATACTTTAAGGCCTCTCGAAGAAAGATTAATAGGGTTAGAACATCTTTATCGTCCATTGTCAAATACTCTATTATGGGACACAATATTTATGGAACCCTTATAAGTTCAGTCGCTGGAACCTTTAAATATTTATTTGGGAGTAAGTAAACGGATAACGTTTTTATAATAAATAGCTTTGCCTTCAAGTACCCAATATTTTATCTAGTTCTATTATGTCCGAATAAAAAGCAACCTTTACGGTTATAGAATGTCTGTCTGTCTGTTCATCTGTTCTGGCACTCACAGTCAATCGGAACACACTTTTTTTGTGTTTCATTTGGAAGTCGATTTCATTTTCTTACAAAAAAAAAATCACCTTTTTTTGTAAGTACAGGCGTAGTATTTATGTTGTGTGATTGCGTAAGCAATGCTCAGATACATGTATATGCGATATATAATAATAATAAATAAATAACTGTCTGTCATGTATTGAAGATTTCCCTTGATTTCTCCACGATCCCATAATCAGATCCTGATCTGAAGAAGAAGAATTTTCCAAATTGGCCCAGGCGTCATTGAGAAATCATGGATTTATACGAGTACATTCAAAAAAGTTTCTGGTGAATAGAGACCATCCTCCTTTTTTCGAAGACGATTAAGGTCGGTGGCAAAAAAGTCAATGAAATAAAAAACAAAACCACCGACTAGAGAACCTCCTTTTTAAAGTCGGTTAAAAATTAACTTTTGCAAATAAAATGCTTTTGTGGTTCATTTTCAATTCATTAATGTGGATAGCACTGCCAAACACGTTGAACGATACATCAGAGCTTAAATTTCTTTTGATCATTAAATAATGTAATTACAGCTTAATATTGTAGTGTACTCGTGGTTTCTGTGAATATGTCAATATTATCAATTATTAATTATACTTATCTATATTGTCTATAAAGCTAGGCACACACTACGATTAAACGTAAGCGGTTAAGGAATTGCTGAAACCGGAGTATTCTAGGCGTTGGGCTGTTAGGCGTTTTATTTTATTTATTTAACTATTTATGTACACACAATATACAACACAGGATAATTATAACGTAAAACTCAGTACAAGGGTGCTTATTTCTATAGAAATTTCTGCCACCAGACCCGTTTTGTTTAATTTTCTTTCAATACCACTACTTTCTGATCACGCGTTTACAAACTATGTTCAAAATCTTGCAGGATTCGTTTTAAAATCAGTCACTGAAAACCGTCTCTAGTCTTTTGCCATTACGGAATTACGATTAAACGCAACCATTCACTCGTCATCATATGTACGAGTTCAGCCTAAACCAAATATCTCAATTCCAATTTCAAATATAATATATAATTTCAGAATAATGTAACAGAATTCCGCTGAAGCTTTCATTAATTAGTTAACATTAGTTATAATTTGTATAATGCCTCAGGATAACTATACACAAAATCAAATAGTAATTCCCCTGTGTGATGTACTTTGTAAGCAAAACCAATTAATTTTATTTGTATATCTAAACGATTTGATTTTGATTCAAAATGTTGACAGTAGTAATGTGACGAGCTAGCTTTTACCCGCGACTTCATAGTTATGGAATTTAGTACAAACGAAATATTTTCTTTTGGTAAAATTGAGGCTATATTTTAAGCAATATATCGGTGTAATTACATTAAAATCTATGCAGTGGTTTTTGTGTGACGTGTACACACATACAGACCGGACAGATAAAAAACAAAATCTACAACAGGTTTACAAATATCCATATAATTAAGTGTAGGTACCTATTTCCAACTGAATTGATTCAGTGAATTCCAAACAAATTAGCTGGGACATACGAAAATATTAGTCACATAGACAGACCCTCGAGTAGTTTGGATATAATATAAAAAACGGAGACATATATATTTTTTACTCAATTATGCAGACATTCAGGCAACATTCAAAACTCATTTAGCATGTACGCAACCCTGTTAACGTATTCTTAACTAATACGGAAGATTTATACGAAAAGTCCGACAGAGCACCAAAGTTAGTAATTAGTTTTCGGATCAATGTTACTTCCTGAACGTGGAAACAGTTCTTACGAGTTGAAGTGGTGGATTAACGTGATAAATCAAGAAATACTCGATTCATCACGTTGTCTGATTGTGTAGCTGGAATTATTGATTGATTAATTTATATATTTCTGGTATTAAGAAAGTTGAGCGTAATTTTAGTGAAACGACTGATCAACCATCGCCAAACGCTACATAGGCAGTGTGCTACACAGAGATAACGCTCTTCGAATCCGAAATTAGCCGAGATCTCCTGAAAGGCGCGGTCGATGTGCATTATTTTAATTGCCAGGTAATATTGTTTACCGCCTTTGAGCCGATCGCACATTTGTCTGTAACGTATGTACAGCGTTTGCGCAGCACGCACCGTACGCACCGCATTTTACAAGGCGTTGTATGAAATCTTGTGAATCCTCGCACATTTCACCCGCACCGTAGGTAGGTAGGTACGTACCGCGTATAGTGCTGGAGGCATCCGAATATTAAAGTAAGAATTACAAAACATGGTGTGTTTCAACCGCCGAGCACACCAAAAAGGTGAAAGATTTTTTCACCTTTTTCTCTCTCAATTCTTTAAGTTTTGAGAGCGTCTGTCGTCGCCTAGGCTGAGATCTATGAGCGAAGATAGTTTTTGCTACAAACTAAGTGTTTTAAGTCCTTAAATCAGTTTAGGATGTAACTATGTACACGCGGCTACACATGAAGCTATGCAAAATTAGTATACGTTTTGCTTTGTATTATATGATCTTTCCGCACCACGATGAGATTATACTGGTTTTACATAGCTTGATGTGTAGCCTGTCATACGTGTACGTAAGTACACGTAAATGTGTAACAGTCTGAGTAAATAAATTGTACCCACCATAAATATTAAGACCTTACATCTTATAGAATATACATAATACATATTTTTTTGTAAAACATGACCACATTATACAGGTGCTAATATCAATATGTGGTAGCCACATGTTTTGGTATTGATGACGTACATGCAAATATGTATTATATCAACAACTTTGTTCCGTCCAAATATTGTTACAACTTGTAATTTTTCAAGAGCCTTGTTATTTCGTTGAGGTACTGAAATTCTTTTGATAATACAATATTTACTTCCAAGCAATATTTAAGTGTTCCTGGTATAAAGCAAGAGCACGGTTTCCTTTAGAAAAACACAAAGAGTGCCTTTGTTATGGATTGTAATAAACGTATAGCTTTGTTACTCGGATAATTGAAGAAAAATAACTGTATCTGAAAGACTATTGATATAATTGTATTATTTTCTTGTACTATAAATACTTCAAACCGGATCGTTAAATTAATTTTATTTAATCAATATAAAATAGTACTAATTAAAAGTATTTAGATAATTAAAACTAGAAATTTAAGAAAAGAACTAAATATTTACAACAACATACTAAATTTCAACTAAAATAAAATTAATAAAAAAAAAAAAAACTTAAAAAGGCAGAGACACTTAGGCGTCAAAGGAGTTCGTTAAAAAAAAAACGACGGGTTGCACTCTGGGAGTGCGGGCAGAAGTGAAAACATGAATAGTAATAAACACTCACGAACATTCCCGCAAGCGCCCTGCGCCGTCTTACGAATTTTCGATCAGGTCACGTGTCCTGACGCGAGTTTAACATTTTTTACCCATTCCAAAAAAAGTGCACAACGCCGCTAACGAAGTTTTCACTTCAAAAAACAAAAATTCCAAGACATGACTGTGTCATCTACCAATCAGCACTGCGTCCACATGTTAGATAACACCCTCTCATAGAGAGGTGGCCTGCGTCCCATCTGTGGGAACGTTTTAGGCTAGTTACGTCATGCTGTAAATAGGTAAAAAATAACCCTTTTTCTTTAAAATTTTCTCTAATATACTTACGCGTTGTGTTCCACGCGCCTCAAAGAGTGTCAGCATAGTGACGGGGCCTGTAGAGGGCCAAAGCCTGCCGGGCGGGACTAACCGTGACCCCGGTACGTAAAGGGCTATTGAAGGACACCGTGTATTTTAGTCAGTACAAGTCTGACAGTCCCTCCCGCCCTGCCCTGGGTGGGAGGACTCATTTGATGATTTTAAAACGAAAAAATATATATATATACATACGCGTTGTCGCGGGATTGTACGAATTACCGTGACCCCGGAACGGAAAGGGCTATTGAAGGACACCGTGGATTTTGGTCAGTGCGAGTCTGACAGTCCCAACCGCTCTGCTCTGGGTGGGAGGACTCATTTGATGATTTTACCACGTTAAAAAATATATGTATACACTTACTCGCATTTTTAATTAAATAATCCATCATTTTTCAACTACCATTTCTTGATGATAATTATTATAATTAATATCAAGAAATGGTTAAAAATAATTAAATTACTCTTCAGGAGGTTTCCATGAACAAAAATATACTATTACGTTGCGCGATCATGTTTTACACATTATATAATACGATATTCCGTTATTACGAGTAGTAACAAAATATCGTATTATTCAATGTTACGAAATATTTATAGGAGAAATTTTACTTTATACGGGTTGCGAGAGAAATATTCTTAAATTAGGACAAGTACGACTCGTAAAAGGCGCTCCTCTAGTGTACCAAACACTAGAGGAGCGCCTTTTACGAGTCTTACTTAGGAATAATAAATTTTCTATTTATCGACATATATTGTTATATATTGTGATCTTTCATATTTTCTGTTTATGTGAGAAAATAACTCTTAAGTAGCTTTTCCGCTGTGCGAGCTCAGATCAAAGGCCGTTTTACATACTTTTGATAAACAGTTCGTCAAACCATCGTGATGTGTACAGACGCCAGCAGGCGATAAGGTTGAAAACCTCTTATGCCTTTGTCAAACAGACAGGCGAGTCCGAAGCGATACCGAACCGAAGCGAGACGTCAGAACGATAGTTCTGTCACGCAATCGGATCGCTTTCGCTTTTCTATGTGACTGGATGCAAACAATTCCATACATTACAAATAAAAACGTCACGCTACGCATTCGCTACGCCTGTCTGTTTGACAAAGGCTTTAAAGATTGAGGTAGATTGAGGTAGGTTGATGTACTGGTGTCTGTACTACAATAAAAACAATCGTAGACAAAATTAATCGACATGTCGTTGAAATTCTCTCAGGGTTTCTACTTTTTTGTGCATTTCTTGGCTAAAAACCAAAATCCGTTTCTGATTTATGTTTGTGCGCTAACCTCCAAATGGCTTCATTGAAAAACGGATAGCACGGATAATTAGTTTGTTTCTCTCGCCAAGATTCACTAATAGACTTGAATTTATAATGGATTGAAGTAACCGTGGTCCTTATTCGATTCAGGCCCTTTGTTTTTATAAATTACTAGCTTCCGCCCGCGACTCCGTCCGCGCGGATGTCGGTCTTCGCGTGGATGGTTTATTTCTCCATTTTGAGTAACTCTGACAATGACATCTTATAAAAATACCTATTGGACCCAAATACGGCTAAGCCTATAATAATTAAGGAGATCCCTCTGTTGAGCTACTGCTGTTGAGCTCGCGTTCTGTAGTAACTGAAAAATAAGATTTTTTTTTCTACGTATTTTTCCAGGATAAAAAGTATCCTATTTTATGCCCAGGATAATAAGGTATAATTATACCAAGTTTCATCGAAATCGAACCTTTAGTTTTCACGTGATGCCTGCATATACAGACAGACAGAAAGATAGACAGACAAAAATTTTTTTAATCACATATTTGAGTTTGGTATCGATCCAGCAACAACCCCCGCTATTTATTTTTTCAATATTTTCAATGTACAGAATTGACCCTTCTACAGATTTATCTATATCTATACTTCTATACTTATATTATATATTATATTATATATTATATATTATATTATATTATATATTATTATTATATTATTATAATATTATAAAGAGGAAACCTTTGTATTTTTGTATGTTTGTATTGAATAGGCTCAAAAACTACTGGACCGATTTCAAAATTTCTTTTACTAGGTATTACTTAGAGGGATTCTTCCGAATCCGTATAGGCTATATTTTATCCCGGAAAATAGATAGGATTTTTCGTGGTAGTGAAAATTGTGGAGTAAGGCGTCTAAAAAACTGCCGTACGTTAACGATTCTCGCGAACGCTGCCTAAATGGTTAGAGATGTATGGTTGACTTCTACAGAAAAGTTGTAGAACTCAATAATGCCTACAAAAAAGTCCGCGATAGTATAAACCAAACATTTATATTTTAACCATTATAACCACTTTTCCATAGAATAAAAGTAATTAAAATTATTAGCCTATGTTTATTGATCATATTATCGTCAAATACTAATCCTTATCCAAATAAACTATTTATTGAGCAAGATTGTTTCAATAGCTATAAATTACTTTTTATTTTATTCCAATCGGACAATCCATTCAAAAGATATTACGAATTTAAAATTGTGAGAGAGCTTAAAAAATAAATGTCCACCCGTGCGAAGCCGGGGCGGGTCGCTAGTTATATGTATAGATGTTAATAGAATATCAGTCGGGGTCGCGGGACTTATGATTTACCGTGACCCCAGTACGGTAAAGAGCTATTGAAGGACACAGTGAATTTTAGTCAGTACGAGTCTGACAGTCCCTCCCGCTCTGCCCTGGGAGGACTCATTTGATGATTTTATCGCGTAAATAGACAACCTTCAGGAAGCTAGTCTTTTGTTCATCGTTATAATAATACAAAGACCTTGTTCCATCTTTTACTTATTTTTTCTTTTACATCTTTGCAGAATCGCCCAAGTCGCAAAGGCACTGATGGCTTTCGTGATATTCCTGTCATTCGCCCTCCAGTTCTACGTGCCCATGGAAATGATCACGCGCATCAGGAAAGGCAAGGAGTCCAGATATGAGAACTTTGTTCAGATCGTCATCAGGACAATCATGGTCACTGCGGCAGGTAAGATTAGCTATTTTTTTACCCCGAATTCATGAACCTACAAGTAGTTGATTTAGGTATTTGTGTATGTGACTTTATAATGTTCGTAAATACAACCACGATACCGGAGAAAGCCTTAGGCGAGGGTTTAAAAAAAACGACTCCAAAGTACGATTTCTTGGCCGAGTGTGATAATTTCGCAAATGGCTTTTTTGCTGGTTTGATGTATTGCAAAACTCATGTTTTGCTGATTATGACCTATATCGTATTTTGTTTTTTTCTTATATTCTATATAGCGATAGATCCTGTTATTATCTGACCATCCGTTAAAACTATTGTCCCTAAATAGAGAATTTGTCTAAAAATGTAATAACACTAAAGTTACTACGAAACAACGTTTACTAGACAACAAGAGAGCGTAGCAAAAAGTTATTTTATAAATACTGTAAAAGTTAGAGTAAACTCTTCAGCTTGCTTTTAACTTTATTATTGGGTGCATCTTGTATTAAAGACGTAGTAAAGTTTCATCGGTAATGAAAACTTATATTTGTCTAAACGAGTTACTACTCGTATTTCGAACAAACTTAAATTAACATAAATTTTACTTGCTTAACATAAATTTTACTTAAGTTTGTTCAAGCTAAATAATTGCAGTTACGAACTCGTAACTGCAATTATTTAGCTTGACGTTATTTGCTTTTGCATAAAAACGTAGCTTCTATAATCCAGTGAACACGTGCTAACTCAGCTTTCGCAGTCGACTGCTGGACATAGCCTCTCTAGTCATATACATGGCCATCTCGGGCTGCGCCTTATCACCCTTTCCTCCGTCTACCGTATCCAATATGTCCCAGCCACCTTTTTATAGTCGTCGGTCCACCTAGTTGGAGGCGTTCCGCACTACAGGGTCTCCTTGCCAGGACTTGTCTGCTCCACCTGGTTCAGTTCACCGCGACAATTATTATAATTTGAGACTTAAAGTATTAAAATACACAGGAAACAAGATGTCTTGGTCTATAATAATAGTAGCAGCTCGAGAGCAACAATACTAAATAGCTGAAAAGAATCTGTGTGTAGAGAACGGAAAACGTAAGAGGAACTCACATGGACGGCAACTAATGGATAGCTTGCCGTCCGATCAAGGTCCAGGTTTAAGATTTTAAGAAGCTGTCAGCAAACTGACGGGCCCTTATACAATCAAATACCTGCCGGTTTCGCGAGACTATCTTCAAAGGGTACCACAATCATGAAAAGCAAAGAACATGTAAAAACTCGCGATTGTTTTAAGTCTGCAAGAATCCGACAGACCCTTCCTTTCCACTCAGGGCAAGAGGTGCTCACATACACACATATTCGTATCATTCAGAACAGTCAGGTGGCAATAAAGCTTATGTTAGGGAACTGCGGGCTCGGTTTATCTCAAATTGTGCCGAACTGACCCAAACGCAATTCGGTAATGGCACTTAGCCGAATGGCATGAGTCGACCGTGTGTATTAAATACCCTGAGTTGGCTTTATTGTCCGACACGCCGTATTGAATATCCCGACCCTTGTAAGTGTACCCCAAACGTTAGATACGCTTCATAAATCTTAATTAATAACTTGTTGCTCCTTCTGAGAATAAGATTGTTTATGAAAAGTCCTCACTCAAGACAGTTTGGCAATTTTATTATCTGCTGATTGAACAAAGTCGATCACTTTTTTATAAGTTCATTCATCGTTGTTTTTATAACTTATCAGTTCCAAGATTTTGTTAGACTAAGTTCTAACTTAATAAGGTGTTCTAGGATTTTTATGGCCAAGAGCGGCCATGAAAATTTAATCATAAATTCGATGAATATTCGTTATTGTTTTCAGAACATTGCTATGTTTGGTTTAAGTATCGCTTATGTCAAAGATCTATCCAATGAAATACCACACAACGGGAGACACGTGAAAAAAATCCCCACTTCACGTGTACAGAAGTACTTATTTCGTAGATTTTCCAAAAATCTTCTTACCATGCCAACTTTGAAAATAAAGAACACAAGAAAAACTTTATATACAGAAGTCATGCGCGATTGCGCGTACAGACAGATTTAACCTTCTTTGGGATATACTAACTATAAATGCGAAAGTAAGTTTGTTTGTCTGTTTGTTACCGTTTCACGCATATTTGCATTTAACGTTGTCAGGAGACGGACTAGGGTACTTTTTATCCCAACAAAAAAAATAAAAATATCTGAGAAAAACAACAATAACGTTCCTATTATGACAATAGATGGCGCCACATATATGATCTGAATCGATTGTCAAATTCTAAATTAACGCGAGCGAAGCGGCAGGCAACGCTATACGCTAGTAAAAAGATAAAGAAGTTGTATTTAATGTTCTTTGTATGGTGTATATGATAATAGATTATTTTTTAATTTACGTTGTTTTTGATTAAAAATTACTAATTAATAACTTTCATTGTCCACAGTCGCCATCGCTGCAGCCTTCCCGAACTTGGAACTGGTCATCAGCTTCGTTGGTGCCGTCTTTTTCTCAACTCTCGGACTCCTCATTCCAGCCGTGGTAGATACCGTGTACAACTGGGATAATAGACTAGGACCCCTAAACTATGTTCTGTGGAAGAACCTATTAATTGGGATAATATCTCTGATAGCACTTTTCTCTGGAGCCTATGTTTCTATTCAAGGCATGATCGAGGACTTCGGTGGTCATAATCTCGAGGCCCATGACGTTCACGACAACGCCACGTTGACGTGATTTTGGATGTCATTTTTGATTTGTGACGTCATCAAATGTATGGAACAACTTGGTTTTTCCATCGTTCATTTGTTTTAAGTTTAATTGATATGTGATGCACTGTAAGCCAAGTTACCATTTATTTTAAGTAATTATAAATCAGGTATTTTAATTGTTACTCGCAAAATACAAATTGGAATCGTACGTTTAAAAGAATTTCAAAATTACAATATAGTAAGTTTTTAATTCAAAATTTTCAAATCTTTAATTGTGTTCAATTCCACATCTTTATATTTTTTTTCAATTTAAATACGAGAAGTCTTCATTTGTTTTCATTTTCAAATAAAACTAATAATGTATGATATTATTAAAGCAATTAATATCTTTTACAAATTATTTTGCCAGAATTAATTATATTTGTCATTAATAATCTTGTGTTTTGAATGTAGGTTGTGAAATTGTACTTCTAAGATAATTTTATTGTAAACTGAATATTTTAGTCATAATTTTACTTTACTTTTACTGTTGGAATAATTTTAAGGAAAGTAATGATTGATTATAATTGTGTAGAAAACCTAAAGAACTTTGAAACTGTATTTGAAAGCGAGCGATTTTCACAATGTCTTGAGGATAGTGAAATGCCCGTAGTGCCCTTTGGAAAAGACGGCCCTGGCCTCAATGGTTAAAATATCCTTATTGCGATTAGTTTCTATGTCTACATATTTTTATAATAATTATAAGAGTAGATACGAAAACTTTTAGTAGTTTCGAAAACAGTACAAACCGTTAATTTTAAGGTGTGTACCTTTAGTGCATAAGTATTATTAATATTTAACTTGCTTGCTTTTAATTAAAATAATGTGTACTACAAGACTCACTAGACTAGTGGATCTAGAAGAAGAGTTTTTAACAGACCTATACAGATAGCATAAGAATTGAAAAATATGAAAATGCAAGGCTATTAGAGGAGAATAGCAGATGCAACCTGCACATTTTAATGAAATTGGCTCTTCGCCAAGCTAATTGGGCTTCGATCAATAATAGTACTAACGACGACTAACTAGAAGCTATTATTGATTGTATTTGAGTCTTATATACTATGTATATAGTATATAATATATCAAGTCGTAATTTTTATCTTTGGTGGGTATTGGAAATGCGTTTTTGAATAATTTTTCAATGAACATCTGCCCAGTCTCTTAGATTTATCATATTTACATGATGAAATGATATTTGCTGCTTCGCACAACACCTCCTATCAAGCACAAATCCTTCTATCTTAGGCACTGGACACACAGAAAAGACGTAACACGCAGACTTGGCGCGGACATTTTTTCTCTAAAACGACCCTTTCATACAAAATGTGTAGAGGCGTCGCGACGCAAAACATACAGAGTCGGGTCGCGAAATCAACGCTTTTTCGTCTCCTCTGTCGGGCCTGTGCTTTACAAGCTGAAATCAAGCACAAACATTTCCAAAATTTCATTGAAATTGCATGTTAACAGATTCATAATTATATAATTATGCAAACAGAAAGTTTTAAACCGGTTTCCTGTACGTGATGTTGTATGTATGCACTCTTTGGCTGGTATGCTATACACAACCAAAGAGTTTGGTACGCAGACACAGTGAAACCTATTATAGGTAGTGATAGGTATAGGCGGAGACCTCTCGCGCCCGGCATTGGTCGAGGCCATGCTGCGGGGCGAGACGGAGTGGGAAGCGGTCGCCTCCTTCTGCGAAGCAGTCATGCTCGTGAAGGAGGAGGCGGGCCGTCTGAGGGAGAGGACAGCGTCCTCCCTCCATCCCAGCCGCAGTGGTAGACGCCCACGGCGTCGGACGTCACAGGACGATCTCCGGCCACCGTAGGCGCGGGCATGCAGTAATGGGCGACTTGCTGTCCGACCATGGACCATGCCCGGGACGACGGCGCGTTGTGTTCCACGCGCGCCTCAAAGAGTGTCATCGGCAGCATATTGACGGGGCCTGTAGAGGGCCAAAGCCTGCCGGGGTCGCGGGACTTACCCATTACCGTGACCCCGGTACGTAAAGGGCTTGTGAAGGACACCGTGGATTTTAGTCAGTACAAGTCTGACAGTCCCTCCCGCCCTGCCCTGGGTGGGAGGACTCATTTGATGATTTTACCACGCAAAAAAAAAAAAAAAAGGTAGTGATAGGCTTGAGCATTTACTTGTAAAAGAAAATTGAGCATTTTTTTTTGTATAACTATGAACCGATCCACAGAGCCAAGTACAGAGCCAAACATCGCTACGAATATTTTTACGATTTTTCTAGCGAACGCTTTAGTCGATAGTAATCATAAAATGTCATCATGAAGACGTCAGAATTGATAGTAAGCTCGGCAAAAGGCTCGTTAGAAAACTCCCTCGTTTATTGTTCTGTAATGTAACATTTGCAAGAATGCGAACACAACACTGGAGAACCGTTTAGAACTTGCTGTTTGTATACCTAACTCTTTTGTTGATTGTACATAAAAATGCATCTAAACCTTTAACAATATGTCAGATTTATGTTAGAAAATGTATTGTATTAATAAACATAGTCGTAATTATTCCTTAAGTATTACCAAGTTGTATTTTTGTAAATCAAGAACGTAATTAAGAGATCATTCATCCACTGTTGATTGTGTGTTTCTATTAACTAAATATAACATATCTATAGTAATAAGTAATTAAAATGTATATCTTGTTATTAACATTAAACGCCTATGCAAATTGGTATTTGCTAATTATCCGGTCTCTAAAGTTATTTTCTTAGAGACCTAAATTAATTCAGTGTAAGGTTGATTTACAATAATTATTATTATAATTATTTATGTAAGTATGCAGCTTTCTTTTTCGTATTATTTTATAAATATTATGAGTGTAAATATTATATTTCGTTATATGGAACATGTAGATTAAATACTAAACGATGACTTATTAAATTAAGAACTATTATTTTAATCAACCGTGTAACCCATACAAATAAAAGTTGCTTTTACTGATACTTGTTTTTTATTGCCCTATTTTTTTTTGCTTGAGAAATTAACACATGAGTCGTGCCTGTTCCCTCAGTTGTACGTTCCGGTACCATGGTAACCTGTCAAGCACAATTTACCCACTGCTGGGACACAGGCCTCCTCTTTGTGAGAGTAGGGTGAATTCCACCACATAGGAAATTCACACAAATTATGGGTAGTTAATGCACAATGTCTTCGAAGTTTTGGTTCTAAGGCATCAGGGTTTCTTCATAATGTTTTTCTTCAGCGTTTATGAGAGCATTGGTGATAAAGTAATTACATAAAATTATGTGTCTGACTGGGTTCGAAGACTCACGATCCGAAATTTCGTATTGGATACTATGTAGCTTGAGAAAAGAACAGAAATATAGGTCCAAAAGTTATTTATTTCAAAATTTTTTTTTCAAGAGATTTATAATATTTAACCTCACCAAAAGCCATCATAAAACAATATCCGTGAAACTAAGAACATAAAATTATAAACTTATTACTAATTCATTACATTACATTCCAGATTTATAAAAGCCAAGTTCACGTGAACAAACCCAGATTAATTATGAGCAAAACCCGAACGCAATCCAAATGTATCTGTTTATTTAGGTTTATTTAAAAATAAAGCACAACTGGATGTTTGAAACAATGTGTCAG
This sequence comes from Agrotis puta, assembly GCA_943136025.2. Taxonomy (NCBI): domain Eukaryota; kingdom Metazoa; phylum Arthropoda; class Insecta; order Lepidoptera; family Noctuidae; genus Agrotis; species Agrotis puta. The sequence goes on along the minus strand of OW964176.2, from coordinate 16,596,958 downwards.
TCATGATAACAATCCTTTTATTGTATAATTATCTGCGAAAGTGGTTTGTAATTAACACAAAAGCTTTTAATAAATAAAATGTAATTTATTTGATATTTACTTTAGATAAATGCTCAGTAATCGTTTGACTTTTAATTTAAATTGTTTCTCTAGCTCTTTTGTAGTGTAATCTATTAGAGCAGCCCAGTGGTATCAACCCCAACTTACGAGTTGTTGGTCGTGAATCGAAGTCCGCCATCGTTCGTAATTTTGATGCATAAATGTAATAAGCATAAGTGGTTTGAACCACTAGATGTATCAAAAAAAATATTCTATTCTATCAGTATATTATATCTATACTACTAAGCTTAGACATACTAAATACGTACGTCACTTCTAGGTATCAGTTTTCGCCTCCACTCCCGAGTTTTGATGCTTCAACGTAGGTATATCTTTGTCAACCAATTTCAGCAAACTTTCGTTAAATGTCGCGGGACGCTCTGATCCGGTAACCGTAAACTTAGAACGTAAAGGGCTATTGAAGGAGCACCGTGGATTTTAGTCAGTACGAGTCTGACAGTCCCTCCCACCCCTCTCTGGTTAGGAGGACTCATTCGATGATTTTACCACGATAAAAAAAGAAAGCTTTCGGAAATCCGTTTACAAGAACGAGTTTAAGAACAGTCGTAGAAGAAGTCTTCTACTACTTTGGTAAACTAGAACTTACATTAAAACATCAAAAAAAAAAACTATTCAGACTTTGTAGCATCTCTTTAATTAAAAACAGGACTACCGGACTCACCAAAAAAAACAAAAGAAAATACTGCGATAAAATCGCTGTCCGCACATCAAAGAACGCCGCAAACATCACAGAACATTGCATTTCCCCGCGCATGCGTTCTACAATTTCCAAAGTTTTCATTCATCAGTTCAGTCTATCGAAAGCTACCGTGGCAACCACCTGCTCGTCTTCTGCAAAAGTTCACGTAACTTTCGAACTTTTCCCTTCAGTACTGAAAAAAAAATGGCAGTGTTCAGTGTAAACTAAGTTTAGTGCTAAATAAACGATGTGTGTGTGTGAGATAAATGAGTGTCATAGTTCTAGTGTTTAAGTGAAGTTATGGATTTAAAAACGTTTCTTCCTAAATTATTTACGAGTTTGTGCTTAAATTCGGATTGAGCTTATCGAAGTAAGTTTGTGTGTATTTATATTTAGTGTTTTTATTAAATTAAGTGTTGATTCTTTTTTTTTGTAAGATGTAAATGAAAACCAGTTATTATTCTTTAGGAAAATATTTTCAGTTTAAGGAATTGCGGAAAGTAATTAAAAATTGTCAAAAAATAACTTACGTCACTTTTTACACAAAAACACATAAAGTAAATTAACTTAATTACAGATGCATTTCTCAATAAACAAAAACATTACAATTGAAATTTCTGTAAAATTGAATTAAAATACATAACACCACAAATCACAATTAATGAATGAAATGGGTGGTAAAAAAAATATACGCACAAATACGCACAAAAAAAAATACAACATAAATGGAACACCATCGATAATATAAAAGCTTTCAACTTAATAAAGTGAGTAAAAACGCTTATAAACTGCCATAAACATGTAACTTTTATGAAATGAAAAATAAAAGTATTTATTAAATATAAAAAAATGCTAAACATTTTCATATTTTTCACAAGATTAAACTGTAACCAAACTGTCCTTTCGCACTATATCTTATAGACGTTAAATGGAAGTTTAAGAAGTTTTTTACGAATTCTTTATTATGTGGTCTCAAAACAAAGACATGAGTTGCATATTACTATTATATCAACATTTATTTAACGCATTATTTTGTTCAATAGTGATTTACATGTCAGCATAAAACATGTATAATCGAAATATGTGTTACAAGTTCTTATGTAGAGCTACGTAACGAAATAATGGAACGTTCAAACTGAAAGTGGCAATTAGGCACAAAGATGAAGCCTAGATTTTCTGCAAAGCGTTGGCTGTATTTTAAACTTCCCATTTTCTGCTTGTTAGCTGCCATGTGGCGTCGTTGTGTGAAGAGGCTTTCAGATCTATCTTTTTTTATACTTACCTTTTTTAATGCACTCATAATTTACTTACTTTCTTACTTTTTTTTTGTCGCGTTATCTTTTTTTTTTAAACCTAGACCAGGGGCCCTTTCTAGATTTGTGTTTAGAGTGCTACTTATCACTATCTTTTTTTTACGTGGTAAAATCCGTCCTCCCACCCAGGGCAGAGCGGGAGGGACTATCAGACTCGTACTGACTAAAATCCACGGTGTCCTTCAATAGCACTTTACGTTCCGGGGTCACGGTAATTCGTACAGTCCCGCGCCCAGACCGGAGGCCCTAGCATGACTTTTCACGTTTATGTGACGGTAAATTTGAGGTTAATTTGATGGAAACAATTAGTTCCTTGTTCGTACACTAAAGCCGCTTTTCAATTTTCTAGTAAATACTTTAGTACGCTGTAAATAAAATACAGAAACGTTGTAATAAAGGCTCTGATGTCAAAGTATAGCCGCCTTTATGAACCACACAGGAATTTAATATGGCTTCAGACTTAAATTGATGATACAAGTCTAAGTTTTCTCATGATATTTTCTTTATCCAATGTCAGCGATGTTCAAGGTAAACTTGAAGGTTCATATTTATTGAATAAGACATATTGGTACATGACAGATTTGAACACACAACCTCGTGCATTAAAAGGGGCACAGTACATAAATCCTTCTTATATAAATTGGTCCAATAGTGGAGGAGGAAATAGACGAGGGCCAAATCTCAAAATATGGCAATAGATTCCACAAAAAAATAATTTCCAAACGTCTCGCCACTCGCATTTACTCTTAATGAACTGAAAAAATGAGGGGAGGGTATTAGAAAAAGGTTCAGTTTTAACTGGTTTCACAAGAGATCGAAATTTTATAATTATAAAGTCTTTGTCAAACAGACAGGCGTGGCGAATGCGAAGCGAGGCGTTTTTATTTGTAATGTATGGAATTGTTTGAATCCAGTCACATAGAAAAGCGAAAGCGATCCGGAAACGATTCGGAAGCGAAGACGTGGCAACGGCGTGTTTGCTCTGTTTGACGTCGTTCATAAAAATCCAGCTAATACAACTGCCACCCCTCGGTTCGCTGCACCCAGTTTGACGCCTCGTATCGGTTAGTTATCGCTTCGGTCTCGGTCCCGTTCGCTATCGCCTGTCTGTTTGACAAAGGCTTAAGTGTCAATTTTCACATCCAGACGACGCGCGGCGTCTTTTGCACAGCGTCACTAAAATTATTAAGTATTTTCCAGTATTTTTAATGTTCATCATTAAAAAAATGGCAAATATTTTGCCGAAATCTATGTTATTAACCGACTTCATTTAAGATAAATTGTTGAAACCAAATTAAAGTTATTGTAATATATTTCTGTGTGTTATTTTAATTTTAAATCGCGCTGTAATTTATTGGCTGTATAAAAAGTTAGAACAAGGTTTAATGGAAATGTCAAAAAATACCTAGTTTTTTAAATTAAGCTAACTGTCAGTTGAAAACGATTCTCCCTAGGGCTGCAATGCATAACTTTCAAACCGCTTATCAGGCATGTAATAACCTACTTTCAGAGTATGAGTAATGAAAAGTATGACATAAAAATGGAGGCCAAGTAGTGAGTGATTCCAGGTTGAAATGATGATTATGAAGAATGAACCTGGTGTGATGGATGGATGATAACGTGATGAGGAGGGATGGCACTCATGTGACTATAAAAGTGATGGGTTTGAATTTTGATAGATGGAGAGGAAGAGGAACGCCGAAGAAAAGGATTGATATGAATATGATAGGAGTAAAATTAAATGATGCTTGATGTCTGACAGCAGAGAATGGAAAAAGAAATCAATTAAAATTAGATAAGGGGAGGAAGGATATGATGATGATCCTCACAGTAGCATGTATAAGTATATCTACTAAAAATAAAGAACGAAAGCCAACGTTCGTGTTTCAAATTTAAAATATTATACAAATACGAATTCACTTTGCACAATATTGGTTCTACCGATTCTGTTTGTTTTCTCAAATGGTTCTGAAATAATATTGGGTAGTGTTTTTTTCTTCATAAAAAAATGTTTCAGTAGTTTTTAAATTATGAGTTTTTTTTTGCCTTTTGCTATGTGGATGATAATAATATTCGTAACTTACCTACGCATACATTTTCGTGAGCGTGTAAGAAAATTATATGTATGAAAAGAATTTCCGTTGTATTTCCGAACTATACTCTGAATCATGCAGGCATCACGTGAAAACTAACGGTTCGATTTCGATGAAAATTGGTATAATTATACCTTATTATCCTGGGCATAAAATGGGATACTTTTTATCCTGGAAAAATACGTAGAAAAAATCTTATTTTTCAGTTACTATAGAACGCGAGCTCAACAGCAGTAGCTCAATAGAGGGATCTCCTTAATTATTATAGGCTTAGCCGTATTTGGGTCCAATAGATATTTATAAGATGTCATTGTCAGAGTTACTCAAAATGGAGAAATAAATCATCCACGCGAAGACCGACATCCGCGCGGACGGAGTCGTGGACGGAAGCTAGTTAAGGTAATAAAAAAGTAACTCAAGTTTTGAAAGAAAGTTTGCCATAGGTAATGCCAAGGTACATTTACCTTAACAGTGCGAATTTCCTCAAGGAGCGTCAGCATAGTGACGGGGCCTGTAGAGGGCCAAAGCCTGCCGGGGTCGCGGGACTCACGAATTATGTGACCCCGGTACGTAAAGGGCTATTGAAGGACACCGTGGATTTTAGTCAGTACGAGCCTGACAGTCCCTCCCGCCCTCCCTGGGTGGGAGGAAAAAAAAACTGCGAATTTACTCAAAATTACACTTGAAAACTTAGCACTTTCTTTTGATCATTCTTTAACGTTTAAATACACACCAAAAGTAGTTTGTGAAAAAGTGCATTTAAAAAAAAACAACTTATACTAGTCTTAACTAGCATAAGGTGTTTTTATTTTAAATGCACTTTTTCAAGAAAAAAAAAATTCTTTGTTGTGTGTTTTCTTTAGATAGAAATACCCTGTTTCAAATTTAAAAAAATAAAACTAAGACATCATAATAATTATAATCTACCTTATTAAAAAAGGTTTCGAGCTTTCAAAGTGATCACAAACGCAATATTACTGTAGAAAATATTGCCAAGGTTTTTAATTAAGAAGTAGACCGTCCGTGTTTGTTGTAGACAATAAACAGTGTTCTATCTATCTATGGACGTGAAGAAGTACTTCATATAATTGTGTTATTGTAAACAATATATTGTCACCTAGTGTACAAGAAGACTTGTGGGTAGTAAATGTAGGTAGGTCAGGTTTCATTTCATTAGTGAGAACTAATGAAATGAAACCTGACCTACCTACATTTACTACCTAGATACCTAATACCACCTATACCCTACTACCTAGATTCTCATCTACGTGCTGCTACTAGAACTGCTAAAGAGTATTTATATTTTTTTCGATTGTTAGGATTTAAATCCCAAAGTTTCAGTACTTTTAGTTTGCACGCTTCATACAAAAATATCAAGAAACAAAAAAGCTAAAATTCAGGAGGGGTTGGTTTCCGAACCCACATGTGCTGTAATTTTCTTGAAAGAATTGAGTAAGCTACCTCCCCTTTTAGTTTGTACAGATATGCCTAAAGAGTGTATGTCCCCATTATACCTCGCGTCCCCGTCTTATACACTGTTCCCCTATAAACATCCAAACTTACGTATTTGTAATATCAGTTTGAGTAGTTAGATAACTTGCACAGTTAACGATGATCTGTTTATTTATTTATCGAATGTTTTATTTTTATAGAGCGTAGCGCAGAATTAATGCTTTAAGCGCGGTTTTGCATTTATTTAAAATACATTTCATGGATGATCTATTTAACCATTCCAAAAATTCGAGCTCATCAGAATGATTAAGTATTTCAGAGCTCGTTCTTCAATGAAAATCGTATTCGAATCGAAAAACCTCTATCAGTCAAATCGACTAGAAAATTGGAACACATAATTATTATCCCTCGCTATTTTAAGCCTGAAATGAATCAGTCTTATGTGGTTGTTTGTGAAATGCACGTGAGTTTAATGAAATGCTATAATTATGTTTTTTTTTTTTTTTTTGCGTGGTAAAATCATCAAATGAGTCCTCCCACCCAGGGCAGGGCGGGAGGGACTGTCAGACTTGTACTGACTAAAATCCACGGTGTCCTTCACTAGCCCTTTACGTACCGGGGTCACGGTAATCCCTTGGTCCCGCGACCCCGGCAGGCTTTGGCCCTCTACAGGCCCCGTCAATATGCTGACACTCTTTGAGGCGCGCGTGGAACACAACGCGCCGTCGACCCGGGCATGGTCCATGGTCGGACAGCAAGTCGCCCATTACTCGCTGCCCGCATGCCCGCGCCTACGGTGGCCGGAGATCGTCCTGCGACGTCCGACGCCGTGGGCGTCTACCACTGCGGCTGGGGTGGAGGGAGGACGCTGTCCTCTCCCTCAGGCGGCCCGCCTCCTCTTTCACGAGCATTACTGCTTCGCAGAAGGAGGCGACCGCCTCCCACTCCGTCTCGCCCCGCAGCATGGCCTCGACCAATGCCGGGCGCGAGAGGTCTCCGCCTATCGCCGTCGTGAGGACACGGCGGTGCTCTGCCCAAGTGGGGCAGTCCTGCACCGTATGCTCCACCGTGTCCTCCAGACGATCCTCGCAGTGGTGACACCCAGGCGTTTCTTCCCTCCCTATCAGACACAGGAACCTCCCGAAACTTCCGTGTCCGGTGAGGACCTGCGTCATGCGGTAGGTAAGGACGCCGTGACGCCTATCCAGCCACTCCTCAAAGAGGGGTCTTACCGCCGCGATTGCGGCGTGCCCGGACCTCGGTTGCGACAATCGCTCCCTCCATACTGCTCTGAGATCACGCCGGAGCTCTTCCCGCCGCGCCTTGACTTGTCGAGGCAGCGGGGATTCACCCCGACGCTGCGCCTCCACGCGCCATTCATAGACGCGCTGGAGGGCAGTCGCCTCCAGATCCCAGGGCAGCAATCCCGCTAGGAGGTTGGCTGATTCGCCGGCGATCGTGCGGTATCCCCGGATCATCCGGATAGCCATGACCCTCTGGCATGCGACCAGCTTGAGTGGTCGCGTCCGGATGCTTAGGGCCCACACGGGAGCCCCGTAGAGGGCCATGGACCGCACGGCTATAATTATGTTAGGAAAACAATTGGGTACTAAATTTGATAAACTTTGATAATAAACGCACGGCCTGATACCTACAATCTTGGAGTCTTTAAGTTAAAAGTGACAAGATTTCTTCAATCAATCAATCAGTTTATTTGTGAAACATAGGTGTTTACATAGGTGTTTACATAAATAGGGCATGCTATGTTTTGTCATAGTTAAGACATACAAATTTATGAGGGACCCATTAGGACTACCACTAGTTACTTCTAGGCAAGCGTGCTTCACCAGCGACAAAATCATAGCTTAACATCAGATAAGTAGAGGTCAAACGCGAGCGTAGCGCGAAATAAAAAAAAAGGACATCGATTATCCGGAGTCGTATCCCCGTGGAAACATAATAATCGAGAAACACGTGGACAAAGCCGTTCACCTCAACAGTTATTATGTAACGCACCCACGCTTTTTTTATAACGTGGTAAAATCATCAATTGAGTCCTCCCACCCAGGGCAGAGCGGGAGGGACTGACAGACTCGTACTGACTGAAATCCACGGTGTCCTTCAATTGCCCTTTACGTTCCATGGTCACGGTAATTCGTGAGTCCCGCGACCAACTGGAAGAAATTCCTTAATTGATCATTAAAAGAATAACACACACACTCACACAGCCCCTCAGAATACTTACTATTTGTAACAACAAAAAAGCTTCTAACATATTTGAAACAGCCCTTTCAGACTAGGTCCATTCAGTAAATAAAATAGAAGCGAAATAAATAAAAGTAAAGTAACACAACTTTGGTATATAAAAGCCGCTACTTAGCCGGTTATTGGCAAAAACCGAAATCTTGAAAGGCAAAGGGCACAGCTAATGATTACAAATGGTGGTCGGTGACGTTAACCTGTTTGGGGCGTGTCTTAGCAGTTAGTCTTGGGATCAAGGATTAAGGGCCAGAAAGGAGAAAATAACTTTTTATTGATTGTAGAGACTTTTTGGATAGTTATTTTCTTTGCTATACTATAAATATTGAAACGCTAGGATATTTCTAATAGAAGTAGGATCATCATCAATGGCAGCATCAGCTAACATAGTTAGGTATAGCTTATTTCCAAACAGGTAAGGAGATTATATCGTATTTCAGTCTATGCAACTGAAAATCTGTATGTAACATGAAGCGCCCTGTTCCCCCGTTCAAAGACTTTCATCTGACGACGGAAATCAGTACACTCGGCCAAATCAATAAGTAAAAAAATATTAGTTACTTGAAATGCTACCTATATTTAACCCTTGCTAATTTCTAACAGTAAAGATGAAAATAGCTGCTATAAATGTTATAATGTTGGCTCTGCAACATGGGAAGAAAACTGACACAACCATCGTATAGATGGCGCTGAGTGTCACTTTCACTTAACTTCTAGCTCTCTCCTGAAAACTTTGCCGTTAGATGGCGCTAAGTGTATCGTATTGTAGATGCAGTAATTTTAACTTTGACAAAATAATAATCTCATCCCATGTTCCACTTTCCATTTTTTTAAATGTTGCTCCACACTAGGAATTGCTCCTGTATCGTGGGTGCGTTTACAAACATAGTAATATGTTTATTCTCACTCACATAAACAAACACTCATACACAAAAAAATCTTCCAGCTTCATAGAATGTATGTTATTTAAAATTTAATAGGGTATAAATCTCCTTAATGATGCATGGGCTTTATAGTTGTATTATAGTTTGTATAAATGTTCATAAACACATAGCACGAGGGCTGGTTCGAAGCGATCCGGGAAAAGGGTTTAAGGAGTTAGGGAAGGTATATGCCCCACCAGAGGGCCAGCACAGGCTAAGGAAAAAAAAAAACGACGGGTTGCACTCTGGGAGTGCCGGCAGAAGTGAAAACTTGAATAGTAATTGTTGGAAATATCTTGTGAACAGATTTTAGTAAAACTCGCAAAAATGGTTGACTTTTTATTTCAATAATTTTCCAATGTGACGTACATCTTTTATAAACAATGTTACCTAGCAACGAATGTATCCAGCATACAAACTTCTTTAAAAGTAATAAAGTCACACGAACATTCACGCAAGCGCCCTGCGCCGTCCTACGCTTTTTCGGTCAGGGTCACGTGTCCTGACGCGAGTTTAAGATTTTATACCCATTACAGAAAAGTGCTCAACGCCGCTAAAGAAGTTTTCACTTCAAAAAAAAGAGTCTACTAAATTAATGCTCAAATTACACAGTTAATATCGTCCGTGACTTTAAACCTATGTTAAAGATGATTTAGTACGTAAGCGTAAGAAACGAAAATTAAGCAAACGCTCTAAATTATTTTTCTCCGGATATTAAATACTAGCGGCACGTCCCGGCTTCCCGGGTGGACTTATCTTTTCTAGTAATAAATATAGCCTAAGTATGTGACTCATGACGGGGCCCCCTTCTAGAGAGCCAAAGTCTACTGGGGTCGCGGGACTTACGAATTATCGTGACCCCGGAACGTAAAGGGCTATTGAAGGACACCGTGAATTTACTCCCGCTCTGCCCTGGGATTATTTGAAGATTTTACCACGTTAAAAAAAAAGTATGTGACTCAACGTGAATGTAACTTTCTAATGGTGAGAACATTTTTGAAACCGGCACAGTTAGTAGTTTTTAGTTTATTCGTAACACACAAAATACAAATCTATTCTCTTTATATTATTAGAGTAAATGGTCCTCGTTATTAAAAAAAAAACTCGTTCAATTTAAAGCCACGATTCCCAGAGAAAGCAGAAAATTGGGATATTAAATTGCTACCGTTTTTTCTAAAATTATCATCATCATTCTGATTTATTGCTAGTTTTCTTCTCCTATTCTCCCCTGTTAGACGTCACAGCATAATTGAGGTACTCCTTTTTTCGTTTATCATTCCTCTCACAATCCATTTATATTTTCTTTGGCCTTCCTCTTCAAACTAGACTAAAAACCACTCATTGGGCCATCGCTGGGTCTGCCATACTGTATTAGACAGTCCCGCTATCGTATAATCCACCGACCTCACAGTCCCGCGGTCTCACAGTCCCGCTACCCAATAAATCATTGCCAGACTTCGCCAAATCATAATGACTTGAAGATTATTCTAGCACCCCTTAGAGAGCAATGGTGGCCCTGTAGTATTGGCCCTGACTTTACGTCGTGGGTTCGACCCAGCCAGCCGCATTACTTTGTGTATTTTTTTTCATCGACACTGCTCCTAAAACATGAAGAAAAACATCGTGAAGAAACGCGCATATCCTAGAACCAAAAATTCGAAAATATGTAACATGGTACCAACCCGCACTGGGCCCACAGAAATCTATAACGCTTTATTTATGCTATATTTTAAAGTTGAAGCATAGTCTCTTAGGCAGAAATCGAAGAATGCCATCTGCTACGATTCTTGCATACCCCTATCACCTCCGGGCACGCCGCAATCGCGGCGGTAAGACCCCTCCTTGAGGAGTGGCTGGATAGGCGTCACGGCGTCCTTACCTACCGCATGACGCAGGTCCTCACCGGACACGGATGTTCCGGGAGGTTCCTGTGTCTGATAAGGAGGAAGGAAACGCCTGGGTGTCACCACTGCGAAGATCGTCCGGAGGACACGGTGGAGCATACGGTGCAGGACTGCCCCACTTGGGCAGAGCACCGCCGTGTCCTCACGACGGCGATTGGCGGAGACCTCTCGCGCCCGGCATTGGTCGAGGCCATGCTGCGGGGCGAGACGGAGTGGGAAGCGGTCGCCTCCTTCTGCGAAGCAGTCATGCTCGCGAAGGAGGAGGCGAGCCGCGTGAGGGGGAGGACAGCGACCTCCCTCCACCCCAGCCGCAGTGGTGGACGCCCACGGCGTCGGACGTCGCCAGACGATCTCCGGCCACCGTAGGCGCGGGCATGCGGGCGGCGAGTAATGGGTGACTCGCTGTCCGACCATGGACCATGCCCGGGTCGACGGCGCGTTGTGTTCCACGCGCGCCTCAAGGAGTGTCAGCATAGTGACGGGGCCTGTAGAGGGCCAAAGCCTGCTGGGGTCGCGGGACCAAGGGATTACCGTGACCCTAGTACGTAAAGGGCTAGTGAAGGACACCGTGGATTTTAGTCAGTACAAGTCTGACAGTCCCTGCCGCCCTGCCCTGGGTGGGAGGACTCATTTGATGATTTTACCACGATAAAAAAAAAACCCCTTTCACCTCGTCCACCAGCAGTTACGGCCTGTAACTTTGCCGCCGTAATGCCTTTGTCAAACAGACAGGCGAAAGCGAAGCGTTTCCGAAGCGAGACGTCTGATAGTTCTGTCACGCTATCGGATCGCTTTCGGTTTTCTATGTGACTGGATTCAAACAATTCCATACATTACAAATAAAAACGTCACGCTTCGCATTCGCAACGGCTGTCTGTTTAACAAAGGCTTAAATGTTGAAATAGCGCGTGAATGAATAGAAATGTTTGAAATGCCGCCAGTAGCGAATTCGCGTACTCATGAAGTAATTAATGTCTAAGACCATTTGTACACTCGGCGACGTTAGTCTCCGATACCTGGTATCCATTGACGCGTGCCTGAGACGAACCGTACGTACGAACCTCTTTGGATTTTTATTGCGATAGTCGCCTGGATACCAAAGTCGTAAGGTATCAGAGACTTGCCGCACCTTATGTACCCACCGTACATGAGGTGACAGGCGACTATCGCAATACAAAGCACCGCACACCGCTTAGGCTAAGTCGTGAACGCAGTTTTTGACGACCGTCCGTTTTGCGACCAACGTCCGCCGTCATACATCTGGTCATGTAAGCACTCCGTTTCCGAGTAATGAGAATTTTTGTAATCTGATTTCGACATCCAGGCTCCAATATTTGTTCTGTCTCGAGGCCATGAATAAATAAAGTTTTATTTAACTTTATTATTAACGCGTTACTTGCCCCGGGAGTTTCGTTTATTATTTGTTTGGGCCCAAACGATTATGCTCACTAAGCATCGTATCTCCTATTTTATACATTTTATCCAATCTATACATATAATAAATCTGTGGAAAGGTCAATTCTGTACATGGAAAATATTGAAAAAATCAATAGCGGGGAGTGTTGCTGGATCGATACCCAACCCAAATATATGATTAAAAAAATTTTTGTCTGTCTGTCTGTCTGTCTGTCTGTCTGTGCAGGCATCACGTGAAAACTAACGGTTCGATTTCGATGAAACTTGGTGTAATTATACCTTATTATCCTGGGCATAAAATGGGATACTTTTTATCCTGGAAAAATACGTAGAAAAATAATCTTATTTTTCAGTTTTATTCATAGACGTTGTTCTATAGAACCGCGAATCTCCTTAATTATTATAGGCTTAGCCGTATTTGGGTCCAATAGATATTTATAAGATGTCATTGTCAGAGTTACTCAAAATGGAGAAATAAACCATCCACGCGAAGACCGACATCCGGCGGAGTCGCGGGCGGAAGCTAGTATTTAATAAAACTCTAAGTCCTCTCGCCAAGAGAGGAACAGAACTGTTACGACTTGATTGGCTCAAAAGCAACCTTCAGTTGTCCATTGTATTACCGAGACCACGGCAGGCATTTGTGCCCTCTTTGCTTTCTGCGCACATTGATTCGGGCCTGGTATTTGCAGGCGTTAGATAGGATCTGGGACACACGCAAACTGTAACTGTTTTTTAATGTTTTTTTTTTTTTACGGGAGTCTAGGAATTTCTTCCTGTGCCGTGGGTGCGTTTACAAACATAGAAACCCACATAAACAAGACCCGGAACAACTACTTGCAGATCATAGAAATATTTGTTCCGTGCGGGGATCGAACCCGCGACACGTTGCGCAACAGTCGATCGCTCAGTCACTGCGCCAACCGTGTCGTCATTATCAAATTATCTGCATCAAGTCCGTGACAATTTATTCTGAAATTATAAAAGTAATCAATCAATAATTTAATAAACACTGTGTTATTAGGATTTTCAATAACGTAATTTTATCTAAAGAAACCCGAAAGGAAGGAAAGAGACAAAACAATTATTCCAAATAGGCTATCAGAAGGCATTTGTGAAATTAAAAGTTTAGAAAAATTGTTTAGAAGGTAATAAAATTGTTTCTTATCGCCAGGCAGGCAATATTTTGTTAATGGCAATTGAACTGGCCTTATTACGTGAGACTTAAACATTAGGGATCGGTAAAATATATCCTTCGAGGATTAGAGGAATTAATTTATGCTTCGTGAATAGAAACTTACTAAAAGAAAGCAAGATAATTATACTTTACAAGACAGGTATAAAATATACGAATAGCTATTGAATAGCTTAATTAAAGTCTGCTGGGAAATTGCAAGGCATATCACGATAACATACAAAATAATAATTTAGATACAAAGGAAATCATTAAGTTGAAATTGAATGAGTAGACTTTTTTTCCCACCCAGGGCAGGGCGGGAGGGACTGTCAGACTCGTACTGACTAAAATACTTAAATCCACGGTGTCCTTCATTAGCCCTTTACGTACCGGGGTCACGGTTATTCGTAAGTCCCGCGACCCCGGCAGACTTTGGCCCTCTAGAGAGCCCCCGTCATTTCGCTGACACTCTTTGAGGCGCGCGTGGAACACAACGCGCCGTCGACCCGGGCATGGTCCATGGTCGGACAGCGAATCGCCCTGAAACAAAGAGCCATACTTAGTCAGAAAACTTCACAGACACAGTACAGACGCCAGCAGGTCAACCTAGCCGAATCTGTAAAATTTTACCAATCTAACATTACCATTCCACTATTAATTATGTTGAAATTCTAGTAATGAAATTTGACAGATTGAGGTAGGTTGATGTGCTGGTGTCTGTTCTATGCGCCGCACCGAACACGTAACCCGTGGTCTGAGTCTTAGCAACAGACGTTTTGACAATGAGCCTGAACTAAGAATGAATGACACTACAATTTGACAGATAGCTCAATAGAGTCAGTTTCAAATTATAATGCGATGTCTTTACACAAACACTAGCGCCGCGTTAAAATGACTTCAGTCGTAGCTGTATTACCCGTCCGAAAATTGATTTTGATGTTAATTACGTTCATTCATACAGATATATGGATACAGTCCATTCCCGTGTTTTGTTGACGGACTTAGAAAGTAGACACCCTGATATTTCACACAAAATCGGACGCGCTGTGTGAAGCCAACTTTTAAGTTGTAATACAGCAAGAACAAAATAGTGAAAAACTCGGTGCCAATTTTTACGTTGATTGCATATGAGTTCAATTTTAATTATCAGCGAATTAGTTAAAACCAAATCTAACTTTTTGAGTTCGTCCGCTGTGGCGTAAATACTCAGTTGATTATTTAGTTCGGTTTAAAAAATAGTTGTCTCTTTTTATTTTTTTTTCAGTATTTCATCAAAGTAAGTACTAGTTCCACAATTTGCAGTTTGGAATTGAAACTGTGAAATTCCTTTGAATAACCGTACAAAACCAAATCTAGCGAGTCTACAATCCCATCCCTTACCATTTATAGAGGAAAAAAAAAAAAAAAAAAAAAAAAAAAAAAAAAAAAAAAAAAAAAGTGGCAACACCGCCCGAGTAGCATGTCAAATTTTTGCTCCGTATTTTATAATTAAATTAAATTAGTAATTAGGCTGTAATCAACTATATTTTAATGTGTAATCGTATTGTTATTGTGTAAATACGCAGGAATATTGATTTCCAAATAATTGGACCAGTTTAAAAAGTTTTCGGTACCTAACAGAGTTGCCGGTAACCTAAAACAATCAGCTGACGCACTTACTACGGATCTAAAACGGGGAGTATTGTTCACTTTTAACTATAAATTGCACACATTTCTTTACTATATTCTTACACGCAAAATCCAAATCTTTAGAATATTTTTTTTTTTTTTGCTAATTTTGCACTCCATTGTTGGTTGCAAAATCATTTGTTTACATCTCACACAACTATTTGAAGATTGATTGATTAACTTTTTAGCAATACATAGCTAATAAATATCTAAATAAACCTTTTATGATAATTAGTAAGCATTATTGTCTTTATGTTATTACTATTTTATTAATAAACCAAGTTTTTTTTTTTAGTCTTAGAAAGTACCCACCATAAATAAAAAAAAAAGTTATCAAGTCAATAATTGAATTTCCAATTTGTATTGATAACATATTTGGATTCTAATAAATCAGCCTACCTTATTTCAATCCTTTACTTAGCACTTTTTCACACTTTCCCTTGTTTAAAATTTTAATTTTCCCCCCTTTTATCACTATTTTTTTTTTTTTCTCCATTGATTTATTCTGTTCTCACCCTTTCTTTATTTCTCACTTTCAGTAACCAATCCAATAACCATGCCTGTGATGACCCGTAAGGCTGCTGCTCAGGATATGGAGCTAAAGTTGAGAACAGCTCTCCATGAGCTAAAGGAATCAAATCTCAAAGTCCAACAACTGTTACAAGAGAGAGAAGAGAGTGAGGTGGAGATCGTTAAGGTTAATACCAAAAACTCAAGCCTAAAACGGGAGTTAGTTGATCTACATCAGCAATTCTTGGACGTTGTTGATGAACGGGATCAACTGCGGATGGTCATGGATGGGTTCAAAAATTGCACTAATTTGTATGAGGAGGCTTTATGTAAGGTTAGGGACCTAGAAAATGAACTTATTTATGCTAATAGTTTGATTTTAAAGTTACAAAAAGAAAAAGAAAGTTCTCAAATGAATCAAACAAATAACTTATACAATGAAATATTAAATAGTAATTGTAACCCCTCTTCCTTAATAACTATAGATCTGACTGAAGATTCTTTATTGAAACATAATTATAATGTAAGTAATAGAAAAATTAAGAAATATGCTAAATTAAATAGAATTATTAAAAAATGTCACCAATTTAAGAAAGAACACAAACAGTTTTCTAAATATATTCCATTGAGGAAAGAACGTGTTGATTTACTAAATAAATTAAATAATTATCAAATAAAATTAGAAGACAGTATTAAAATCTATGAAATAGATACTCAGCATTTGCAGTCTGAAATTCAGGTACTACAGGACTCACTTAGTTCCCTATCCAATAAGTATGTGACCTCTCAGAATCAAATCAGGGAACATATTCTTGCTGCAAATGAATTAGTAAGGTGTAAATGTAACTGTCAGACAGTTCCCAGCCGTGACTCTATCCAGCCTGAGGTAACGGAGGACCCGTCCCAGTCTGAGAATTCACTGCTGGAGTGTAATGATCAATCACAGGTGGCACAGTCTGCGATATTTATCAATCATGAATGTTCTTACTCAGTCATGTTCTCGGATAGGATAGGAAGAGGTGTAGGTAAATTATTGAGTAATAATTTGAGCCATTCCAGTCAGAATTATTGTATGCCGGGGTCAACATTCAAACAGATAATGGCAACAATAACCAAACATGTCTATAACTGTAACACAGACTTAACTATATTTGTGGGTAATAGTAAAAAAATTAGAAAAGCAGACCTTACTAACAGTGTGGATGAATTGTTAAAGTTGAATTGCCGTAAAATAATATTGTGTGCTTTCCCTTACTTTGAGAGTTTGTCAAAAAGTCAGAACAATTATATTCACATGCTGAATAAGCATATTTATTTCCTTGTTAGTCACTATAGTGACAAACTAAGCTTTTTTGATACCAATAGTTTTATAGATAAACTTAGGTCAACACGAGATACAGTGTATCTGCCTTTTGTATATAGACACAAAATAGCTAGGCTATTAGGTTTTTATATTTACACAGACATAAATAGTATGTCTAAGTTTAGTAGTAGTATAATTAACACCGAAAATATTAGTAATGATACTAGTATTAGGGTGGTGACCACTGACTTTAGCAGTAGTGTTAATAGTGGATTTTTTTCTTTAAACTAGTTAGTAAGACAACAGAGGTTTTATTCAACAACAAGGTACCTTCTTGCTCTGAAATATATACGTGCAATAAAGGGGCTAAGCAGAATTCCTTGACAATATTCCATCAAAATATTCAAGGTTTCTCTTCAAAGCAACTAGAAATTGAATTGTTTTTAGAAAGGACAATGTACGATATTGTTTGCTTCACTGAACATTGGTTGAAAGACTATGAAATGATAATTTATTACGAAAACTACAATGTGTGCAGTTGTTATAATCGAAAATCTAAGATGCGTGGGGGTTCACTAATCTTAGTTAAAAATTGTTTAAAAGCTAAGTCTCGTAAGGACATAGTTGATCTATCGGTAGAACATAGCGTAGAATTGTCTTGTGTTGAGCTAGATAAGCATGTAATAGTGTGCGTTTACCGACCCCCTAATTATCAAAACTACTCTATATTTGAGTCAGTAATGGAAGATGTTTTGGCGAAACTTGGAACTTGTAAAAAAACAATAATTATCTGTGGTGACTTTAATGTTAATATTTTAGAAAATAATGTATATAGCAGTAGGTTTTTAAATCTCTTTAAATCATTTAATTTGTCGAATGTGTTTTATGAACCAACCCGAATTACTTTAAATACTGCCACATGTATTGATAATGTTTTTTGCGATTGCGAATGCTTAGATAAATCTATTGTAAATTACCTTCCTTCGGATCACAGCGGTCAAACGGTTACTTTCGAGTCCAATATACAATTAGAAAAAGTTCAAATACAAACTAGACAAATAACTCCCAGCAACTTAGATAGATTTAATAATAACCTAATTAATGGATTAAATATTTCAGACCATATTTTTAGTTTAAACAATGTAAACAAATTGTATGAAGACTTTTTTTCAGTAGTTCGTGCCACATTCAATAATACTTTAAAAATTAAAATGAAAACGACTGGCCCAAAGTTTATTTTTAGTGACTGGGCAACGCAGGGTATTAGAAAAAGTAGGGAACGATTGTTTGAGCTGTACGGCCTTAAGCCTTTTATTAACTCAGAAACATTTAACAGATATGTTGCTACTTACTCCAAAATTTTCAAAAACACTTGTAAGGTAGCTAAATCCATCTTCATTAGCAAGAAGATAAAATTGGCCGATAATAAAATAAAAACAGTTTGGAAAATAATTAATACTGAAACTAATAAAAATAAAAAACGTAGTAACAATTTAATACTAGAGACTTCACGTGGTCTCATAAGCTCAGACAAAGAAATTGCTGAAGAATTCGTAAATTTCTTTACCAGTATCCCAATTAAAACAACTGAAACTTTAAACTCATCTCCCTGGCTTTCTATTGATTTATTAAAAGCGAACGTTTCAGCCTGCCCGAACGAATTTAAATTTAAGCATATAAACCCCCTAGTCGTCATAAAAGCTTACAAGCAAATTAAGATCAAATTAACTGAAGATCTATGGGGTATGTCTATCAAAGTTTGTACTTCAATTATTGAGACTGTAGCACCGTATTTAGCTTCGATATTTAATTTGTGTGTGGATCAAGGGGTCTTTCCAGATCTAATGAAACACAGTAAAGTAATACCGCTTTTTAAATCCGGGGACAGTAAAGACACCAACAACTATAGACCTATATCCGTATTGCCGGTTTTCAGTAAGGCGTTTGAAAAAGTAATGCTTGATCAGATGCTCAATCATTTTAACATCAATAGAATATTACACGAGCAGCAGTATGGTTTCACCAAAGGACGTTGTACCACTGACGCCGGTGTTACCTTATTAAAACACATATATACTGCGTGGGAAGATGCTCGAGATGCCATAGGAATTTTCTGCGATCTCTCAAAGGCATTTGATTGTGTAAATCATGAAACCTTGCTCTTAAAACTTGAGCATTATGGCCTCAGTAAACTCGCGCTTAACTTAGTGAAATCTTACTTAAATGATAGACAACAGCAAGTACAAATAAATGGTGTCACTTCAAAGGGCTTACGGGTAGAAATGGGTGTACCACAAGGTTCAATATTGGGTCCTTTTCTCTTTTTAGTTTATATAAACGATCTACCCCATTTATTCAAAAATCAACCTGAAATGGTATTGTTTGCTGACGATACTTCTTTAATATTTAAGATTAATAGACGCGCCTCACATCTTGATGACGTAAATAGCGCTCTACTGCAGGTGCACAAGTGGTTCACCGCTAATAATTTAGTATTAAATGGGAAGAAAACTAAGTGCATAAGATTTTCTCTACCAAATGTCAAAAGTAATGATAATGACATTGTATTGAATCAAGAGAAACTAGAATTCGTCGATAAAACGGTTTTCCTAGGAATCACGCTCGACTCAAGGCTACAATGGAGTCCTCATTTAACATCTCTTGCAGGACGGCTGAGTTCAGCAGCATACGCTGTTAGAAAAATCCGCCAACTTACTGATATAGATACCGCGAGGCTAGTCTATTTTAGTTATTTTCATAGTATTGTGTCATACGGTATTTTGCTATGGGGACGGGCTGCAGACATCGAGTCCATATTTATTCTGCAGAAAAGAGCTGTCAGAGCCATATATAATCTATGTAGGCGCGATTCTCTCCGGGAATTGTTTAAGGATATCAACATCATGACAGTACCTTGTCAATACATATATGAAAACATCATGTACGTTAGAAAAAATCTGCATCTATTCAGTAAAAGAGGTGACAGACACAACTATAATACTAGAAATAGGGACCAATTAGTTCAGCCAGGTTTCAGGCTAGCTAAAGTAGACACATCTTTCATGGGGTACTGCCTAAAATGTTACAATAAAATACCTCCTCACATAATAGAACTGAATGAAACAAAATTCAAATCATGTATAAAACGCACACTATGTAGGCAAGCATATTACAAGTTGGAGGATTATATTAATGATAAAAATGCTTGGCTCAATGCTGGTCCTGCTCCACTCCACAACAATGGGGGTAAATTTATTAATTAGGTAACTCGCATAAATATTGAGGAAGCTGCAGAAGATTGTAAGATTATCTTTGCATTGTATCGATTCAATTTCTTAGTATTATATAATTTTATTGCACATGTGTGAGTACTATGTACTACTTATTAATTATTATTGACTCGATTTTACCCTGGTGGTTGAGAGAATGTCATGCTCACTCAAATGTCTCGCTGATGGTGGCACGTGTGTCGGATCATTTAGCTCCCTCCAAAATGGTTGAGCTGAATGGTGCTGATACGTGTGTCATGTTCGTGAACGGGCGCTGTCAGTTGAGACTGGTCATCTCTTAGCTGCCACGGTTTATTTTAATTATTGATTATTTTGTTTCTGAATTGTTTTTTTTTTTGTATTTTACTGTGGACACTTTTAACTTGCTACATCGTTCTCACATAATGTACCATCTAAAAATGAATGATGTAACAAAGGTTTTGTAATAATTTTGGCGATCTAAAAAGAGTGTCCATGGAGTTTCTTGCCCGTTCTTCTCCATAGAGATCTACTTCTTGGAACGGGCATCTACGGTACTTTCACAGTTTTTATGTCTTGTGACTGGGACTGTAGCACCCTAATTTTGTAGTATTTATTATATTTTTTATGTCTTTGACAATTCAAAAGTGCCTGTAACTGGTCTACTTGAAATAAATGCTTTTGATTTTGATTTTTTGATTTTTTATATAATTATGGTATTTTTTTTTTGCAGTGTGTATATTTTTTCCACTAACAACTATTTTGTTTTACAGCTTTATATATAATAAGGAATAATTATACCAAGTTTCATCGAAATCGAACCGTTAGTTTTCACGTGATGCCTGCACAAACAGACCAGACAGACAAAAAATTTTTAATCATATATTTGGGTTTGGTATCGATCCAGCAACACCCCCCGCTATTTATTTTTTCAATATTTTCAATGTACAGAATTGACCCTTCTACAGATTTATTATAGTATAGAAGATTTTTAGCCTCTCATTCAGTAATATAAATATATAACAATTAAGTTATTTTAAATGAAGTGTTAAAAAGCTATTGTATGATCTAAATCTGTGTTCTGGGTATTCTTGGGGCTGATCTCCGTACTAACTTGGGCATCGTACATTTTTTGTAATCCTTTGGCACATTTTTTTGTCTGAGTAACATTATAATGTTTTTAAAACATAATATCACACACAAATGGAAGATCCTTCCCGGCAATGGATTTTTTGGAATATTATTCACTAAATTATACAGAATGCGTAAAATGAAACGATTTTTAGTTATGTGACGGGTCTTTTATGGACTGTTTTAATGAAAACCTACCGATTTCTGCAGACATTATAAAAGGCCCCATGTCACAGTCAAAAGGTTTTCGCTTCCATACAAATCATTCCTCACCCCTTTTATCAAACGAAAACGTACCAAAATAAAAAGAAAAAATAGCCTTAATTTTCCTATCTTACTCGTGGGAATTTGCTTTTTCGTGTTCCGTACTCTTTTAACGGCCATGCCCTGTGTAAACGACAAATGTGTAACGAGTAAACGTGACAAAATACCACATCAGGATGTCACGTTTCACACATAATAAAGTATACGGTAGTTAGTAAGTACGTACGTTTTTACGAAGTGCGAGTTTATTTTTAGGTTGACGCGATAGTAAAGTTTAACCGCGTTGGCGTATTTTTAGGTTGGCGCTCTCATTGATTGAGAGATCTCACGATCTTGGAGAGGCCATACTTTTTTTTTTTTTTAAAGAATTATTAAAACGCCTTTTTGACGCTTCCCGTGTACAAAGGGTTGGCTTTTACCATGATCAGAAGGTAAATATTGCAATAAAACGAGGTAACGTCGCCAGTCTCTTGGGCACATTGACGACTGACTGACGAGAAGTAGTTTTTGATGATTTTTATTAGTTCATACTCGTAATATTATTATTTAGACATATTATATTTTAGATAGGTATCAACAACACAGTATGAAATATGTTCAAACACTAAAATATTGTAGGTTTACTCAACAAATCTGGGAAATAAAACTGGGTAGCTTTCCAAAGGCGTCAAAGCAGTAAACAAAACCTTATTAAACTTATTAATGGGTCTTTCATCCTCTTGTTATCGTGGTATTATTCCACACGATACATAATTAAATTAGAAGAATTTTAGAAAGGGTAATAAAAGTGCTAATCAAAGTTCGGCGAATCCCTAAAACTATGGGCTAACTTTAAATTGGTTTTTGACGATTGATTCTTTCTTTAATTGGTTAACTTAAAGTATTCCAATAAACAGTCTAGTTAGTTTCGTGTTAAAGATATTTATTTAGCGAATGTTAAACATTTCATCAAAGTTAAACTCTATAAAAAGTAGTAATCATTAAATTATTGACCGGTGTAGCAATCCAAATATATTCAGCTATAAATAGTGATCATGATTTTGTGAAAAAGACAAAGTTAATTTCAAATTGACGGCACGGCAAACCGTGCCGTCAATTTGAAATTAACTTTGCAAACGCAGTGGCACGATTAGACTGCTGCGCTGCGTGTCGCGAGTTCGATTCCCGCACAGAGCAAATATTTGTATGATCTACAAGTAGTTGTTCCGGGTGTGGGCGTTGGTGTATTACGTGTGAGTTTATATGTTTGTAAACGCACCCACGACACAGGAAAAATTCGTAGTTTGGGGCAACTTTAAAAAAACGACGGGTTGCACTCTGGGAGTGCCGGCAGAAGTGAAAACTTCAATAGTAATAAACACACACGAACATTCGCGCAAGCGCCCTGCGTCGTCTGACGAATTTTCGATCAGGTCACGTGTCCTGACGCGAGTTTAAAATTTTTTACCCATTCCAAAAAAAGTGCACAACGCCGCTAAAGAAGTTTTCACTTCAAAAAAATTTTTGGAAAAAGATTTGAACAGTTTTTATATTAGATACTGCAAAGCAAAGTTGCTTGTAATAAAGTGTGCTTATGGTAAATATTTAATACGCCAGAACATCTTCAGTCACATCATGAAATTATCTTTCAAGAGACGTTGCTTATAGCGCGGTAGTTCAAACAATGTCATTATCATTATTACATGGAAACTGCTTTATAACAGCGGCAAACCACAGAAAAACTTTACCTTTGAGAGCTTTCCTTGCATATAAAGTAAATTGCCTTATTTCCTTGTTGTCTTCCATAATGTCAAAGCTTTGAAATTAACTGGCTATCTCTTTACACAGTTTTTTTAATTATTTCCAGGTACTCAAAATGGAGGAAATAAGCACAATACTCAATTCCTCGCTGCTCCGTATGCGAGAAACTTCTACCGTTTCAACGTTCGTTGCAGTCCGTAACACAAGCGTTGTTGCGAGTAAGGTTGCTAGCAACGCTTATGAATGGCGGTTCATACTGCCGCCGTATATTCTGATCTTCATGCTATCTATATCGGGGAACTGTCTTGTTATAGCAACGCTAGCTAGCAACAGAAGAATGAGGACGATCACGAACGTTTATCTTTTGAACTTGGTAAGTAAATAAAATTAATAACTTTTTTTGTAGCTTGTAATGCAACTAACTTGTAACAAGGTAAAGCGTTCTTTATATATATTTACGTTGCATTGCATTTTTCACTGTAATATTATGTTCTTCACATTTGTTTTTACAGCTGAAATTTTAAAAGCATTTTAAGTGTTTCGACATCAAGTTATACGTGTCACATTAACACCAAATCATACATTTTGTATGCTAGTTTTAAAAGCCCGTCTAACTACAACTATACGAAGTTTTAATTAATATTGGGAGTTAGTAAAAATTACAAGTAAAATGTTTGCTACATGACTACACTGTCAAAATATAATACAAATTAAATAGCTGTTTTATGGAAGCTCGCAAAGTCGAATCTGTGATGTTACATTACACGCGAATGCTCCTAGCGTGGGAGCAACTTAATTATGGCATTTGAGCTTTCATCGTAATATAAATTATTTGTTGATTAATGTTTAATACAATCATTATTCTCTTTCTTCATTTTTATACCTATAAATTATATTTTCAAATATTTCTACAAAAAAGCAATAAAAAACATTTAAAAATATAAAAAAAATAGCAGTCCACTCGGGAACAGGGTCTGGGTTGCCGGTGATTATTATACAATGATTATTATAATTGTGTAATAATAATTGGACTGGTATTACATTTCGCTGCGTATCACGGGTTTGATTTTCGCACGGTACAAATATTTGTATGACCCACAAGTAGTTGTTCAGGCTCTGGCTGTTTATGTAGGTATGTGAGTTTTTCTGTAGGTAGTCAGCACTACCGTGACCCCGGTACGTAAAGGGCTAGTGAAGGACACCGTGGATTTTAGTCAGTACAAGTCTGACAGTCCCTCCCGCCTCGCCCTGGGCGGGAGGATACATTCGATGATTTTACCACGATAAAAAAAAAGGTAGTAAGCACAATGACGGGCCCCCTTTAGAGAGCCAAATCGTGTCGGGGTCGCGGGACTAACGAATTACCGTGACTCCGGAACGTAAAAGGCTATTGAAGGACATTGTTGATTTTAGTCAGTACAAGTCTGACAGTCCCTCCTGCTGTCCTCTCGGTGAGAGGGCTAATTTGATGATTTTAACACGATAAAAAAGGTACATGCGTTTTTTTAGGGTTTGTACCTCAAAAGAAAAACGGATCCTTTAGAGGATCACTTAATCTGTCCGTCTGTCAGAATCCTTATCAGGAATTAGAATGCCTGTTTAGGATAATAGAGCTCAATAAAACCAATTAGAGGGTCATGTTCGGCAACAAAATTTCAGGCTTTGATGGTTACCGGCTAGGTATTATTAGGCACTAATTAGGCTAGATCACGATTCCTGAAAATACACGGGTAAACACTAATCTATGTTCATGGTCAGACCACAGAGAACGGTCCGACCGATAGTGTTGTGTGTTTCTAATAGGTAAATGAATTTTATTCGTTCACTAATTGAATATTGAATTATATTCATTCACTAATTGAATATTTAATTATATTCATTCACTAATTGAATATTGAATTATATTCATTCACTAATTGATTATCTATATATATAAAAGAACAGGGTTTTTATTAAGACTCGACTACAGCCGAAACCGCTAAGCGCAGATACTTGAATTTTGGACAGCAGTTGCAGTCTACTATGTAGGAGGGCAATAAGACGGGATTTTGCGAAAGTCCTCCTCTAAGGGGGTGAAAAGGGGTAAAAACTGTTGTATGAAAAATCTTATTCCATGGGTTTATAAACTTGAAACTTAGTACGAACATGAGTATAAGTAAATAAAAAGGATTGGTACTATAATTTTTTTAAAACTACCCTCCATTAGTAATCTAGATGATGTTAAAGTTTGTATGGGAAAATCATAACGCGCGAACCGATGAATTTGAAAATCAGTATTTAAATACTAGATCTAAAATAATTAGACACGTGTCTTTGGATTTTTCGAAAATCACCCCCTAAGTTGATGAAAAGGGGTATTCAAGTTTTAAGGTAAGGATATTAAACGCTAAACGTAGAAAGCTGACTTTTGGATGGTAGTTGCCGTTAATTATGTAGGTGAGAATTAAGAAGGGATTTGGCTAAAATCTACCTCTAAGGGGCTGAAATGGGGTGAAAACATTTGTTTGTAAAATCTTATGCCTTGGGTTTATAAATTTGGAACTTGGCAGGAATACGAACGTAAGTAAATAAAAAAGATTGACATTAAGACTGGCCTGTTGGTCTAGTGGTTAGTGACCCTGACTGCTATGCCGGAGGTCGTGGGTTCGATTCCCACCCAGGACAAATGTTTGTGTGATGAGCACGATCATTTGTTCTGTGTCTGGGTGTAATTTATCTATAATATGTATGTATTTAGAAATATATAAGTATGTTTATCAGTTGTCTAGTACCCATAACACAAGCTCTGCTTAGCTTGGGACTAGATGGCGTTGTGTGATAGTTGTGGAATATTTATTTATTTATTATTAGTTTTTTAAAACTACCCTCCTCTGGTGATTTAGATGATGTTAAAGTTTGTATGGGAAAATCATAACGCGCTAACTGATGAACTTGAAACTCAGTATATAGAAATTAGATCAAAAATAATCAAACACGTGTTTTTAGGTTATTGGAAAACCACCCCCTTAATTGGTGAAAAGCGGTGATTAAGTTTTAAGGGAAGGATTTTACAGCTTGCTTCGTTAAACTCAGAACTTGGAATAAATAGTTACCCAATCGAATAAAGGATCCGTAATTATCTATATTTCAAAAATCAACCTAGCGGGCGAACATCGGAAAATCAGTTTGTGTCCACTAATATTTCGAGTTCGAAGTTAGAAACATGCGCTGACGAAGTCGCGGGCGGAGTGCTAGTTGAATTATATTTGTTCACTAATTGAGCAGTGGGTGCCCAGTGGTATCGGCCCCGACTTACCAGTTGTAGGCCGTGGGTTCAAACC
The DNA here is from genome assembly GCA_943136025.2 of Agrotis puta. NCBI lineage: Eukaryota > Metazoa > Arthropoda > Insecta > Lepidoptera > Noctuidae > Agrotis > Agrotis puta. The sequence goes on along the minus strand of OW964176.2, from coordinate 16,570,438 downwards.
CAGTCAGACGCATTACTTTGTGTAATTTATTTCATCACCACTGCTCTCAAAACGGTGAAGGAAAACATCGTGAGGAAACCGGCATGTATTGGAACCAAAAATTCGAAGACATGTGACATCCACCAACCCGAACTGGATCCACCCCCTCTCATGGAGGGGAGGCCTGTGTCCCAGCAGTGGGAACAGTTGTAGGCTGAATGATGTTATGATGAACTATTCAGACGAGCGTATTTTTAAGACTAGTGATCTTAAGTGTGGTCGCGGGACTGTACGAATTACCGTGACCCCGGAACGTAAAGGGCTATTGAAGGACACCGTGGATTTTAGTCAGTACAATTCTGACAGTCCCTCCCGCTCTGCCCTGGGTGGGAGGATTCATTTGATGATTTTACCACGCTAAAAAAAAAAGTGATCTTAAGTGACGCCTAAACATCACGGACCGCAGTCATGAAGAAACGAGGAACAACAAGAAGAAAAAATATAGATCAATCGATTCGAAACTCTAAATCCACTTACTTTAGATATGAGATTGGAAGGAGCTCAAGAAACGTTTCATGCATATTGTAGCTTGAAACCGCACTTGTCTTGTGAAGCTTCGTATGTTATAGTTGTTAGGGGTAATCCGCTTAGTGTTTAGCAACTATGTTATACTCTGTTTCCAATTTAATCAAATTGAAAACAACGTACGCTTCTACTGCAAACCATTAAATACCCACATCCCGTGTGGTTTAAGCGCTTAACGTGTTTAAGATATCAGTTTTACTTCAAGTTAACATACATAGTCATACATATTATTTCAAATAAAACGTTTATACGATTACATATGCATTTTTAGATATTCAAAGATAAAAATATGAGCAATTTTATTGTTTTAAAAATATGTTTTTTCTTTTTTTTTTTTAAAGTTGCCTCGCACTAGGAGTTTCTCCTGTGTGTGCGTGGGTGCGTTTCCAAACATAGAAACACACATACACAAACACCCACGCCCGAAACAACTACTTGTAGGACATACAAATATTTGATCCGTGCGGAAATCGAATCCACGACACGCTGCGCAGCAGTCCAATCGCTCAGCCACTACTAACCGCAACGTTATTTGAATGTAGTTAAAAGATATCTATAGTGAATCATTAGAAATATCATCATCATGACCATATCAGCTGCTGTTTGTGAGAGCTTACCGGTTGCGTGGTATTCATTCGAGAGTCTTACGACCCCATCAGTCATCAGTTCTGCGTGCAATGTGGCCTAGCCACTTCCTCTTATATTTCCCTCCTCCCCCTCTCCCCCTCCTTATTTATGATTCGATCACGCAGATAGACTCCTAGCAGAGCCCTCTCCATAAGCCTCTTTCTCTCTCGGAAAATACATGAACCCATTTTTTTGATACACGCTGAGATTTCACTCAAATCAGTGCATACTATAGAATGCAGTGCCTCATGTAAATTAAAATCCTGGTCTTTGAGGGGCGGACAATTCTCAATTCCGCTAGGTACAAGTATTTGTTGGACCCCGGTATCCTGGTATTAAATTCCTTAGTCAAATGAATTTCGGACTGGTTGTGGTCACTACACAGTGAGTCAGATACGAGACCTTTGGGCCACTAGTGCTCTTTGTCTATAGCGGTTTGATCAAACTTTGAATACTTTATTATTGGCCTTATTAAGCCTCATTTCGTCGCATTAACCAAATAAATTTTCCACTAATTTAGTTGGTTAATGTGGAATGGACCCCAATTAAATGACTATTAGATCTGATTATAGGCTCACAGATTCAATTTAATAGGTACATGACTGTTGTCAAAATTGGTATTGACTTCAAATCAGACGTATTTAACATAATGATGGATTGATAATAACGTGAATTATAGTTGAATTAATTAAACACTCTGAACCAAAACGTCCAATTTTTTTGAAGTTAAATCAAATCAACATTTATACAACCATGCTTGTGATTTCCGATCGGCCATTTAGGGAGTACCTATTTTTTTAGGCTATTGCATTTGGGCTAGGGCATCTAGACTTTGAGCACGACGATTGATAGGACGAGCTTGTTGCTACAAACATAGATCTAGACTTCGTAGCTGACACTAAGAAATATATAAATATATAGTATATAGAAACACTTTGCCCAACCTCAGTCGTACCTAGGACCTCTCATGATCAGCAGTTGCACTTGTCCTGAACAAAATACGTATTAGTTACGCTCTTAAGGTGCTCCCATGCAGCATTTATAATACGTTAGACAGGGTTTCATAAATAACATCTTGCTGTCTAACTTTTTACCTAAAGAAAATTACAAAATTTTATGTTTTGTCATAAAAAGTTATTGTGTTAGACAATGTTATATTACTGCTGTTACAACTTTATATTACTGCTGCACTCCCATACAACAGTAATATAAAGTTTAGATAACATTTTCTAGAACCTATTATACACTATCATGTTGTGCAGGGATAAGGTTTATTTCTCGTATTATTGGTAACGTATAAAATCTTTTGAATTGAAGTCCGTAACATTTTACTGACGTGATTTATCGTTGAGCGTACAGCTTGCTACTAAATAATCGACTGTGTTAATTGTTTAGTTTTCAAACGACTGATGAATTTGTTGAACACAGTGTACGTTGCCCGTGTCAGGCGAAGTTAGATTTACATTAGGAAAGTATCATTAGTAGCTCGGAGTTTATTGTTCCCTTTTTGTGGTAATGGTCCGTTAAATATTACATGGGAACTAAAATATCTAGTGTCTGATGTTATGTGGCTGTTCAATACACAAACTATTTTAGTACATAATAATAATAAGGCTTTTTTTCAATTAGCCTGCACTGTCCCACTGCTGAGAAAAGGCCTCCCCCAATTCCTTCCAGGAACTCTTTTCCAGGGCCACTTCAAACCAGCCCTCATGGTATGCGTCTAGCTCGTCTCTCCACCTTTTTCTGGGTCAGCCTCGGTGGCGCCTTCCATCTTCCGGCACCCAATGTGTGAAGATCTTTGCCCAGCGGTCCTCTTGCATGCGACAGACGTGACCCGCCCAATTCCATTTCAGACTAGCTGCTTTTCTGCTAACATCTACTATGCCAGTTTTGGAACGCAGCGTGGTGTTTCGCACTCTCTTCTCTTTTCACACCTAGAATGCTGCGTTCCATTGCCCGTTGGCAAACTCCAAGGCGGGAAAAAAAATCTTTATTTCTCCTCACATAAGATTATTCTAGGTTTTACATTCTTCATACATTCATCTCAAAATGAATGAGGTAACAAAGGTTTTGTAATAATTTTGGCGATCTAATAAGTTTCTAATATGTTTCTTGCCCGTTCTTCTCCATAGAGAACTCCTTGGAATGGGCATCTACGGTACTTTCACAGTACCATAATTTTGTAGTATTTAATTATGTTTTTTTTTTGTCATTGACAATTCTAAAGTGCCAGTAAAAGACCTACTTGAAATAAATGCTTTGATTTGATTTCTGTTTGTCTAATTATTAGCAATGTGAGGAGCCGGTGTTTGAGTTTGGTATCAATTGTTTGTATTACAAATCACCAGGTCCGCACCCCACGGATAAACATATAGTTTTTAACAATAAATTATGTTATTACAATCTGAGTTATATAAATGGATATTCAAAATATTTTATTTTTTTGAAGTGAACACTTCTTTAGCGGCGTTGTGCACGTTTTTTGGAATCGGTAAAAAATGTTAAACTCGCGACAGGACACGTGACCTGATCGAAAATTCGTAAGACGGCGCAGGGCGCTTGCGCGAATATTCGTGTGTGCTTATTACTATTGATGTTTTCACTTCTGTCGGCACTCCCAGAGTGCAACACGTCGTTTTTTTATATTTATTTAAGGCACATTATTTATATAAGGCACAACAACACAAACACAAACATGGTTATTTTACATTTTGAGGTCTTATTCTAGTGTTAGTGTCAATAATAGACGTGCACAACATTTACATAAAAATTAAAACTCACATATAAAAATTAATATTCTGAATGAAGACAGGAAAAACAAGATACAATATCAATAAATTAAAAATGGGATGGCAAAAAAAATACAATAATGTTAAATCAATAATTTATAATTTAAATTGTAGTGAACATAATAACTGTCAACAAAAACGACACTAGCGCCATCTCTGCAACGACGGAAGAACTACATCAGAAAGCTGTCTACATCGTGCAATCAAAGTTATCCGCAAGTTTAGAACACAGAGAACATTCCGACAATGAATGTCGGGCAGAAAGCCCGCCAGACACACCACCCGTCTGGTCGGAAAGTACCTTCCTTTTCACCGGGGTAGTGAGAGAACTTTCCACTCTGTTCCTCCTACCCCCATAAAATTAAAATGATTTTGGGGGTAAAAGTGAATCAAAAATAAAAACCAAATAACTAGGAGTCAAATAATAAATACATTTTTAAATTAACGAAACATCATCATGACTGGTATGCTGGTATTGTTTAATTAAATGTTGAGTTTCCATGTAATTAAGGCGAGTTCATTGCTGGGAATTATAACGAGTAAGAACCAGGTTCTAGGTTGCTAGTGAGTAATTCCTGGAAAACTCCAAAACTCTTTGCTCGATCCAGTAAACGTATTCGTGAAACCACCATGAGCTTGAAGAACAGTGTTTATAGGAGGGGACGCGAGGTATGATGGGAAATCACACACATAAGGCAAACTTAACACAGTAATAACGTAGCGCAAGCGCCAACAGGACGCCATTTGTGAATGGCCGCTTGCAAATGACGTTCTGATGGCGCTTGCACTACGCTAACGTAGTGCAAGCGCCATGTTGTGTTAAGTATGCCTAAAGAGTGTATGTGTTATTATACACTGTTCCCTTAGATATTTTTTTATATTTCATTTGTACTACGCCTTACGAGTATTTTTACATCAAATGAGTCTTCCCGCCATGGGTGGTGCAGAAGGGACTGTCAGAGTCGTACTGACTGAAATCCACCGTTTTCCTTCAATAGGCCTTAACGGTGCAAGCTCACAGTTAACTTTTACAGTCCTCGCGACCTACTACGCTTCCCTTACAATCTTCATCTCTCAAACTTATGGTAAAAACATCCGGGGTCGCGTGACCGTCTCATCAGGTAACCTTGACCCTGGAACGTAAAAGGCTAGTGAAGAAACACCATGGATTTTAGTCAATACGAGTCTGACTGAAATCCACACAGTCCCTCCGTACCGCCCTGGGTGGAAGGACTCGACGGACGACGAATTGTAATTTAAAAAAATTAAACGGACTATTTAAAAAAAAATGGTAAAAACACACACATACACCTACTTCGTAATTACTAACTCATTAGGTTCAATGGTTTAATGAAGCATTAGAGCGAATAATTAAACCAAAATGAATGGTATAAGGCTACTTGATTAAGATCCCAAGAGTACTTTAAGTAATACGATTAACGATATGTATTTGTGTATTGTTTTCGTACGAACCAATTGGTTTTATTTACGATTATCGCCTGTTCGATAAATAAGAAGTTATAACTTTGTTTATTAGTATGTTGGTATAATCAATGGCTAATAGACGGGTATTATTGAGGAGTGATTCGTCAATTATGATCCTACTGTTTTATTACCCCAAACCCTATACAATAGCCCTTTACGTTCTGGGGTCACGGTAATTCGTGAGACGCGACCCCGGCAGGCTTTGGCCCTCTAAAGATGGCCCCGTCACTATGCTGACACTCCTTGAGGCACGCGTGGAACACTATGCGCCGTCGACCCGGGCATGTTCCATGGTCGGACAGCTAGTCGCCCATTACTCGCCGCCCACATGCCCGCGCCTACGGTGGCTGGAGATCGTCCGCCAACGTCCATCGCCGTACGCGCCTACCACTGCGGCTGGGTTGAAGGGAGGACGCTGTCTTCTCCCTCACGTGGCACGCTACCTCCTTCGCTAGCATAACTGCTTCGCAGAAGGAGGCGACCGCTTCGCACTCCGTCTCGCCCCGCAGCATGGCCTCGACCAATGCCGGGCGCGAGATGCTACGAGTATACCCCATGGAAAAATAAACAGTGTCATGTTCCTCATTCTCCTTATTTGCATAAAACAAAATCTTAATGCGGGACAAAGATTATGAGTGGAGACCGGATTATATGGAATTTAAAATTAATGAAGTATGCATGCAAATATGCAGCATAAATGACTGAAATATGCAACGAAATCGCTAAAATATGCAATTTAAAAATGTTACTTTACAATTTAATATTACATATTTTTGCCCCTGTTATAGTGGTGACAGGCAGGGAAAGGTCTTTGTCTCTTTTTTCCTGTAAAAAGTTAAAATAAATAAGGTTGGTCCCGCTGCGCTGCCCTTACAAATCTTCCGCAAATCTAAAGACCAGCTACAATGATAGCCTTTTCACTTCCAGGCCTTTCAGCCGAACGTCAGATTGACGTGAATCATTAATCAGTTCAGGCACCTTATTCAGCTCAAATTAATAATTAATTTACATGCTGTGGCTAAACGGTTCACTGGCGGAAGTTTGGTTATGAGTACGAACTTTATACGGTACGGTCTTTGATTATTTACGCGGTAAATCGGTTTTTCGGCAATTAATGAAAACCTAAAAAAAAAAAACGAAGGGTTGCACTCTAGGAGTGCCGGCAGAAGTGAAAACTTGAATAGTAATTGTTGGAAATATCTTGTGAACAGATTTTAGTAAAACTCGCAAAAATGGTTGACTTTTTATTTCAATAATTTTCCAATGTGACGTACATCTTTTATAAACAATGTTACCTAGCAACGAATGTATCCAGCATACAAACTTCTTTAAAAGTAATAAAGTCACACGAACATTCACGCAAGCGCCCTGCGCCGTCCTACGCTTTTTCGGTCAGGGTCACGTGTCCTGACGCGAGTTTAAGATTTTATACCCATTACAGAAAAGTGCTCAACGCCGCTAAAGAAGTTTTCACTTCAAAAACGACGGGTTGCACTCTGGGAGTGCCGGCTGAAGTGAAAACTTGAATAGTAATTGTTGGAAATATCTTGTGAACAGATTTTAGTAAAACTCGCAAAAATGGTTGACTTTTTATTTCAATAATTTTCCAATGTGACGTACATCTTTTATAAACAATGTTACCTAGCAACGAATGTATCCAGCATACAAACTTCTTTAAAAGTAATAAAGTCACATGAACATTCACGCAAGCGCCCTCCGCCGTCCTACGCTTTTTCGGTCAGGGTCACGTGTCCTGACGCGAGTGTCCTGACGCGAGTTTAAGATTTTATACCCATTACAGAAAAGTGCTCAACGCCGCTAAAGAAGTTTTCACTTCAAAAACTACTTCAGCAGAAACAACAAAACACCGAAAACGACTTAAAAACGTAAAAATAATTGTAAACGTAAAAATAAAAAATAATTGGGAAAATGCTGACCTCAAAGTAACGAGATGCAAAACTTGTCGTTGAAATTCTACCAAAATAATACTTCATTAGTCATGTTGTGGCCCAGGCACACCGTAATCACGGCGGTAAGACCCCTCTTTGAGGAGTGATAAGTTAACCACGATACTTGCGGCTACCCAAGCTTGTTACAAAACTAATTATATCTTGGGAAATTAAGTGCCATAAAGTTCCTGTATTGAAGTTTTCTTAAAATGTCCCTTGTTATTTTTCTCAAAATATATTTATGTCTATTGGTTTATAAATTATAAAAAAATAATCTGTAAATTAATCGAGATTAAACATTACTAAGTACCTAGATACAGATACCAGCAGGTCAACCTACCCCATTCTATCAAATTTTACCAATCTATCATTTACCTTCCACTGTTGTGATAAGATTGAAAATCCATTAAAAAAAAAACAGTTTGAGCTAGGTTGGTGCTAGCGTCTGTAGCTTATTCAAATTCGTTCAGGTATCTATATGTATGCAAGGGACAAACGCTCATATATCCTCACAGACTTTATAACTTATATTTCGAGTAAAATATTGTTGAAATAAAATAATAATACAAATTTCCATTAAGTTTTCTCGTTCTAAAAATATTAAAATAACTTACGATAATCATAAACTGTAATAAAACTCACGTTATCTGTTCAATTACATGTATTTGGAAAGCAGCCAGAATACGTAACTTTTATTTTATTGCGGTCTTTTAGTCACAGTATCATAAAATGATCCTTGTGTGTATGATATTTTAGCTAGGGAACTCAGAAGGGCAATATTAAAAGAACACGCTGTATTTAGTCAGACGTAAAAGTCTGAAAGTCCCTGCCGCTCCATTTAGGACGGGTGGACTTATTTGATGAATTTACGAACAAGTGATAAGTAAAGAAATCGGAAGCTTAAGGGCTCATTGCTTTTCCAGGGACGCGGGGCTGTCTACACAGGTTGACGTAGTCCTGAAGTGTGGATGGCTATTGAAGTTGTTTTTTTTTTAGCGGGGTAAAATTAACAAATGAGTCTTCAAACCCAGGGCAGGCAGGGACTGTCAGACTTGTACTGACTAAAATCCACGGTCTCCTTTAATAGCACTTTATGTTCCGCGGTCACGGTATTCGTTAAACCCACGACCCCGGCAGACTTTGGCCCTCTAAAGGGAGACCCCGTCATTGTGATGGCATTCTTTGAGGCGCGCGGAAACACAACGCGCCGTTAACCCAGGCATAGTCCATGGTCGGACAGCGGGTCACCCATTACCCGCCGCCCGGTTATTGAAGAAATACGGTAGATTTTAGTCGGTATGAGTCTGACAGTCCCTCTCACTTCGCAAAAGGACTCATTTAATTATTTTAGCACCCAAAAAAAAGCGTAGATTGCTCCCACCGTAAGCAGCATTTTGGTGGACTATATCAGACGTTAATTAATATAAACATATCAGTTTATGTGTATTTGTGTTACAATTGTTTATACATTGAAAATTTTCAATACTCAGTGTTTTGAATTAATTTACATCTATGAAGAAAAATTATACAAAAATGCTAGGTATATGAATACTGGAATTTTCGGTTAAAAAATCTGCGTATTACTTACTTTACGTTTATCAGTCTGAGTTCCTAGCACAAGTTTTGCCGTTTTCGTAACGTTAAGTAAACGTGAACTTTTCCTTGTGTGGTTAACTAGAGGCGCTTTTTCAATTCTGTATAGAATAAACGCAGAAAAATTAAACCACGATAAACGATCAAATATCTCTCGATCTGCATCCATCCCTGTACGGAAAACTTTTTTCGTTATTCTTTCACTTCTGATCCAAAATGCTGTGAAAGCTTTCAACTCCCGCATGAGCTAGTTCCTAACAAGTTGTGCCAATAGAATAGATGTGAAGTACAAAGTTTGTCGTATAGTACGCGTATCGTCGATATTGCAAACACTATCTATATTTTCGTGCTGGTTTTAGAAGTATCTATATAAGGGAAAGGTTTAGTACTTTTCAGGAGTTATTTAAGCTATCGCATAACTTTTATCGCGGGCTGTGAGCGCGGCGACCGAATCAAGAAATTCCGTAACGAAAATAAACCTAACACTATCACTGTCACATCTGTCATGTCAACGTTAATGAATAAAATTTTAATGAAAGATTTTTTTCCTTGACGTTTCACTTGATTGACGTGGCTGACTATAGCCTAATTAGTAGAGTAACTTCCCATAGAGCAACGATGAATATTCGTGCTCGTTAAATATTCGCAGTAGGCGATAATTTTTTAAATATAATTAATAAATAATTATAATTGCATAAGTTGATAAAAAAGCTATGCAATAGCTTTACCGCGGCAGTCCCCGAGTGCCACACGTATTTTTTTTTTAACAATAAAGCTGACATAACTATACCAGTAATTCTGGAGAGTACGAGGTTCGTCTCTAGCCAACATCTCTGTAGTTGATAACACTCCCAATTAACGAATTTGACTAAAAAATCTAATTAGTCCGTTAGTTAGTTTATCAAAACATAACGTAACGTTACGTAAATCAAAATTGACGAAGATACGAGACTTTTATAATTGACAAAACGTCACTTTGCTTGTTACGTTTTGCCAATTATAAAACTCTGTGTACAGTTTTTACGTGCTTCTGACGTCATGAGCCCCGACTGTCGAATTTTGATGCGTTATATCTTTTTAACCGACTTCAAAAAAGGAGAAGGTTCTCAATTCGGATGTTTGTACTTTTTTTTATTGTTTGTTAAATATCCATTTGTTTAACGAAAGAAAAAATACGTGTCCATTATTTTTCAAAACTGTAGCTGACCGACTGATTTTATTGATAATTTTTTGATGGTGTCAAATTGCCTGTTGTAAGGTCGTGGGTTGGAATCCAGGCGCATTTCAGTGTCATTTATTGCACTCAAAATGGTGAAGAAACCGGCTTGACTTAGATTCAAAAATTCGAAGACATAAGACGTCTAGCAACATTCACTTGACCCACGTGGTGTATTACTCTTTACTCTCCTCACAGATAGTAGACCTACGTCCTAATAAAGTTTTTTTTTTTTTAAATAGCCTAGTTTGTGTCCCACTGCTGGGCAAAGGCCTCCCCTTTATAAGTAAATTAAAAGCTTTGTTCCCCTTAATTAATAAGAAATTGGCCAAAATAGAGTGGTAAAGTAAGCTTTACCACTCTATTTTGGCCAATTTCTTATTAATTAAGGGGAACAAAGCTTTTATCAAGAAAAGCCAAGTATTATTTCCTCGAATTGAACGTCAAATCTAAGACCTTGTGCACAGCAGTAGCGGCAACTAGCAACCACGTTATCAATTCTCATATAAACCTGTGCGAATTCTATTACCTACACCAATCTTACTCTAATTACACGATAGCAGCACATGCGGGCGGTGAGTAATGTGTGACTCGAGATCCAATCATCGACCATGCACGCGACGGCGCGTCGTGTTCCTCAAAGAGCTGTCAGCAATCTGACGGGGACTCCTTTAAGCCTTTGTCAAACAGACTGGCGTGGCGAATGCGAAGCGTGACATTTTTATTTGTAATGTATGGAATTGTTTGAATCCAGTCACATAAAAAAGCGAAAGCGATCCGATAGCGTGACAGAACTATCGGACTGATGTCTCGCTGACGTCTCGCTTCGGTTCGGTATCGCTTCGGAAACGCTTCGCTTTCCGGAGCGATACCGCTCTGTTTGACAAAGGCATTAGAGGGCCGAAGTCTGCCAGAGCCGCAGGAGCGCTTCATCAAGTAACCGTGATCCTAAAACGCAAGGAGCTATTGAGTGATCAACGTGGATTTTTATCAGTACAAGTCTAACAGTATGGTTGGGAGGACTCATTAGATGATTTTACAACGATAAAAAAAAACACATGACAGCAGAGAGCTTGCTTCCCACAGTGACATAAAAGAAAATCGTAAATGAAAGGCAATAGGGTCCTTAATGCTTAGACAACACGTTTGACTACCAGTCATAAAATATGAGTCTGTTAATAGAACTTGAATATTATTAAAAATATTCGTTGTCTTTATGACAGTCTCATTTTAATAATTATTTGGATATGAACTGCTGTGTCTTTTTTGCCTTTCTTGTAATAAAAATATGGCTACTAAAATAAGCAATAACAGTAAGTAAAAGAAAACCTTTATTGCTAAACCAAGAGTCATAAATCGGAGACTACCTATACAAAAACGAGACTCTATTATGTAAGAGATAGAACTAATAAAGCTAGAAATAAAAATACATAAACATTAGAAAGAGAAAGGTACTCTTTTAGTCTGAGCTAACAACTCATCCGCAAATATTTTCATCCGCGGATGAAACGCTACCCTTTAAAAATTGTAAGGCGTCGATTCTTCTGCAAGTTCGAATAAGTCGTCGCATAGTTACTATTGATGTGGTTTAACCATAAACAGCCTTTAGAAAAAAAATAAAAAACATTAAAAAAAAAATAACCTACTTCAAAATCAACCATAAACAAGATTTAAATAACCTACGTTTCGAATGAAAAGTTGGTTTGTCTAAACTATTATCGATACATCGCAAAGCTCGAGCTGCGCTTCTTTCTAGCGCAGCTACAGCGCGGTGTCGGTCTTCATAACACATCTTATTCGCACCGCTATATAGCTTAGCATGAGTGGAAATTCGTAGTTCAGATTTTACGACAGAGGCATTACGGATGTCGTGGCTATAAATGTTCCATTCCCGGAGTATTAAGCGTTGCCAAATATATCATCATACATCTCTTTTACATACTATAATGTGACCGTAAGTGTCAAATTGTTGACAAAGTGCGACCTTGTTGCCAGGCACGAGAGGTCTCCACGTATCGCCGTCGCGATGACACGGCGGTCAGACACAGGAACCTCCCGAAACTTCCGTGTCCGGTGAGGATCTGCGTCATGCGGTAGGTCAGGACGCCGTGACGCCTATCCAGCCACTATGATGACGGAATAACCCAATAACACTTTAAATGAACGACACCCCTTCCTCTTCCCTCCGGACCGCCACAAGGTGTAGACGTGCTAAGAATCTGCTACAGAGTTTTAAATAAATTAAATACTAAAAATAAAATCAAATTAAATTCAGTGGAGTACCAGGCCTACAGAAGGTGTAAGGAGGTGTCCGGTATCGCACAGCAAACAGAGCGTGAGTAACGCACAGAATACTTCTCTAAGCCTGCTATCCTGGTACTACAGATAAAAAGCGACCAATCAGCGCACTCGCTAAGTAGAATCACTACTACTGGTTACGCAAGTGATTAGCTAATTAACGTCAACACAAGGACATTCACCAGTCAAGGCCAAGCGCCGCCTCCCCCAGGGACAGGCCCCACCCAATTAATGCAACATTGGTTACCTTGACCTGCGCTTGCGCCTGCCCCCTCAAGTGATTGACAGCTTCAACTTATTTAATATTCGCTTTGCACTCATAGTGTCCTAGTACCTCACTCACGGTTGTCGTAATGGATAAATCATTCTCAGAGACGAATATAAGTGAATTGGGAGATGTAACCCCCCCCAATTTCGTCGCATAGCGTGGTAAGAGATTGAGAGAAGACGACCTACCCGGGGAATTCAATAAGTTTAAGGACGAAATGAGACAAATGATAAAATCCTTTATGAATAAGCAACAAGGGGACCTAAAACAAATCACCTCCAATCTTAATGAAATCAAACAAACAAACAGCAGTATAGAATGTTCTATTGCCAATTTAACAACTCAAAATGAGGAGTTTAGGAAGAAGATAGAATTACTTGAGCTACAGGGAAGAAAAGATCGTGAATATATTGCTTTGCTGGAGGATAAGCTTGAAGAGCTGCAACGAGGTGCTAGAAAAACCTGCATCGAACTGAAAAACGTTCCTAAATCACCTAATGAAAGCAGTGATGACTTAATTAATATGGTCTTGAACCTATCCAAAAACGTAGGTCTTGAAATGGAGTCAGGTGACATTAAGGACATATATAGACTTCCTGCCAAGAAGGAAGGAGCCACAAATACTCCAATAATTGTAGAGACTGGCTCGACAATGTTAAAAACAAACCTACTAAAGAAGGCTAAGTCCTACAATGTTAAAAACAAGACAAAACTCCAGGCGAAACAACTCGGTTTGACTAATAATACGGAGGCTCCTGTGTTTATTTCAGAACAGCTAACCCCAAAAGCCGCTCGCTTGTTTTTCCTTGCTCGAGACTTGTCAAACAATAAGCAATACAAGTATTGTTGGACATCCTACGGACGTGTTTTGGTCAAAAAAGATGATAATTCGCGTGCGATTGTTATTAAGAGTGAAGCTCATGTACACCACCTGTTACAAGGTGCATGACTAATGCGTAGTGTATATTGTATAATAATAGCCTTGTTTACCGATCTGATTATTTTCATACTTTTAATATCATATTTTATTAGAATAAGTTATAGTTTTCTCTTACTAGCACTAATGTTTAGCTTACTTCTTAAATGTCATTACCATAAGCATGCTCGCATTCACTATAAGCTCAATAACAATTACGCCTTAATTCACATAATACACAAAATCACATTCACACCTTACAAAGCACTCTTTCACTCAACAAATATTCCATCACTCATTTACACGAGAACTAATATAATAACGATACACTTATCTCTCTATAAACAAATAAAAATAGATAGTATTCCAAAGATACTCTCGCCGGCCGTGACATATACTCGAGTAAAGCATGAGAAGCATCTTTCTATGTTAGTATTTAATGATGGATAGTAATATATGTTCATTTCAGGAATTGGAAACTGTTGAAATTGCAAACAGCGCTCTCATTGACATTGAGCAATTATCTGCTTACTGGCCACATAACAACAACAATTTCACTGTCCTAACTGAGAATATAAGGAGTATCTATGGTAATTTTGACGATTTCCAAATAGCACTGTCTCAAATTGATCTGGATGTGGACGTCATAATCCTGACTGAATGTAGGCTTAACTCAAACAAACCTATACCTGTTCTAATTAATTATACATCATTTTATACTTCAAATAATCTTAATCAAAACGATGGTGTCGTTGCGTATGTTAGGAATTGTTATGTACCCCAGATAGTAGAAATTAAGTTATCTCATGCTTCTGCTCTTCAAATAACGGTCTCAAATTTCACAATATTAGGAATTTACAGATCACCATCTAACGCATCGGCGGAAATTTTCATAAATTCGTTAGATAATCACCTCGAATCAATATCCGCTCACAAAAACATTATTATTACCGGTGATATAAATATCAACTTAATTGAAAAACCCACGGATATGTCGCAAGCCAGGACTAACAGAGCGTCATATTTAAATATGTCCGCTCTTCATGGCTTTCTACCGGGACACTACTTGCCTACCAGAGGTGAGAGTTGCCTTGACCATATGCTACTAAAACTTGAAAAATCCAAGAACTCTGCTAGTGTAGTCGTCTTGAATACTACGATTACTGATCACTATATGGTAATGTTAAACGTCACACACTCATATCAAAGTAACAATATTGCTAAACATAAAAAAGTAACAAATTTTAAAAAAGCTTATATACACTTAATAGACACGAATATATCTATTTTTGACACTTGCAGTGATCCTAATTATTTTGCTGACTCTTTAATTGACGTAATCAGAAAGTCCCTCCTTCTTAACACTACAACTAATACGGTTCCTTCCTCTAAACGTATTATGAAGCCCTGGATATCGACAGGGGCACTAAAGTGCATCAGGCTTAGAAATAAACTGCAGTCACAGCTGAGAAAAGATCCTTACAATATTATAATAAAAATAACTTATAAACGTTTCCGCACCTTCTGCTCCAATTTAATTAAAAAACTTAAAAGACAATACCATAAGGACCAAATTGCGTACTCTATCAAAAACCCTAAAAAACTCTGGCGTAACATTAATAATATCACCCATTATAAGAAACCTAAATCTTCAAATGTACATCTACTCCAAATCTCACTACATCCGCTTGACTCATTGAATAAAATCAACCACTTTTTTGCTTCCATAGGTAAAATACTGGCAGAGGATATAACGACCCAGATTGGACATATGACGAGCCTCCCAAGTTACCCTAATACATGCATTCAACCGACCTCTTTTGTGTTGCTAGAGACCGACCCAGGGGAGGTTGATGGAATACTGATGGCCCTGGATTCTGGAAGCGCTCCTGGATGGGACGGTATACCCAATGATTTCCTCAAATTGGCCAGAGATTTAGTTGTCCCTTTAATATGTAGACTAACGAATCTGTGCTTCAAAACTGGAATATTTCCAACTGCTTTAAAACATTCTTTAATTACACCTGTGCACAAGGGGGGGGACACAAACGAAGCTAATAATTACCGCCCAATTTCTGTTTTGCCGTCAATATCCAAAATTTTAGAAAAAATACTAAATAATCGACTTGTAAACTTCTTAAATAAATATAATATTCTTGCTAGCTCTCAATATGGTTTCAGACAGGGGCTTTCGACACAGGATGCTGTTACGGCGTTGACAAATGAAATAGTAAGAGAAGTAGACAAAGGATACAAATGCATAACAGTATTTCTGGACCTTAAAAAAGCGTTCGACACCGTTTCTGTTCCCATCCTTGTGCAGAGGCTTGAAGCCATAGGAATAAGAGATAGGGCTCTCTCCCTTTTCGAAAACTATCTTCGGGGAAGGAAGCAACAGGTCAAGATAGAAAACAGCCTTAGTGAGGAAGAAAACGTTGTCTTTGGCGTTCCGCAAGGGAGTGTGCTCGGCCCGACGCTGTTCCTGGTGTATATAAATGAATTATGTAACCTCAGGGATAGCGGTGGGAAGATCTTCTCCTACGCGGATGACACAGCCATTGTCTTCTCTGGGCAGTCATGGGAGATTGTACGCCAAAAAGCGGAAAATGGCCTAACTATTATTGGGAACTGGTTAAAAGCTAATCTTCTAACCTTAAACGTTACAAAAACTAACTACATCTGCTTTTCCCCAAGTGCAAAATCGAAACCAGGCTCAGATTTTAAAATAGTAATCCGCAACAGTATGACGTCTTCTCACATGAACATAAATTGTCAAGAATTACAACGAGTCACTACTACAAGATACCTAGGTATTATTATTGACGAGCGTTTATCGTGGCATGCACAGATTGATACTAATATCTCTCGAGTCAGGAAATTCATATGGATGTTTAAAACTCTTCGCTATGTTATGCCTCCAGACCTGTTAGGTAAAATCTATATTGCGCTAGCACAATCTGTTTTAACATACTGCATCCCGGTTTGGGGAGGAGCTTCAAAAACTAAATTGCTTGAGCTCGAAAGAGCCCAGAGGTCACTTTTAAAAGTGATGTATTTTAAACCATACAGATATCCGACTAACAGTCTATATCGTTTGTGTGGTTTACTAACAGTCAGGCAGCTATATTTATTAAACATGACTTTATACCTACATAAATCTACCCCATACACCCCAGCAGACAAGGATAAAAGACGCAATCATATTGTGGCTCACTCCTCGCGGGTTCGTACGGCTTTTGCAGAGCGTCAGTATAGCGCTCAATCTGCCTATGTCTATAATAAAATAAACGCTAAACTAAAATTCCATCCAGAGTCTAAACATAATTGTAAGAAGATTATTACTGATTGGCTAAAAACGTTAGCATATGAGGAAATCGAACAAATTTTAATCAGACCTTGCTAAAATGGAATCCATAATATACAGACACGCTCACATACCATACAAACATGCACACACGCACTCTCACACATACACACATGTACACACACAGACACGCATACGTACACAAACACAATCGAGCTGCTCTTTTTGATAGAACTCTAGTTTTTAATTTGTATCCTTTTTATTATTTTTAGTTTATTAGTCTCCATCTTGTAAATGTACTACAGGGGAAGTAGCGAGTCCGCCCCAACACAAGTATTGTTAATAACTTAACGGGGCTGCCTCATGCTATATGTATTGTAACGATTTTGGAACAATAAACGAATTTAATTTAATTCAGTAGCTGCACCTGCGACCGCCTAGCCTAACGAGCTAGTCGACGATATGTTGTTTTTTTTGTAATTTTATTTTTTAATAGTCATAATTAATAACGCCAACACTGGTATAAAATTCTTAAGCCCAGCTTTATCTTTTCTTATCGTTTTTTATGTTATTTTATGGATTTTATCTGAAATAAATTTAATTGAATTTATCTTGAGTAATTAATTAAGCTTTACGTAGTCCATCATTCATCTAGGCTTACTAAATGACTCATGGTTTATATTACACTGACCCATACAACCCCGTTTAACCCTGAAAAACGATTATGAATATGAAAATTAATGAGTGAATATTATGCAGTCTTATTCTTTTTTTTGTGGTAAAATTATCAAATGAGTATCCTACCCAGGGTGGGACCGAAGAGACCGTCAGATTTGTACTGATCCCAAATCCGTTCAGAAGTTTTAGCGCGAAAGAAAAAAAAAAAAAAAACACATACATAGAAACACTCAATAACTTTCACATTTATAGTAGCTATCAGTAAGAAGTAAGGTAAGGTTACCATTGATAATAGAAATTGTCAGATACTAGTTCGTGACTGTAATTACTGACAAAAATAGTCCTCCAAAATCAAAACCAAAACATTTAATGTGATTTAATTCATTCAAGTGGGCCACTTTTGAATTGTCAAAGACAAAAAATATATATATAAAAACACAAAAAAAAATGATGGTGCCACAGTCCCAATCACAAGGCATAATAACTGTGGAAGTACCGTAGATCCCCATTCCAAGGAGTAGAAATCTATGGAAAAGAACGGGCAGGAAACTCCATGGACACTCTTTTTAGGTCGCCAAAATTACTACAGAACTTCTGTAACATGATTAATTTTAAGATGGTACATATTAACAATGTGGAAATAGTCGCCAGCACCTACGTATTTATCAAAATTGAAATGCTGAATGAAAATACACTGTGTAACATCGATTGGATTCACCGCACGATGTTTCAGTCACCATCTTGTATTCTCTCGGCGTTTGTCATCACGTATTCAATCAAAATGGATTCCAATTCAGTCGGCTTCAGCCAACTAACGAATATAACTTCCCTTCGGAAGTTATATTGGTTTCAATACAGCTTGTTTTTCTATTTTTAGCGGTAGTATTTTAAAAGGTTTGGTGAATAAAATATTTCGGTTTTAAGCTGATATTTTATTTTATATATTGCTTGCGGCTACAGAAGGAATAGGCTTGTGTAGTAAAGAAATGTAATTGGTCCGTCAGTTACATTATAAAAAAAAACATTTCACTTGTATAATTTCTTTTGTTACTTAAACTATAACTGACGAAGATACGTCGCATTTAAAATTCACAACACATCATGCCGTGATATCATTTTTAGTATGTCCTGACGTTACTCTTGAATTTTGATGTTTCGATAAAATCCATCACGTAAAACCAATTTTTTATAAGCTCTCAATAACTAGAAGATTATCTTGCTTTTAATTAAAAGCGCATTTAGAATCTTTAAGACTTTATTGTTAATTTAAAAAATGCATATTTAATTAATTGGGTTTTGCACTCACGTAGGTACTTAAATTATTAAAAATAAAGAAATAAACTTTCTAAAATTGCATTTCTTTTCAAGGATTCCAGAAATCATATATTCGCCATCTTATGTAGTACAAAATTCAAGCGTAAGAAGCACAGTCGTTTTTGCATGACGTCACGCGAGGTGTCAATTTCTGCACAGAGACATCGCAGTCGGTCCTCTGTGTGGTCACAACAACAGCTTTAAAGTTGCTTATCGTTAAAATTATTTTTATAACTATTTTATCAAGATAGTAAATTCTTCCTATTGAAGGACACCAGGGATTTTAGTCAGTCAAGTCTGACAGTCCCTCGCGCCCTGCCCTGGGTGGGGAGAGACTCATTTGATGATTGTACCACGATAAAAAAAAATATAGTAATTCTTTGATAATTGAAATTTGTTATGATGACAATGACACTTTGCCTTGCCTGGAAAACAAATCCAAGACCTCATGAGTAATAGCGTTAGCGATATTACACCTATTTAAAAACAGTAACTGTAACTTTTTTTTTGTTCCAGGCTATATCTGATTTCTTGCTGGGTGTATTCTGCCTACCTTTCACCCTCGTCGGCCAGATCTACAGGCGGTTCCTGTTTGGGGCACTGCTGTGTAAACTTATTCCGTTTCTACAGGGTGAGTTAAAACATTTTTTTTTGGTTCCGTACGTCAAATGAAAAATCGAAACCCTTATACGATCACTCGATCACTTAATTTCCGAATTATTCAGGAAAATAAACGTCATTGTCCGATGTTCGCAGGTTCATGCAAATGAATTTTGGATTTGGAACATAGTTTCAGTATTAAACATAACTCATATATTCGTGAACACGGACGACTTATTCATCTCATAATTACATGCACAACAGTTGTCTGAATTATGCAATGTGTTTGAATTAATCGGAATTGTTTCGTGACTCGATATGAGTATGTGAAACTACGAATAATTGATAAGTTTATGAAGAGCATTTGCAATGCGCTACTGAAAAACCCTCCCTTTTTTATTTAAGTTCGTACAGTCCATTCAAAAGTTGTCTAGAAGATATCGCTTTTAACGATAACACCACCATTGTCATTGTAATCATAGATTAAGCAATGTCGTAAAATAGTGGACACGTATTTTTCTTTTATTTTAAAAATTAATTTAAATTTTACAAAACTATTAAGCTTCTCAGGGGGGCTCGTCATGTCAGAACTCAAATTTAAGTACTCAAAGTTGTGACGTATTGTCAATTTTAAGTGTCGTATCTCCATAATTTATTTTGGGAACGTAACAATATTAAAAAAAAACTTTTTTTTAAAAAGAACCGAACACATTTTTTTTTTTTAATAACTTTTCTTTCAGTAGTGGAAATAGAAATTCATACGGGTCAAATTGACAACCTCCTTTCTTTTTTGAAGTCAGTTAATAAAAATACAGATCAAAGATTTATTGTGGATATAACTGACGCACTAATCAATATTTTTAAGTCAAAATAGTCATTTATATACAAACTCTCGTCATTTATGTATGGGGTAGTGGCAGAAATTACTTAACACCATCCGTTACGACCATTATACATTCCTTTATCATCATCCACGATTATACGTCTAATCAAATAATACGCGCACGTTATTTGCGTATATTATGCAGTACGCGTTCGACCTTTCTGAAGGACATCGCGAATAAGGGCAGTCAATTTATGCCATTGGATGTTTTCTTAAATATTTGTTACTCAAAAGTAACAGATAAAAAAAAAACATTTATCTTGCTTCTAAGATCAGGCGAATAAAAAGGTAGGTGGGTATTAACCGGTGTACGGGCCACAGATGAAAATGATCACTCATCATATACTTTATCAATTACCATGTCAATCTGGTATATTTATGACGATATTCTTATTATGGAATATTTTATTCTATTGCTCGAGCAATAGAGTAGATAGTTGTTAAAGACCAATAGCAGCTAATACTTTCGTATTAATTTCGAGCGTATGGCAATCGTGAACTCCAAAAAAAAAAAGATCGTTTATTAAAACAAAAACATATAGAAACGATGGCAGTAAAAGTTAAAACTGTGGTGCAGCTGCCAATGCCCGTCTCGAAACGAGAGAAGTAGTAGAGTAAAGTTGTGGGAAACCGGATTGGTTTTTTTGCTAGAACCTTTAATACTGCTCTTTGCGCTCTTTCGATCAGCAACATCGCTGACTTATGTGCCCTACCCCATGCCGTGATGCAGTACCCTAACATTGTCTGAGCAAGTGAAAGTAAATGCTGCATTTCTCAGTTTCTTGAAGATGAACAAAAGTTCTCTTACGCGTTCCATGATAGAGCTGATTTGTTGGTGCTACTTAAGGTGGCAGTCAATTAAAACACCATAATATTTAATTGTCTAGATGGCTTCTAATTTCGGGCAGTCACAAAATGAAGTTTGGTTCAGACATGAGTGTGCGTGAAGGGCGATAGAAGTAAGGGGGTCCAAATTTATTTATGGCAAAAGTAATAAACTTGGACTTACTAATATTTAGGGTCCAGAGTTTATCCTCAGCCATTTCTTGACAGCAGTCAATGCCAGTTCAGCATTTTTGGACGTCTTTCCAACTACGGCCGTGAATAATAAGAGATGTGACATCTGCATAATTTACAATTTTGCAGTTGGGGAGAGTTAACTAATCTAGGGGGGGGGGGGGGGGCTGCAGCAAAAAATCAGCTTCAAATGGCAAACTTTTTGTTGCTATCTGGCATTATGCTGATCTGCTGCCCTTTTGGCACTAAAAGATTTGTTTGTTTATTCAATTTTGATTAGTTTTAAGTTTTAATTCGAATTAACCGAACAAGTGAACATTTTACATCCCTAACTTCACGAACGCTTGCTGTATAACATGTTACATTACACCTCGTAGCACCGGTGAGTACCTGCCTTTACGCTGTGCTTAAGGAGGTATCATTCAGTGGCGTATCTCTAACTCGAAACTTATGAAGTTTTAGGTCAAAGTTGAACCTAATTTGATGTCTTATAAGCTTCCAACCTAAAACAAAAACAAAACTTTTATGTACGTGTTTTAAAGGTGAAGTCAGTTATGAAGAGTGATTACGGTGAGACGAAATCTCTTTTAATAGAAAAAGGATTATAATCTTTAATTAGAAGTGTAGTTGAATTTTAGGTACTTAGTACGTTACTTGGTAATTTATATTTAAAGCATTTTTAGGTGACATAATCATAAATATAAATAAATAAATATTCCACAATTATCACACAACGTCATCTAGTCCCAAGCTAAGCAGAGCTTGTGTTATGGGTACTAGACAACTGATAAACATACTAAATACATACATAATATAGATAAATTACACCCAGACACAGAACAAATGATCGTGCTCATCACACAAAAATTTGTTCTGGGTGGGAATCGAACCCACGACCTCTGGCATAGCAGTCAGGGTCACTAACCACTAGAACAACAGGTCTATCGAAAGTCATCAAAAGTGACAGAATCAAACTCTTACTAACTAAAATTAAACTCTACTCCTTCGGCTGCCCTTTGCGTACCAGGGCCTCGGTATCCTGCTTCGACAATCTCACTACCCCTTTTTAGAAAAAAAAATACAACTTTTCTTTTTCTTCAACAGCGGTCTCCGTATCAGTGGACGTGTGGACCCTCGTCGCGATATCTCTGGAGAGATACTTCGCGATCTGCCGACCTCTTAAGTCCAGAAAATGGCAGACACAATGCCACGCCTATAAGATGATAGCCATGGTCTGGATCCTGTCCATCATCCTGAATTCGCCCATCCTGATCGTGTCTGATCTACAGCCGATGAGAGGCAATGGTAAGTGAATTTTACTGTTATAGTTATAATCTAGCTGTAGTTTTTTTTGTTGTCTTAAGAATCCGCTCATTTGCGGGCAGCGAGTTTAAACATTTTGCGGTGCGACGCGCAGAAAAGCGGTGCGCCGCGCGGATAGACAGTGCACTGCGCGGAGTGACGTCGAGCGCCATCTCTTTTCATCTTATATAAGTTAATGCAAAGTGAGATCCGCTTCATATTCATATTTCACAGGATAATCGGCTTAGATTATTTGTATGCAAATGTTAAAATTCTATTAATTTCTGTTCTTGTTTGAGTCCGCAACATTTGATACGGCAGCAGGTGTTTACTTTTGATTGGACCAATTTGACTTTCATATTCGCTCGGGTCGTGATGATAAACAAATTCCGCTGAATCGCTGGGAATCAGCTTGGTCCGGTCAAGTTCAAGCTGAGCAAGCATTTATGTCCGAAATCTATATCTACACACTCATTATTATTCAATTTTGCCACCTAATCGTACCAAATTCTACCTGATCATAATACCTAGCCTATTCGCACCGTTCACGAATTTAGCGCCACATAGCATTCGCAACTTTACTGGCTCTGACAGTTCTAATTAAAATCATATTTTGTTATAAAACACTTGGTTTTGGATACTATGGCGATCTATAAGCATTGAAACATCAATCTACATAATTATTTAATTTCATTGCAAAATGTATTCTGAAAATAAAAATATCAAAATACAGGGTTTAAAGAGGATGTGACGTTATTTACTTTTTTTTTCTCTTCAGGGCAGCTATCCATTTCAATAGCAGGACCCAAAAGTTAAAGCATTGATGTTATGTGTGGAGGGACATATATGGAATACGGCCGGAATTTCGGGTAGAAAACTTTGTTTCGTCATACGTATTGTATTGAGTTATACAAAAGTTTGCTATAGAAAAATACGGTAACTTTTCTGTGGACGTTAACGACAAAACGTTGACGTTGTTTTGTAACTTCGGTGAATAGAGTTTTGTGAGTTTACAGTCCAATTAGCTAAACTAAACTAAAAAAACTATTCGTGAGTAAAAACTTTGATAAACTGAATGTGAAAGGCGGATCTCTGGATTCTACGGCCTAGCATAAAAATCGTATATCACCAATATAAATCAAAGCCTTTGTCAAAAAGACAGGAGTGACGAATGCGAAGCGTGACGTTTTTATTTGTAATGTATGGAATTGTTTGAATCCAGTCACATAGAAAAGCGAAAGCGATCCGATAGCGTGACAGAACTATCGGACTGTCGTCTCGCTTCGGTTCGGTATCGCTTCGGAAACACTTCGCTTTCGCCTGTCTGTTTGACAAAGGCATAACGTAAATGTTCGCATCACGATCAACTTATTTCTACCGGCTATTTCACGATATTGCAGCTGTGGGAGGTGACTTAGCGTGGGGTTGGTAAACGGTAAGATCGAATGTATAGAAATAGTTTGAAACACGCCACGAGGCGTCGCCACTAGCGAATTCACGTACTTACAAAGTAATTAATGTCTTATTTGCGCCACCTGCTGCTTCGCTTACCGCTTAGACGAAAATCTTGAAAAGGCCGTAAGAGTGGTTCTCAGACCTCATTTGTCAAAATGCATGTTCTAATGAGAAGATTTAAGCTAGCGCTCAACACACACACTTGCGGGCATGTGGGCGGCGAGTAATGTGCGACCCGCTGTCCGACCATGGACCATGCCTGGGTCGACGGCGCGTTGTGTTCCACCCGCGCCCCAAGGAGTGTCAGCATAGTGACGGGGCCTGTAGAGGGCCAAAGCCAGCCGGGGTCGCGAGACTCAAAAATTACCGTAACCCCGGTACGTAAAGGGCTACTGAAGGACACCGTGGATTTTAGTCAGTACAAGTCTGACAGTAAGGGTGGGAGGAGTCCTCCCACCCTTACTGTCAGACTTGTACTGATTTTGATGATTTTACCACGGAAAAAAAAAAGTATATCCCATTTAACCAAATTATTTTCACTACGTCTAACCTGGGCTCGCAATTAAATAACCTGATTGATTAAAATTTTTATAGTGATATTCAAGTTTGTATCAACATGACCTTACAGTTATTTGGATAATTAGGGTGATTAGAGAGAAATAACTCACTTCTAACAACCCTAATTATCAAAGTTTAGATACAGTAATGGACCCTAAAAGGGTGATTGTCTACATAATTCATTTAATCGATTTCAAATTGATCAAGTTTTGTTACTATCTTCTAAAGTGATATATAATATAGACACAGGCCGTTTTGATTGAGTTCGTTGACTATTTAACCTTGAACGGAAAATCTCATATATTAATGCCCTGATATTTTATCCACACACTACATTTTTTTTTAGTTTTAAGGCGAACGTACATAATGTCGTATAACTGTAGTGTCGCCAGTTTGCTAATAGGACCTTAAAATCAATGTTACTGAGCACTTAATACCCGTCTCCAAGATTTTTTAAATATCTACTAAAAGAACTTCTCATGAAACTAAATACAATCATGAATTTTAATGCCCATGTAGCTGTCTGAATGTCAGAAATTAACAATGATCAAAGTAGGCAGATTATACTTTTTTTTTTATCGTGGTTAAATCATCAAATGAGTCCTCCCACCCAGAGCAGAGCGGGAGGGACTGTCAGACTTGTACTGACTAAAATCCACGGTGTCCTTCAATAGCCCTTTACGTTCCGGGGTCACGGTAATTCGTACAGTCCCGCGACCAGGCAGATTATACTTACATTTGTCCTTTGTATATTTTATTTGTATGGACAGAATATCCATGATCATTGATTCGTTTAGCTTCATAAATGGCATGTAGGTACGTGACACTATCCTCTTTTTCAAGTCGGTTAAAAAGTTGGCGGAGAATAAATACGAAACGCTTTAAGATAATTTTTAACCCCTCTTGCAATCAAACTCAGAAGTTTGTTTCTAAAATCTTTAAAAATTGAATCAAAAAATATTTGGTATCGTATTGTTTTTCGTATTTCACGGTTGTTCCACACATTTCAAGCCACGTTTAATAAATCACCCAACATATTTGAGTCAGCATTACATGGCACAGAAAGGTGCCAATATTGAATTTAATTCAGGAAAAGCTCGGCTAGCTCAAATAGTGCTGAGTCAACCTTTAAGTGATTCAGTAACAGTAGATAGCCACAGTAGAATTGTATGCTAGGCGGTTCGGTCAGGTTGAGAGGATAACCAAAGGGAAACAGTCTAAACTGGTTTTAGTGGTGAGGTTCTTCAGAAAATTTGGGTGCCTAGTAAAACAGACGTGCTTGTTGGACTCGACTCCAGAAGAAGTTTTCCGTATTTTACCTACGCGGAACAAAACGTACAATTCGAGCTAGCGTCTTTGAACTTCTGACAGTAGATGATTTTTTTTTAATAATTTAAGCCAATAATCTAAAACTTAGTGAATTATGGCCTTAGCACGACATTGCTGTTTATTATGTTAAGCGTACTTAAAGTATTTACGGCGTTTTTATGGAAAATGAAAAAGCGCGCCTAGTATACGAACGAGGATCAAATTGAAGACGTAAGTTCCAGTTTATTTTACATCCCAAAAACCGTGAAAAAGTAGTGCTAGCACCTCAGATGTAGTATGAATGTGAACGAGGCGAAAGGAGTATGTGGTTTTACCATTGGAAAAAAATGTGAGTTCAGTGCCCTACGAGTTCTTTATAATAATGGGTTTAGGATGCTGATGGGGTTGCCTCGCGCATCAGGGATGTTTGCGGAAGCCCATATCGACTGCCTTAAGGCAATAGTGCGTAAAAGAGTGGCCTCCCTGATGCGTCGTGTGCGGGGCAGCTCCAAATGGTCTTCTAAACACTATTACGGAAAGACTTGAGTATTCTATTGTGACGCACTGGAATAAGATATACGGTTCAGGTGGTGTTCTTTTTAATGTAAAATGAGCATGTAGTAGTTATAAGGTACTAACTTAGTTTTAAGCATTACTTACGATTTAATATGGCATTATGTTCTGATTTAAAATCTAAATAAATAAAAAATAAGTACAATGTATAATGAATGTTATTTTTATGAAATAAGTCTTCTCACACTGGGTCACATTGCTAGCCCAAAAAGAAAAGAAAATCAGAAGACTATTCGTACCAATTTAAACAAAACTTTTATGCAATTAGGATGCGTTTAGGCACATTTTTCCAAATTCTTTCCGCGATTCGCTTAAGTTTGAACACAGCTGATCTTCTAGCTCTACTCTCCCGTGTTTAGCGTTTAAAAAAATTACACATCGAATATAAAATACATTCAATAGACTTTATCAGTAGTTCTTTAATTGAACAACATTATAGTTGTTTTAGTAAGAAAGAAAGAAATAAAGAAAAAACGTTTATTGGCACACGCCACAAGTGTACACAGTATTACAGAGAAACTAAGAAATAAAACTTAAAGCTAAACAATTTTTAGTATGAAAAATTACTTATTTATGTGAGTTGTTTCAGAAAATAAATTCGGCCTAAGTTTTCCTTTTCAAAAATTAGGAAAAGATGAAGAAGAATAATTCATTAGAAATTAACTTATAATTTTTTACTTAGAAGGCGAAGAACGAGCAAAAACTAATTAACTATGTTTAAAGTTTTAGCTTCAAAATAACGTACCTGTCTGAAGTTTTCTTAATGTACAATTATATAGGCATCCTACATAAGAATAAAATATTAGTACGAGTAAGTAGGAGTTCAAATAGGTTTAAAACAAACGTTATTAAAATAATTGGATTTCTTTTTCACTTTCATTCCAAAACGGCCCTTTTCTCTATCCTCTATTATATTACTACAGTCGAGTATCAGGTTAAAGGTCATACTTCTTTGTCTGCAAAGTTTTCGTCAAAAGGGGTAAAAAAGCCTGCCCACGCATTAATAATAAAAGCATGCCGACGACAAGTAATGGGTGACTCACCGTCCGATCATGGACCATGTCCGGGCCGTCGGCGACGGCGCGTCGTGGTCCACGCGCGTCTCAAAGAGCTGTCCGCAATCTGACGGGGCCCTTAGAGGGCCAAAGCCTGCCAGGGTCGCGGGACTGTCTAGTCAGGTAACCATGGAATCCTGGAATGTAAAGGGCTATCGAAGGTTCACCGTGGATTTTAGTCAGTACAAGTCTGACAGTCCCTCCCATCCCGCCCTGGTTGGGAGGACTCATTTGATGATTTTGTCGCGATAAAAAAAGTGTTCATGAAATATATGAAAAACATAAATAAACTAGCTGTACCCTGCCCCGCTCCGCTGTGGTACAAAAAAAACTGTTATATGTACAGCCTGTTAGTGTAATCAGTCTTAAACTTGAAACCAGTGGTTTGGTATCACTTACAGAACGTAAATTCAATAAAAAAATAAAACCTTTTTTTTTTCAATAAAGTCTCCATTTTTCCCCAAAATTATTTCACCCTATTACGCAAAGGTAAAGAACACTAAAATAAGCCGCGAGCGCCGCGGAGTCGCCCGCGGCGCGGGGAGACTGAGGTATGCGCGGGCCCCGCGCATACCTCAGTCTGCCGGCAGTGTCGTTATCGAACGTACGTGTGTCCCGTAACAAACGCTCGCAGCGCAGCGCACGAGTGCGCGCCGCCCCACCGTTAATTTTTCGCGCAAGTGTTAGTGTTTAGTGATTATGTCGTACACAAACGAACAGTGGACAGAAATGGTTCGGGTTTACGCCGCGTCGGGTGATAACCTAACTTACATCTGGACTCGTCACGCAACAAAGGTAGGTATTTTTGCCTGTCCTAAGCCAGGAAAAGTATGAAAGGAAAGTTAGTTACATCACAGGTTACCTGTATTTTATTACAATGATGTAGTTAGTTAAAACTTATGTAGGTATGTAGTTAAACGGACGGCGTTAACCTGCCGCACTGGCAGGTTAACGCCCTTTGCAGTGAATACGTAACTCGGGCGCATAGTATCCATGAATTAACGGACGGTGTAGGACAGAAACATTTTTGATTTTTTTAAAGAAAAATTCGTTTATTTATTTTTAAATTCAGACAAACATTTTTATAATTAAATCAACTACCTATGGTTTCAAGGTTAAGACTGATTACACTAACAGGCTGTATAAAAGAAAATTATAAAAACAATTCTTGATGCGGTTTATTTATCATGCTAAAATTTTGCTCAATCGGTGCAGAACTTTTTGAGTTTTTGAAACGTACACAAACCAACATAACATTTTTATGTATACAGATTACGGTCTCTAGTTTCCATAACACACATCAATTCAAGAGATATAGAAACAATTGACAACTCGTACTCGTACATTTTGAATTGAGATAGCTGGAACTATTTAGTAACCCCAAAATTAAAGATGACATCTTCCGCAGTTAACCTCAAAGAGATCCGCAGTAATTTACTATGAGGTTATACGAAAACCCTACGAATAATCCAACATGCGGCATATAATGTTCGTTTGAAATAGAAGACCGCTCCTTCTTGATTATGAATGGTAATGTTCAATCTATACGGACATATTATATGTAGAGAAGACCATTTAATTTTGCTTTATTCTTTAGTAATTTTTTCTTTAATGTTTGTTTTAACTTAGGTACAATTTAGACACTAGAATATATGCAACTTATAATACAATTTAGGACATCTAAAGAAGTTGTGTCATGTTTTTCTTTTTAAACCTTGCCCCATACTACGGAATTTCTGTGTTATCGTACGCATTTAAAAACACATAAACTTACATGCACGAATATCTAGGCCTGAAACAGCTATCTGCAGGCCCTCCTAATATTAAAATCAAAGCATTAATTATTTCAAGTAGGCCAGTTACAGGCACTTTTGAATTGTCAAAGACAAAAAAAAATTATTATACAAAAGTGTTATGATGCTCCCAGTCACAAGACATAATAACTGGTACTCTTAAAGTATCATAGATGCCGCTAAGTGCGACAGTTGATTACTCCGCAACTGTGAGTCGACAGTTAGTATATCGACACATTCCATTGCTTCCGAAGTTCTTTCTCAAAGTATGTACCGTGTTAACATGACAATCGCAATCACGTAATTATCAAAAAATCTAGAATTGTTTATTATTTCATCAATAATTACCCTTCTCGGTTCTAATTAAACGGTGCAAAAGTTTAATTGAAAAACTGAGAGCGATTAGTCGAAATAAATATATTCTTGTAACTACTAGTTTACTTAAAGCCTAGTTCAGAGTAGGCTAGTATTTTAGTCGAGTAGCTAGTAATTTAGTAGCTAATCGTGTACGAACGTTGTTGTGGGATCGGAACTTTTCATATGAGTAGATTTCTGTGATTGAAAAAAGAAGTTATGCGTATTTTTTTTTATCACAAAAACCTCTTCTAAAATTGCTGTTACGATTAGCTTAATCAGTTTATTTATGTTACTAGTTTCCGCCCGCGACTCCGTCCGCGCGGATGTCGGTCTTCGCGTGGATGGTTTATTTCCCCATTTTGAGTAACTCTGACAATGACATCTTATAAATATTACGGCGCTGAATCCACTGCGGGTAATGCAACGTGTGTTCGCGGTTCTACAGAACAACGTCTATGAATAAAACTGAAAAATAAGATTTTTTTTTTCTACGTATTTTTCCAGGATAAAAAGTATCCTATGTTATGCCCAGGATAATAAGGAATAATTATACCAAGTTTCATCGAAATCGAACCGTTAGTTTTCACGTGATGCCTGCACAAACAGACAGACAGACAGACAGACAGACAGACAAAAAAATTTTTAATCATATATTTGGGTTTGGTATCGATCCAGCAACACCCCCCGCTATTTATTTTTTCAATATTTTCAATGTACAGAATTGACCCTTCTACAGATTTATTATAGTATAGATAGATAGAAGAAGATAGATTGCGTTGTCGGCTGTTCATATCATAAAACACCACTCACTTACAAACTGTACTCGACCAAAGTGTGAACGATTTGTGGGCAGAAGGGAGTATTTTAGCTACTAAATTACTCGCTACTTGACTAAAATACTAGTCTAGTCCGAACTAGGCTTAATTACTGATCAAATGACGGACCCTGAGCCATCATTTCTAATTGAAAACATTTGACTTGGACATTAAACGAGGCTTTAGAGCTTACTCAAATACACTAAAGGATTCAACATAAATATTAAAAGGTCTTGTTTATTGAAGGTACTAAGTAAAAGAAGCTAACATTAAAAATGGGGCCAGTGTGTATTAGGGTTGTTGTACACATTACCAGGCGAAGACTAAGAAAAATATAAACATATAAAAAAATATAGGCGGATGAGTAATGGTGATTAGTGATGGTGGTAAAGGGTGACTCGCCGTCCGATTAAAATTTGACAATCAAATCGGTTTGTACTCTGTAATAATATCATTCAGTAATGATTCTAAAGACATATTGCGTCATCTATTAACATAATTATCATAAAAAACTTACTACGTACGTTTACTCAGAATAGTAGATTTGTAAAAAATCAGGATCATCGCCTTAGCATTACAAAAATACTCACTTTATAAAATAAGTTAGGAATATTAAGATGAAATGAAATTATCCCACTAGACACAGGACACATGTTTTTCACGCATTCGTCATTATTTGATTAATGTGATTTTTTTCGGAGATTCCTTTATTTTCAAAGAACCACGGCAAACTTACTTTTGTAAAAAAACGGTTTTTAATCATTCAGCCATTTTGTGTAATGTTTGCTTATTTTTTACCTGGTAAAATCATCACATTCCTCCCACCCAGGGCAGAGCGGGAGGGATTGTCAGATTCGTACTGACTAAAATCCACGGTGTCCTTCAATAGCCCTTTATGTACCGGGGTCACGGTAAATCGTGAGTCCCGCGACCCCGGCAGGCTTTGGCCCTCTACAGGGGGCCCCGTCACTATGCAATATCCTTCATAACCCTGCTTATCCTACCTACCTACGCGAGCGTTTTTCGTTTACCCGTCCTTCTGATGCTCTGTGCAGATCCCACCTTAAGCATCACCTCAATTTCCCATCCCATAAAACTGACTTTTTTTCCTACTCCTTCGCTGTTCATGCAGTACGTTTGTGGAACTCACTTCCACCTAAAATACTCGACTCTAAAACTGTCTCTGTTTTTAAAAAACAAGTCAAGGATTATTACCTCTCCTCTATAATTTAGTATTTTATATTTATATATTAGGTTCATTTTAAAACATATATATTATATATATACATTTTATATGTTTATTTTAATAGTATGTATGTTTATATTTTTTCTCTGTACACTGTGGCTACGTTTTGATGTCTGTCTCTCTTCTTTCGCTGGTCTGCTGGAAGAAATTTCTTATTGAAATAAGCAATGCCTTTGTGCTCTTTTATCTGTATGTTTTTTTCTTGTACCTATGTATTCTGTGTGCATAAATAATAAATATGCTGACACTCCTTGAGGCGCGCGTAGAACACAACGCACCGTCGACCCGGGCATGGTCCATGGTCGATGTAATGTATGCTAAAATAAATATTTTATTTTCTGCTCAACATCATCGTTTATCAAAATAAACTTTTTTAATTTCGTTAACACATACGGCAACACTCTCATGTAGGTTTATTTAAGACCCCGGGGTTATTGAATGGGGTTGTATGCTTAGCATAATTAATTTGGCGTATCTCACCAATGAGACTTGGTTTGTTTTTCTTTGGATTTGCAGGATTCAAGGATAGAAACGTGTTTCTAATTAATACGAGTATCTACTTTCATTCATCACCATCCTGCTTTTAGATCGTTGATGTGTTTTGGATAAATTAATTAATAAACTATTTTACGTCTACACATTTGGTTAATACACCCGGCCATACACCAAGCTTTAAGCTAAACCAGTTTATTGTGGTCTACCTTTGTATGATCTTTCCAGACATTTCAACGGTTAGCTTATACTGGTTTTGCAACTATAGTAGCTTTATGTGTAGTTACATGTACAACTGTACAAGCCCCAACTACAGGTGGCTGATCGATTGGCTGTTGCACTGCGTGTCGCAAGTTCGATACCCCCACGTAATAAATATTTGTCCGTCCTACAAGGTAGTGTTGTTTCGGGTCTGGGTTTTAAATAAGGCAACAGTGTATAAGATGGGGACGCGAGGTATAATGGGGACGAACACATTTAAGGCAACTCTAGCGTAGCAAGCGCCAACAGGACGTTATTTGCAAGCGGCCATTAACAAATGGCGTCCTGTTGGCGCTTGCGCTACGTTCCCCTATTTTGAAATACAAATGTTTAAACTCACACTTAATTAATTCTTAATTATTCCCCGCTGCCATCGTACAGAAGAGAAAAGAAAAAAAACTTATGTATTTTATGTGCAAAGTGGAGTGACGACGACTTGACGAAAGATCTTTTTTAATTTAGTAAACAACATGGTTCCACCGTCGAATTTGGTTCAATATTAAGCCAAGATGAAGATAAAACATGCAAAATACACGATACACTACAACTACATGAATCAGGAGTCGAATTTCTGAAACTCAGTCCAAATTAGATAAGATGTTCCTACAAAATAGGATTTACTTAGTCTGGGTGAAGTCGAATTAGGTACACTACCTATGTATCTAAGCTTGTTAAAAGGAGTACTAACATTTCTTTTACCTAACAACTTAGATGGAGTTACACGCATGTTGGATCTAAATATAAAGGTCTTATTAATACGGTTAATACTTTTTACATTACAGAAATAAGTCTACCTTGTTCATATTTTAAACCGCATACTTTTTTACGATTACTAGTCAAAATCTATCTTCTATACTATAATAAATCTGTAGAAGGGTCAATTCTGTACATTGAAAATATTGAAAAAATAAATAGCGGGGGGTGTTGCTGGATCGATACCAAACCCAAATATAAGATTTAAAAAAATTTTGTCTGTCTGTCTGTCTGTCTGTCTGTTTGTGCAGGCATCACGTGAAAACTAACGGTTCGATTTCGATGAAACTTGGTATAATTATTCCTTATTATCCTGGGCATAACATAGGATACTTTTTAACCGACTTCAAAATAAGGAGGAGGTTATCAATTCGACTGTATTTGTTTTTTTTAATTTTGTTATCGCATAACGACCGACTGGGTGAACCGATTTTCATGATTCTTTTTTTGTTTGAAAGCTGGTGCTTCCCGTGTGGTCCCATTGTCACCAAATCAGGATCTGATGATTGAATCTTGGAGAAATCGAGGGCAACCCTCAAATTTTATAGGTCCACGCATCGTTTTTCGTAAATCTTATGAAGTAATTCAAGTACTTGCGTTTGGTAATCATCATCTTATGTAGCTGAGCTGATGATGGAAGGTACAACTCCTTAACAGTAAGGAGTAGGCATCGACTGATTCATTGTTCGCATATCTCCGGAACTACACATCCGATTTAAATAATTCCTTTTTTTTGTGCTAGGTATCGTTCCACTTAGGGAATACTGAAAGTTTCATCAAAATCGGTTTTAGTAGTTTTTGAGATAGGGAATTTTATTAGCTTATTGTGTACATGAGGGATGTTATTACCAGTGCTATGGATTATATTATATGTATTTGGCAAGAATTTGGGTTGAATATTTAAACTAAAAAGAGAAAAATAAAAAACTTTTTCAAAAAAAAATGTAACGAAATAACTTTTATTTCGGAAGTCGATGTCTCAGTCTTCCGAAATAAAAGTTATTTCGTTGATTATTTTACCCTTTTTTGTGGTTCTTTTTGAAGGCGGTTACATTTTTTTGAAAAAGTTTTTTGTTGTCCTGGAAAAAGTTTTTTGTTGTCCTGGAAAAATACGTAGAAAAAAAAACTTATTTTTCAGTTTTATTCATAGACGTTTTTCTGTAGAACCGCGAACACACGTTGCATTACCCGCAGTGGATTCAGCGCCGTAATATTTATAAGATTTCATTGTCAGAGTTACTCAAAATGGAGAAATAAACCATCCACGCGAAGACCGACATCCGCGCGGACGCAGTCGCGGGCAGAAGCTAGTTTGTAATAATATTGCTGAAAATTGGTATAAATTAATGTAGTTTTTTTTTAGCGTGGTAAAGTCATTCAATGACTCCTCCTACCAAGGGCAGAGCGAGAGGGACTATCAGACTCGTACTGACTAAAATCCACGGTGTCCTTCAATAGCCCTTTATGTTCCGGGGTCACGGTAATTCGTGAGTCCCGCGGCCACGGCAGGCCTTGGCCCACAGGCAACTCTCTACAGGGCCCCGTCATTATGCTGACACTCCCAGAGGCACGCGTGGAACACAACGCGCCGTCGACCTGGGAAATTAATGTAGATAGAAATAAATGTAGATTGTTATTTCAAACAAATACATATTTACAATATTAGTAACAATAATATACAAAACTTAGTACGTCGTTAAAGTTAAAAAAAAGTCTAAACAGAAGTTTACACAGTTGCATTCTGTATTTTTACTTAGATAGAAACGAATAGGTGCTGGAATAATGTGATCCAAAGCATCAAAACCTTTATTTCAAAGGTACTCAAGAATGACTTTTATTTGGATCATAAATCTTCGATACAATATTTTGAGTACATGAAGATCGTTAAGCTTTTAAGGTTTGATTTAATAAGAGAAGGCTATTTATTGTTAGTTCAGTAAACATATCGGGCATTTCGAATGACATTAAGATTCGAGTGACCAATGAGGATAATAAAAATATAAGATTTGAAACGAATTTTCTGAAATCTCAAAAAAAATGTTATTTTTGAACTTGTAGCCCTTTTTTATTTAAGCAGCTTTATGTTTCGTTATATCTCAAAAGCATTAAGCAGCATTTTTATAAAGCTTTCAGGAATTTGACTTTGGTCCAATGTTGTGATTTTATGACCCACCAGCTAATATAAATGTTTGCTTATGAATATTTTAGAACGCAATAATGAAATTAAGTATTGACCACAGGGTACTTCGTTTTATGATTATAACTAGCTGTTGCCAGCGGTTTCACCCGATACAACTTAAAAACTATCCCACGGGAAAATCAGATAAAAACTATCCTATGTGTTAATGCAGATGATAAACTATCTGTGTACCAAATTTCATCCAAATCCGTTCAGTAGTTTTTGTGTGAAAGAGTAACAAACATCCATCCTCACAAACTTTCGCATTTATAATATTAGTAGGAAGGTATAGCGCCAAATTAGACGATAGAAGCTTTAGAAATGAGCTTTAGAAATATAGCCTTCGTCAAAGATCGTTTTTTTTTTGTTAATTATATAAAATAGGAGGCTTTATGGAAAATTACTTGGCCTTGAATACACGTGTTTTGATTGCGCTGTTGGGGTTATTTTGTTTAGCGTATATGGGTGGTATTTAATAAAAGGCGTTAGAGAAACCTTCAATGAGAAACAGAAGGTGATTTTTTAATAATTAAAAAGACTCTTTTATTTTTAGAAACCAAAAAAACACATCATGTAAACAAAGAAAAATCTTAAATTTTTATTTTTATTTTATTTTACTTTATTTCACTACCTATACTTTGGCGGGCGTTATCCTGCCTAGGTGCAGTACTATTCGTGACTTGGGCGTTTATCAAGATAGTAAACTAGTTTTCGACTCACACATTGAGGCTATTGTCAAAAAAGCATCTAAACTACTTGGTTTTATAATGCGACTATCTAAGTGTTTCACGGAGGCAAAAACGCTCAAAATATTGTACTGTACTTATGTCAGGAGTCAGCTCGAGTATGCGTCTCAGATATGGAATCCACGGTATCATAGATATATAGACCGCATAGAAAATATACAAAAAGGCTTCATAAAATATCATTGTTTTCACCAAAAGGTTCCATATAACTCAACAGATTATCTTCGACTCTGTAGGAAATACCACCTATTGCCACTAGTAGATCGACGTAATATCGCGGACTGTCTGTTTTTATTAAAAATTCTCCATAGCGACATTGATAGTCCTGAACTATTATCCAAATTGAATTTTAATGTGCCTAGTAAAATTTTGCGTTTCAATCCGCCCATTTGTGTTCCTCATTCGTCATCGAATTATAGGCAGAACAGCTATATTGTGCGTGCAAGCAAAAGTTTTAATGAGATATGCAAGCGACATGATCTCGATCCTTTCGAAACTAGTGTGAACTCAGCCAGAAGGTGCTTGAGCCTGCAATTTTTTAAGTGATAGTAGCTATCTTAAGCAGTTTTCTTTTTACTTTTGTCTGTTTTTTTTTTTTAAGGCTATTGCTGGCAAGCAGATTTCTGCAATTTTCTGTTTTTCTGTTAATATATAATATGTATAATTTTAATGTGGCAACTCTAATTTAAGTCGTATGCTGCTGTCTGTGCTCGCATCATACTTTGAAATTTATTATGAATCTAAACGCGAGGACTGGTAATTGGCTGTCTGGTGACTATTTCCCCTCTTGTTTTGTTATGATTTTGTTAGCTGTAAGTCCTCCATGAAATAAATAAATAAAAAAATAAAATAAAAATAAAATTAAATCTAAAATAGTAAAACTAAAATCTGCCTAAAAATCCTTTTGTAAGTCGCCTTTTACTCGTCCTCTTAAAGTGACTGAACCATTCAAGCTTTTCATCATCATCAGCCTATAATGTTGGAGTGGGCCATAATCCATCACGCGGGCCCATTGCGAATTGGTGGATGTCACATGTCTTCGAATTTTTGTTTCTAGGACATGCCGCTTTCCTCGCGATGTTTTATCCCATCCCACGACCTACAACATGTAATTCGGGGCCTACACCACCGGGCCACCACTTGCCACTTCACTTGTCTTTTAGTACGCAGCGTTGGTCGCGGAACTCACGAATTACCGTGAGCCCGGAACGGCTATTGAAAGACACCGTGGATTTTAGTCAGTATGAGTTTGAGAGTCCCTCCTGCTCTGCCCTGGGTGGGAGGACTCATTTGACGATTTTACCACGCTAAAAGAAAAATAACCGTACGCAACGTTGTCGTATAACCTCATTCCTCAATCTATCACCATCATTTTTAATTTTATGTTAAGAATGAATGACAGTGTTAAATGTGCAATGGTAATTTTCAATGCCTTGTTGGTTTTTTTATCTTAATTTGTTAAACAAATGGTTAACAAATTAAGATAAAAAAACAACTTTTACATTAAAAAAAAAACA
The DNA here is from genome assembly GCA_943136025.2 of Agrotis puta. NCBI lineage: Eukaryota > Metazoa > Arthropoda > Insecta > Lepidoptera > Noctuidae > Agrotis > Agrotis puta. The sequence goes on along the minus strand of OW964176.2, from coordinate 16,532,524 downwards.
GCTTTATGTTACTTTCCTAGCGAAGGAAAGCCTAAAGTCATCTTACAATACTCGAACGTACTTATTAAATAAATTCAGACTTAATAAAGAATATTGAGCATGTAATAACAGACTAACACACATACTTCGCGCCCCTTTTCGCAATATGTTATAGCAAGCTATTACTTTTTACGGTTCCCTTAAGAAGCATGAGAGAAAAAAATCGTAACCATAAGGAAATGAGAAACACTGTCAAAAGCTTACGCAGAAATTATATATTAAAAAAATAATGGAAATTTTCCCTCCTCCTTTTTTAGAACGACTCTGGCTTTAGTTACCTCTTCAATAACTTAGCTCTATAAACGCGATTCTTTAACTCACAAAGGCAATAAAATAAAGTAAAACCCAGCTTTAGATGTAAATCAAATTTTTAGGACGCTAATCGAGTTAAATCCGAATAAAAGGCTTTTTTAGACCTAGGGCTTTTCACTCAAATCTAATGTTAGGACAAATGTTTGTTTAAAACAAAAATGAGCTTATGAATCTGAAATGTATAAATGTCTATTTGTTTGTATTCACGTTGATTTTTATTTTTATTCGAGAGGTAAGTATGTGTCCATGTTAAAACTTGTCTAATTAGTTGTGAAGGCCAAGTTTACGGTCCATGTGACCGAAATGCATTCAATTTTAAAGTGCATGTAAACTTCGCATTGGATTGGATTTCAACTCTTTTTTAGGCGAACAATTAGCCGATAGGAACTTGGCCCCCTTTTTAGCAGGTATGTTTTTAGTGAACGGCATGCGCGCGGTCAGTTGCTGGAAAGTTCCAGCAACAGGCCACGCCGGTAATGTGCGTGAACCTAGCAGATCATTTGTCAGCAGAGCATGAAATGAGTTCTATTGGCATGCGGCTGAGTTCTAGAGTTTCCTATACTTTTTAGACATAGTTCTGGCGTTTTATCTGAAAAAAAAAGACGGGTTGCACTCTGGGAGTGCCGGCAGAAGTGAAAACTTGAATAGTAATTGTTGTAAATATCTTCTAGTAAAACTCGCAAAAATGGTTGACTTTTTATTTAAATAATTTTCCAATGTGACGTACATCTTTTATAAACAATGTTACCTAGCAACGAACATTCACGCAAGCGCCCTGCGCCGTCCTACGCTTTTTCGGTCAGGGTCACGTGTCCTGACGCGAGTTTAAGATTTTATACCCATTACAGAAAAGTGCTCAACGCCGCTAAAGAAGTTTTCACTTCAAAAATTAAAATCTTCATATCTTGGAAAACTTCGCAAACATACAACGCGGCTTATTAATTTAATTTCCCTTTAGAGACTTAACTTATTAACATATTATTTTCCCGGAAGTTATTTCCCAATAGCCTCGCCATTCAGGTAGAATTAAGATCGTCTTTCAATGTTGTCTAATTAAATAGCTTATTGACGTTCGTTTTCATTTTCAATTTAATACTAGGGTCGGTTTAATAAGATAATTAAAATAAGGATTCGAATAATAACCTTTTCTTAGAACCAACATCGAATTTACGAAATAATAATCAGATAATGATCAACATCGTTATCTGATTATTATTTCGCGAATTCCTATATTTGGGACGAAGAGGTATTGAAAATTATAAGTTATCATCATCACCCTCTACGGTACTTACACAGTTATTGTTTTCTTGTGACTGGGACTCTATATTTTTTTGTAGCATCTACTTTTTTTTGTCTATGACAATTAATTCAAAAGTGCCTGTAACTGGCCTACTTGAAATAAATGCTTTGATTTTTTTTCCATTAAGATAATTCTGCAGATAATGTTGTCTCTCTTACACACTGTTTAAGTGACAAACTAGCAGAGGAAGAGAGTCACAGAGAGAGTATAATACTTTTCTGAGAGAAAAATATGACCAAATGTAGTCAAATTAAGTTGACTTTAAGCGTGGTTAAGATAATTTATTCTAAGGATTCCGTTTGGCAAGAACGATAAATTCCACATAAGTCTGGCCTTAGTAGTTTGGAATCTCTGTTATTTATTAAAGGAAACTTTAAGTAGACTAACTGCGGTCTCTTTTGCGGCGAACACCCTTCGCAACGTTTTGCGCAAACTTATACAAGCGTTTGCCAGATCCTAGGCGTCAATTTATCGCGTCCACAAGCAAATAATAGTGCGTTGACACGCACGAGGGAATCGTCACTTCTGGACAAACTCTAATCGGCCCAATCGCCTCTTGACAATAATAAAAGGCGATTGGAAAATTGTTCAGTAAGTCGCCATGAATAATGAATTCCATAATTTCATATCAATCATTTCGATATAATATTATTTCCTCCTATTCATTTTGTCTTGAATTATTGATGTTTAAGAACACGCGATTAGGGGTCAAGGCGACCCTCATATAGCACTTTAAGACAGTAACGACACAACACGGGGATATCGTATAGAAAACTATCCATCCCACCGATATGATTTTGATATCGATATCGTCTGATTCGAAAGCGCCCATATAAATCAAATCAAAAGTTTTTATTTCACAAAGGCCCATGAGGGCGGGCACGCCGCAATCGCGGCGGTAAGACCCCTCTTTGAGGAGTGGCTGGATAGGCGTCACGGCGTCCTTACCTTCCGCATGACGCAGGTCCTCACCGGACACGGAAGTTTCGGGAGGTTCCTGTGTCTGATAAGGAAGGAGGAAACGCCTGGGTGTCACCACTGCGAGGACTGTCCTGAGGACACGGTGGAGCATACGGTGCAGGACTGCCCCGCTTGGGCAGAGCACCGCCGTGTCCTCACGACGGCGATAGGCGGAGACCTCTCGCGCCCGGCATTGGTCGAGGCCATGCTGCGGGGCGAGACGGAGTGGGAAGCGGTCGCCTCCTTCTGCGAAGCAGTCATGCTCGCGAAGGAGGAGGCGTGCCGCGTGAGGGAGAGAACAGTGTCCTCCCTCCGACCCACTCGCAGTGGTAGACGCCCACGGCGACGGACGTCGCCAGACGATCTCCGGCCACCGTAGGCGCGGGCATGCGGGCAGCGAGTAATGGGCGACTCGCTGCCCGACCATGGACCATGCCCGGGTCGACGGCGCGTTGTGTTCCACGCGCGCCTCAAGGAGTGTTAGCAAATTGACGGGGCCTGTAGAGGGCCAGAGAGAGAGAAGATCGTCCGGAGGACACGGTGGAGCATACGGTGCAGGACTGCCCCGCTTGGGCAGAGCATCGCCGTGTCCTCACGACGGCGATTGGCGGAGACCTCTCGCGCCCGGCATTGGTCGAGGCCATGCTGCGGGGCGAGACGGAGTGGGAAGCGGTCGCCTCCTTCTGCGAAGCAGTCATGCTCGCGAAGGAGGAGGCGAGCCGCGTGAGGGGGAGGACAGCGTCCTCCCTCCACCCCAGCCGCAGTGGTGGACGCCCACGGCGTCGGACGTCGCAAGACGATCTCCGGCCACCGTAGGCGCGGGCATGCGGGCCGCGAGTAATGGGCGACTCGCTGTCCGACCATGGACCATGCCCGGATCGACGGCGCGTTGTGTTCCACGCGCGCCTCAAGGAGTGTCAGCATAATGACGGGGCCTGTAGAGGGCCATAGCCTGCCGGGGTCGCGGGACCAAGGGATTACCGTGACCCCGGTACGTAAAGGGCTCGTGAAGGACACCGTGGATTTTAGTCAGTATAAGTCTGACAGTCCCTCCCGCCCTGCCCTGGGTGGGAGGACTCATTTGATGATTTTACCACAATAAAAAAAAAATTACAGAAAAACTTACGGATTGTCTGGAACTAAAATATTCAAACCCCAAATTAGGTCACGGATTTGTACGTATGACTACAACAAATAGGAATAACCCAGGATATATTGTTGAGGCTTTTTCCACAATATATATCCTTGCCAAATCGGAGATTCACAGAAATCTTTCGAATAACACGCATTGCGAATACTGAATCTCAAGAATAATCCCCTTATGTGAGGCAATGTGTGAAGAAAAATCTGGAAAAAATGTAAATATAGTAAGTAGTATTCCGTGACTTTCCGATCATATTCGTACAGCCCTAGAAAATAGTTCAGTCTATCATTCATTCGCTCCATTTATCAATCATTCTTCATTCATGCGTGACAACTGAGATTTCAAGGCATTCTCATACTTTTATTATATTTTAAAGTTGCTGTGAAATCAATTGCCATTTTAACGCTATTGCTTTTCCAAAGAAAGTTTCTTGATTTATTTATTCAAATATACGAGTAGATTATTAATTTTAACGTAAAATTCCAGTAAAAAATATAGATAAATATTATCATGTACTGCATGATAATATTTATTTATCATTTTTCTAAACTATAAAGATTTTACTAACGCGTCAACAGACAAAGAATACTATCTGTTTGTGTATGTCAGTTTAAATATTTGTAAATGCCCCGTCCGGGGCCCGGACACGGCACGGACAGGACCCGGCCCGGAATCGGCACGGTGTAGCGTGAATCATCCTTAACACATGCCTGACTGGAACTCCAACGCAGTAAAGAATCACTATAAACTATTTGGCGACGGACTTCGACATGATAGTAGTCGCCAGCCTAGCGGACTGGCTGGAATTATGACGAATACTGTGAATTAAAGTATTTTTAAAAAGAAAACAAAAGCTTAGCGCCACATTAGGAATTCCTTCCTGTATCGTCGGTGCGTTTATAAGCATAGAAACTCACACAAACACTCAGACCCGAAACAATTACTTGTAGATCATTAAACTTTTTGTTCCTTGCGGGGATCAAACCCGTGATACACTGTGCCAACCATGCCGTCATAATGAAGTTAAACAAAGGTCATATCTGTATGACACCTTCAAATGACCACTCTTTTCTTATAACTACTTGCTGACCAAAGGACTTAGGTACGTCTTCCGAAGCACGGAGGAAAGCTGCTAAACTGAAGGAATGTGATGGATGGCCACTAATCAATCTTGGAAAGAGCAGCTTATTGTATTATTTAGCCACGATCTACTCAGGGATAACTTAAGTGATTCTATAAATAATTTAGAAACTACAGCAAACATTTATTGCAAAATTGTGTTATGAAGCGCTGTTGTTGCGTCCTCCTTTGTTGGTTAGTTCAGAATCACATAATTCTGTTTAGATTGCCTCAGGCAAGTTAGTTGATCTAATGTTATACCCGACAATATTGTGGCTTTTCTACAGAAATAACAATACTTGTGTGGAGTGGTTTATTACGATTAAGAATTGAATTATTGCTCTTCTCGTTTGTGAACTAAAATTTTAGGATTCTAGTTTATTTTGTACAAGTTTTTGCACGCAGTTTTACTCGCATTATGTGCGCTATCGTGGTCGGAAATTATTCAAACAAAACGTAAATTTAGTGATATTGTAGTTTTCTGTTAGTGACAGAATTATTTATCAGCATATATAAATATGCAGTTATATATATATATGCAGTTGCGAAATTGCAATACTGGTCAAGTAGCTACTCGCAACTATAAAGAGTATCCCCAAATCCCAATTTCCTCGTTAAAATATTTAAGACTGTTCGACCTAATGATGTCCGGCCAGGATCTGCGCAGGGCTTCGGATGAAACCAGGGAATAAATCGACAGCAACCCTGCTCTAACAGTGTATTTTCGCAGAAAGATGATTAAGCTCATATAGTAATCGGTGGCGAATATTGACACCGAGATTTATAAAATTGTACAACATCATCTATCGAGACATGGTGAACTAATTTACAAGAAACAGTGTGCCTAAGATTCTTTCCCTTCGGAACGGTATAGTGCGATCAAGGATATATAGGTATGGACGGTTAGATATACGATAGCAATGTGTTTGTTTTTCACAAACGAACCTTAGTTTAATCGGTGTGAAGAAAAATACGAATTAATTAAAGACAGACAGACAGACATGACGAATCTATATGGGTTCCGTTTTTTGCCATTTGGCTACGGAACCCTAAAAAATCGTTTATTTTCAGCCGTCGACGGCCCATAGCGTGTTAGTAATCCGTACAAACTTAAAAGTGCTTAATGAAAGCACGCTATCGCATTTATAAGGCTCGACTCAGCTCTAAAAATTATTGCTACCTATCTATAGTGCAATCATATTTCATTCAAATGTCACTTACTGATAGTGTAAATAAGCATAAAACATTAAACAGAAGTTTCACGTAAACAATGTCATATACATATATCTTTATTATGCACAAAATTTGCAGTGAAACCCAAACTTAAAATTACAATCACAAAGGTGAGCTTATCTCTTTAAAGAAATCTTTTCCAGCCAACTTGTAAAACTGATTTGGTGATTTGATACACGGGGACAGGATAGTACACAGAATTATTAATAATTAGTTATACATATTTAATTATTTATTTATTCATATTTACTATCGAAGCCTTGAAAAGTTTGTTATTCTAAGTTTTTTCCATTATTATGTAGTTTACAAGCAGTTTTCAGCTACTGTAATTGTGTAAAAAGTTTTCAAACATTATTTACCAGTGACCGACTGAAATTGACAAGGTGCAAAAACTTAGCGCTTATGCTACAAGATACGACCATAACCACCACTCACGGTAATTTAAAGCATACATAGGCCTTTCATTTACAGCGTGCTTGAAGTATTTACTGCGTCTATTGTATGGAAAAATGAAAAACCACCTCTGGTGTACGAATGAGGAACTAATTTTTTTCCTTCAAATTAACGTAAAAGTTTACTTTACGTCACAAAAATGGGAAACGTCATGATAGGGCCCCAGCGGCCTTATTATGACGTCTTAAATCCAGGCTTTTTCCAGTGAGTGAAAGAAACAGAGACAGACAAGTCATCTAGCGCCATCTCGTACACTCACTGGAACAAGCCTGGTTTTAAGGCGTCATAAAACGGCCCCAGGTCGGCTGTCCCAAAGCAAAACCTAGCAAGTGTCTCTGACAAAATTTTACAGGAGAAGATATTAAACATTTTCGTCAGCCTTTTATTGCACCGGGCACGCCGCAATCGCGGCGGTAAGACCCCTCTTTGAGGAGTGGCTGGATAGGCGTCACGGCGTCCTTACCTTCCGCATGACGCAGGTCCTCACCGGACACGGAAGTTTCGGGAGGTTCCTGTGTCTGATAGGGAGGGAAGAAACGCCTGGGTGTCACCACTGCGAGGATCGTCCGGAGGACACGGTGGAGCATACGGTGCAGGACTGCCCCGCTTGGGCAGAGCACCGCCGTGTCCTTACGACGGCGATAGGCGGAGACCTCTCGCGCCCGGCATTGGTCGAGGCCATGCTGCGGGGCGAGACGGAGTGGGAAGCGGTCGCCTCCTTCTGCGAAGCAGTCATGCTCGTGAAGGAGGAGGCGGGCCGCCTGAGGGAGAGGACAGCGTCCTCCCTCCATCCCAGCCGCAGTGGTAGACGCCCACGGCGTCGGACGTCACAGGACGATCTCCGGCCACCGTAGGCGCGGGCATGCGGGCAGCGAGTAATGGGCGACTTGCTGTCCGACCATGGACCATGCCCGGGTCGACGGCGCGTTGTGTTCCACGCGCGCCTCAAAGAGTGTCAGCAAATTGACGGGGCCTGTAGAGGGCCAGAGCCTGCCGGGGTCGCGGGACTTACCCATCACCGTAACCCCGATACGTAAAGGGCTCGTGAAGGACACCGTGGATTTTAGTCAGTACAAGTCTGACAGTCCCTCCCGCCCTGCCCTGGGTGGGAGGGCTCATTTGATGATTTTACCACGATAAAAAAAAAAAAGCCTTTTATTGCACAACAACTTTTTTATACATTTCTTGTTTTCATATCGATAATTATGACTTGCTTCACATCACGAGCTAGTTAAATTGAACATAAGTCTATTTGTACAAGTTTTATGTGCCTTGCTACTGACTGGTTAAGATACTTCAAGATATGTATTATAACCAAATCCAAAATAAAAACCTAGCAAGGTCTCTAAGTAGGTATTTGAATCGGTTTCTTTAAAGAAATCGTTTATGATGTAGCACTGAAAACCTAGCAATAATACTAAGTTTCTGAATTAGATATTTGAATTACTTTAAGTAATGACTTATTGTTGTATTTCTATCTAGTAAGTAAAATAAAATGGTTTAATTAATCACATTAAACATACATGAGGTAATCATTTCTCAAGTTAAAAGGAAAAATAATAGAATAACAATATAATTAAGTTTCTTCTGTCATTTCGCCTCCCGTTTGGAGATCAATCGATTGATCGTTAACCGGCATTTGATTCCAAAACGCTCGCCTTGTTTCGGGCATTAGAGGCACCAATTTTGCAACATCCTTTTTTCAAGCAGGAATGCCCCGAGGAGCTGATATTTCTTCAGATAACTCAGTTACTTTATACTTTTTAATTAGAAAATCCAACTTGGTGAATGGTTCATCAAAACTGAAATAAGTACTTTAAAATCTGATAATGTCCTACTAACTATCCCACTTCTATAATAAACGCTAAATAACACAGCCACACAAAAGATTTTTTTTTATTGACCTGGAGGTCTCACTATGTTTACTATATGTTTATGGGGTCGCTGAATCCGAATCTGGGGTCAGTTTTATTCCAGCACATCTGGGTTTGGCCATAACCTCAAAATATACCCTCAAATTTGCTATATTTTGTTAAACTGCTAACCGTATGTATGGCTTTAAAACCTTATAATCCTATATTACAGTAGCTCGATGACCTCTTGCTTAAATAACTACATAACCCATAGTCCCATAACTACATAACCTTATAACCCCTTACCAACATAACCCTTAAACCCAATAACGAAGTTTCTCACGTTGGGACCTGAAAATGTGTACTATGTGTTTTTGGGGTCGAACCTAGACGTGCTGGCATGAAAATGACCCCGGATTCAGATTCAGCAACGCCAAAAACACATAGAACACATTTTCAGTGCAGTGTCCTCCCAGTGCCCTCCTACTCAGTCTCCCGCACATCACGCTGCTGACTTACTACTATTTATTAAAGACAATAATTTGAAATTTCGTCCTACACTTCAGTAATTTTACCAACTAAAAACATAGTAAGACCAATTCACAAATTTAAAACCTAGCATGTACCGTATTTAATAGGTTTTTATGCTTGGAAATGTTACTTGCTAGTTTTTTGATTTCGTTATCTCCGAGTACGAAGTACACTTGCTAGGTTTGGCATGTTCATAACTCTGATTCTAATGTAGATAGAAATACAGTTGTTTTTGCATTAGACGCAGCTCAGAATTTTAGGAATATTCATTTAAAAAAACGTATTTTACAAAAATTGTCCCTTGCTAGGTTTTGCTTTGGGACAGCCGAGGTGTCCTTGCGGCCTAAAATAACATTGATACAGTTGTTAACGTTCTCTGTCTACATTGTTACCTTCAAAACTAAGGTCAGTGTTGATTTTGATGTCAAGGAGACCTCCCATGGCATACATAATATGCTACCGGTACCAGATAAACGTACATACATCGCACCCGCTCCCAACGGAACTCCAGTTACAAACTGAAAGGGGAGGATATGGGTCAGCTGTAGTCCGATTCCTCACCAGGGAATGGAAGTAGAGTAAACTTATGCACGATAGTGTTGCCAACTTAAATTTAGGGCAGGTATGTATATCGTAACTTTAAAAAAAACGTTGCCCTTAACGAGGAATTTCTCCTGTATCGTGAATGTGTTTACACATATTAAAAGTCATATACATAAACTCCCAAACCCGGAACAATTACTGATATATCATACGAATATTTTTTCAATGCGGGAATTGTACCTGCGATAGGTAGAGCGGCAGTCAATCGCTTAATGCGCCAAAAGTGCCGTCTAAACGTATATACCGAACTAGCACTTTTCCCGCGACTTCGTCCGCGTGGTTTACGTACTTTCCTAAATCCCCCTTTTCAACCCCTTAAAGGTTAAATTTCCAAAAACCCCTTCTTAGTGCTCCCCTACATTATAATAGGAAGCCGTGTGCAAAATTTCACATTCCTAGCCCCAGTAGTTTCGGCTGTACGTTGATATGTCAGTCAGTCAGTTCTCCTTTTATATATATATATATATATAATATATATAGAATAAAGGGAAAAAATCGTCAAATCATCAAAGTAAAAACCATTACAAAGTACAGTACATTTCATACAAAATGAGAGCACACACACGTTCACAATGTTTGTAGGTGATTTTTTTTTATGTGGTAAAATCATCATATGAGCCCTCCCACCCAGGGCAGAGCGGAAGGGACTGTCAGACTCGTACTGACTAAAATCCATGGTGTCCTTCAATAGCCCTTTACGTTCCGGGGTCACGGTAATTCGTGAGTCCCGCGACCCCGGCAGACTTTGGCCCTCTAGAGGGGGGCCCCGTCACTATGCTGACACTCTTTGAGGCGCGCATGGAACACAACGCGCCGTCGACGTCTCGGACATGGTCCATGATCTCTCAGTTGTTGGTGATGAACAAACTATTTATTAACTCCCTCTCACAGAGAGGAGGTCCGTGTCCCAACAGTGGGAACATTTATAATGCTGATGATGACGATGACGATGAACAAATAAAAAAAACTGTAAACTGGTTCGTAAACATACTATCGATTAATAAAACATAAAATCCAAAGGAAAATTGCGAACTTCTGCTATTACATAATTCGCTTTTAAAAGCGCTTAAACTTACGCAGGAATTCATGAATAAATCATCTTGCGAAATTCAGATGTCGATAACATTAAAAACTTTCCGTTGGTTCACTTATTTTCATTTCCACGTTATTGACATTTTGACTACATAAATTGACTTTCATTGTAAATCAGGAGATGAAATGCGAAATAACTTTAACCAAACTGTTTCATCTTCTTGTACTTCAAGTACTTATAGAATATTCTTTTACTGGATTAACTACCGTGAGTTTTGGTTGCTAGAGTTTCATTTTAATGGTATGTACCAGTAGCGTTACCAGCCAACAATATCTCTTTAAAGAAAGGGTTAATCCTGAGCACGATGAACGTAGGTGTGCAGCGCTGCCCCTGCGTCGTACTTACAGTTTTATATTCACTAAGCTATTTACAATAACGTATCGCTACACTGTGTTATGTCTCGACGACGAACTCATCGTTGCGTACAGCCTAGAAATTTTCTTTTAGAGAATATCATAGCAGGTCTGGCAAGTATCACTGAGTTTTTCCATTAGATACATCATCCTCAATTCCTTCTAGCTATTTCTATTTTTTTCCAACTTTCACGAAAGACATAAAGTTGGTCCCACTTTGTCTTTCATGGTCTGCTGCGAACCAATGACATTGTTTCAGGGCACCAATATTAAGTTAATTATTTTATAATTCAAGATTGTGGTTTCCGCATAAAATTGAAGCTCTTGGATAAGTGACGGTTAAATGTAGGTGTATTATGAAAACCGGACGGTCAGCTATATTTTCATAAACTCGCCAGCTCAGTGCTCTCGTATGCGAGCATTTTTCCGAGGCATAGATAAATAAAGTTAAGCTTCCTTGCCAGCAGGATTTGAAAAATGACTCACTTACTTTATATTCTTAAACTGTGAGATGTATGGAATGCAGTTATAGGACTTGTCCGTGGAAGTTTCTTATTTTAATTATTCATACAATCGTAGATTCTGAGAACTACCCCTTCGATTAGGAATTCATATGAAATGATTTAGCTAACCCTGTAATACTTTGCCCAACCTACGAAACGAACTGAGGACTACGTGATCAGCAGTCCCATTTACGTCCCCTAAGCCGACGAGAAGTAATTTTTGTATATTTTTTAAATATCAGAGTAGGGAAGCATGCAAAAGTATTTTTACCTCCATAAGGTCAGTAAGTATTTTTCGGCAAACGAAAATGCTGTTACATTTTACATGTGCAATTTAAAGTTCTCGCTTCGCAAGATTTGATTCGAAATTTTTGTGCCGCGCTCGGCAAAATACCGACTGAAATGGTGCAGTTATGATTCGATAGCAATGTAAACTGCCCATTTTTTCGAAATTCCTTAGCAACAACAACCATTATTTTTTTAGACAGCGTCCTCTGTCCCAGAGCGATAGTTGAAAAATACAGTGCGTGTGTTGTGAAAAGCTTTTGTGAATAAAAATAAATATATGAGAACGTTTCTTTCTTTTTTGTTCTTTATGACAACTTTATTTGTTACTTGCAACAGTTATTACTGAAAAAATTACAGTGCGTGCATGTAACAGTCATATTTACGTCCACGATATGTCAAAGTGATATGACGCGGCGTGTGAAGCAAGCATTAATTGAAGTCAAACATCAAATAAAGAGGTTTTTGACAGTAAAACATTATTAACGTTCCAATTTGTTTATTATTGAATTAAGTTCGAATTTCGGACGACCTCTACTACTCGTAATTAAGTAAGCTCATAATATGTCAACATGCGTTTTTTTTTGTTTTGCCTCCCTATTTTCGAAGAACATAATATGATAATAAAACACTAAGTAATTTATTTGATCTTCATTAACACACTCTTTTCAAAACTTCGTCTATCATTAAAATTCCCAAAAGTACTGCTTTCTGAATAAAATGCTTAATTTAACTGTCAAGCGAAAGCTCAGATATTGGTCGACGCTCTTGGTAATTTACTCATTGACCGGCACGTCTATCGATACAATGACGGCTGTATTCACATCCCTTATGAAAATCCCCTTGGGACTCACATCAAAACACAATATGACCTAAATCTTTTCTTTTTATTCATCAAATTAGTTCTGCTATGTCCTTTGTCATCTGCCACGTTCCCGTGTCATAATTTTAGAGCATCTATCTCAACTCAGCCTATAACATTTCACTACTAGACATAGGCCTCTCCCAGGTTGCGCCACATCACCCTGATCTTCGCCTCCCGCATTCAATCTTTTCGAGCCACCTTCTTATGATCGTCGCTCCAACAAGCTAGGGTGTTAATCATCTATCTCCACACTTAACCCGATTGCTACCGGCAGGTCAGTAAGATATCCGATTAAAGTCAATAGCTTTCTCTGTCGACTCGACCTAGTGACCTAAGGTATTGGAAAAATAAACTTAATTTATAATAGAAGTAACATCAATTATTCTTGCTTCTTCTTGGAATTATTTAAGCTTGGAACACACTGTTGATGCGGGTCGTTTGATTAGAAAGGATGGGGCATAAATATCAACGATCAATATAGTAGTAGTTGATTTGCGGATAACATAGTCATCATGGCAGAGTCTCTGCAGGAGCTGGAAGCAATGAGAAACAGCTTGAGCATTTCTTCAAATCTTGTTGGTCTCGGAAAGAATTTAGTCAAAACCAAACTCATGTTCAATAGTCATGTCACTCCAAGACCTGTAAACCTATACGGCTCCGTCCTCGAGGTTGTGTAGGAATACATATCTAAGCCAAACCATACAACAGGGTCGGCACAATTTTGAGAAGGATACGCTTGGGCTGGGCAGCATTCGGGAAACTGCATGATATCTTTGAATTATCCCACAATCCCTCAAGACCAGGGTTTATAACCAATGTCCTACCAGGGTTTATAAACCCGTGATGACTTACGGAGCTGAACCATAGGCCTGATCCACAACTTCAAGTTCGCTCAGCATGCAATGAAATAAAATGATGAATAGAATCAACATGCTAAAGTGGAAGTGGGCCGGCCAAGTCTGCAAATGGACATGTGGTCAGTGGACCAGGCCCAGGACCGGGAGGGTTGGCGCTCTTTGGGGGAGGCTTATGTTCAACAGTGGGCGACAAAACGACAGCGGTGTGCTCTGCCGCACCCCCCACCGCGATACGTAACTCTTAAACCAAAGTCCTGGTGGCCTTCCATGACGTCTTAGGGCGAAAGTAATTCCACTGTTGGAAAGAGATAAGCTATACAAGTCGTCTAGCGCCGTTTCTCTTTAGAGGACTCTCAAAGTATCAAAATCTTACACCCATTTTTCTTTCACAGCCTTCAAATGCAGAGAAGTTTGGACCAGCCTGGAGTTAGAACGTGCTTTCAACCTCGGCATAGACGCTGGACTTCTTCTGATACCCATCTTCATCATGTCGTTCGCATACTCCCTGATCGTCACCAAGTTGTGGAGGGGTATGCAGCATGAGATCCAGCATAACTTCAAGTGGCAACGACATTGTGAGTAGAATCTTTGATTTAAGGATTTTTGATGCGATTTATGCATGTGAGTTTAAATTTTTGCAAATGCTCTCACGATCATCACTGGACACCGTGGATTTTAGTCAGTACAAGTCTGACAGTCCCTCCGACCCTGCCCTGGGTGTTAGGACTCATTTGGTGATTTTACCACGATAATAAAAATGCTACAAGATACAAGAGAAATGCCTAGAGTGTGGCAATGTTTTTCAAAAACACAACCTTTTTATAAAATTATTCATCATATTAAAAAAAAATAAAGTATTGTGAGGTCATTCAAATACAGCACCGAATAAAATAAAACATACTGAACGTTCATTTCTAGATATGCAATAGTAAGTAAGTATGTATGTGTTTTCAATATTATTTCTTCAAAGAAGTAATTTTACACTTATAAACCTAACTAGACTTTGTTATGAGTCAAGCAAGCAACACTGTTCATCTTAATACCCGACGCCCTATTATCTCAGATTTCTCCAGAGATATCCAGTAATTAATGAACGTGTTAATACCAATTAGTCTCCACTTGAATCTAAGCATATTATCTGAATTATTATTAGGTACAATTAGATCTAAATTGATACTGTAATTAGGGTATTTTACAGCATAAATAAATTAAAAAATTGTTTAGTCCGTCAGTAGAATATTGAAAAATAATGGACACGTATTTTTTGTTTTTATAAATCAATGAATATTGAAAAAGATAAAACGCTTCACAATTCAAGAGTTCTCTTCTCTACAACTCTTCTCGCTTCTGACGTCATAACGCTTATAAAATTGAGTGACGTTTTCTGGTTTTTAGAAATGTTGTATCTTCGTCAATTTTGGTTTACATAACATAAGAAAAAAAAAAACGACGGGTTGCACTCTGGGAGTGCCGGCAGAAGTGAAAACTTGAATAGTAATTGTTGGAAATATCTTGTGAACAGATTTTAGTAAAACTCGCAAAAATGGTTGACTTTTTATTTAAATAATTTTCCAATGTGACGTACATCTTTTATAAACAATGTTACCTAGCAACGAATGTATCCAGCATACAAACTTCTTTAAAAGTAATAAAGTCACACGAACATTCACGCAAGCGCCCTGCGCCGTCCTACGCTTTTTCGGTCAGGGTCACGTGTCCTGACGCGAGTTTAAGATTTTATACCCATTACAGAAAAGTGCTCAACGCCGCTAAAGAAGTTTTCACTTCAAAAATTCATTTCGATCTACTATTTCCTGAGATTTGTAAATTTAACCAAACAAAGTCTTCAGCTTAATATATATTAGTACAGATTTACACATAAGTACCGAATACTGTTCTAACACATCGTCTGTCAAACACATGCGTTTGATATAAGCGAGCGAATGTAGCTGACCTCAATCATTAATCAGTTTTACGGTCCAAAAAGCACTTATATCCATCGTTGTTTTATCCCCTGGGATGTATAGCAAAAGCGAGATAAAAAATATAATTTGTATTTTGCTATTTTCTTTCCCATACATTGAAATTATCTTTTTCATAAATACAGTTTGTATGAACAAACATTTATGAAAAAATTGAACTAATTTCTGCTGACCGATTTTATTGTTTTGATCCAAAATAGAAATACATACTATAATGTATTTCTAATATAGTATATGCTCTGTACTCGAAATTTTATAAATCATTTACTCTTTTTTACTCGTTAATAATATTACTACCATTTTTAGCACATTTATAACCGACATCAAAGAAATGAGGAAGTTCCCAATTCGAGCGCTTTTTTTTAAATTTTGTTTACATAATACTAACTTACGACTGAGTGAATTAAACATGATTCTTTTCTGTACGATACTGCATATCTGTCATTTAGTTCCATAACAATTTCTTTCAGTTTGATAGTAGTTTTTTTTTTATTAGCATTTTTCGCTTATTGTGCACTTCGGAGATGTTATTACCTACGGGCAATCAAGTCGTTCAAGTATTCAATACGATACGGATTTTTTTTTTAACGTGGTGACATCATCAAATGAGTCCTCCTACCAAGGGCAGATCGGGAGGGACTGTCAGACTCGTACTGACTAAAATCCATGGTGTCCTTCAAAGTAATTCGTGAGTCCCGCGACCCCGGGCGGATTACATATTAGACAAGAATTTGAGTTAAATATTTGAACTAAATTGGGTAACATAAATAAAGAAATTACAGTCTTCAGAACCCGAAACAAAAAAGTGTAAAATAACTTATTTTTCGGAAGTCGGTGTACAAAATGAATTTAAAAACAAAGCCACCCACTTCCGAAAGAAAAGTTATTGTATAAACTTTTTTGTGGTCGTATTTGAAGGCTATGTGTATGGCTTTTGTTTTTTTAAGGGTTTTATAATTTTACTAACGTGTCACGTTACGTAGAATAATATCTGTTTATTGTCCTGTGGTGTAAACCTTTCATAAGGATATGGTTGTGGCTTCAAATCCGATTCAAATACCAAGTATAATTTCGAAAGTTATAGATTTATACGAAATAACGCCTGCATCGCGTCTTCGCAAAGATTTTGTTCATAAACTGGCCAAAAAAGAAAAAAAAAAGATCAAATTAACCCGAGCGAAACGAAGGCTAAATAACTTGCGTCCAGTTTCTTATTTCTTGGAATGTTTTCGTTCTTAGTATCTGGCATCACTGAGTTAGCTTTTCAACCTTTCCTAAGTAATTTTATAAAAATAGAACTAGTACTAATATTAACAGAAATAACAAACCCAAAGTAATGTAATCAAAGCAAAAGTTTTGGTTCAAGTTTAAATCTTGAATAAGCATTGCCATTCAACGAAGCAATGCTGCCAGTCTTCTGGGCAAGTTTCCAGAAGACAGCGATGCAGAGAAGTACTTTGACGCCTAAGTGTCTCTATCTTTTTTAGTTTTAGTTTAAATTTAGTATTTTGTTGTAAATATTTAGTTTTATTTATTTTCATTTTTACATTTCTAGTTTTAGTTGTAGTATGGAATTATTGGGATAAAATTATTAAATGGTATAAATAAACGAATCTAAACCGTACCGTATGTTTATTACTTAATCACTACAGAACGGCTGAACGTATTTTGATGACATTGTGCGAGGCGCTGTCAATAGCAAAGTAAAATTATATTTGAGAAAGAACATCATCATCTTCCTGCCCTTATCCTTAATAATTTTACTTTCTTTCATTTTCTCCTATCAAACAAACATCACAGTTTCATTAACTCCCTTTTCTTTCGTATCATTCTTTCGACAATTCATCCAATTTTTCTTTGGCTTCCTCTTCATCTTCATCCATCAACATTGATACTCATCAGTCTCTTAGTCACATAAGTAAAAAATAGCTAGCGATTTGTCACCCTACTGAAGGGTTTATGCGATTCCTAATAGCGCCGTTGAATAGCTCTTAGTTGAATAGCCAATTTTACAGGGATTACATAGAGAACCTGTTTGCGTTCAGCAACTTGAAACATTTCAGAACCAGTTTATTCTTTCACAAAGTGAACGGTCAGCCTGTACTGGTTTTTGTAAAGTTGAAAATTAGGTTTTGACAAGTTCTTAACTTTAAATTTGTAGTACTTTAGTATGCCTACCTGTGGAGGCGCGCGTGGAACACGACGCACCGTTGAATAGCTCTCAGCAATTTTACGGGGATACATAGAGAACCTGTTTGCGTTGAGCGACTCGAAGCATTTCAAAACCAGTTTATCCTTTCACAAAGTAAATAGTCAGCCTTTACTGGTTTTTGTAAAGTTGAAAATTGAGAGTTGAAAATTAGACTTTGACAAGTTCTTAACTTTAAATTTGTAGTACTTTAGTATGCCTAACTGTGGAGGCGCGCGTGGAACACGACGCGCCGTTGAAGAGCTCCCAGCAATTTTACAGGGATACATAGAGAACCTGTTTGCGTTGAGCGACTCGAAACATCTCAAAACCAGTTTATCCTCTCACAAAGGTCACGGTCAGACTATACTGGTTTTTGTATAGCTTGCTGTAAACGAACCATCATAAGTAGACATTGACTAGTTCTCAACTGCAAATTCTCTAGCAAATACCGATACCATGTGTAGCACCAAAATTAGTGGAGCCAAATTGCAATCGCAGCTTCCATTCTCGCAAGTTGATGTAAACAGCATTGATGACTCTATCTATCAATGCTGAATAACTGACACGAATGCATTCATACTTTCCTGGAATCCTGCGTTCTGAATACATTGCAGAACAATGGACAAATTGGTATGAACATACAGTATTTCACAGATGAAATCCATTTCAAAGGGCGAATTGTTTCACACATTTTACGTGAAAATGTTTATACGAATTCTAACCAAGTTAGCAGGAATGTTATTGTATTCTATCGTACTATACCGTAACCGACTTCGATTTAGGTAATCGAGAATTCAAAAAGCGCCTCTACCGTTCTTAAGTGAAACTAATTTTGACAGCTCTAACTTTGAGCTCTCGGAAGTTACGTTGATTTATTCTTTTATGATACGCTAAAATTCGTTTCAGGGCTTCAAGTAACAGATTAATATAGTTTAAGTAGGTGTTGATGATTTTATACTAATTATTGTACTATGAATTATAAAACCGGCCTAGTGTGAGTCGGACAAGTGCGTGAAGGTTTCCGTACTATACTAATCTATAAAATCGGTAAAAATGGGTACCCATACAAAAACCGATTTTCTACCTTGTATGTAAACAAAAATTTTAAAGGTAGCTTCTATAAATGTTTGTTTTATTTTCATTTAATTATTCATTTAGGTAGTGAATATAATTATAACTAAATATTCTGTGACTATTATTATTGACTATTAATATCGAGCAAAAATCATTTTTGTTGAATGAAAGTTATAAATATTTACTGTGTTTTTTTAGTATAAATACATCAATTACAACTGTCTATTTATCAGATACTATAGACTGGTTTATAAGATACTATAGACTGGTGGCAGACGGACGAACAAACCGACAGACGGACAGCGTAGTCTTAGTAATAGGTTGCCATTTTACCCTTTGAGCACGGAACCCTAAAAAATAAACATTTTCAGAATTGAATTTAAATTTTTGAGGACGCCTACTCTCATTATACTTTATTCAATTGTTCATAAGGTTTATTTCAGAAGTACAACAAATTGTGAAAGGAATGTATTTGGTTTACCTACTGGTTACCTTTATAGTGTAACAGGACACACGTGTGACAACGAGCTTCGAAGTAATCAACAGTGCCTTAATGGCTTTGCATATGGCGTCCACACTATATACCTGAACATCTGTCGGTAATTCACTCCCTGACCCATATCCCACAGGGTAGGTAATCAAACACGTCAAAGTGATTAAACACATTGCGAGCCTAGCGCGGTGGCGGCGGCGGGTGCGGAAATATCAAACATATGAAATCGCCGCTCGTGGCCACACTGAAGTGACTATAGCGGAGCAGAGCGAAGACGAGCTGTGCCGCGATTTACCAATCACATGGCTTGAATGTGTGTGACATGTTCATCAGCCATGTGATTGGCGAATCGCGGCACAGTTCGTCTCGGGCACGCCGCAATCGCGGCGGTAAGACCCCTCCTTGAGGAGTGGCTGGATAGGCGTCACGGCGTCCTAACCCACCGCATGACGCAGGTCCTCACCCGACACGGAAGTTTCGGGAGGTTCCTGTGTCTGATAGGGAGGGAAGAAACGACGGTGATAGCCGGAGACCTCTCGCGCCCGGCATTGGTCGAGTTATCTGCGGGGCGAGACGGAGTAGGAAGCGGTCGCCTCCTTCTGCGAAGCAGTCCTGTTTGCCAAGGAGGAGGCGGGCCGCGTGAGGCAGAGGACAGCGTCCTCCCTCCACCCCAGCCGCAGTGGTAGACGCCCACGGCGTCGGACGTCGTCAGACGATCTCCGGCCACCGTAGGCGCGGGCATGCGGCATGGTCCATGGTCGGACAGCGAGTCGCCCATTACTCGCTGCCCGCATGCCCAAGCCTATGGTGGCCAGAGATCGTCTTGCGACGTCTGTCGCCGTAGGCGTCTACCTCTGCGGCTGGGCTGTGAGGTGGACAATGTCCTCTTCCTCACGCGTCCCGCCTCCTCCTTCGCTAGCGAGCTGGACATACTTGGTACCTAAAAGGTACCCAACTAATTAACCTTTTAATTAAGATGATGATACCCTTGTATCAGACTTAGCAGGAGGAACACTCGTTAGAATGCTAAAACACCCTCGTTTGTCCGTCTGTAATTTAACATTCGCAAGAATGTTCATTCAAAGTGAATGTTAAAATTTATCAGCAGCACCTTAATAAATACCACTGCCGAGCAATACAGAATTCATATTTAACATTCTTGCGCTTCAGAATTGATAAATAATTCAATACAACGTGCTATTTTACATTTCCATGTGTATTTTTCAATCAAATTACATTTCGTGTTAATTGAACAAAAAATTATTAAGGCATAAGCGTCGAGCGGCTTCTAAGCCTTCGACTCAAACAAGTTCTCACTTAACGGTTCACGTTCATGAGAATTTGCATGGCTGCATGTAATGCAAATTTAACGTAGTGTAACTTAACATGTTACTTAATTAATGTAATTAGAATAGGGTTAGGCGATTCTCAGACTTCACGGCTTAGTCATAAAGTATAACTTGGTCTGATTTTTCAGCCTCCTTAGCTGTTTTTTTTCAACTGTCTTATATAAAACTTAGTTCGATAGCAGTATTTCGGCAAAATAATTGAGATAGAAAAGCTTTATCTTAAACCCCAAACATTTCGTCTTGCGACTGAAGTCTCACTCCCTCGGGCGTATCTAATCCGTATAACTTAAATACTTTAGTTGATGGATTATCCAGTGAAAGGAAGTCTTTATCTTACCTTAAACATTACTGTAGGTACCTTTTTGGGAAGAGCTCGTATCTAAAATTAAAGACATAAGCTTTGATCTTCAAGTCTAAGCTATTCTTGCCAATTTCGATCCCTGATGGTTGACCATCTCGGAAAGCACGTGTAGCAGTTTTTTCCGGCCGTCTTTTGTAAATTTTCGACAGTTGTTAATGAATATCTGATATCCAGTCTTACCAAGTGGAATCGTATGACCTAGTAAATACTGACTGGAATATGAAGCTCAGCGGTCTGTTGCAACTGACTTTTAACTGGCATTGGCGTTGCGTTTAGCAGTCGTTTTAGGAATCAAACCTATACTTCCAATGTGACAAAACACATTATAATAAAAAAATACATTTTGATCTTTTGTCATTTTGAGAATTAGGCTTTTTGAGAATTTGCCATTTTGAGAATTTGCCTTTTTAAGAGTTAGGCTTCTAGCGAATTTGCCATTTTAAGAACTTGTCCTTTTGAGACTCGGTTTTGCCATTTTGCGAATTAGGATTTCTGCGCCTTAACCTTTTATTTTGGGTCTACACCTACTACAACTACTGAACCTAACCTGGATTAACACATAGGATAGTTTTAACCCCGATTTTATATTCCCGGTGGATAATTTTTGAGTTGTAACGAATGAAACTGTTGGCAACCGCTAGTCCTTAATATATACATCTCTTTCGTTGATACGGAATGTATATCTATTCATTTGTACATTTCTTGAGAAAGAAAATAGCTGATCGTTAATTGCTTCCTCGTTGGTGGGATAACAACCACAAAACAGATGTTTTTCCCACGCCATTTCACCATAACACAATATTATGCTAACTTTTCCCATTACGACTTTCCCACACAAAGTGTAGGTAGCCAATCAATGAATGTCCGTGTATTTCATAGAAGGGTAGTATTTAAACGCAAATCAAAAAATATCCTTTTTCTATGCAATAAGATTCCGAATTCCCATCAAAATTACTGATTGCACAGCAAAATATTCAACTCAAAATATCACTAAACACACTACAATTTATTTTTGCAGCGTACAGCGATTTTTCCTAAAGCAAAAGCTTTTTCATCAATGCACAGCTAATAATCTTAATGCACATTATACATGTTAACTCTTTTTCTTTTAAATATAGCTTCTATTTTTATATTATTTACAGCAGTTTTTCTAAATAAAACAGCATTTTATTAGTCACAGTCGTCTTATTATTTATTAATTACCACATAATGAGATCAGCAAAAAAAAAAAAATAGATACAATATTGTAATTTATTGAACTATTAAAG
This sequence comes from Agrotis puta, assembly GCA_943136025.2. NCBI lineage: Eukaryota > Metazoa > Arthropoda > Insecta > Lepidoptera > Noctuidae > Agrotis > Agrotis puta. Next base: position 16,510,303 of record OW964176.2, on the reverse strand, counting down.
CGGGTCTTGCTTTCGCGGGGCGTCCACGCTTCCCAGCATGTCGACGGAGCCCCGCTTCGCGGGGCTCCTACTTCTGGGTGGTTTAAAAAAAAAATAACCACGAAGAGGATGATCCTCTTTTAACCTAAATTGTCCGAGTCGGGGTGCCAGCGTGTACTTACTGGTTAATATGCGACTGGGATAGTTATTTTGCTATGAAATATGGAAAATTTGCTGTGCAGTCAGTATTTATGCTATGTGTGTAGTATTTTTGTACAAAAATAAATTTAACTGTATTGCATTATGAGAAAAAAAGTAATGTCATATTGATGTATAATTTCGAATTATCTGCAGTTTGAGTTTTGTAAAACATTTAGTTTATTTGTGGTGAAGTAAGTTATTTGATGTAAAAAAGAATATAAATGATGAGTATGTATTGATAGGCGATTATTTATTTGTTATGCAATTTATAATATCCCTTCATAGAATGCGTCGGTGTCTCAATTCTTAGAAATAAGTATAAATGGAAGATCTATAACTTTTAAAATAGATCAATAAATATTTCAGGAGAATTTTATTTTTGAATTTTACTCTCACATACATAAACAGCCAGATACGGAACAACTGTCTGTTAAACATAAAATATATTTGTGCTAACCGAAAATCGAACTGGTATGTACAGTACCCGATAACACAGGCGCTGCACTTATCTTCAAATTCAAACATAATCACTAGTAATTATGCTGACAGTTTGATTGCGATGAATTCGTAACATTGAATATTGTATTTTATTGCTCAAGCAATACAGTATAATTGATAAAGTTTTCCTTATATAATATTAGCAACATTGTTATTAGATTCACAGATTTAAAGATGGAAAATCGAGCCTGTCTTATCCATGTGTTTCTTTCTTTGTCCACAGTAACCAGTTGCAAGAGCAACCACCTGATACCAACAACTCCAATCATAAAAAGCAATTCAGCGGAAATATGCTGCAAGAAATGGTACACGAAGAAACTACAGAAGGTAAGAGAACATTTACTTTTTCAAATAAACCGCATAAATAAAAATGCTTATGATCTTGAAACAGCAGAACCGATAAGACATAGAATCATCGCCAGAAAACATGCTCATACAAAAGAACGTAGGTATTCAAATCTGTTAAATTTATGGACTTTGCGTTTTTTGTCAAATTACTCCATAAATCTTTGACCATGTAAATTCGATAAACGCGGACGCGGCCGCGCGGACGGCGAGTAATGGGCGACTCGCTGCCGGGGTCGACGGCGCGTTGTGTTCCACGCGCGCTCAAAGAGTGTCAGCATAGTGACGGAGCCCCCCTGTAGAGGGCCAAAGCCTGCCGGGGTCCGGGACTCACGAATTACTGTGACCCCGAAACGTAACGGGCTATTGAAGGACACCGTGACTAAAATGCTCCAGTTTTATGTTTATTATTTTTATATGTATTACTCGTATGTCTTGTATATAAAATATATACTCGTCTTTATAATGTTTGCATATGTATGTGTGTTTTTATGTGCAAATTGTACACTACAGCACAACAAGTACCTAGTACCTACAGTATTGTTCCTCCCTTCTCTTCAAATCCATCCAAAGGTTGTCTTGAAAAGATCGCTTTCAGCGATAAGACCCCCCATTGTGTCAACCCTATATGTATAAGACATACTTTGTACCTATAATTTATATGGTGTGCATAATAAAGTGTATTCTATTATATTCTACACTACTCGTAACTAAACTACTCGTTGCCGATACCACTGGACCACCACTGCTCTTGACGAGAATGTGTAAAAATGTTATAGCTAGTCTGAGCTAGTAGCTAATCTAGCTAACTTCAACAAAATAAAAGCGTAGCATAGTACCTAGAACCTGCCTAACACTGTGGCTATTCTTGGCTACAATTTATTGTGTATACGGCAAATCAAATTGCTTAACTTAATTATAATGTACAGCCATAGCTTTGTGCCGTTTTCTTTACGATTATAGGCTGTAAACTTTTACGATGGTCGGTCGGTGACGTAAAACACCCCTCAACACCGTAAAAATCCAATGGTTTACTTTGATAACACTTATAGATTTTTCGAAGTATGTGATCAACGCTGAAGTCACGTCTTTTGTTCCCTGAGGGATTTACAGTCTAGTAGTGGCATGACACCCACGCTTTGCTAACAGAACAGAATAGTAATAATCAAAGCATAAAAAAGAAAGATTTCTATTTTGATTTTCACGGTGTTATTTTTAACGAATTCAAATGTAGGAGGGTCTCAATTTGATCGGTAGTTTTTTTACATGTACACCGATTACTCCAAGGTTTATTCTGTGAGCTGACAGTCTCTCCCGCCCCGCCCTGGTTGAGAAAACTCATGATTTTCCAACGATAAAAAAGGGGCATATAACCAGCAATAGAACTTTAAATAAATCCCGTTTACGACTAAAATCCAATAAAAATTTCAGTCACGAAAACTTTAATAGTTTCGTTATAATTATGACCGTTAAGTGGCAAACTTCTTGTTAACTATTATTATTGGTTCAGTTTGAAAGTGCTCAGGAAATTGACTACAATTATTATTACTTTTCTTTTTAATTATTTAATTAGCGTTTATAAAAAGAAAAAAAAAACCTAAATAGTTATAATGTAATATTTTAGTTCAATTCACTTTCTTTTTTCTGGGTGTTGGTGGGGGTAGGATCAACCTCCTACCGGTTTACCACAGGCCTTACCTGCTGGCTTTAACCTGCAGTTTTGGCTGAATGTTCCAGCTAGCTGTTATAGGCCAACTGACTCGTGACCACCATTCTGTCGAAACCTGACGTAGCCATTGTAATTTTTGAAGTGAAAACTTCTTTAGCGGCGTTGTGCACTTTTTTTGGAATGGGTAAAAAATTTTAAACTCGCGTCAGGACACGTTACCTGATCGAAAATTCGTAAGACGGCGCAGGGCGTTTGCGTGAATGTTCGTGTGTGTTTATTATTTTATTATTCAAGTTTTCACTTCGGCCGGCACTCCCAGAGTGCAACCCGTCGTTTTTTTTAATCTCAATTCCTCCACTTCTGAACAAATATCTCCCCCACAACCTACCATTCCTTCCAATCAGCAGTTTTATCTGGTCAAAGAATTTAAATAAATAAAAAATGCTTATAATTAATCAAAATGGTTTAATGGATGATAGAACACAGTTAATTATCACGTTGACATTGTTATTTCAAGTAATTAAAAGTACTTCCAGTACGTTGTAATTTAAATATTGACAATATCGAAATATCAACATTTACAAGGTGTTTACATGTCACGAGCAAAACCTTGTTTGGCATATTTTGATACAAACTTTACGACTCTTCGCGTGACCAGAGGGCTTTTTTTATCGTGGTAAAATCATCACATGAGTCCTCCCACCCAGAGCAGAGCGGCAGGGACTGTCAGACTTGTACTGACTAAAATCCACGGTGTCCTTCAATAGCCCTTTACGTTTCTGGGTCACGGTAATTCGTAAGTCCCACGACCCCGGCAGGCTTTGGCCCTCTAGAGGGGGCCTCGTCATTTTGGCGGGCTGGGCATTGAGGGCTGGCCTATTTCTTGGTCAAAGAATTAGCATTGCCATCCAACGTGGCAATGCTGCTAGTGTTCTGGGTACTTATCCAGTTGACAGCGATGTGGTTGAATTTCTATGCTCTTTGTTAGTCATTTTAATTAGTATTAGCTTAGTGTTTAAATACATGTAATTATTATAAAATAAATAGAAATACTGCCATAATCTTTATTCATATCAATATGGTTGTATGTTTTAGTAACAAGGTTTAAATAAATCAATTTGCAGAGTTTAACATAGGTAAGCTGTACCACGGCAGATATATTTTTTCAGCTTTTGTGACTTTTGCTACCTTCACTAGCCATTTCGTTCTTAAATAAATAGATACTCTTTTGAAATGGTCTTGTGAACATCATGGCAGGAATATTTGTATTACTGCTTTACAAGAATAAGAAAATACGTAGACTTTTTTCATTTTTACTCAGCGATCTTCCACTTTGTAACAATTATACATCTTATTATAATTTTTTTAATGTGAATTCAACTCAAGCTGGCAATAAATTATTCATCTTCTGGAAATCATTTTTACAAATACAAATTTTTGTCCTTTACAGTAAGTCTACCAACGGAGTCATTGATTTAGTCGTATGGTGCTGATAGACTTGAGCATTCACTCGTAACAGATTATCGAGCATTCACAGAGTCGAACATCGCTACGAATATTTTCACGATCTTTCTAGCAAACGCGCTAGTCGATGGTCGTCAAACATTTTTTTCTTAATGAAGATGTCAATCTTTACAGACGGCTCGCCATAAAGCTCGCCAGAACGTTCGTTAAAATGTTCACTAAAACGCTTTCATTTGTTTTTCTGTAATGTAACATTCGCAACAATGCTCATTAGAAGTGAATGTTCATATTTATCAGCACCTTTCAAGTCCTTCTCTGTACTGTTACGTAGGTTGCATTAAGTTAAAATAAAACTACAATAAAAATCTTTCAGAGAAATAAAAACACACTCCGTTATGATCAAGGGTCGGAATTAAGTAGAGTTATTCATGTACTTACACTGATTTCATACAGCGAAAGAATTAATTAAGCGAAAGGATATGCCTCAAATCCCGGAATTACTTTTAAAGAGCAGAAAAATCACGTGATGTATTAAATAAAAAAGTTATTTACTTTCACACAATTTATTTGTCTAATCTATCTCTGATGTTTTTATAATTATTATTTATTTGTAATAATGTTTTCCACACGAGATTGTCTGTTGGAATAACACGAGATTATCACTAGATCCATATTAATATCAAAATTTTGTAGCAAGTACTAAAACAACTCTACCTAATTCCGACCTCTGGTGAACACAACGAAATCCATAATCCCAAAATTTGTTATTATTTTTAAACTAATCTGACATTTATTCCTTTGTCCACAGGACGACTCGGAGCAGCGGCTTGACGCGGACAACACGAGCACACAGTCATATTGTATGCACACTGTGGACATGGAGTTCAGGCACGTTGTCAGGTCCACGCACATCGACAAGAGCATAGAGGCTAAGAGAAAAGTGAGTACTATTCCTTGTCTATCGTTTTTTTTACTCGAAAGTAAGACGAAGATGCGTAAAGACGTGCTTCTATTATTTACTTGTATACAGGTAGCGAATTCTATGCAACTTGAACACACAAGTTACAAGTTGCAAGTAGGTAGTTTGAACTTGTACATTTTGTTTCAAGTAACTGTCAAGCCACATGCATGCAATTTTCACACTGTCGTAAACATGATTCTAATTCAAGCTACTGAGCTTCTGGCAAGTCTTGCATACGAGTACAATGAAAGATTTGCCTAATGGAAAAGCGCCTTAATTGGGTAGCGCTGTTTGCTTGGAAAACATCATTCACCTTTAAATTTATTTTATTCAGTATATTTTACTAAATAATATCAAGTAGCACTTGAAATTATATTGTGTAGTAAGGTGTTTACGCATGTGAATATTTTCTATTCAGGTTAGCCACCGTGACTAAAATGGGGTCGTAGCGATATCGTTTTTTTCTTACATGTACAAAAACCTTTTAGGCTCATAGAATTCATAAAAGGGTAATTGAAAAGTACTGGCAACAAAGCACCCTGGGCTGCATAATCGTTTATTTTTAATACGAATATTTTTATTGGACACAAAGGGATATTCAAACTCATACTGATTTGAGATCACCCTATTCCTGCGGTTACCTTTTACGTTCCAAGATAAACAAAGCTGAGCCTATTTATTATAAGGGGAACAGTGTATAAGACGGGGACGCGAGGTACATTGGGGATATATATTAACGTAGCGCAAGCGCCATCAGGTCGTCATTTGCAAGCGGCCATTAACAAATGGCGTCCTGTTGGCGCTTGCGCTACTAACGTAGCGCAAGCGCCGCAATACTAACGTATTGTGTTAAGTTTGCCTAAGTGTGTGATTCATACCTACCTTCCATCATACCTCGCGTCCCCGTCTTATACACTGCTCCCCTATGCATTTTTGGATTTTTATTTTTATCTGTATTTATATTGATCTGCATTGTATCTGTCGTATGGATGTGTGAACATCTATCATGGCGAGTTTCTTCCGTGTTGTAAAGCACGTCAAGCCGTTGGTCCTGACTTTCATTTGTAGATCTTTGACAGTCGTTACTTTTAGTCAGAAGATTAAAATTCTGACATCCATTCTTACCAACGTATTTCTTAGTACCCAGTTACAGGGTTGTGGAGGTCGGAGGCCTACACGGCAAATACTGATGTTCAGCTGCATCCGGCTCGACTAGAGGTCGATCCCAACGTTGTTAGGAAAAGGCTAGGAAGATGATGGTGACTCTAATTGTATGCTCCCTAAAAATAGTGTCCGAAAAAGATAAAAAACTAGGAAAAACTATTATAATTTTCGTACACCTAATAAAAAACATATTATTATATTTTATACGTTTATCGTGTTGTTAACGTATTTTCTCTGAAATCCGTAATCTATTTTTCCTTATTTCATCTTTTTTCCACTATTAATAGCCCAGAGCGTTATCTAGGGTTTGGTATTCACATTGTATTAGTAGTAGGGTCATTCCGTGGTTTGGTGCAAAAACCAATTACACACGAATTTACCCATGAATTTATTAGAAAAAGTGAACAGATTTTTGCTTAGAGGATAAAGATATAATAACTTTAAAAGTAGTATCACTAATATTACATATTTTTTAATTAAATATTTAAAAAAAAATTTAAAACTGTCTGTAAAATCATTCCTCTCCGTTTCCAACTTGGGACTTCAGTAAATCTTTCGATGTTTATTTTTCTACATTCGTAATTATGACTTTAACTAATAAGCAATATTAAACCTAAATGTCTGAACTACAATTTATGTATTCTAGTTTTAAATTTATTACAATATTTATATGTAAAATGCTCCTTTTTCGAATTGTCACAAAAAAAACTTCATTACTATCCGTACACAGAAACTTCTTAGTTTAAGAGAGTACGAGACGGTCTTCGATACGATTCCTGTCAAAACGGGTTTATACTCGTCCGTCGTCCCTGGTAACAGCGACGAGTTGACGTGCGCGTATTGTGGATAAAATTATTAACGATCTTCGAATTGTAACCAGCGTTTCGTCCATAAATCAACTCATCACCTTCCTTCGATTTCTCAAGGTACCGTAATAAGTAAATTATTATAAATATGTAATATGTATATCTCATAAAGCCATATTGGTGCTATTTTAAAATAAAATTTTAAATGTATTCTACAACGAAGTTATCTATATAAATTGTGATTTTTTTCATTCATCTCCTCTGCATTACCATCCGTTCCATCCATTTTTTTGCGGGAAGGTAATGAACAATTTTGGAAGGAAATGAAGAATTTTGATTTTTATTTAAAAATAATTGTGTTCAAGTATGTATAGAGTATTATCTACATAAGACATGTTTTTTCGTATAATGTACTATTTCTTTTTTTAATTTCAGCATAAATATGGGTAAAACTAGTAAAAAAGTCTCTTATCAAGATAAGAAAAATTAGCTAAGGATCGGCTACATAAACGAGAAAAATATGCTCAAATAAAAAACAATCCTGAATTGTATTCCTTACAGAAAGAAAAAGAAAGATTTTTTACAGGTTTTTTTTTATCGTGGTAAAATCATCAAATGAGTCTTCCCACCCAGGGCAGGGCGGGAAGGACTGTCACACTTGACGTCTCCGCCTATCGCCGTCGTGAGGACACGGCGGTGCTCTGCCCAAGCGGGGCAGTCCTGCACCGTATGCTCCACCGTGTCCTCCGGACGATCCTCGCAGTGGTGACACCCAGGTGTTTCTTCCCTCCTTATCAGACACAGGTACCTCCAGAAACTTCCATGTCTAGTGAGGACCTGCGTCATGCGGTAGGTAAGGACGCCATGACACCTATCCACCCACTCCTCAAAGAGGAGTCTTACCGCCGCGATTGCGACGTGCCCGAACCTCGGTTGCGACAGTCGCTCCCTCCATACTGCCCTAACATATTACGGCGTAATATATTACGCCGACGCCGTCAGGGAGGTCGCCACGCAGCACCCAGTCGTAGCCGATGTTCCACAGGAGCGGCCCCAAGACCGATCCCTGCGAAACATCGCACGACATCTCACCCGGTTCCATTTTCCCCAGCGACCGGGGTAGATGACGGCCCTGTCCGTCAGTTAGTCCTCGACTATGCGCCGGAGGTAGGTCGGCACCCGGTGATACCGGAGTGCCTCCCTGATGCAACTCCAGGGCAGAGTGTTAAAGGCATTGGTGATGTGCAAAGACACCACCAAGACGACCCTGCCCCGGGATACCGCATCCCCCGTCGTGAGGGCTCTCACGCCCATGATGGCGTCCACCGTCGAGCGCCCCCTGCGGAAGCCAAACTGGCTCTCCGCAAGATCCGGGCCCACCCGATTCAGGTGCCCGACGAGGCGGTTTGCAATTACTCTTTTAAAGAGCTTGCCCACCTCGTCGAGCAGCACGATGGGCCGGAATGCGGACGGAGAGTCCGCAGGGCGCCCGGGCTTCTAGATTAGGACCAGTTTCCCCGTCTTCCAACGAAGCGGGAACTGGCCCCTCTCCAGGCATGCGCTAAAGAGCCCCCCCAGTCGAGGCCCAAGAGTCCCCGAGGCCAGGACCCAGGCTTTTCAGGCCGTTGGGTCCTGGGACGGTATTTTTGGCCTTAAGCCGTTGGACCGCCACTCTCAGGTCTACCTCGGTCACCTCCTACCTCCGACGGCATCGTCGGAGACGGAGCCATGGGCAGGAGAGGATGCTCTCCCCGCGATGGGAACAGGGCACTCACCACGTCCTCCACGAGCTGAGGCTGGAGACTCTGCGTCAACGGGGGAGCCCAGGGGCTGAGCTTTGACTCAAAAACCAAAAGATTAGTTACCTGTTATAGTTTTGTAATGCCTATTGTAGATAGCTTTTAGAAGTCCATTTTTACGTTATATCTGTGATTTTGTGATTGAGACCAAAGATTCTAGCTTTTCTTATTACTATTAGTAAATAGGTTATAGAATTATTTTCAATATTGATCGTTATATAAGCCAATGTTGTAAATTTGTTTTCATCTCACCCTAGTTTATTACAATCCATACAGTTTTCATCACCATCCTGTTGTTGATTTTCAGCTAGCCATATTTCAATCACTAAATAATATAAAAAAGTGCCTTCCACTTTTTATGAACGTGACGACGATTTTAACGCGAATAGAAAAAAAAAATATGTCAAATTTAAATATTTTTTTTGATTCCGCGGATCGTCGCAATTTGCACGAAACGACGGAATCACCCAGTAAAGGAATCATACTGGATTCAAAAACCGAAATATATACACCGTGACTTTTTAGTCGTCTTACAACGGCCAGCTCAGTTCATATATCCAATGACTATTAAACATTCAAAAAAAAAAATAGGAATTTATGAGATTTGAACAATTTAAAAATAAAAATATTATTAATTATTATGACGCAAGGCGTAGTTAGAAACACCCTTGTTTCATAGAAAATTGAAATAGAATGATCTGCTCGACTCGTGCGCTGGGTAGGTGTACTCTACAGTTTGATACGTATACATTTTTAATAGGGTATTTCATATTTCTAATGTACCTATTTATTTATGATAAAAATTATTATATGATTGAGTTATGATCGCGCCTAGAGGTATTTTATGTCGGATACATTGAGTGGACAACTTTTGTAAGAAGACTAAAAAGTCACGGTGTATTGTTGTGATTCTTAAAATAATGTAATGTTTCAGAGTAATGAGGCATTTTTTGGCGCTATAAAATACATTTTCCTACCCCGTTTGAAGCGGAAGACTGTCAGACTCTTTTTTTTTTCTTTTTTTAATTAGCCTGCACTGTCCCACTGCTGAGAAAAGGCCTCCCCAATTCCTTCCAGGAACTCTTTTCCTGGGCCACTTTGAACCAGCCCTCATGGTATGCATGTGTCAGACTCTTAATGACAAAAAATCCAATCTGTTTAACCCTTAGCCCTTTGTTTTTCCTAGTCGAAAATGAATCTTCTAGAATAGTGATAAAGTTGAGAATCCATTTTGAAAGATTGGGGTAGCTTGATATGCTGGCGTCTTTACTGTACTTGTTTAAAATACGCTGTTATGAAAAGACCCTAAAGGTTTTAGAAGCTTAATATAAGAAAATCCATTACCAAACGGGAGGGGACATTACAAACAACATAACATTTCCTGAGGAAATAAGAACATAATAATCGTTCGCTTTCGTAAAGTGTTTCATGCTAATTTTATGTAAATGGTTCGCATTTATATTGTTTATGTATTTTCCCATTGTTTACATTAAGTTTCAAGGCAATAACTTACAGTTTCATTGGTTCTTGGAGAAGGGAAATGATTACTCAAAAAACAAAAACAGAAAAGGTTAAATAAATTCGGTAGACCATCTACCGAAAGAAAAGTTATTTTACACTTTTTTGTTTTTGTATTTTAAGTCAGTTCCTTTAAAAAAAAGTTTTTATTTTACCCTTTATTTTATTCTACGGCGTCTTTGAAAATCGGCCATCGAATTAAAAATAACTGATACATGCGGACAACGTCAATGGATATATATATTACTAGCTTCTGCGCGCGGTTTCACCCGCGTCATAATAGGCGTTTGGCCCTATGGTCCCGTCCCCATTAGTTCCCTTGAGGAGCGCGTGGCACACGACGCACCGTGGCTGGGGCCTTGTCCTTGGTCTAAACATAAACGGCCGTTTTTTGTTACAAATGCACGATTTAGCTAAACAGCTATATTTCAAGTGTTGACAATGTGTTATAAAATTACGTTATTGCCTTTTGTACAGTAATTACAGACCACATTTTGTATTTTTGATTCTATTTATGAGTTATGACATTTTTTCGATTGGCAGCGCTAGTGGACTGTAAGAGGCCTCTTAAGCGTTCGCTGTTTAATACTAGGACAAAACGTCAATCTGTGAGCCATTAAAGCGTGAATTGCCAGGTAAAATACGTTCCACATTTTGTGGGTAAAAAATAAAATATCCTCTAAAATATAAATCTGTTACATGAAACGTGAAAAATTTAGACCAATATTTTGCTGTTGTACAAACAATATTTAGACTCCTGAATGTTTAAATCCATTCATCCGCTATTTTATAAAACGTGATTTACACCATGAAAATATTTAAACAGTGTAATAAATAAAACACGGCTTAAACACAATGTTTTAAAACACAATTGTGTTTTAAAACATTGTGTTTTAATCCTGCTTTAAACTACCAAAAAGTGTATGAAGCGGGATAAGAAGTTTGTTCATTCCATCATTAATTTTCATCACGAATTGTGTCATTTTTCACGGATTTTTTGTTTCTTTTAAACAAAAAATCCGTCAAAAAATTTCTTAGTTCTCATTACAAATCACGGCGTCCGGACACGGAAGTTTCGAGAGGTACCTGTGTCTGATAGGGAGGAAAGAAACGCCTGGGTGTCACCACTGCGAGGATCGTACGGAGGACATGGCGGAGCATACGGTGCAGGACTGCCCAGCTGGGGCAGAGCACCGCCGTGTCCTCACGACGGCGATAGGTGGCGCCCACCGTTGGTCAATTCATGCTGCGGGGCGAGATGGAGTGAGATGTGGTCGCCTCCTTCTGCGAAGCAGTCATGCTCGGAAAGGAGGAGGCGGGCCGCGTGAGGGAGAGGACAGTGTCCTCCCTCCACCCCAGCCACAGTGGTAGACGCCCACGGTGGCGGAAGTCGGCAGACGATCTCCGGCCACCGTAGGCGCGGGCATGCGGGCAGCGAGTAATGGGCAACTCGCTATCCGACTATGGACCATGCCCGGGTCGTCGGCGCTTTGTATTCCACGCGCGCCTCAAAGAGTGTCAGCAAAAATGACGAGGGGGCCTCTAGAGGGCCAAAGCCTGTCGGGGTCGCGGGACTTTTGATTTACCGTGACCCATGTACGTAAAGGGCTAGTGAAGGACACCGTGGATTTTAGTCAGTACGAGTCTGACAGTCCCTCCCGACGAGGACGACTCATTTGATGAATTTACTACGTTAAAAAAAAAGAGACAACGTAACGCGGCATGAAATTCACACGATAAAATTACTAACACAAACACACTTTGTAATCAAAATTACTTCCTGACTTGTTTTGATTAACGAGGCTACTCATGTTTTTATGACCCTATATCGTCAGAATTACACGAAATTAATGTAACGCGTTGAAGCGTTTCATTATACGTTCCAACGTTACGTACGGGAATTTTACGTATAAAAATAATATAATAACTCTAAGTTTTTGTATAAAGAGTTTTGAGCGAAATGTAGCGTGAATTAAAAATTGTACTTCCGCTTTGGGAAAGGCATGCTTAGTTATTCCAGTAATTACTCTTCTTAACCCTGTATCTCAATGTGACACAATATGAAAATACTAGCTTGAATTTTGACCCGTCCCAACGGGGGGCAAAGGCCTCCCAAGTTTTTCCAGGTACTATTTTTCACTCAGGGTCACCTCGCCCTATACATCTAGGCAAGCCTTGGGCAGATACATTCAACAAGACAATTAAACGACTTCAAATCGTAATCTGACGTTTGGATCATGTAAATGACACACGTTCCTACACTCCATTTATAAAATACTAGCGGCCCGTCCCGGCTTCGCACGGATATATAGCCTATGTTACTCAGGGTCGGTCGCGGGACTCACGAATTACTGTGACCCCGGAACGTAAAGGGCTATTGAAAGACACCATGGAGTTTAGTCAGTACGAATCTGACAGTCCCTCTCGTTCTGCCCTGGGTTTGAGTTGTTTGATGATTTTACCACGATAAAAAAAGTTACTTAGGGTGAATGTAGCTTTCTTAATATGAAAAAAAAATCGCCTCAGTAGTTTTTGTGTTTATGAATTACAAACATACACTCACACACAAAAATACAAATCTTTCCTGTGTATAATTTTATAAAATTGTAGATGTGTTTTTATTCACAATTTTTTTTTTCATTCCGTGTTTAATAGTCTGAAAGCACGGATATCCTTTTACTGAGTTGAATAGAAATGTGATTGATTTATCAACTTTGCATTCAAAATGGCGGGGCTGCGGCGGCTATACCTTAATAATACTTCCATAAAATTAAAGGAGACTTTCAATACGATTATACTTTTCAAAGGAAACTGAAAAGGGAACTGAAAGAGAAAAAATGACTCTTAACTTAAGGGACTAAAGTTTAATTAGACAACCTTTTTAAAAACCTTTTTTGACAGCAAAAAGTTTTATAAGGGTGAACATTTTTATTGATCGAAGTTTGGCAGTTTGATTGACTCTCTGTTATATAAAATTAGTGTGAATGAATAAAAAAACTTTTTCTACCTATTTTAAAAATACCTACTTCAATTGTGACAATTGTCCCTTCTTTGTTTAAGGTTTAAATGCTTTACTTTTTCTACACTAATATTATAAAGAGGAAAGATTTGTATTTTTGTCTGTGCATGTTTGTAATAAATAAACTCAAATTATTTTTTTCACCATTATTAAGTTAAATTCACCCTGAGTAACATAGGCTATATAAACATCATGTCCACCTGTGCGAAGCCGGGACGGGCCACTAGTATTAAATAGAGCAGAAAGTGTAAATACGTACATAAAGGTTGTTGAAAATACATTAGAGCTGTGCCATATATTATGAAACAGAATGAAAACATATACATTTTTAATTAAACACAAATTCTACTTTTACATTTAAATTACGTATCCATTAACTTGTAAAAATATTAATTTACAGCAAAATTATAAATTATACAGCATTTATTTTTGTTAGAAATTATCTAAGTATCTTAAAAATTAATTAACTGCACTTACATTTTAGTATTATTTTATGGTCACGCTCTACACATGATCAAAAAACGGAAATTAAATATCATTCTTTTAAAATTCTGCTTGTGGTGATAAGTGAACTTTGTGGAATAAATATTTGTTCAAGTGAACAATTAACTCGATTCCAGCGACTTATAAATTAATTTAATTAATCAGTTTCAATGGTTACAAACAATCAAAATACTGAGGAGCTATTAAACAACCTTGAGCGCTTGCAAAACTTGCGTATTCGCTTTGTTTTTGGACTTCGTATGACCATGTTTCTCATCTTCGCAAAGAACTCAAGTGACTCCCAATCCGTTTTTGCAGGAACACTCGGATATTATGTCTACTTTTCAACATTTTTCATAATCCCGCATATCCTTCATATCTTCGTGAGCGACTTGCTTACGCTCGTCCCAGCGATGCTCTTTGTAGATCACACCTTAAATCACTCCTTAAATCCCATCCTCATAAAACGAGCTATTATTCCTATTCCTTCTCTGTCCATGCTGTAAGATTGTGGAATTCGCTTCCGCCTAGTATTAGAGACTCGAAATCCATTTTTGTCTTTAAAAATAGAATCAAAGAGCATTATCTTTCCTCTCAAAAGTTACTTTTCTATTTATTTATCATCATTTACTTATATACATTTTAGGATTTTGTATTTACATAAGTACTTATTTATGTGTGTACTAATATTTATTTAGGTTAACATTCATTTTTATCTCATTATTATTTCCTTGTTCTCACACACTACTGTCTACATTTCTTTTATCACTCTTCCTGTCGCAGGTCTGCTGATAGAAATTTCTTATGTAATAAGCAGTGCCAAAGGCACTTAAGACACTACTTTTAAGTTTTGGTATGCCCTTCATTTTATATTATGTGTCCATCTGGTGCCAGGCTGAAATTTTCACAAATGGTCTATTTCTGTTATCGCTATGACAACAAATACAGAATAAAATAAATTTTTAAGGGGGCTCTCATGCATTAAATGGGATATTTTGGTCGTTTTTGCGCGAGATTGATAACAGCAACAGGTAGACGCTTGAAATATTTAAGAATATTTAGTTATTAAAACAAATGTTTCAGTGGGTGCTCCCATACAAGAAAATATTCTTTTACCGTTTTTAGATAATAGAACGGTATCTTCCGTGCGCGAGTCTCTCTCGACACGCACTGGGCCAATTAAAAAAAAAACTCGGTCCAGCTGGTGATATTCATCATAAGCTCAGTATCTTTAGGTATGTGCAAGATTTTCTTCAACAATATCAATCTACTATCACCTGAAAAATCATTACGTCCTGCAAGTAAAGGTACACCTTTATTTGTACAGAAAATGTTGAGAATGCTGCTTCAAGTAGAGAAAGCCAAGGAAGTTCTAAATGACTAAAGTGACTTAGAATGTAGCCTGTACAGATGGCAACATTCCAATTACGAAATGCATGCTACATGGACGAACTGAAATGCCTTTACAAACTAGACTGGCGTACCTAGCTATGTAGTCGAGACGCAGATTGAACACTAGCCTTTTGTGCTAGCAATATAGATTAGCAAGAGCACTGTTAGAATATTCGATCGATTTCCTTCAACTTTAAGCCGTCTCCTCGCTATGAACATTCGACTATAATGATTAAAATTCATGTTCCTATTTTGAACATTACGTTACAAATAGTATACTATGTTACAAATGGTATGTTCATAACGTCTTGTAACGTTAAGCTCATTAAAGACGATTGCTTCGGTGAAAGAGCATTACAGCCAAATGCTTTAGAGAGAACTACCGTCTTAGTACTCCTAATTTGAGCTCATAACGTAAGGAATAATTGAACAACATAAGTCTACAAAAAATTGTGAATTGGCGGCTTATCCTAATTTCCTCAGTAATATTATAATGCAAAAGTAAGATTGGGTTCTCAATAATTTTCGTTTTCCGTCTTCTTAATAATATTCGTGCCTTTGAAGTAAATCCATGCAGTACATTTTGAGTTTATCCCGGACATACATACAGACAAACAGACAAAAATACATATTTGGCTTCGGTATGTAGATCACACCCCAAGTATTCTGTTAAAAAAAAACGACGGGTTGCACTCTGGGAGTGCCGGCAGAAGTGAAAACTTGAATAGTAATAAACACACACGAATATTCGCGCAAGCGCCCTGCGCCTTCTTACGAATTTTCGTTCAGGTCACGTGTCCTGACGCGAGTTTAACATTTTTTACCCATTCCAAAAAAAAATGCACAACGCCGCTAAAGAAGTTTTCACTTCAAAAATATTAAATGTACAGTTTTGACTTTCCTACCATTTTATTATGTGTACAGATAAACGAACGCAAGCAAAACTATAGACAAAAGCTAGTTATAACGTAAGAGAAATCGATGAATCGGAAATACATTAGTTGTTGCCCTGAAAATATCTGTTCAGGCGGGAATACCTCATAAATAACAACAAATTGGAAATATAGAAGGTCTCTAAGAGGTTCTCGTTGTTTGAAAACACATCCATAAGAAGAATAAGTCTCAATACTCAATATCTTTGTTGCGTTCCAAAATATACATTTGTAAGTTTAATATTAGCTGGTGGTTTGTAATAACGACACAATTTTGGACCCTGTCGGGCACAGCATTGAATACTTTTGGGAGAGAGGAGGAAGAGTACCGAGTGTTTACTTCAAATATAAAAAAAATATTGCACATAAAGTTATTATTTCTAATTAGATGATGCGGAATGATTTTAATAAAATGTCAATGTTTTATTAATAGGGGCAATATTATATTATATATTTGCTTTTTTTAAAAAAAAAATACTTACAATATGTCATTTAAGTATTCATCTATACATATAATAAATCTGTAGAAGGGTCAATTCTGTACATTGAAAATTGAAAGAATAAATAGCGGGGGTGTTGCTGGATCGATACCAAACCCAAATATGTGATTAAAAAAATTTTTGTCTGTCTGTCTGTCTGTATATGCAGGCATCACGTGAAAACTAACGGTTCGATTTCGATGAAACTTGGTATTATTATACCTTATTATCCTGGGCATAAAATGGGATACTTTTTATCCTGAAAAAATACGTAGAAAAAAAACTTATTTTTCAGTTACTACATAACGCGAGCTCAACAGCAGTAGCTCAATAGAGGGATCTCCTTAATTATTATAGGCTTAGCCGTATTTGGGTCCAATAGATATTTATGAAATATCATTGCCAGAGTTACTCAAAATGGAGAAATAAACCATCCACGCGAAGACCGACATCCGCGCGGACGGAGTCGCGGGCGGAAGCTAGTTTACACTATAATAGGTTTTTTTTTGTAAGGATTGCTTTTAATTTATTTATGAAAATTTTATATTCATCTACATTTTTAATGGATTCTGGCAGCTTATTGGTTCTGTTAAAAGAAGTACAAAACTTAGCTCGCATTATTTATTTTAATAACTCAACTGCAACCCTGTATTTGCAGTTCCAAAGAAGATAAAAATGAAAGCACTTTAAAATTTTATTACTTTTCTGTTTGACTTGTGGAATTTTAAAACATCATTCTCTGCATTGGATTGAATAAGCTGCTCGCATACTTAAGAGGTTTTTTGTTTTTCTTTCCTACTTTATAGCGTGACATGATTATTTATTTCTTTCGCAATTTTTTAAAATAAATAAATATCCCACAACTATCACACAACGCCATCTAGTCCCAAGCTAAGCAGAGCTTGTGTTATGGGTACTAGACAACTGATAAACATACTTATATATTTCTAAATACATACATATTATAGATAAATTACACCCAGACACACAACAAATGATCGTGCTCATCACACAAACATTTGAACTGAGTGGGAATCGAACCCACGACCTCCGGCATAGCAGTCAGGGTCACTAACCACTAGACCAGACCATTTTTGACAGGCCTGTGCCTGTCAAAAATGTCTTCTTGCTGCTATAATATAATATACCCAGATAAATTAGGTTTTGCTCTTAGGTTTCCCATTTTTATTTTCTCCTTAAATATAATTGACTAAAAAGGATTGGACATGCTTTTATCGTAACTATGGGATAATGTTATTGTCCTGTGTCCGACACAGAATTGGATAAAATAAAGGTTGCCAACCAAATATTGAAATGAAATGAAATGATGTTTATTTATTTATGCAAGTAGGTAAAATTTTGGGATTCATTTCATTTTTCCTAGAAATTGATCTAGAATCTTAAGTCGAGAATTCTCCACACCACAGATATTTACCAAAAAATGTTTATGTACTTCAACCGTCTTACCACAAAGTTAACATAAAGTTAAACATCTATTGAACACTTTTCTAAAAACTGTCAACTTCAAAACGGCATTTGACTTTGATATAAGGGTCGTTTTGCAGTTACAATTATTTTAGACAAGTGTTTAACAGATGTTTAACTGTTTGTGGTACGACGGAAAAGTTCGCTTTGAACCATACTACACGAAACCATTCTGAAGTGTACAATTATTAAGTAATTGCAATTATGTAAAGTTAATATTCACTGAAAAAAAAATGAGAAGATTAAAAAGCGACATAATTATGTGCGCTAGCTTATAAAAATTCTAACTGGATTATTTTTTCAGGTAATACGAATGCTGTTTGTCATCATCATGGAGTTCTTCGTGTGTTGGACGCCCCTGCACGTTATCAATACGGTAAGAATTTCTTAAACGTCATTATTATTGTACTAACAAATTGAAGGAGGAGGAGGAGGAGAAGGAACATACAGCTTAAGGTAACCACAACTACGCCCACTGGTTTAATTTCCTAGAATTATAACTACACCGCTAGCTTGCATGATGGAACTAATTTATATTCACAGTTTCGCCTGCATATATATTGATTTTTCAGACTCTTACTACTCGTATTAAAAATATTGGTATCCGTTCAGTATGTTTTTAATTACCCTTTTTTTTTCTGCGCGGAGCATTAACTTCATTTATTTATAATTTACAAGCTAAATTATTCGCTACTAGCTTTTGCCAGCGGCTTCGCCCGCATGGAGTTTCACGTGTTATGTGAGTCAACCATAAAAGATAGACATATGCTGTCAAGGAATATTTTTATATAATATTTTTATATAATTAATGGAGAACATTTACGTCACACATCTATGTAGGTTTAACCATTAAGGCTGCACACGCCTCGACGAACATCTGTCGAGGCTCTCGTTGGGTAGTTGGATCAAGGGCCTGATTCATAAGGCAGTACTCCTCGATACGGCTCGCATTGTGAGGAGGTTCCTGTCTCTGGAGCCGTAACCACCGGTAGCTTGGACCCTGCTCCCACACCGGCGGATCACTATATTTATATTTTTAAATGCGTGCATGCACTATATTTATATTTTATTGCTTTTATTTAAGAAATATTTAAAAAGTAATAATATGTTTTAAAATGAATGAACGGATAATAAGATCATATTATTATTATAATTCTGTATTTTTTTGTACAGTGGTTACTACGGCCTCTCAAAAGTGGTTTCTCTCCCAAAAAAAATTGATTGAAAGAAAAATAAAGATCATACGAAAATATTATGATAAAAGATAGGCATATCAGATTTAAAATTAAAATTTTGTTTGCTAAAGCGTAGGTATGTTAAAAAAATTTAGCTCGAATGTGATTGTTTACGAGTAGAAAGAAAAAGTAATATTTATTGAGGTCGGCTTTGATTAAACAAGACTGGCAGTATTGGGTTCTATTCTGGAACCTATCATTTATTTACTAGATATTTTCAGTTTAGGCACGTGTGGATTTCTGTCTGAAGGTCAGGTCGTCAGTTGTCTCTATTTTTAACCGTCATTTCAAATCGTCAGATTTTTTATCTGTATGACGCCTGAACCGATTTGGAAAAATCATTTTATTTTTGTTTGAAAGCGTACATTTTACAGATAGTTCCACAGTAATCAGATTAGTATTTGAAGTCGCATTGTTTAAGCAATCACATGACACAATATTACACATTTACCCACTAAAGAGCGTAGATTTAAAAAAAAAAACCTTTTAAAAAAATTAAACCGATTTCTAAAAAAACCGGGGTTAGTGCGAGTTGGATTCATGCATAAAGGGTTACGTACCATTCTCTGTAGAAAAAAAAAAACATAACAAGAGAGGGTCGGTTATCCGCGGTAAAACTTAGTAACACCGCAATTCAGAAAAATTAAGTAATGGGCAACTCGCTGTCCGACCATGGACCATCACCGGGTGAACGGCGCGTTATGTTCCACGCGCGCCTCAAAGAGTGTCAAAGACTGTCAGTAAAATGACGGGGCCCCCCTCTAGAGGGCCAAAGACTTTCGGGGTCGCGGGACTCACCCACCCAGAGCAGAGCGGGAGGGACTGTCAGACTCGTACTGACTTTAATCCACGGTGTCCTTCAAAATCCCTTTACGTTCCGGGGTTACGGTAATTCGTAAGTCTCGGAACTCCAGCAGGCTTTGACCCTCTAAAGGGGCCCTAATGCTGACACTCTTTGAGCCGCGCTATTGACGCGCCGTCGACCCGGCCGACCGATTATTTTGATCTTTGAAACATTTTAACCAGTTAACAACCTGTAAAGGGCAAATCTTATCGTCTATGATGTCGACGTGAATTCAGTACTCTTTTTTTATGAAGTTTATTATTATGTTGTTTAAAACCGTCCAAACAGGTTGTTGACTTATGTTTAGAATAAATAAATGTAAGTCCAAACCTAGTCAGACGCCTATGGGGTTCCCAAAGGAGTCTTAATTAACTCTAAAACCAGGGGAGGCCACATCCGCACACGAAAATAAATAAATAAATATGCTTCAGAACAAAAGCAACATTACGTTTCTATTTACATACTTCTATAAGCATTAGAGTACAAAATAACGCAACCGTTATGTTGTAAATGGGGCCTAAAGAGGGTCTAAAGTAAAGTAAAGGACGGCTGGTATTTACCAGCCGTCCAATTCAATTGATTTTGTTTGGTAGACTAAGCTTGCTACGGTCAGTACGTAAATAGATAGCTGTAAACACGTGAAATATTTACTTGGCTTTGAGACCTAAGAGCAAAATGCATGGACCTTTTTACTAAGACGTAGACTAAATAATATTTAACTAAAGAATTTATTGAAACGTGTGTTTATATTGGAATTCATTTAAACTCAGTATACTCGTACCATTTTACGGTTAAATTAGCTGTTCCCCGCGGTTTTTGAAGTTACTGGACTCCTATTGGTTATAGCGTGATGTTATTTAGCCTTTCTCGCTAAATAGACTGTCCAACACAAAATTTGAACCAGCAGTTTTTGAGATTCCGGCACGCCGTAATCGCGGTGGTAAGACCCCTCTTTGAGGAGTGACTGGATAGGCGTCACGGCGTCCTGACCTACCGCATGATGCAGGTCCTCACCGGACACGGAAGTTTCAGGAGGTACCTGTGTCTGATAGGGAGGGAAGAAACGCCCGGGGTTCACCACTGCGAGGATCGTCCGGAGGTCACGGTGGAGCATACGGTGCAGGACTGCCCCGCTTGGGCAGAGCACCGCCGTGTCCTTACAACGGCGATAGGCGGAGACCTCTCGCGCCCGGTATTGGTCGAGGCCATGCTGCGGGGCGAGACGTAGTGGGAAGCGGTCGCCTCCTTCTGCAAAGCAGTCATGCTCCTGAAGGAGGAGGCGGGCCGCGTGAGGCAGAGGACAGCGTCCTCCCTCCACCCCAGCTGCAGTGGTAGACGCCCACGGCGACGGACGTCGCCAGACGATCTCCGGTAATGGGCAACTCGCTGTCCGACCATGGACCATGCCCGGGTCGACGGCGCGTTGTGTTACACGCAAGAGTGTCAGCAAAATGACGGGGCCCACCTCTAGAGGGTCAAAGCCTGTTGAGGTCGCGGGACTGTACGAATTACCGTGACCCCGGAACGTAAAGGGCTATTGAAGGACACCGTCGATTTTAGTCAGTACGAGTCTGACAGTCCCTCCCGCTCTGCCCTGGGTGGGAGAACTTATTTGATGAATTTACCACGATAAAAAAAAAAACAAAATATTTAGAACATACTGTGTGACGATCAATGTACCGATAGATGGCGTTGTCCAAATACCTACGTAATTTTTCTGAATTGCGGTGTTACTAAGATTTTTCGCGGATTAACGACCCTCTATAGAGAATGGTACGTACGTTGATGATTTTACCACGATGATTTTGAAAAACATCGTTTGATACACGTGGGCATTTGTCATTGTATTCTCGGCTCCTTGTCACTTTCGCCTCCGTACTACTCGGGTTAGTATTACGCCTCGAATTCAATAATAAACTTTCCCCACTTGTATCGAAATGTACTATTTTTTGTTGAATATTTAAATCTGCTGTTTAAGCATTCAGTAAAAAGTTGCCGTTGTATGATTATGCTTTATTGGTAACATTTGAGAAAAGTATCTCGAGAGATACCTAGATTTATGGAAATATCGTGACCTACAAACTTCAGTCCGACATACGATTCTTATATTTAGAAATTGAATATTGAAATAAAAGAAAGATCCAAATATCAAGACTTGTTCTACTTCCACTTTACCCTTTTTAAAAGTAATTTGACAGGACAAATTTGACAGTTAAGTCCGGACAGTCGAGTACTATATTCTTTAGAAGTTTTTGATATATTCCAATTGTGTAAGTAACTATGAATATAGAGTACCTAGTAACAGATATTATTTTTATGATTGACTTCAAATTTATTATCTATCAAAGAGACAATAGCTGAACTTCGTGATGAAATTGTCCGTTAGACCGTTTATAATGGTTTTCGTTTAATCATAAATTAAGAGCATTGACATTAAATATTGAGGCGTTTCTATATTTTTATAGCGATAGTATCGCGTTTGACCCGTTTGACGGTGAAGTACGCTTGCCTAGAAATAATTTTGTATTTCGTTTTACTGCGCTGTGCGATCGGGCGTTAAACGTGGGTAAGACACTTGAATTAAATCTAATGGTGGTTGACTTAGATACTAATTTAAATCTCAATTTAATTAGCATCTAAGTCAACCAGCATTAGATTCATAATGCCACCACATATGCAAAATTACATAGTAATGCAAAAGGACTCGCAGAATAAAACTTTCTCAAAAAATCATGACAATCACGCGTACACGTTTGAAGTACTCGTTATTTTGTGACGAAATACAAAGAACTGCAATGGTGATATGGTCCGAAACAGGTATTTTTTTAGAATGTGGGCCGAAACTTCGGTCCGAACCAAGTATAAATCACAATTTGACTTTGTCAGCAACTGTACTTCGTTTCAGTAAGCTGAGGGCCTGAGTACCTCATATATTAATTTCCTAATTCCTTTGATGGTTGCTGTCTTTCCACTGCCCTAAACTAACCTCAGACCCTTCTTTGTCATTATCGTTATTGGCTAGCCATTAGTAAGTTAATGGACAGTCAAACTTTTAACGGAAAGAAACTGAAACAATGTCAATTTGTCCAAATTAATCTTATCTTGTTACTGCGTAGATTTATTTTACATTAGTGAGGAAAATCTTTCTTCCAGAATATTCTAGTGCGTCATCTTAATGTTATGTGAATTTGATTCGATATCATCATATATAAAGACTAGGGAGTAGTGGTGGCCCTATTAGTCTCTAACTGTTTATGGGAAACATACTTCGGAGAGATAGCTGCACACTGAGACGGGATTTTGCGAAATTCGATCCATAAAGAGTTATTTTTGGGGCTGACGAAAAATTCCAACATGGGGGGGTCCAGAATCATGTCCAGAACCCATGGTATCCGTTTGTGCGTCGATGTCTCTTACACCCTGTATATTTCACTCCGCAGGTGCGCCTTTTAATTCACATCTCTACCACATCGGGCGCTGCGATCGATTTGATATTTCCCACCACCGACTTCAGACATAACATATAAATGGTTTTGACACGCCTAAGTCAATACAATCCCGTAAGTTCTAACTAAATCCACCGGGATATTTTGTGCAAGCTGCTCTATAGTTCTACTACAGAGCTTACAGACTAAAATCAATATCGCAATGCAATCGTATTGAAATTGCGGTTCCGAAATCCTTTCCGAATTCCGGTTCAGTGAATTAATCAAAGGGAAATGGCAAATAGATGGCTAATTGCAGTGGGTGGTTATAAGCAGATAGGAGCGATACTATATAATAATAGCCAACTTTGCTCTGCCACCGCGGGAGACGACCACGGCAATGGACGTAGCGAAGCAATTTCCGGCCATTGTAGATGAAGTATGTAGATGGCGAGTAATGGGTGACTCCCCGTCCCATCATGGGCCATCCCCGCAGCTTTACCTGCTACGGAAGTTGGAAATAATCCCACGGGAATGTGCTACAGGGGTTATAGTTATCCTATCTGTTTGATCCCAAGGTATATTACCTCTATCTGTTCTTAGTTAAAAAACGTAGGTTACGTTATGGTAAGATACTATGTCACTCTATTGAATTAGTTTCAAAACGTCAATTACTATGTAAACATTGAAGTGTCATTTATAATAGTGATAAATTGTATTCCTTCGATTGTATCTGTTATGTGTCCTACTTACTCCATTGACGGTGAACATTCAGTGTAACTATCAATCATAATACTTGTTTATTAAAATATTGTAGAACCTACTTTATGTTTGTGTATCAATCATACTATCCATAAAGTGAGCAGACATTACATTAAAAAAAAAACTAGTTTTTAAATATTAACAGCTGCACCGGCGAATCTTAAAACTTAAGAGTACTTACCAAAGTTGGTTTGTGGACGCCTCGCAAAAGTCGAAAAAGCTCTTTAGTCTGTATAAAGACGCAGGTTGTCGATATAGACAAGTTGATACGGGTTGGCCCTGGTCGGTGCAGGTAAAATAAATAGAATAGATCTTCGGGGACGTTAGTAGTCGGTTCGCGTTGACGAGAGTTCGTCAAGTTGATTGTGGTCTATCTGCTGGTGTTCAACAAGGCGATATTCTTTCTCCACTGTTATTCTATTCCCTTCCAAAAACCTAAAATATCAGATAGCGGTAATAGGACAAGATTTTTTTTTGTAATTTTCCAACTAAATTTATTTTGAGGAATATGCCTTGAAAGACAAAGGAAGTTTTAAGAAAAATTAAATACAGGAACTTTATAGCGCTTAATTTCCCAACGTATGATAAGATTTTTACAAACTTGTAATCACTAGATTCAGACGTTCATAACCTAACAGAAAAGCATCAATTTAAAGTGGTGACTGTCTTAACTTTCTCACAATAAGCAGTTAACAGGGGAGTGGTGTAATTTTTTCAAAAATAATCTCATATCAAACCAAAAATGTCAATATCTGAAATGACATCAGTCTTTCCTACTCTTAACGATCACTTACTTTCGTATTCCAACTCAAAACTAAGTGGATCCCAAAAGCCGTTCCTCTAAAATAAAGGGAATGGGCACAAAGGCTCAATTCGGGAAGAGCGACAAAATGAAAAGTTTGATATTGCCTTTGTAAGTAGTCTCCTCTTTGGTTATAGCACTCTGAACACAGTATCGACTGACTGTCTTTTCGGCTTTTTCATTTCCCAAGTTTTCTATAATTCACGTACGTGAAGGGGGTTTACTTACCCCTTACTCCTCGGGGTTTGGAACAGCAAGTAAGAGGGAGGAGTGTGTAAGTGAAATTTTATTGTTGACATAATGTGTTAAAAAATGTGTGTTGTGTTAGTAAGTATTACTGAAAAGTAATTTACATCAAGAATAGGAAAAATACTACGAGTAGATTTATTTCGCGAGACAAAACTCCAGGCTGGGATGCAGTATGCAGTAACATGCTCCCGCCCTTATACAAATGCGAGACATGCAGATCCTGCATGTCTCGCAGAAATTGAATGTGATATCTTTTCCTAACATTTTGTGGTGGATATCTGCAAAGCAATGACGGTTCTATTGCTCGTACTTTTACGTAATTTTGAGTGACATTTGAAAAATGGAAATCATTGAAGCCTTTGTCAAACAGACAGGCGTTGCGAATGCGAAGCGTGATGTTTTTATTTGTAATGTATGGAATTGTTTGAATCCAGTCACATAGAAAACCGAAAGTGATCCGATAGCGTGACAGACCGGCCGATTCGGTATCGCTTCGGAAACGCTTCGCTTTCGCCTGTCTGTTTGACAAAGGCTTGAAAGTGTTCGCATAATAATTAGTATCTTCGAAAAATACTAGATAGATATGTGGCGAATATACACATACCTACTTTTTTCGTGACGAATCAACCTTGTGACAAATGTCCTACGACAAACCACTATAATAATAGTGTAGTTGACAGTTGCGGCTTCCAGTTTTAGTTTAATTTGTATACTCATTACCTTAAAATAAACAGTATACGTAAATATATAAACCAGTATAAGTGCCAAAACTATCGTGTTACATAACGTTTCATTTAAAACCTTTCCCTTTTATCTACCTCAGAAATGTTTGAGTAAATAATGACGAAACAACTGAAAATCTGATACATTATTGTATCTGTTTTCGTGCTCTGTTTACCACGAATACAATATTTAAATTGTATTCATTAAAATGTCTGTAAGGAGGTAGGCAATATGGGTTAAGCTGATCAGTAGTTACGTCCATCTTTCTTATCGCTCCTGTAAGAGTGACGTCGTGTACCTAATTATAAAGATTTACGCCATGGCGGTCAATATACAGCAGGGGATATATTAGCCTACCGGGGTCGCGGGACTCACGAATTACCGTGACCCTGGTACGTAAAGTGCTATTGAAGGACACCGTGGATTTTAGTCAGTACGATTCTGACAGTCCCTCCCGCTCTGCCCTGGGTGGGAGGACTCATGTGATGATTTTACCACGTAAAAAAAGGGTATATTGTATTATCCATCTGCGCGAACACATCTGCACTCTCCATTCTTTTAATCCCATAGTCCGATGGGATGGCAATTCGGCACGACCGGGGGAGATTGGGCGTGTGAGAGATCAAGCGTGTCGTGTAATGTAATGTATGTGGAACAGAATTTATGAATCAAATAGCGCGTGTGCAAAAAAAAAAGGTGATGACCAATGAGCGTGTGTAACTAAATGTACCACCGTAGAGTTAGCCCTCAGATGGTAACAACGCTTACCATCTTTCCTTATCACCAGGTGAGATAGTGGTCAAACGCGAGCTCAGGGCTAAACACAAAAAAAAAAACTGCAAAAAATCATGTCTGTCACGGGAGCTCCTTAAATGTTTATTTTAATCTGTTTTTTTTTGCATTTTTATTATAACAACAGAAATACATCATCTGTTGTCACTTTGTGAAGTTTCAACTGTCCAACTATCACGGTTCATTAGATACAGCCTGGTGAGAGATGGATAGAGGGATCCCAACTCTTTTCCGATCTTTGACATTCTTCTAACTCCAATTTCTTTTCCAGATCTACCTGTTCTACCCAGACGAGCTGTACCAGTACATTGGCTCAAAAGGCGTAGTGTTACTGCAACTCCTCGCCTACTGCTCATCATGCTGCAACCCCATCACGTACTGCTTCATGAACAGGAAGTTTAAGCAGGCCTTCATCAGCTTGCTCAAGTCTTTCAGAATATTTGGGTAAGTCGACACATTGATGCAAGTTTTCTGGTGATGAAATTCAGTTCGTTTTTTTTACTTGATATTTTAATGAAAATAATGTGTTATTGAAAATAGAAAGAATATATGACTCTTTTACAGTCATGTCCAAATGGACATGACTGTAAAAGAGCCCCTGATTAAATAATCAGGGGCCCTATGATGACTTTTCCCGTTTCTATAACGTAAAGTAAACTAACTTCGAACTCGTAAAATAGATCCTCGTTCGAACACTATAGGTGGTTTTTCATTTTTCCACACACTCAACTCTAGTAAATACTTCAAGTTCAGTAAATAAAATACAGAAATCTTGTGATAAGGCCTCAGGTCTTATTAAACACAGCATATATATTTAGAAACATAATATTGAATAATCTTAAAGCCAACGCATGTTTAAATTTTAATTTTTCGATCTTTTTTTATGTTTAAAATTTTCCTTTTACGAAAATTTGACAGCCTCCATCCAAAAAAAAGTGCCATAAGTCATAAGCCTGTAAGAGCCACACTGACTGACTGATTCGTCAACGAACGAAAGTAATGACACTTCTTTTGAAAGACAAAAGATGAGAGGAAGATCACTGAATGTATTTGATCAGAATAAAACGGCGTAATTCTTTTTTTTTGACAAATAAATAACTGACAAAATTTGACATACTAGTATTCTCTACCATTAAATTATTATTTTTTCCATAACTATTAGCAGTTACGCCATTAAGTCCTAAAAAGAAAAAATAGAGCAAAATGTTTCTGTATTATTTTTTATTGTATCGAGAAAATTTCATTGAATCGTGTTTTCATTTTTGTCATGATTTAAATCACAATAGTCAATTACTATATTCCAAGTTGTTAGATCAAAAAACAAAAAACGATATTTTCATTGACATATCATCTTGATAAAGCGACTGCCTTAATAGGCCATTTACTTGGTACCACAATCCCCCCTTTTCTTTTTAGCGTGCAAAATCATCAAATGCGTCCTCCCACCCCCCACCCCTGGGTGAGAATTCAGAGCGGGAGGGACTGTCAGTCTTTTACTGACCAAAATCCACGGTGTCCTTCAATAGCCCTTTACGTACCGGGGTCACGGTAATTTGTGAGTCCCGCAACCCAACACAATACCCCTTAGGCTACTATTTGTAGTTTTATCATTCTGTTATTTTAGAAGTTACAGGGTGTACACATTTAATCACTTTGGAAGTGTCTCTCGCGCAAACTGTTCAGTTTAGAAAACAATTATATTAATACCCTAAATATCATTTTTAAAACCTATCCATGCATTGATGGGGCCTGTAGAGGGCCAAAGCCTGCTGGGGTCGCGGGACCAAGGGATTACCGTGACCCTAGTACGTAAAGGGCTAGTGTAGGACACCGTGGATTTTAGTCAGTACAAGTCTGACAGTCCCTGCCGCCCTGCCCTGGGTGGGAGGACTCATTTGATGATTTTACCACGATAAAAAAAAAAGAAAAAAAAGACCTATCCATGCATAGCCCGCACGTATGGGATTGGTGAAAAATTCTAAGTATAGCTCTTATAATTTCGAAGAAGTGGCTGTGACATACAGACAGACAGACATGACGAATCTCTAAGGGTTCCGTTTTTTGCCATTTGGCTACGGATCCCTAAAAAGACTTTTGTCGGGGGTTGTGATTATTTTTTGCATTTGCAATTAGAATATTTTTCCAGTTTTTGGAGAAAATAAAGACTTGTGAAATCCAGTTTAATATAACTTTGGATTATGTGACTAATGATGGCCTAGGCTGATAATAAAAGAAATAAAAGTTTATTAAAGCTTCCTTTTTATCACTATCAATCTGCCGAGCAGAATGGTATCTTAAAAATAAAATAATGAACACCAATATTTCATTACATTGTACTGCGCAATTTTACTAGCAATTCGCACACAATTCCAGATAATGTAATTTAATTTCAACGAATTAAATGTTACCCGTTGTGCTCTAATGAAATGGGATTTATATACGAAAATTAGGTTTATAGCATTTCTTTTCAACCCGCTTTATGTGTTTGTAATGGTACCTATCATACTAACACTTAGATACAGATATTTTGTCAATAGACAAGTCGAGATGAATTTAAGGTTTGCTACATCAAAATTTATCTAGACATGGGACATTCAGGACTGCCCCGCTTGGGCAGTGCACCGCCGTGTCCTCACGACGGCGATAGGCGGAGACCTCTCGCGCCCGGCATTGGTCGAGGCCATGCTGCGGGGCGAGACGGAGTGGGAAGCGGTCGCCTCCTTCTGCGAAGCAGTCATGCTCGTGAAGGAGGAGGCGGGCCGCCTGAGGGAGAGGACAGCGTCCTCCCTCCACCCCAGCCGCAGTGGTAGACGCCCACGGCGTCGGACGTCGCAAGACGATCTCCGGCCACCGTAGGCGCGGACATGCGGACAGCGAGTAATGGGCGACTCGCTGTCCGACCATGGACCATGCCCGGGTCGACGGCGCGTTGTGTTCCACGCGCGCCTCAAAGAGTGTCAGCATAGTGACGGGGCCTGTAGAGGGCCAAAGCCTGCCGGGGTCGCGGGACCAAGGGATTACCGTGACCCCGGTACGTAAAGGGCTATTGAAGGACACCGTGGATTTTAGTCAGTACAAGTCTGACAATCCCTGCCGCCCTGCTCTGGGTGGGAGGACTCATTTGATGATTTTACCACGATAAAAAAAAAAAGACATTGGACATTTACCCGGATCGACATTATTTGTAAATATACCCTTTATTTATACCTCGTTTTTTACTCCTAATCTTTAAAGCGATGCGACTAGGTTGCGTGACTAGCCGCATTGTTTATCACCAGGGAAATTGATGCACTACACAAGTTCGTAGCAAGATGCGCTACGTCGTAGTCGATTCGTAGCACAGGTAACTTTATAGTTTGAACTCGTTCATTTGAATAGTTTAATAATGAAATACCTAAGAGGTATTTCATTAGATTTATTATTAGGTAGAGGCAGAAGTCTTACCAAGATTAGTTCAAGTCAGAATTAAACTCTCCATCATTCTTATTTAGGTGCTGATAGACTTGAGCATTTACTTGCAATAGAACATCGAGCATTCGCCGTTTTTAATTTTGTAGAACTGAAAAACGAATAGAGCCAAGCATAGAGCCAAACGTTGCCACGATCTTTCTAGTGAAAGCTCTAGTCCATGACAGTTGAAAAAAAAATCTATATGAAGGTTTCAAACTTGAGAGTCCTGCCGACTCTCAAGTCTGAAACCTTCATATAGATTTTTTTTTTGGCAAAAATTTGGTAGAATGCTCGATAACGGTTAGTTCACATCGAGACGTGGCGCAAAGATACTGCAAATGTGTATCTTTTCGTGTAGTAAATAAAGTTAGATTTTGAGTATCTCTATTGAAATTTGCGCGCAGCGTCGCGTCTCGGTGTGACTTGACCCTCAAACACTCTCGTTTGTTTTTCTGTAACTTAACATTTGCAAACATGCTCGTTACAATTGAATGCTCAAGTTTATCTTTAAGTTTTTTTTACCTACTTTTATTTCAAACAAGTGGTGAAATGCGAGGCACATTAAAGAAATTTAATCTGATCGCAAAATTGTCACTATCGCACGCTCCACATTTGAGAATTTGATGTATGAAATTTGAAAATGCTGACAGCATCAGAATTATGCTGATGACGTCATAATGCAATAATATAATGGGCGCGTGCTGCCCGAATGGTGCTGACACAAGTGCAATCACTTACTGTAAATTAATTAGGGAAGCTTTTATATCACTACTTAATAGTATACAGCTGAAGAGTTTGTTTGGTCTCGCGGGAATAGCTAGTCTCCAAATATACAGTTTTCTTTTAAATAAAACGTGTCAGATTTTTTTGGTATATTTTTGCATTTGACCAATATCTCGCCAGTTCGCTTAGTTTTTAACTAAGTTTGTTGCCCTGGCTGGAGGCCTTAAAATGTTAAGACATCCACAGAAAAGTCCGATTGAGCAGTACACAACCTACTAGAGGTTGACCTGCAAGATGCCATACAAAAAAAATGAAACTCGCCTGATGGTAAGCGGAGATGTAGTCAACACATTACTTGAATTAAATTCCAATGTTGCTGCTGAAATTCAATCACTGATTTATTAAATTGGGCATCATTGTTCCATTTACAATGTTTCCGACATTTGACCAGTAAAATCTGATTAAAAGCTGTGTGGTTTAATACCCGCAACTTAATTAATTTTTGGTTTACTTATTAATAACGATTATTAATTTTAGTAATATAATGTAAATTTAAACAATTTTATTACTGAAACGGTGTTCGGAAATAATGAAATAGTAAAACTATTCCATGTTATACAAAACTGGTGTAAATAAACACGTAAATAGGAATCGTAGATTTTGTATGGAAAGAGAAATTCGAACCGCAAGCGATATTTGGACCGATGTTGTCTTACTCTTAGTTCGGTAGACGTCATCTGTTACAAAAGTTATTTGATCGACTTATGCGAGATACGAAGCCATTCAAACCCTGAGGGGGTACCTTCCACCAAGTGACGGGTTTTTCCGTTACGACACACGTTTTTTCCCGTCCCAAGGTATTTCATCGAAGCAAACCCCTCATGGGTTCCTAACTATATTATTCTGTCAAAGTCATCAAAAGCTACAATTTGAATTTTACTGATGAGAAAAAATCTGTGGAGTTGGCAGAATAGCTAATTTATACTACCAGAAATACAAAGGATTTAGTTTAATTACACAAGACCTGTCATTCATCAGCTCCAAATCCAAGTCTTGATTTATTGGACATTATAATAGGGACCTATTTAGTCACCAGCTGTGCCTACCGCGGCTTTGTGTATTAGAATCGTTCTGAATAGTTGTACTTAGTCTGAGGCCATTTATGAGGATGATAAATATGAGGAGGAGATATACTTAATCTGCTGGTTAATCTACTTTAGATTAACCAGGAAATTAAGTATTTCTCTAGCTTGAAAACACTTTGCTAGGGTCGCGGGACTGTACGAATTACCGTGACCCCGGAACGTAAAGGGCTATTGAAGGACACCGTGGATTTTAGTCAGTACGAGTCTGACAATCCCTCCCGCTCTGCCCTGGGTGGGAGGACTCATTTGATGATTTTAAATCGATAAAAAAAATGCACCATGGTAATGGGTAATTTATAAAATAATTAAAAAAAAACTAAATTTTAAAATTCCTTGATTCTAAATTAACGCGAGCGTAGGCGGGAGTATAAGCTAGTGACTGATATTTTAATTTAATAACAATGAGCTGAAATGTGGACCTTTGAAGTTATAATTCTATCAAATCTAGCAACAATGAAGTCATTAATTTAATTAAAAGTTCAACTGTAACTTACTCTTTGGTTATTGTATTTCGGATGATTAATGAGCTGCTACGAGTATTACGAGAAATTTATTTATTAACATTGTTTATATTACAATGAGTATTGAAGGCTTAAACTATTATTTGCGCAGGAACACCTGGGCGAATAATAGAAACCACAGTTTCAACAATTGGTATTGTGATTACACTAGTAATGGACTAGTGGTAATCACAATACCAATTGTGATAACCTAAGTATTGCGATTGGTAATCACAATACCAATTTTGATTACCATTAATAATGTCGCCGTGCTTTTAATTACAAACGCGCCGACACATCATTGATATTTTGCTTGATTTATTTATAGCACAGTAATCTATAATAAAGCCCCTTTTGGCCAGTTCTCTACATAATGCGTTGAACGCGCGATTAAACACAGATAAATTGATTCGATATAATTTAAATTTTCGTTTCCCCTGCACACTAGTTTCTCGTGTATCGTGGGCGTTTACAAACATATAAAATGACATAAACAAACACGCAGCCCCGGAACAACTATTTGAATCTCTCCTAAAAACCCAGAGCCGGGATTTCTTGATCGTATAAATTATTTGTTCCATGCGAGAATCGAACCCGCGATATGTAGCGCAGCAGTCCAAACCCACAGCCACTGCACCAACCATGCCGTCATCAACAAATGAACATTCGATTTATTAACCATTCGATAAAATGAACGTTCCAGTGTTGTGGTCGATATAATGATATTCGATTATTTGGTTTTTGGCAGGATGGGATGGGAGGGACTGTCAGACTCGTACTGACTAAAATCCACGGAGTCCTTCAATAGTCCTTTATGTTTCGGGGTTACTGTTACCTGACCGGCGAGCCCGGCAGGTTTTGGCCCTCTAAGAGGGGTCCGTCAGATTGCTAACAGCTCTTCGTGGATCACGACGCGACGTCGACCCGGGCATGGTCCATGATTACGCGGCGAGTCACCCATTACTCGCCGTCCGCATGCCATCAATTGGGCACTTATTTGGACTCCGGAATTGTTCTGAGAAATTCCTACTGGTAAAACCAAATAACACTTTGCCTAACCTGGGAATAGAACTCGGAACCTCACCCATCTCAGCACTAGATCATCGACGCAAAAGTGAAGGAAAAGCTACGCTTAGCAGAGCTGGATTTATAAAATAAATATTTACACAACAAAAAAAAGCCAATCAAAGATATAAAATAAATGAGAATCTGAGATTTACAGCTAAAAATAGCAGTGCCTCTAGAGTATTTACTATTTTATTATTCCCAAGGAAAAATATTGCTATTTTATATTCTAATGAGATAATCTTTTAATTAAACCTGTACAGTTATAAATCTAAGATATTTTATTCGAAGAAACATTCCAACATAAATTGTATTTCGTGGAGCTAAGATTGGCAGTTTATCTATACTAATTGAATGACGCGCCATCGACTCGTTCACAGTCAGGAAGGGGTGCTCTCCCGTAATCTAAATTATTGGCCTCCATGCAAATTGAATATATCAGAGCTGGCTAAATAACCCTTCGTGGATTACGTGTGAAAGTTATTCAAGAAGATCAGGATAATGGCAGCCCCATTCTTATATATTGAGAGCACAAGTAAATAAATACCTCCTGTTTAAAGCTAGCTTCTTACGGCGCGTGATATCACGAGTCGCGCCACGCAACGCCACGCTAATTGTGTCGGGTGTTTAAAAAGCTGCGGTTCGCGTCGAAACAGATACAAGTAATCGATACATGAGACTGAGACAGGAGACCAGACCGTTACTTTTTGATTTTAGGCAATGTATATCAGTTACATCAGTTCGCTAGCGACACAAAGTCAGGAGACATTACCTTCACTTCCTTCACTTGGTGCAAGCGGGCGTCTTTTTTAAAGTGATAAAATGTGTCCCCACCCACCTACCCACCTACCCACCTACCCACCTACCCACCTACCCACCTACCCACCTACCCACCTACCCACCTACCCACCTACCCACCTACCCACCTACCCACCTACCCACCTAGGGCAGGGCAGGAGGGCCTGTCAGAATTGTACTGACTAAAATCCACGGTGTCTTTCAATAGTCCTTTACGTTCCGGGGTTGCAGTAGCTCGTTAGTCCCGCGACCGCTGGTGTGGCGTAAGGCTGCTTTTCCACCAAAGATGTGCTATGCTACGTTGCTGCGGATGCGTTTGATATCCATATTCATTAGTTAAATAGCACAGCACTGGTGGAAACGGATTCAACTAAGATGTGTTTTTTATAGGGAAGGATGCGTGTTATGGCTGCGTGCTATGGGTCGTCTTCCCTAGTATCGACACATCGTATAGCTCACGCTGCGCATCTTCCTAGTGCAGCTACTTTGCGGCGGAGCATCTTGCACCGCTACATAGCGTAGCATCAGTGGAAACGGTCACACAGTTTCGTAGCCCAGCTTTTTCATTCTCGCAGCAGAGCTACATAACACATATCTGATGGAAAGGCATTCTTACTCTTGGTATCACGCGCCGTGTGAGGCCAGCTCTAGGTATGAGAAGCTGTAGCAAGAAAAGTCCCGTTGTAAGCCCGTTGAAGTGTTTTATAACTCCGTTGAGTTCAAACAAAATTTACGGGGATGATTTGTGACTATTTTGTTTGAATCCATCTCCTGAGGGCTTTCTTCTTTTGTTTCATTTTTCCGATTTTAGATAGGTTTGTAATGTAAGGAACACGAACATGTACGTGAGTTATAAACGACATTAATGATGTGAACAAAGGTTTTATAGCAATATTTTGAAGCAAAAGATTGTTCACGAAATATCTTGTCTGTTTTTCTTTATAGTGATCTACGTTTTGGAATGGTCAACTGAACAACAGTATTCCCACAGTTTTGGCTCGTAACTGTGGCATCTTTACTTTATCGAATGTTTTAGAAAGTATAAAGTGCGTGTCATATAAGTCCAAAGCCATTATTGGTTGGCCATTGCCGACGTTCTCACTCGAAGGAGGGATTAGAATTGTGCTCTTGACGTTTCATTTAAAAGGAAAACTAGCTAAATCTAAACTTAAAAACAAAAAAAAAAATATAGGTCCAAAATATAATAGGCAACTGTACGTCATGACTGTGCCAAGAAAGGCTTCCCACTTAGGATAATGCTGTGCTATGGGGGACCCACAGCACGGCGCTATTTTCAGTGGTATTCTCATTTTATTGAAAAATATGAGACGTAGATCTTTAAAGGTTTCTTTCAACCGAAACAGGTGCTATTTATTGCTAATAATAAGAAAGCTGGAAAGCCAATTTCATTTTTATTGGCTACAAGGCGTACTGGCTTCGATATCTTTCATCTGGGGAGAAAATTGAGTGGTTAAATATTTATTTTTGGGTTTAATTTATTCCCAGGCTCCTAACACATCTCAGCCTAAAATAACATTTCTGAAAATATTTCACAATTATTTCATACTTTGTGAAGTCCACGATTGAACTTTATTTTTTGTTTTTAGTATCTACTTTTTCTTGTAAATCTTTCTAGCAGTGTTTTGTCGGTCGCGGGACTGTACGAAGTACAGTGACTCCGGAACGTAAAGGGCTATTGAAGGACACCGTGG
The DNA here is from genome assembly GCA_943136025.2 of Agrotis puta. Taxonomy (NCBI): domain Eukaryota; kingdom Metazoa; phylum Arthropoda; class Insecta; order Lepidoptera; family Noctuidae; genus Agrotis; species Agrotis puta. The sequence continues at coordinate 16,473,884 of OW964176.2, read as the reverse complement.
ATTTTATGGATTTTCGTCAGTACGAGTCTGACAGTCCCTCCCGCTCTGCCCTGGGCGGGAGGACTCATTTGATGATTTTACCACGAATAAAAAAAAGGAGGGTTTTGTCATCTTACATACAATACAAGAAATACACACTTTTTTCTACAACAGTTCATTATTGAGTCTCTAAAAGCACTTTACTTAACAAACGTAAAAGAGCATTTGAAAAGTATTGAAATTGGTTAATCCACTCAATTTACTCTAGTGAAACCTAATTTACATCAGAACATTCGTTTGTTGTACGATTTGACCTCAACAAGCACCTAATAAACAATCTAATTTCGTAGCAATTAAGCTCTAATTTGCATTGTTTTACTGTTCAATGTTTGTTTAACTCAAATCGATTTGAAATCGATTAAAGCTTTGAGCTGCTGAATGATTACTTCGCGCTAATTGTGGCAGCCCTGAATCAATGGAGGCGTTCAGATTGTTTCGAATTGTTGCGTGATTTTCTAATGTAAGCTAAACAGTATCAAGTTATCGTCATGTATTTGCTATCACTGTGTAGGACAAGTCTGCTTCTAATGGCATACGTTCAGTTTTACTGCACGCCCCTACGAGCATGCTGGGAACTTGTTGGCATAATTTATTAACACAATTAACTTGCGCAGTCGCTTTCTTCGTTCTTAAACTAGGCCAACGTAACGTACGGTCTTTTTTTTTAGCGTGGTAAAATCATCAAATGAGTCTTTCCACCCAGGGCTATTCAAGGAACACCGTGGATTTTAGTCAGTACAATTCTGACAGTTCCTTCCGGTCCACCGACAGTGGGAGGACTCATTTTAAGAAGTGAAAAAAGGCTAGGCGAATAAAACAAATAAATGAATGCTCACGCATTTGGCTGCATCTTGTCGCATTGCAAATCGCTGGTTAATCTAGCCTCAGCCTAAGCCCCAACATCCATTGACTCGTGCCTGCGTATGATTCTCTATGGATTTGTATTGCGATAATTACCTGGATACCAAAGTCGTAAGTTATCAGAGACTTGCGTCGCCTATTGTACGAAGGGGCTTATTCTCGTACAACTCGTGATAACACAAGCCACGAAGATCCAGTTCATTCATATTGAGACTGTTTGGTAAGCTAAACAAACTATTCCAGTAACCAGAACACGTATGAAATATTCAATTTAAACTCACATTGGAGTGCATCTGTTGAAACGACCTGCTTTATTACGTTTATTCACAGCTTAAAATTTCATTTCTGCTTCTGAAGTATTGTCATGACATAGAATGCAGAATTGTGCGGCTCCAATGGGGTTTGTGAACTGTGATTTCTTTGGTGCAATTTACGAATTTTATTTTCAAGTTTTCCATCACGAATAGCGTTCCATCGATTTTGCTTGCTAAAGAGAATATTAATCAAGATCAAAGTGGAGTACAGTCACGAGCAATAAATTATATAGGTACACTTAACAAAATTCAAACGCAAATTACTCGTGAAAAACTGGTTTCCACTTTGAAATAAGACCTGTTTCGTAATAGTATGGCTTCCAAAATAGAAGTTTAATGGAAATATCAAAAGTTTAACCAATATGATACCAGATAATCGCTTTTGAATACTGCTTACTGTATACAAACTATTGCTCCTGGCTGTACATACACTTTAGAAGCATTTTCAAATTTGAGTATATGAATGAACATAACGAGGCGCCACGCACGTCGTCGAGTGCAATGTACTGAAATCGCGACAGGTTAAAAGACTTACAATTTTATGGTAAACCTCGTACCTTTAGTGTTTTTAATTTGTTGCGGGAATGTCCTGAAAAGAGTGAGTATAGTCGTTTAATTTGCATGGCATACGAAGTCAAATATTTTATTCATGTATTATTCAAATTTCGACGGCACGTTTAGCGCAGTGGCTGAGCGATTAGACTGCTGCGCTGTGTGTCGCGGGTTCGGTTTGTGTATGTGAGTTAATGTTTGTAAATGGACCCACGATATAGGAGAATTTCCAAAAATGTGGGTTTTTTTAAATATTTGTTTTGAATATCTTCTATGAAATAAAGACTTAAAAAAAATAGTTTCCGTAAGCATTAATATAATTATAACTATACGGAATTGCCTCTCTAAGACTTTGATTCATGTATAGAGAAATGCAAGAAATATTATTAATTTTTATTTGAGAAAATGTACACTTCTAGGAAACCATCAAAGGGCACAGAAACTTTTCTTTACATTCAATCATTAGTAAAAAAAAATCCAGTACATAATAACACACCTTTTGAAATGTTACTGGAACGTCTTTTATTGAATTCATCGAATAGTTTCATTCGAATGAATGTGCTTTTTAATCGGATTCTTTTTATTGGAATACTTGTTATTTTGGCTTATTGGACGATTCGCACGAATTTAACTCGCACAAAACGTGCGAATCGACTCTTTTAAAACATATTATTTTTTCTGTAGTCGATTCGCACGAATTTCATTTATTGGCGTGCGAATCGACACCCTCACAAATATGTAGTAGACTATTCGCACACATTTCATTTTAAGGATTATTAAAAATAAAGTACAGTCGTATTCAGCCATCACTGAAATAAAAATAATCGAAGTTTAAACAGCAGACATTTACTTGAAATTAAGAAAGATCTGTATGGAATAAGTCAAAATAATAATTACTTAAAACGTGGCATATCTACATTAAAGTAAGCATTTTATTAGTGTTATGATTTATTATTGTTGATTTGTTAGTTGTATATATAAAAGTTTAGTCACTTTTATACGTTATTTTAAAGAAAAATCTGTGATTCAAATTGTGATTATAGCCCAAGTTCTCGGGCACGCCGCAATTGCGGCGGTAAGACCCCTCCTTGAGAAGTGGCTGGATAGGCGTCACGACGTCCTTACCTACCGCATGACGCAGGTCCTCACCGGACACGGAAGTTTCGGGAGGTACCTGTGTCTGATAAGGAGGGAAGAAACGCCTGGGTGTCACCACTGTGAAGATCGTCCGGAGGACACGGTGGAGCATACGGTGCAGGACAGCCCCGCTTGGGCAGAGCACCGCCGTGTCCTCACGACGGATTGGCGGAGACCTCTCGCGCCCGGCAGTGGTCGAGGCCATGCTGCGGGGCGAGACGGAGTGGGAAGCGGTCGCCTCCTTCTGCGAAGCAGTCATGCTCGTGAAGGAGGAGGCGGGCCGCGTGAGGGGGAGGACAGCGTCCTCCCTCCACCCCAGCCGCAGAGGTGGACGCCCACGGCGTCGGACGTCGCAAGACGATCTCCGGCCACCGTAGGCGCGGGCATGCGGGCGGCGAGTAATAGGCGACTCGCTGTCCGGCCATGGACCACGCCCGGGTCGACGGCGCGTTGTGTTCCACGCGCGCGTCAAGGAGTGTCAGCACATTGACGGGGCCTGTAGAGGGCCATAGCCTGCCGGGGTCGCGGGACTTTCCCATTACCGTAACCCCGGTACGTAAAGGGCTAGTGAAGGACACCGTGGATTTTAGTCAGTACAAGTCTGACAGTCCCTCCCGCCCTGCCCTGGGTGGGAGGACTCATTTGATGATTTAACCACGATAAAAAAAAGCCCTAGTTATAGTTTAATGATTAAAAGTTTTATTGTTATAATTATGAGAACTGTGTATTTTAGGTACACTTCTAAAAAACATTAAAACATGTTTTTGTTGTACCAAATGTTCGTCAATAATAAATATAAGAAAAAGTTGTAAATTATATTATATACCTACCTTATTAAAAAAGTAAATGTTTGTGTAATGTAAAAAAAAAATGTAAATTTTGGTACTTTTATTTTTTATTACGCGGTTAGTGGAGTAGTAGTTTGTTAGTGACACTTATTTATTATTCTGTGATCGATATTTGTTTATTTTTAATCCTCAAACCACGAGCTTAGAAGATGTTTAGTACTTAGTTTTATTTTTAATACAGATATTGTTGATTATAGATTGTGTTTTTATTTTCTATCTATTACGAGTAAAACATATTTGACCTTACTACTTCAGTGCTCAAGTGTACTTTATCTTAACTGCATTTCATAAAAAACAATATGTGTGCGAATAGCCTACTACATATTTGTGAGGGTGTCGATTCGCACGCCAATAAATGAAATTCGTGCGAATCGACTACAGAAAAAATAATATGTTTTAAAGGAGTCGATTCGCACGTTTTGTGCGAGTTAAATTCGTGCGAATCGTCCAATAAGCCGTTATTTTATCCGGAAAATAAGATTCGGGGTGGCTAAATTTTTACCACATACTTGGACTGGCTTTATTACAATCCATGAGATTTTTTATCTTTTAGGGTTCCGTAGCCAAATGGCAAAAAAAGGAACCCTTATGGATTCGTCCTGTCTGTCTGTCCGTCCATATGTCACAGCCATTTTTTTCCGAAACTTTAAAAACTATACTTTTGAAACTTGGTAAGTTGTAAACCGCATTAAGATTTTCACACAAAAATAGAAAATACCGATACTTTTACTATTTTTTTTTCATCAAACCCATACTTGTGGGATATCTATGGATACAGTCTTCAAAAATGCTATCGAGATTTCTTACATAATTTTTTATTCTAAACTGAATACAACATAGATCAAAGTTACATCGAACTACAAGAACCTATGCAGGTATCAATTTCATACATTAATTTCCACTTCTACATTATTACTAAGTACCTAATATTTTACCTTGAAATGTTTCATCACGAGTTGAATTTATGTTCAATACTCAACCGCAAAACACGAAAAACGTATTCCAGGTTGGCCTTAAACATTTTCAATCCACCAAATTACTTTACAAATCATTACCGATTCGTAGAAGGGTATCGAACCGTCTTTTACGAGCCAGTTCGTGGTTCGCTTTATCGCCGGCAATATATTAACTGTTTTCATTGTTTCAGGGCTTGTTTTTCCGAGAAGTCGGAGTGCAAGCAGGCTACTCCTCCACCAGTGAGCTCCAGCCAAGATGCTACAGCCTGCGTAATCAGGGGCAGCCACACAGGACGCACAGGTATGTATTTAACCTAGGAAGTAAGAAGCTAAGCAGTGGAATTCCCTGCCAGGGGTCTGTGTTTCCTGATGGTTATAACCTTGGGGTCTTCAAATCAAGAATAAATAGGTTACTTCTAGGCAAGTGTGATTCACCGTCGACCACATCATCGATTAGCATCAGGGGAGATAGTGGTCAAACGCAGACCTATGAGAAGTTTTCAAGCAAGTCCTCGCGCCCCTGCGGGGAATGGAAGGGCTTGTCAGACACTTCCTGACTAAAAATCCACGTGAATCGAATGCGAGAGGTCGCATGCTTATCGCCTTCGTGAAGACTCGACGGCAGGCTTCCATCGTATACCACACCGTGGCCTACAGCCTTTGTCAAACGGACAGGCGGGGCGAATACGAAGCGTGACGTTTTTATTTGTAATGTATGGAATTGTTTGAATCCAGTCACATAGAAAAGCGAAAGCGATCGGATAGCGTGCCCGAACTATTGGACTGACGTCTCGTATCGGTTCGTTATCGCTTCGGACTCGCCTGTCTGTTTGACAAAGACTTACGGGTGATACGTACAGTGGTGACACCCGGGCGTTTCGACGAACTCCATCCGTAGCAGTAAACTCATTTGAAGAACTGCGTCTGACGGAGACTTTGCCACATACTGGAAATTTCTGCTTTAAACTCACTTTCACTAACAGGACAGACCTGGAACAACAGATTGTAGATTATACAAATAAATTTTCCACAATCGACAAGCAGTGCAGCAGTCAATCGCCAACTGCCTACACTAAGCTATTATTACAATAACTAGCTATACCCCGTGACTTCACCCCCGCTACTCGGCTCCTATTGGTCGTAGCGTCATGTTTTATAGCATATGTATGACCTTTTTCGATAAATGGACTATCCAAAACAAATTCTTTTTTCAAAACAAACTAGCAGTTCCTGAGATTAGCGCGTTCACTCTTCTGCTTTATAATATTATTAGTAAAGATATCATCATCTGCCTAGCCTTTTCCCAACTATATTGGGGTCGGCTTCCAGTCAAACCAGATTCAGCTGGATATCAGTATTTTACATGGAGCGACTGCCTGTCGGACCTCCACAACCCAGTAACTGGGAAATACGAGACCCCATGATAAGACCGGTTGTCAGACTTTAGAGCTTTTGACTAACAAGGACGACTGTCAAAGATCTACAAATGACAACCGAGACGAACGGCTTTACGTGCTTTCCGAGGTATGGAGGAAACTCGCTATGACAGATGGTCACCCATCCTCAGACCAACCTCGGCAAGCGCGGCTTAACCCGGAAGATCGGCCTGTGCGGCTGTATGTATTTAGCCACGAGCTCCACTCTATTATTAAAGATATAACATATTTAAATATCTACATGACGTATAAACAACGATCAAATCGTCAACATTACATTATTTATGCACAATTTAACACTTCTAAACTAACAATGTTTGTCAGTTAAAGCGTGTAGTTTCCATAATTATGCGAAAACATCTTTAGTTCGACCAATGATGTGTAATTAATTTATTGCCGTAATAGTTAGTTTTCGTGTCAGAACATTGTGTGTTTGTTTTATATCACATGTTGTTTTTGGTGTAAGGCATCTTTAAGTTAGGGGTGCTTAAGTTAAGGGTTCTCAATAGGGGAACAGTGTATAAGACGGAGACGCGAGGTATAATGACGAAGACGGCACGAATGGCGTAGTGGCGTAGCGATCGAGTGCTGCGCCACGTGTCGCGGGTTCGATTCCCGCACGGAATAAATATTTGTTTGATCTGCAAGTAGTTGTTCCGGCTCTGGGTGTTTGTGTATGTGAGCTTCTATGTTTGTAAACGCACCCACGATACAGGAAAAACTCCTAATGTGGGGCAATGTTAAAAAAAAATGGGGACATACACTCTTTAGGCATATTTAACACGACATTAACGTAGCGCAAGCGCCATCAGGACGTCATTAGCGGCCATTAACATGGCCTTAAATGTGTGATTTCCCATCATACCTCGCGTCCCCGTCTTATACACTGTTCAATGATGCCTTCTATAATATTATGTAGGTTTGGTTTTAACATCTCTACCCGTTTACTTAATAATTTAGAAAAACTAAATTTCTCCATATAAAAAATAAAACACCATTTATTTTCTCGGAAACGAGCTCCGACATCAAAAATGACAAGAGATAAAATGCATAGAGATAAAAGTGGCTTAGAATCAACCAAAGACTCTAATTTTCAAGGAGTATCAGCATAGTGACGGGGCCCCCTGTAGAGGGCCAAAGCCTGCCGGGGTCGCGGGACTCACAAATTACCGTGACCCCGGTACGTAAAGGGCTATTGAAGGACACCGCGGATTTTAGTCAGTACGAGTCTGACAGTCCCTCTCGCTCTGCCCTGGGTGGGAGGACTCATGTGATGATTTTACTGTCCTTAATTTGGACTCTCGTTCCCATGTCCCTGATTTTCCGAATCGGGACCAGTGTGGGTCGTAGCTATCAAGAAATACAGGTTTCAACAGGCAACTCGACTCCTTAGCAGTGCGCGTATAAGTTTAATTAAATAATCCGTACGTTTGTGGCACCCCTGAGTTCACAAGCTTCGTATCAAGGGAAATGCCAGGAAAACTTGGTTGTCTCATTTCCCGTGATAGATGATGGACAAGGTTGAACGTGTTGGTAATGTTTAATCTTTGTTTAGTTGTTTACTATGTTGTTGTTGTTTACTATAACACTAGCTGAGAACAAAGGTATGTACCTTTAAATACGCAGCTAGTATGCGATAAATAAATTAGAAACGTGAACAAAAATTGTGACGTTATAATACGAAAAAGGTCACGTACCTTAGCACTAAAAAACAAACTAGGAAAAAAACCTTTTAAAGGCATCACTTTGAAAAACATTTTTTTTTTTCCACATTTTGGATTACGGGTCAACACCAGTACATTTATTGAATTAATCTGACAACATTATTTTTAGTATATGCGAAACCTGAATATAGTTTGTCAGAATCAGTAACTGATTCCATTCCAATAATTTTTATAACATGTTTTATTTTTTTTTTCAATATTTTAATTAAATTTTATTACCATTTAATTACAATAGAATCACCGTACGGTTAGGAACCTATTGCCAAGCTATTATCACGAGTATATAACACAGGAGACGCAGTTTACGCGGGAGTACCGTAAAATGAGCATGTTTTTGAACGGACAACCAGGCAATATACAAACTTATAACCTTGTAATTTTTTTATGATACGGTTCTTAAATTTTGTACATAGATTCTTTACACAAAAATACTAGATAGGTGTATCGAGTTTCGCATAAACAAAAAATAATTTTGTAGTAAAATACTCTCAAAAGAAATGTTCAACACAACCATTGTCATTTTTCATTTCAAAAATCAATGGTGCAAACTGTGCTTTTCGTCAAGAATTGTTAATCTGCGGAGGCAAAAAGACAAAAAAATTGTAAGAGAAACAGTATCGGTTTACTTGTTATACACTCACCCTACCTGTGTCTATCCGGGTATTCCTACGTGGTGTAGCACAAAGATAAAGTAAGCCCCAAAAAAAATATCCAATGTCATGTTTAAGGACATGACAAAGGATTCTTTTTATCCCCAACACTACGAGTACATTCTCGTGTGATTTAATTTAAATTGAAAGGTTGACGTGGGATATAAAGGATAAAGACTAAAAAAAATATTTAGAATCTCATTTTATACTCCCGTACTCATTAAGCCGAAAACAAAGCTCAGCAATAATGACGCCCAGTGAGCATGGGTCAGTGATCATCATCAACATATAATATTACCGCGACTGGGACACAGGCCTCCTCTATGTGAGAGGAAGTGGGCCATAATGCACCACGCGGGCCCAGTGCGAGTTGGTAGATGTCACATGTCTTCGAACTTTTGGATGTCGGTTTCTCACGATGTTTTCCTTTTGAAAGCCACCGTTTTGAGAGCAGTGATCATGAAATAAACTACACAAAGTAATGCGCCTGACTGGGTTTCGAACTCACGAACCCGTAAGTCTGGGTCGATGAGTGCCACCACTGTTCTCTTAAACTCTCAAAACAGTCTCTGTCAAAACAGAATACTTCGCAGAAAACAAAAACAATTCTTTTTTGCTTGACTTGCACTAACTTTTACTTTAGTCAGAGCTTTTACTTTAGTATTCACACAAGCAGTGTTAGGAAAAGCACTTGCAAGTACTTAGCTTACCTGTGTACCTACTAAGTATCGTAAAGTGCACTTTTCAAGCTCCAGCGCTCCACTCAAAGATGCGATGAACAGTGAAATTTTTCACCTGTATTCCTTTTTTGAAAGGAATTTCAAGAGATCAAGTATTATTCAGTTGCTGTAATCAGCAAAGGTATAAAGCAAAGTGATCAGAGGCCGGGGCATGACTTTTCACGTTTTTGAGATGTAAACTTAAACTTGACATAAAGGAAAATAATAGTTTCTTTTTCGTACTGTAGAAATGCTTTTTAATTTTCAATACAATAAACGCCGTAAATACTGTGTTCAAGAAAGCTGTAAAATACAAAAAAAAGAAGTTAAAAGTAGGTAACTAAAACCCGACTACGAAAAAATCGCGCACTGAAAAGTATAAAAGAAGAACAATCCGTGTTACAATTTTTTTAAGTAATAGCCGTGGTCGTATGCCACCTAGCCAATAAAGATTGTGTCAAACAACCGCAGGTGGCATACGACCACGGCTATTACTTAAAAAATACACATATTGGATTTGGTAACACGTCACCTACTCTATAACCAGCGTACAACTGAGGCGCTTCTACCGACACCTCATTTGTCATGTAATGATAAGTAGTTTAGAAGTTATGAGGGAATAAACAAACATACATACATACATACCGGTCAAAATCATAACCCTCCTTTTGGCTTTGCCGTAGTCGGGTAAAAAGCCTCTGTTTTCTCCGAAACTCTTCACTGCTTCTTCTTCTTTGCGTGTCGATGTATTCAAATTGCATCCGACCAATACGTAGCTACCCGCACAGCTCTGTCATTTGCCTCATTCAAATCCTGGAAGGTGCAGGTGGTTGGGCAGGATGGGCACGAAAGGAGGTGGAATATATCCTGTAAAGAGGCTCACACTGCTAACTGTGAAGAACACACAGGCGAGAAGAAAAAGCGAAAAATGTGTCTTAAGGGAAAATAAATAAATACAACAACAACGAAGCAGATTATAATGAAGAGTGTTTATAAGGCATTATTAAGTTCTGTCATCAACGCGAACATAGTCGCGGGCTCAGCTTGTATTTCCCAAGTTCAATTCACCTGACGTCTGTCATCATCTGCCTAGCCTTTTCCCAACTATATTGGGGTCGGCTACCAGTCGAACCAGATGTGTTGGATATCAGTATTTTACTTCACCTGACGTCTGTATTATACATAATTTCAGGTGGAGAACTATAATTGGGATTTAAGGCAAGAGGAGGTCCTTGTAAACAAGAGCTGCAAGTCGCTCAAGAAAGGATCCAGCGGAACTGGATAACTCAATTACATAACAGTTGGCTAATTTTATATTATTTCTCACGGTATTCTATGATAGGTAAAAAACGATGACGTGAAAAATGTATCATATCGAAACGAATGGCCCTTCCGATCAACGGTAAATTACATTTTTTGAGTTCCTTCTCCACAAAATTCGATTAATTACCCAGTGATAAATTTTTAGATAATTTTTAACCTTTAATAATGTCGCAAAAAAAAGGTAAACGCTACTTTCAAAAGCAATAAAAAATGTGTGCCTTCAGAAGTTATATTAACTCCGGTTTATATTTTTTTTTGTCACATAATGTGTGTTTTGAAACCGCTTTGAATTTTAGTCAATTTTCTTCTTTCCTGATTACGTTTACGGAAGGTTTTATTTCCGTAACTTTACGGAAAGTGGATTACTTTTTGTAAACGTGAGACCATTATACGCTGTGTGCACCATATTATGGTGCGCCATAAAGAGGATAGAAGATTTTAGTATGGAGGGTGGCCCTATCGGTCACTCACCTTAGATAGAGGATACTCAGAGGAACCAAAAATATAATGGACATAAACCTGACACCTTAGGATATTATGTCCATTATAGTTATTGTTCGTGTATTGTACTTTTTTTTTTACGTGCTAAAATCATCAAATGAGTCCTCCCACCCAGGGCAGAGCGGGAGGGACTGTCAGACTCGTACTGACTAAAATCCACGGTGTCCTTCAATAGCCTTTTGTTCCGGGGTTACGGTAATTCGTACAATCCCGCAACCTTTCTAAACATATAACTTTATTTGCACACAGCGTCTCTGAAAAAAAATATGGCGGGTGACCGATAGGGCTAAAACCATCCATACCATTTGCAAATTTTTTCCAACTAGATATTTTTATACTTTTTTTTATTTAAAAAACACGTTGCACCTCTCTAGGAATTTCTCAGGCGTCGTGGGTGCGTTAACAAACATTGAAACTCACATGCACAAACATTCAGACCCGGAACAACTATTTGCAGATCATACAAAAAATTTTTTGCCTTGCGGAGTACGCTGCACAGTCGATCACTCAGCCACTGCGCCAACCGTGTCGTCAATCAACATTATCAGCTTGTTTTTCTTTAAAAATTTATTAAAACCTAAAAATGTATTTAAAAAGATTGTGTTGCATATTAAACTCATGTCATTCACTTACCGGGTGCACCCACACCTTCACATCGCGCGCTGCGATCTATTTGATACTGCCGACCGGCTTCGCACATAGCGTATATGGCGGATTATATTATTTGCCATACATAAAGGCTGGCCGTATCCTAAAACAGCTGACCAATCTTTTGGGCTACCCGAGATTCGGTTTGGTTAGGTTCTTTTAAACCAGGCGGAAATAGGATTCCCGCGTGGCGGAACTCCGTCTAAATAAACCCGTGAAACATATTTTTAGCCAATTGGACATTCTGTCATTCACAATGAGGCTTTGAGCCGTCATTTTAGAACGTCTAGCAATGGCGATCCGGCTAGTCATTGATCTGTCGCAAAACAAAACGGCCGTTTTTGATAACAACTAGTCGTAAATGTAATACGGCTATTTATAAAATCCGTCTCCGACATATGCACATGATTAGGACAAGATACTGTCAATCACAGCCCGATAACATTGACTTTTGGATTACCTATTGATGTACATACGCGTTCATGTCAGTTGAATAACGCCAATCACGTCGAGTCAGGCTGACAACTTAGTTAACTCGGTATGCAGGTCAAGTCATCTAGGCAAAATCGTACAGGTATTCTGCGACTGAGCTGTGAGTTTGGACACCAAGTATAGTAAAGTAAAGTTATTTGGTGAGGATGGAAATTTGGTGGTAGACTCTTAAAAGTCTTCCAAGATGTTGCCTAGCAAGTATCGCGTAATGATGTGTCACTACGTCCTGTCCACCTTTGTGGTAAACTTGTTGCATCATTTCTCGTCACTGCATGCATAGGTAACGTTTTGAAAGACTTAAAACTCTATCACCGAGGTCTCACCAAATAACCTAACATCACACTACCTACCGATTTGATTTGTTATAAAGTAATCAGACGAGAGCAAAACCGTTATCGTGGGTTCACCGCGTGCGGTTAGAGAGTCTGTTTTATGTAATTTTAACTTCAAAAACTTGTGATATCCAGTCTTACTGTAATAATGAGTTATCATTTTTCATACTGAACAATGGCCGGTGAAAGGAATCTTCATTTTAACAAAATTAAGTTAATAAAAGACGGTTCAGTGAAGAATCGTGAGGCATTTACAAAGTACAATATGATTATATTGAACTAACGTACTGAAAACCCATTCAATTAAGTATGTCTGTCATTGAACATTGCACCCGTTATAATATTTATAAAAGCTTTCAAAACTAAAACTAACGTTGAAAGTGAAAAATCCACTTTGTTTGTTTGTTTGTCCAGTGTAAAATACTCTGTGTTAAGCTCTTTCGTTAAAATAGATGTTGACTGTTCATATGTGTCCTCCATTGAGAAAAGTGTTAGACAGGTATGCATCCCTGCGTATGTACGAAGTACGAAGAGTACATCATTTGAAATTCTCTTGCGAAAAGAGCTTTGTTGGTAGTGAAAAGCACATTTCCAATCTGCGTTATGCTGACGCCACCGTTCTCCTAGCTACAACATTTCATTGCCCCCCCCTCTAGAGGGCCAAAACCTGCCGGGGTCGCGGGACTTATCGAATTACAGTGACCCTGGAACGTAAAAGGCTATTGAAGGACACCATGGATTTTAGTCAGTACGGGTCTGACAGTCCCTCCTGCTCTTGGTCTGCCCTGGGTTGGGAGGAATCACTTGATGGTTTACCACGATTAAAAAAAAGGGTTTGCATACAATGGAAACGCGGCCTTAGTCAGTATGAGTCTGACACTCCCTTTTGCCCCACCCAGGGCGGGAGTACTCATTTGATGAACGATACCACGATAAAAAAAAAAACTTTAAAAAAAGCTGTTCATACAAAGTACAATAAGGTATCGCCGTCAAAATATACGGGACAATTGATTTTTTAAATAACCGAGGAATAATATCAAGTATTTTTCATCATACTTTAATGCTCAAGTACATCGTGTTCCATTTGTATTAACATTACCATTCAATTTAAGATCTTTTTATACATTCAACCGAGCATGTTGATCCAATTAGTGGAAAGTCGAAGGAATGTCGGTGGAATGTAGGCGGGGTATTCAGACATTCTCTAAAAGGCTTGATATTACCGAAATGGCTTTGTAAATTCGAGTTTGGAACAATAGGGTTCTATACCTTTTTATTAAAGCTACGTGACTTCAGCCTATTTTTGTACAATTGAAAATAAAAAGACATAATAAAATGCAAAATAATGCTAGCTCTCATGGATCCAGCCGCAGTGTAGACGCCCACGGCGTCGGACGTCGCAAGACGATCTCCGGCCACCGTAGGCGCGGGCATGCGGGCAGCGAGTAATGGGCGACTCGCTGTCCGACCATGGACCATGCCCGGGTCGACGGCGCGTTGTGTTCCACGCGCGCCTCAAAGATTTTAGTCAGTACAAATCTGACAGTCCCTCCCGCCCTGCCCTGGGTGGGAGGACTCATTTGATTATTTCACCACGATAAAAAAAAAAGCTCTCATGGATAACAAGATGTTATAAAAAGAAAGTGTGACGACACATCTAAGTTTTCGGCTTGAGGTGACGTCTCATTGTTCTATATGTAGACTTATTCTTTTTTATAGCTAGTTTGTATGGTTCCGTACATAAAAGGTAAAACGGGACTGTCAACCATTTTTTTAATTTTTTTAATAGTATAAAACTCTCTTGCGCTAGTCTGACTCGCATTTGATTTAATATTGTCAGTTAAAGATCAATCATGATGTGTTATGAGTTTCTGTATTTTGTTCACTACATTTAATTATGTTATTGTCCATCTAATTATTTTGGAAATTGTGATGGCTAAATGGTCCAATATTTACAACACTGAATTAGCTTTACAACGTAGAGGCTATGTGCAAAGTCAGTGGTGGGGATCATCAAGTTGATCGCAGCGCGCACTCGCAGAGTGAAATACGTGTCAAGTTTAATATGCACCACAACCTTTTCAAGTACTTTTTTAGGTTTATCTAATTTTTAATAAAAAAAAATACGTGTGGTACTCGGGAACTGCCGCGTTTAAGCTATTGCATAGCATTTTTTATCAACTTATGCAATTATAAATTTATGAAAAAAAAATATCGCCTACCGCGAATGTTTAACAAGAATATGATCCCATCGTTGCTCTATGGGAAGTTACTCTACTAAGAACGTCAAGAAAAAAAAATCATTCATTCAAATTTTTTTAATTCACGTTGACAGATGTGACAGTGTTAGGTTTATTTTCGTAACGGAATTTCTTGATTCGATCGCCGCGCTCAATAGTTAAAAAAAATAATATCACAAAAAAAGACGAAAATTTGGCGAAACTAATGTCTATGTAGTTAGGGAAAATTGACAGATTTTAGTGTTCCCAATACAATAATGGTAACATTATAGGAAGCGCTATCATCGCGAATTCAGCGTATAGTCACTCTACAGATTACAGGATTGTCGAAAAATCTTGTCATAATGTTATAAAAAGATATGGGGAATAAAATCTGATCAAATTAATGTTTAATTGATAACTCGATATTTCAAAAAAGACACGTTTCTCGAGTCTGTTCGGAGAATTTTCAAGATATTATAAACCATCAAACCAGCGAACGTTCCTCGAACAGTCATTTATTTCGCAGCTTCCATTTCAAAAATTGATTTGTGAAATATCGACATTCTCGTAATTCAAATTCCGAGAATTTTTTAATGATGTCTGAATCCTGTGGAGCGGGTTTGGGGTATTAAATTTACTGTGTTTATGTAATCGTAGCAAAATGTACTGAAGAATATTGCGAGAATTTTATTTCAAGGAAATCAAGCGCCATTCGATTCGATTTGTTAAATAAAAATAAATACCCATTTATCGGTTTTATTTTTATGCTCGAAGTGACAACTTTTATAACCTTTTATATTTCACTGAAATGACCCAATATGGTTTCGGTTACAAAGATAGGCAATTTATTATTAACACTAAATTGATTTCTCCACAAAAATCATAAATACGATACAGAAGGTCGTTAGCTCTAGCATGACATCAAATATAATATGCTAGTGCACTTTAAACTGAAAATAAATAGTACTAGAAAGTAAAAATATAAAAGAAGCACAATATAAAATTTTATGTAGCGTCTGGGTGCCGTTTGTGTGTCAGGCAAATTTTAAAAATGTCCTGCACTGCACGCTGCCTACAAAATCAATAAAAAGGAACTGCCGCACGCAAAAAGTCTAAATCTCTGGGTTAGACTATTTTAGGTCCACGGGATTAATAAAACCAATAACAGCAGAATAAAAACAGTTCAGTTCAATTCTTTATTGCATATACATTTGTGTATTTAAAAGTTCTTAAAATAAAAGTAAGTTCACATGGACCCTGTTGGGCCAGCAATTCAATAAAATGTCAACAGCAGCATTAAAATAATCAATAATAATTAAATAACAGTTTAATTTCAGAGGAAAAAACAGAAATGAAATTAAAAAGTCACAATTAATAAAATAACGTATTTTTTTTTTAATTTTAAGTATCTTTATTTACATAAAAATAACTAAATATACGATACAAAAGATACTAAATAAAATTAAAACTAAAAATACTACATTGAAAAACTAAAATTAAAAGTGATAAATCTAGGGGTTTTTTTATAAGGCCTAAATTGCATAATTTTAGTTTTTAGGTTATGGTCTTTCAGCCAATTTTGGATAGTGAACATAATATTATTAAAATTGTCATTGAGGCGTTCAGAGTTATTACATGAAATCAAAATTAAAATGTCATCGGCGAACTACGCACGATTCCGTCATAATATTGGGGAGCTTGTTGATATAAATCAAGAATAATAAACACCCTTTTTTTTTTTTTTTGCGTGTTAAAATCATCAAATGAGTCCTCCCACCCAGGGCAGGGCGGGAGGGACTGTCAGACTTGTACTGACTAAAATCCACGGTGTCCTTCACTAGCCCTTTACGTGCCGGGGTCACGGTAATCCCTTGGTCCCGCGACCCCGGCAGGCTTTGGCCCTCTACAGGCCCCGTCAATATGCTGACACTCTTTGAGGCGCGCGTGGAACACAACGCGCCGTCGACCCGGGCATGGTCCATGGTCGGACAGCAAGTCGCCCATTACTCGCTGCCCGCATGCCCGCGCCTACGGTGGCCGGAGATCGTCCTGCGACGTCCGACGCCGTGGGCGTCTACCACTGCGGCTGGGGTAGAGGGAGGACGCTGTCCTCTCCCTCAGGCGGCCCGCCTCCTCCTTCACGAGCATGACTGCTTCGCAGAAGGAGGCGACCGCTTCCCACTCCGTCTCGCCCCGCAGCATGGCCTCGACCAATGCCGGGCGCGAGAGGTCTCCGCCTATCGCCGTCGTGAGGACACGGCGGTGCTCTGCCCAGGCGGGGCAGTCCTGCACCGTATGCTCCACCGTGTCCTCAGGACGATCCTCGCAGTGGTGACACCCAGGCGTTTCTTCCCTCCCTATCAGACACAGGAACCTCCCGAAACTTCCGTGTCCCGTGAGGACCTGCGTCATGCGGTAGGTAAGGACGCCGTGACGCCTATCCAGCCACTCCTCAAAGAGGGGTCTTACCGCCGCAATTGCGGCGTGCCCAATAATAAACACCCTGCAACACAGAGGCGTAGCTACCGCCGTATCAGGCGTATCAATTATACGGGGCCCCCATGTGTCAAGGGCCCCGGACGCCGACGATTGTTATAAATTTAAATAAAAACATAAAATGTTGCTCTATAATGAAAATTTATCGCGGCCATATAGCTTCAACATAGAACTCCTAACGTAGCTCGATTTAAAAAAGTCATTTTTCAAAAAGCCTTTATATAGTTGTCATAAATGAGCTTCGATTAGTCGATCAGCATTGTCAATTTTCTAGCTCCCTTCAAAATTCTTTTAATATAATAAGTAATAGGCCGCGGGACTTACTAATTACCGTGACCTCACAGTGGATTTTAGTCAATACGAGTCTGACAGTCCCTCCCGCTCTGCCCTGGGTGGGAGGACTCATTTGATGGTTTTACCACGCTAACGTAATAGCATTAGTTACACGAGTCAGGATGCTATTGTCGTTATTCTGCAAAACTATACACTTAAACTAGAAGGGCCCCAAACAAGTTTTGATACGGGGCCCCTTCTGGCCTAGCTACGCCACTGCTGCAACACTTCCTTGAGGAATAGAATTTTTAATACAAAGCGCATTTGAACGTATTTGGCTGAGTTCCCCAGTGTCATGATCCCAATAGTCAATTTCTACGAATTGGTCTCGGTTTTGTAGGTAGGATGCGAACCATTTGTGTGTTATTCTTATAACGCCGATTCCGTATAATTTGTCAAGTAGAATATTGTATAGTACTTTATGATAAGCTTTTGTCATGTCAAGTAGGATTCCATTCGCGTTTTTTTATTATTTACCTACATGTTCCTAAAGTTGTGGCTCCTTTTTTTTTGAAAACCATTTTGTGAATCATTAAAAATATGAAATTTGTCGACGTTCAAAAGTGCCTCTTTGATGGTGCAATTGAAATAAATGATTTGACTGACTTTTTCGCAGAAATTATAAACTCGTTTGCACATTGCTTTCTCGAAAAATTTCCACGACGTCAGTGATTTGAACAAGTATCAGTAATATATAAATAGGTCATGTTATGACTCGGTAGCAGTTGATTAGAACATATTTTTTGACTACACGAGTATGCTTTGAACAGCTGTTATCGAATGAAATTAGACAAGTTTATGTTGGACTAGCTTCCGCCCGCGACTCCGTCCGCGCAGATGTCGGTCTTCGCGTGGATGGTTTATTTCTCAATTTTGAGTTACTCTGACAATGACATCTTATAAATATCTATTGGACCCAAATACGGCTAAGCCTATAATAATTAAGGAGATTCGGGGTTCTACAGAACAACGTCTATGAATAAAACTGAAAAATAAGATTTTTTTTTCTACGTATTTTTCCAGGATAAAAAGTATCCCATTTTATGCCCAGGATAATAAGGTAAAATTATACCAAGTTTCATCGAAATCGAACCCTTAGTTTTCACGTGATGCTTGCATATACAGACACACAGACAGACAGACAGACAAAAAATTTTTTATTCGTTTATTTGGGTTTGGTATCGATCCAGCAAAACCCCTCGCTATTTATTTTTTCAATATTTTCAATGTACAGAATTGACCCTTCTACAGATTTATTATATGTATAGATGGATTTTCGTTCGGTTTTATTTGTTTAAGTAAAAACCTTACTCGTGAAATTAGATATAACAGATTTTTAAATTGAAGTACTCAAAACGACAAACGAATATAAAAAAGACAGTTTTTTTTTTAAATATAAACTTTTCAATTCTTTGAGAATGTCTCTTCTGCCTCTAATCACAGTATAAATTCATCAAATTACAATTCTTTCAGAAACGAAAATACATTAATTAAAGTTTTTATTTTCCACAACTCTAGGAACTCGATTAAAAAAGTCCCGATAAAATCCAACCAGTTTTAACTCTGTTTCACTTTTAGAGTATATTTCAGCTCACTCGGCTACTGTCCCACAAAGTTTTAAATTAAATGCATGAAACAACTCACAAACAAGTTCGGCAACATCTATACATACAAATTAATATATATGTAGGTATTTTGGATTCAAATATATGTGCATTTTACTTCACCAGTTCGGCCGAGGTATTCACACCTAAAGTATTCCACTAATTAGTGGAATATTTTAGGTGTGCTTCGTCTGGGTGTGCTTCATTTGGGTGTGCTTCGTGGAATTCAGCCGACTAAAAACTAAAAGGGCCGCCATTCGCGAGATGTTGGGTTAGGAATTTTTTGTCGATAAAAATGAGAATGCAATATCCTCTTAAAGTATCGGCAGTTGGAATCCAATCACACTGTATAAATTGTATGTGGTTTATTGACCCAGCTTTTGATATGTGCCTGTTCCTAAACGAAACCTATTAGGACCCAAACCAGTAACTTTGTTAGATACATACATGATTTAACGAGGAAACTTTCCTATAAGTGTCAAATGCAATTTGATTTAGCTGTTTCGATTTCAGGATTGATTAGAAGTGCATAACGCTCTAGATTTTCATGAAATTAGATAATTATGACCTTAGATTTGTAAAGTACAAGTATGGTGATGATCAGGTTTACTTTAAATCTGGCTCAGATGAAGAGGAAAGATAGATGCAGAATATGTACGTGTGACTGTTTGATCTGGCTAATAAAGGCGTAAGAAACTTCATAATTGTTTTTATTATTTCACCATTGTGTTTAAGTTGCAAAACTGTGAAACAAAAGTGATGTGTTCTGATCCGACAAAGATCCCAGTCCTTTCTACTGAGAAGAGACGTTTTTCTAATTTATTTGTTCTTCTTCTGATATTATAAAATTATTGAAATATATGTGACAGGTACGGAAAAGTTACAGATATTAGAATGGAATGAGCGGCGCGACGTAACACAGTGGTACTGGAAATGTGCAACTTTTCATGTGGTAAATAGAGTTAGACTTCGAGTTGCTATAAAAAGTGCGCGCTGCGTTGCGAAATATGTATTTTTTCGTGTAGTAAATAGAGTTCGATTTTGAGTAGCTCTATCGAAATGTGCGGGCAGCGTCGCTTCTCGGTGTGACTTGACATTTTACGTTACTTGGTATGTTTCCCTCCGACAATAATCATGTTAACGCATCAATAAATTGCAAATGTAGGTAATTAGTCCGTCAGTAAGAGGTTTTATAAATAATGGATACGTATTTGTTCTTTTTTTAAATAAATGCATATTTACAAAGATATAACGCATCAAAATTCGAGAGTGGGGGGGCTCGTGACGTCAAAAGCAAGTGAAAACTGCCCTTGCTTGTGACGTATTGGCAATTTTAAAAGTGTCGTTTCTTCGTGAATTTTTTGTTTACGTAACAAAAGTAGAAATAGGTGTCAAATATTTTTTTTAATAATCTAACTGCTCCGTTGCTGGTTCTGATTTATTTGTCCCTATGCAAGTACTAGGTCACTGCCCGAGGTACTTTAAGTGTAAAAAACATCCATTCACACACCCATTTATCTATCCTCACTAACTTTTACATTTATATGATTTAAACATTTGCAATAAATTCCCGCAAAATTCTAATGCTGAAATTTCAGACAAATTCCAACATTTCTGTCTTGTAAGCTTCTTTGCAATCCGTGATGGGCAAGGTTTGCATTGAACCTTTGAGTATGAGCTTATTGAAAGGAATTCATGTTTTATGTTCCACTAACTTATAAATATCGATTACTAACTTTTGCCGGTGGTTTCGCCTGCATGGACGTCAGTAATTCTCTTATCGTATTACCGGGCTAAAAAGCATCCTGTGCATGATAAAAATTGTTCATTTAGCAAATTGGTTTTGTCAAACTCTTTAAGAAAGAAAGAAAGATGATGATGTCTCCTGTGTCGTGGGTGCGTTAACAAACATAGAAACTCACATAGACAAACACCCAGGCCCGAAACAACTACTTGTAGATCATACAAATATTTGTTCCGTGCGAGAATCGAACAACCACAACTCGTTGTGCAGCAGTCCAATCGCTCAGCCACTCCGCTAACCGTGCGGGTTGAAATATCATTTTAATTTCGGGCCTATAGCTACCTTGTGTATCTGTCCCTTTTCTTCTTTAAGTTTGGAAGGACTTGAAGAAGAATGCTGTCTATTTTCTTCGCCAATAACGTAGAAATTTTGTTCTAGAGCTGGATGGACTGGAAGGTGAGGATTGTGTTTAGCAGCGGTTCACACAGCACTGCTTTGGGAAGCGGCGTGCACCCCGCGCTGCCCGCGCCGGTAGTCGCGCGTCCCATCACACAGGTGAGCAATGAAATTTGAATCCACTGTACATGGTCTTTGGGATCTAAGTTACCTGATATGTATTTTTAAAAAAAATATCAAGTATAGAAGTTTGGGTCCACGGTGCGTTGTGTTCCACACGCGCCTCAAAGAGTGTCAGCAAAGTGACGGGGCCCCCTGTAGAGGGCCAAAGCCTGCCGGGGTCGCGGGACCCACAAATTACCGTGACCCCGGTACGTAAAGGGGTATCGAAGGACATCGTGGATTTCAGTCAGTACGAGTCTGACAGTCCCTCCCGCTCTGCCCTGGGTGGGAGGACTCATGTGATGATTTTACCACGATAAAAAAAAACAGCCGTACTGTACAATCGACACATTTGAATTATGCATTATGCCACCATAAGCTTATTTTATTACAGACATTCAAATACAATTAGGTCCACATTTGCGTAAACCTATATATCCATGGTAACGACCTTGATCTTTGTTATTCTGACGGATTCAAACAATTTATTGTCAAAATGGGTCGATTGTTTTCAAAATGGGTTGATTGTACATTGAATATTGGATAAAACTTTTCTCATACATTTCTAAAACGATCTGTTCTGGGCCATTAACGACCAAAGGGTTACGACCTTCGCTAGGTCGTTTGTCTAGTGTCCGTATAATAGCGGCACGCATTAGGTAGATATTCTACCATTTAGGTGGTTGAATATATCAAACTTTTCAAACGTTTCTATCGATGTACAATCGACAAAGTTGAATCATGACCCATTTTGACAATAAACCGTTTGAATCCGTCAAAATGACAAAGATCAAGGTTATGATCTTTGTCATTTTGTCGTTACCATGGATATGTATTTTTATGCGAATATGGACCTAATTATATTTAAATGTCTGTAAGAAATTAAGCTTATGGTGGGTCATAATTCAAATTTGTCAATTTAAATAATGAAAATTTGATAATTTTCATTATTTAACGTCACCTGGAAATTCAATGTCTGCATCGTTGGTCAATCCGATATATAGCTTTATTTATATGTATTTATAGCTTTATAATCCAGATATCGATGGTACATTACAATTATTATGATTGGTATAATCATAATAATTATTGTAATGTTTTGAACTAAATATCGAGAGCAATTTTGAGTGTTCAGTCACAAGTCTGTATTTTCTATTAATTAGAAAAGTTTAGGTTCTAAAACATAATTCAACTTTAGCTTAACTTTTCTAATGTCTAATACTACTTGATTTTTTATTGAATAAATACATTAGAACGTTATGCGAATTTGTTTCATCGTTTTACGACTACATTTTCCTTTGATAATAATTTTCGTTTCTCCTGCAACTTAACTTCTCCTTCAGTATTCTTAATTAACTGTTCAACGGGTTGTTGGACGTTTAAAATTATTGTTTAAATAGCACCTTCAGAAATTCGATTAAAACTCCGTCAAGCCAATTACCGGTAAGTGCGATGGTAACGACGTCAGGGCGTTCTTGCACAATTGGACGTGACACCTTTGTACAACTTTACAAGCGATGAAACACGGTAGAAAATACTTATTAATGAACAAAATTTCAGTTATTCATTGGGTTTGCTCTTTGCGTCTATCTAGCCCAAAGTAAAAAATGAGTTTTTCTTTGATCGCGGGACTGGTGCATCAGGTAACAGTGACCCTGGAACGTAAAGGGCTATTGAAGAATCACCGTTGATTTTAGTGAGTACAAGTCTGACAGTCTCTCCCACCCGGCCTAGGTAGGAGGACTAATTTGATGATAACCACGTTAAAAAAAAAGGTTTAGCAATTGAGATATCATACTAATAATATAAAATGTGAAAGATTGTTTGGATGGATTTGTGTTGTAACAAACAAATTTCAAGTATTTATATTTTATTCAAGTTATTTAATTAATGCCTTTAATGTTTTTGACATCGTCTGAATGATAGCTTCCCAGAAGCTGACGAGTCAAAATTGTTCTAGTTATACCCAAAATAACTTTGTCTGGACCTCAATCTGCTCAGACGATAAATAGAAACATTTGAACCGTAAACTATTTCAGGAATAACTTTGTAGCTCTAAACAGACATACTTAATTAGTATCATAACCTAATTAGTAGAGTAACTTCCCATAGAGCAACGATGGGATGATATTATTCTCGTTAAATATTCGCAGTAGTTTTTTTTTTTTTTTTGTTATCAGCCTACGCTGTCCCACTGCTGGGCAAAGGCCTCCCCCAAGTCTTTCCATGTATTCTTTCATTGTAAAAAAATTAAATAACTTTTATTTCCTCAGGTCATCGAAACAGGAGAAGAAGGAAGCCAGTTCCTGTACCGCATCACCTGGGCCAGAACGGGTCTCTCAAAGTCCAATGGACCAACTCAGCCACTTTATGAGTAAAAGACTCTATCAATGTGTCAGTGATATACGATTGTGCACATTAGATTGTCGACGCAAGGTTCATTTTGAACTGTAAAGAACAGTGTAGTGATGACCTTTTTGACTGCAGTGCTGTACTTTTAAGGGGTTTACATTGACTTTTTAGTGATTGAAAAAGTGATCTAGTGAAGATTTTAAGCTTATTGTGCACTTTCTGAGCTGTTGTTCTACTTTGGTGTCAATCGATATTATAATGAATTGTGATAAAGGTAAGGTTTTTTTGTTCTTTTTTACTTTACCACTCGAGAGCGTTTTAAAAAAAAATGATATGTCCAAAATTGTGATCTGACGTTGAAATCACTAGCGCTTTTTTGCAACCAAGTTATATTAAGGTAGTGATATACAAAAATTGACAAAATAGATACCACGAAATTTCAAATTTAATTCTGTTTCTGTGCCAGACTATCTGATAGTCCAGAAAGAAAGACGTCAGAACAATACGAATCTGATTTCCTAGTAAATAAAATACAACCTACATTGCACAGGGAGTACGCTACGCTAACGTTAATCGTCCGTCAACCATATTTATCGTTATTGCACAATATTGCGTATCAGTAAATCTTCGTTTAATTGCTAACAGTAGATCAGAAGGCGTAAGGCAAGCTAAAGTGTGTTGTGATTATTGTACCGTTAAATGTGACATTCGAATTTGTTCTTTGAACACATGTAAATAATGTTGTTTTGTATAAAATTGTAATTATAGTATTTATTGTAAAGGAAATGAGTACTATTTTGTATGGAATAAAGAGTGAGGAGTGCATTTTTATTTTATTTAATAAATTATAATTAATCTTGCTTTAATAATATATATAAACTTGCACTGGGTGAATAAATACATAATTGTATAGAAAGTTGGCATCCCTAATAGTTGTTCTTTTTTGGTGTTATTGAACTGTAACAAGAAATATATTATTGCTTTTTATAAAAGAATTATTGTGCTCAATTAGACGATTATGCTGTTTCATTGTTATAAATATTAATATTATTATTAGTTATTATTCTTTTAAAAAATAGTAAACTGTTAACTGTGAAATAAGTTTTAAGAAACAACGAATAAGTATGAATATAATGAAGTGAAATATGTGCCATGAAAGGGTTTTTTATTTCAAATAAGAAAAATAAATTACTGGGACTAGTGCGTGCTATTGAATTTAAAACTGTCAGCATTAACCTGAATATTATAAATTCAACACTGACTGTGCTCGAATCTCCATTTAGAATTACCAATTATCAACGTCAATAATCTACACTAATATATAACATTTTTAAAGAATATTACTATTTTTGGTTAATTCATTATTTTGTAATGCGTTTTATATTGTAATTAGCTCACGCTCGTACCCTCATGTTGATGTACACTCTTAAGCCTTTGTCAAACAGACAGACGAGTCCGAAGCGATAACGAACCGATAGGAGACGTCAGTCCGATAGTTCGGTCACGCTATCGGATCGCTTTCGCTTTTCCATGTGACTGGATTTAAATAATTCCATAAATATAATAAAAATGTATTTAATGCGACTAATCAATATATAACGTCTTGCTTGAAAACCCGCCTTTCAAGCTAAAACCTCCAAGTTACTTTAATTACTAAAAAATAAAATATTTATTTTTTATTTTCAATGAAACAAGGTATAATCAAAATATGTTTGTATTATGTACATTAAATAAAAAGCGTGTGAAACGATTAACTGATTACTCTTAGTTAATAATCATAGATTAGAGCTATGTAAATATAGTTAAAGTTATTGAAACTTTGTGATAAAGAACAAATACTCCGTA
The DNA here is from genome assembly GCA_943136025.2 of Agrotis puta. Taxonomy (NCBI): domain Eukaryota; kingdom Metazoa; phylum Arthropoda; class Insecta; order Lepidoptera; family Noctuidae; genus Agrotis; species Agrotis puta. The sequence continues at coordinate 16,448,198 of OW964176.2, read as the reverse complement.
ACATTTATTACATTTTATAAACTGTAATATAGTATTAAATCAACCCATTTAAGTCAAAAATCAACGTGAAAACAGTGCAAATTTAGCCCATTTTTTTACAATTAGCATGTTCATACGACAATAAAAAAAACACATTAATTCCAATAATTAAATACAATAAATCCTCTGTGATTGTGTTTGCTTAAAATGTTCATTAAATATTCCATTTAAACTAGTAGGTACTTTCATAATTATTAAAATTATGCTTTATGTTACGGTCGTAATCAAAATATTAATTGAAAAAATCATGGGCTGCACTGAAGTTTCACTATATCTTGTACCCACTTACTATTAAAAAACTTTATCAACGACTTTTTATAATGTTGTACATATTTACTACGAATTTTCTGATAATATTGTGACAAGCACATCAACCTACCTCAATCTGTCAAATTTCTTTAATGCCTTTGTCAAACAGACCGGCGAAAGCGAAGTGTTTCCGAAGCGATACCGAACCGAAGCGAGACGTCAGTGAAACGTCATTCCGATAGTTCTGTCACACTATCGGATCGCTTTCGCGTTTTTATGTGACTGGATTCAAACAATTCCATACATTACAAACAAAAACGTTGCGCTTGGCATTCGCCACGTCATCGTCAGTCTGTTTGACAAAGGCTTAACAGATTTTCAAACTTACCACAATAGTGGAAGGTTAATATTCGATTGGTAAAATTTGGCAAATTGGGGTGGTTGAGCTGCAGCTGGCGTCTGTACATTTCAATACAATCATACTATTTTTTGTTTTAACTATGAACTCTGGCTCCTTTGTCCTCCACTGTTGTGAAATCAGACTAAATTACTAATGTAAACAGTTTTGAAATGATTGTTCAATTAATATAAATGTTCTTATATAATAAATAACAGAGTTACTTACTAATAAATACATAATAATATGACTGCTATGATAATGAATATTCTACTCAGCATGTATACTTTAACTGCATTTAAATAAAATAAAATTGATGTTGGCCGTTGTCATTTAACATTTTACAATAAAAAGATGATTTTGTTTTAGCGAGTTTTTCTTAGACCTCGTCAACCTTTTTTTTTAGACAGATTTTATTTTTTCTTTTATTAGTAATGTGCCCATGTAGTTCGAATTGTTATATTCAAGGTTAAACTAGTTATATCCCAAGGTTTCACCCCGCTGCTTTGCTCCTATTTGTCGTTGCGTGATGTTATTTAAAGACTAAGGCCGACTTGCACAACAATCACTAAACAGGTTTTTCTTTTTTTTTTTGCGTGGTAAAATCATCAAATGAGTCCTCTCCCACCCAGGGCAGGGCGGGAGGGACTGTCAGACTTGTACTGACTAAAATCCACGGTGTCCTTCACGAGCCCTTTACGTACCGGGGTTACGGTGATGGGTAAGACCCGCGACCCCGGCAGGCTCTGGCCCTCTACAGGCCCCGTCAGTTTGCTGACACTCCTTGAGGCGCGCGTGGAACACAACGCGCCGTCGACCCGGGCATGGTCCATGGTCGGGCAGCGAGTCGCCCATTACTCGCTGCCCGCATGCCCGCGCCTACGGTGGCCGGAGATCGTCTGGCGACGTCCGTCGCCGTGGGCGTCTACCACTGCGGGTGGGTCGGAGGGAGGACACTGTTCTCTCCCTTACGCGGCACGCCTCCTCCTTCGCGAGCATGACTGCTTCGCAGAAGGAGGCGACCGCTTCCCACTCCGTCTCGCCCCGCAGCATGGCCTCGACCAATGCCGGGCGCGAGAGGTCTCCGCCTATCGCCGTCGTGAGGACACGGCGGTGCTCTGCCCAAGCGGGGCAGTCCTGCACCGTATGCTCCACCGTGTCCTCAGGACTAAACAGGTTTAGCGCTAAACTGATTTAAAACATCGTCCTGTCTCTATCAACTTCAAACAATTTGACAGGGATACAGTGATATTCTAAGGCAGTTTAGCGCTAAACCCGTTTAGTGATTGTGGTGCAAGTGGGCCTAAGTCTTCTCAACAAATTAACTATCCAACACAGAAATAACATTTGAATACGAACCAGCGCGTTCAACCAAATTCTTCAGCATAGTTGAGTATAGCAGGTACTCTATTTATACATAAGTCAGTAGATCAGTAAAGCCGACGTATAAACCTTACATAACTTCTAAACCAACCCTGGTCTGAAAGTTATATGTTTAAATTTAGTTAATAGTTGAGATAGAAGTTTTATTATAGACGTTATTTTCCACCAACAGAAGTAGTTCTGTTATTGGAAAATAACGTCAACTTCGTGTAAATATAATAAGTTATAGCCATCAATCTTTAAGTAACGCTTGTTGTGTTTAGTCAATAGATAGGACTTCATGGAACCATCCATTTTATAAAGCTCCAAGCTTCAAGAAGCATATAAAGTCGTTGTTCACGGCTAGGTTGTATTTTTGCCCTGGCTAGACCTTAGATTCACTTAAAGCATAGGCAAATCCGGTTAAGCAGCTCACAACACACACAAAAAAACCTAGGTTGTAACTTACAACACAACACGAAAATGGAACGTCGAACAAATATACACACTTTTGCATTTATAGTATTAATATTTTATTTTGATGATATTATTTTGATGATATAGTATTAATATTTTATTTATATGATATTGACAGGCCTGTTGGTCTAGTGGTTAGTAACCCTGACTGCTATGCCAGAGGTCGTGGGTTCGATTCCCACCCAGGACAAATGTTTGTGTGATGAGCACGATCATTTGTTGTGTGTCTGGGTGTAATTCATCTATAATATGTATGTATTTAGAAATATATAAGTATGTTTATCAGTTGTCTAGTACCCATAACACAAGCTCTGCTTAGCTTGGGACTAGATGGCGTTGTGTGATAGTTGTGGAATATTTATTTTATTATTTATTTATTTATTATTGAAAACCATACAAGTCAGCAGCAATATTATGATCGTCACATTTTCCTTGTGTTTTTTCATTACGAATTCCTTCTACGAGTACATTTGTACATTTGCTTTGATTTGAGACATAAATATTTATTATTTCCATTTATGGAATTGGATAGCTCTACGTGATGGCTGAAAGCGGCTTTACTCAGAAATTTCATCTTTTTTCAAAAGAATTTGTACAAACAAATAAAACGAATTTGTAAGTAATGTACGAGTACCTACATTGCCAGTGTGATAGCTCAGACAGTTTAAAAAAAATAGCAATATATAATTCAGAGGGCTGAAGCACTTGTCAACTCGAATATGCACCACAAACTGTTGGGGCTGTCTTAACATACAAAACTAATTATCACAGTCGTATTATGTCAAAGTTCGTTATCTAAATCAGTTATTTGATTTGGCTTGGTCCTTCCATCATATCCAAGAAAAAAACGGATGTTGTGTCGATGTTGAAGTCTAACCCAATACATCCCATGTTAGTATCTAGTAATTTTACAAGTTCCGCTTACATGATCAGACTCGCCCTGCTACTAGCGAGACAGATGTCATTGTCCGACGATAATTCGAATTCTTCCAATAATGCGAATACAACTGCTACTGCAACTGAATCGGCGGTAGGTCTTAAACTCCAGCTACTGAGCAAATGAGATCATTACGTTAAGTTTTAGTAGTTATAGTATTTTTAAACTGTTGGGATAAAATTATTCCCACCAAAAATTTATTAACCTTCGGCATACATCCAAGCCAGCTAGCCGAACATGTTTATCAAAATATTAACTTAGTTGGCAAGAACTGATTACATTTACAACTTTATTCTGGAAATTGAAAATCTAGCAAAGATTATAATGACAATGTTTTTGTTCGTTACGGTTGTTAATTTATAATAGGCCATAATATTATTTCACTGCTGTGCGAAGGTCGATCATAATCCTCCACTTTTTCCTATGTGCTGTTGCTTCGGGCACGCCGCAATCGCGGCGGTATGACCCCTCTTTGAGCAGTGGCTGGATCGCCCGGAGGACACGTTGGAGCATATATGATGCAGGACTGCCCCGCTTGGGCAGAGCACCGCCGTGTCTATACGACGGCGATAGGCGGAGATATCTTGAGCCCGGCATTTTTTTTTTTCGTAAGTAAGTTCTATTGGTAACATATTTTTTTATTTTAGTTTATTTTCTTTTTAAAGTATCTATTAAAAAGGCCTGTGTTCACGTGTGACTGTAATGAAACATAAATAAACGCGAAGAACGACGTTAAATGAAAGATAAATAAAAGAATAATTAATAAGTTATTTAGGCACTATTTCCGTCCGATAGCAATAAAAAATTTGTCTTTAATTTATCGTAAATTATTTCTTTGAACACAGAAATATGAGACAATTCTACGAAAACCTCGTGGTCGTTAAAAACATTTGCATGATCGTTCATGCAAATGATTTTAACGAGATATCGTATTTTCATTTAAGAAAATATTTCGGCGATTACAGATTGTTATAAATAGTTACGAAACTATGAAATTATTTACGTAGGTTTATTTCAAAGTGGTATTTAAAATTTCTAGAGAAAATCGCAAATAGTATCTATAAAACAAGCAGCCACACCTACTAGAAAAACTATCTATGAGCCATATTTTTTAACGTGGTAAAATCATCAAATTGAAAAAAAAAACAAAATGTCTTTTGTACAAGTTTAGCAATACTTTTTGGTAAAATGAAAAAAAAAACGTGTTTAATAATTTTCGTCAAGCAATAACTTACCAAACTATCCACATTACATATTACCCTGTATTTATCTAGCTAGTCTTGACAATCAGGGTCAATCAAGACAGTCAAGATAATTTCCAGATGGACTACTTGGGAATTGTCTTCTCAGATTGACGTACATACAGCTTGACCTAGTATCGGTTTATCGGTCGCTTTTGACTAGTTAATGTAACTGTCCTTTGAATGTGTGTTGTAAAAGTTATTAACAGTTAACTGGCCGGCACCGGTAGTCGAATATTTTTAATATTAATAACATCCTTATCAATTTATCCTGTTTTAAATAAATAGACTGTATTATATTATTTAGTTTTTTCTTTACATAAATTTTATATCGTATTTCATCTAATTTAAAATTAATTTAAACTCGCAAATTGTGACTTTACCAGCCTTCTAAGTATTAACATTCAATATTTTAACTATTAAAAATATTATTGAAAACTTAAATTTGGCTTAAAGCGACCACGAATTTAAAATTCAAAATAAAAACAAATGTAGTATACTCATAATTTCGATTTAAATTACGTTCCATTTATTTCGCGCGCTCGTGTTGGATCTACCGTTAACTAATACGGTCTGTACATTTATTGGATAGATCAATAGTCAATTAATTTGCGACTGCGCGGCGGTCTATGTAGTCTTTACCTGTCTGTTCGTATCTCCCCACTCTAACTACAAACCTACAGTTATTAAAACCTTACTTTACTACGTAAGATAACAGCTATACGATGAACGTCTGTACGCGCGAGTGTAAAATGTAAACAATTCATAGAACAAAACAAACTCTATTTGTAAAGTGATTAAGTTGTAAATTGTGATGAATATGAACATGGAAAATGTAAGGTAAAATCTAGTGTTTCGGTATAAATGTTGTGTTTTAGAGGATTGCAGTGTTAATGAATTGTTAAGTATTTACATTGCCCATCAATGTTACAAGTATGTATTATTTACCGTTTGATATTGAGTAAATACACTGATTTCACGCGAGTCTACGGTACAGTATAAAATACGATCATGAAATATTATGATTTGTTAATAGCATATCACTACGTTCAGAACACCTTTTTTTTACATTAATTATTTTTATTATTTATTTATATTAATATTGTAATTATAATAGAAATTCATTAAGAACTGATACTAAAAATCTACAAATATAAAATTTACAAATTAAATATTTTCAAAAGAGACTAGATTAAAACTAAAATTAAATAAATGATTAAAAAGACAATAGGACACTTCGGTATCAAAGTCCTCCGCAACGCTGTCATCCAGGACCGTGCTGAGACCACTGGCATCATTGTCACTTTGAATGGCCACAATAACTCGCTACGTGATTTGTATTAAAAATAGAATTTCCTGCTTTGTCCAATGTCGAATTTAGATGAAGTTAATTATATTTTTATTTATGGAAGTAGGTTCAGACAACACTTTTATTAGTCTTTTTAAAAACTAAAACTAGATGAAGCCGGTGTTTCGTATCGGCCTACTCTGAGAAGTTTTTTTTTAACGTGGTAATATCATCAAAATGAGTCCTCCCATCCAGGCAGACAGTCCCCCCCGCGATTGTCAGAGTCGTACTGACTAAAATCCACGGTGTCCTTCAATGGCCCTTTACGTTCCGGGGTCACGGTAATTCGTGAATCCCGCGACCCCGGCAGGCTTTGGCCCTCTACAGGGGGGCCCCGTCACTATGCTGACACTCCTTTAGGTGCGCGTGGAATACAACGCGCCGTCGACCCGGGCATAGTCCATGGTCGGACAGCGAGTCGCCCATTACTCGCCGCCCCATGCCTCCCAGCCTCCCGCCCTGCCCTGGGTGGGAGGACTCATTTAATGATTTTACCACGATAAAAAAAGGGTCGTTTTGCAGTTACACTTTTTTAGACAACTGCAACAGATGTTTAACTTTTTGTGGTACGACGGTTAGTATCTTAAGGCGGCCTCTAGTTTATATTAACTTCGTGCTACGCCAGGTCAAGGGCAAGGCCAAAATAGTACATTTTTATTCGTCGACTGTAGTTACTTAAAAAAAACTCTAAGAGATAACATTTGAATAAGTATTTTTTTTCTGCTTAAAGCAATTTATTGAGGGTCGCGAAAAAAAAAAACGTATTAACTAGGTACTGTGTGTGGTTTGGGCTTGCCGATACTTTGTGTGCATAATATTATTTATGTTATATATTTTTTTATCGATAAATCTTCCAATAAAAAAAAAATCCTAACGCAACACCCCGCTAATGGCGGCCTTTATCGATGTTTTTTGAGTCGTTTGGTTATAATTTAGTAAATTTATCGATAGCCTCTACGTTTAACTTTGCAATAAACGTTTATTTGTATGAATGTAGGATGTATTTGTATGAATGTAGGTCTCTTGGATTCAAATACATTAGCATTTTATTGTACCCCCATTTGACCTGTTAAAAAACTTGCCGCTATTTGCGGGGTGTTGGGGTCAGAATCTTTTTGTACGTAGATTTGTCTATAGAAATGAGTATCGCCACCCCGAAACAAAACACGCTGTATATTTTACTTCTGTTTTAAATAATGGTTGTCGATTGACAATGAGAACTGATTGTTTCGAATTATTCTCATTTATAATAACTGTCTGGAATGATCGTACGCCGTATGTCTGTGTACTATATACTATAAATATAACATTATACAAATAATAATACAAACGTATAAATAGATGTAGCGTAATTATATCTTTCAATGAAGACACGAACAACTATAGTTAATCCATAGATTATGTTCGAGTGACAAGACTCGTGTAAACAAGATAGTATAATGCGTGGTTGAGTTCTTAAACAATTCTACAATGTAACATGCTACAAAAATGAGATTCGTTCAGAACACTACACGTAAGAAGGATGTCAGGTTTAAAAACCTGTTGAATATAAAACCAGTAGAAATTATAATACCTACTTTAAAATGTCGACAGACAGAGAGCCAGTCAACAACTGTTTGAGACAAACCAAGGACATAAATCCGGTTTTTTGTTAGTAAACTAACTGTTAATTAAAATAGAATTTCTATATTTTATGTTAATCGTAGGATAACTAGGCAAGATTTCTGACGTCACAAGTCACGAGCCGGGGACTCCCGAGTTTTGATGCGTTAATCATAAAATAATATAATAATCAATAATCGATCATTGATCATATCTAAATTAAGAAAAATAATATCTAATTTTTTTAAATTTAGAAATGATCATTTCATTTTTCATCTCAAGAATCTCATGTCATGCATACATTTAAAACCTTACTCAACAGGTTGTGTGTTATGTATATGACAATAAAAAAAGTTGCGGTAAAGATCACTGTCTTGATCGTGTTATAGAAACAATAATTAAATGGAACTAGACTAATGAATCATTATGAGCGGACCCAAGGAGCGTGAAGAGATCGCACGTAATCGGACAATGACTTCCGGTCTATCGTGGAACACAGTTGTTACACTGTTATAAGTAAACTGATTAAATACTTTGTGAAGAGCATGTACACTGCATAGCATTTCTTACAGTATTTTAAATCCTCAGACGAAGGCGAAGAGACGACGTGTTTGTATTTCTTTCACAAACAAGCACTCATAACGCGAATGTTTTTAATGTTTTGAAACTGCTTTACGTTCGTCATGTCATTGTCCAGGTTCAGTTGAAAACAACGTTTTAAAGTATGTAAATAAGATTAAAGATTAGAAGAAATTAAATAAAAATAACACAGGGTTAAAAATAAGTCTGTAATCAGAAAATGATTACTTTAACCTGTCCTACATTCAGTAATCACTAAATAATAAAAAGTGTATAATACACTTGTCCCAGAAAACGAGTTTACTGTCGTCATTAATTTAATGTCGGTGTTTAACAACTAAAAGATAATTAAAAACAAGTGCGAGTACAATCTTAATGTGATATTGTTATCCACTTAAATTCACAAAGGCTAATTATTTACCTGAAGAAAATGAGTAATTATTTCAAGCACAGCACGATTGCTGTGCTATTAAACTGCTACTGCGAATAACCTCGAGTAGAATAAACAGGCTGATTTTTTGAGGTATTCCTCGTAGCGCTCCCGTTTTGAAGCGCTCCCATCTAAGCGCTCCCGTTTTGTTCCTCGAAGCGCTCCCAAAAGGAGCGCTTCGAGGAACGATTAAAAATATTAAAATTTATTTCCTCGAAACGCTCCCACGTTTAAAAATAGGGAAAAGCATGAAGTAAACGTAATGAATTATATCGATATTTTTTTAAAACTCATGTGTGCATCATCGACATCGAATTTGCTTAACCAAATTACGAAATTGAGAGAATAATATTGCATTCGGCACTCTTCTGTGTATACAAGGACCAATGTTATTGTGTATTCAAAGAGGATGTTATAAATAAAGCGCATAGATACACTTTTTTTTTTATCGTGGTAAAATCATCAAATGAGTCCTCCCACCCAGGGCAGGGCGGCAGGGACTGTCAGACTTGTACTGACTAAAATCCACGGTGTCCTTCACGAGCCCTTTACGTACCGGGGTTACGGTGATGGGTAAGTCCCGCGACCCCGGCAGGCTCTGGCCCTCTACAGGCCCCGTCAATTTGCTGACACTCTTTGAGGCGCGCGTGGAACACAACGCACCGTCGACCCGGGCATGGTCCATGGTCGGACAGCAAGTCGCCCATTACTCGCTGCCCGCATGCCCGCGCCTACGGTGGCCGGAGATCGTCCTGTGACGTCCGACGCCGGCGTCTACCACTGCGGCTGGGATGGAGGGAGGACGCTGTCCTCTCCCTCAGGCGGCCCGCCTCCTCCTTCACGAGCATGACTGCTTCGCAGAAGGAGGCGACCGCTTCCCACTCCGTCTCGCCCCGCAGCATGGCCTCGACCAATGCCGGGCGCGAGAGGTCTCCGCCTATCGCCGTCGTGAGGACACGGCGGTGCTCTGCCCAAGCGGGGCAGTCCTGCACCGTATGCTCCACCGTGTCCTCCGGACGATCCTCGCAGTGGTGACACCCAGGCGTTTCTTCCCTCCCTATCAGACACAGGAACCTCCCGAAACTTCCGTGTCCGGTGAGGACCTGCGTCATGCGGAAGGTAAGGACGCCGTGACGCCTATCCAGCCACTCCTCAAAGAGGGGTGTTACCGCCGCGATTGCGGCGTGCCCGGCATAGATACACTTAATATAAATTATATACGTATAATAATCACATTGCAGAAGGATGTACATAATAATTACAAGAGTACTTTGTGTGTACCACTGGCGACTAGCTCCACGCCACGGTACTGTGACGTCATACGCATTAGCGAGTCTGCTAGCGCGACTGAATATTTTTCGAAACTTTAAATGCCTATAAAATAAAAACTACTGGGTATTTTTGAGAGAAACAAAAAGTTGCTAACTTGTATCCATACAGGCTATATTATGATAAACTTTCAGGCGATTTGGCAAAGTAACATTCTCCATTACAAATAGGATTTATAAACATCTTCCAAGTTACAATCACATTCAGGGCCTGTAGAGGGCCAATGCCTGCCGGGGTTGCGGGACTCACAAATTACCGTAACCCCGGTACATAAAGGGCTATTGAAGGACACCGTGGATTTTAGTCAATCAAGTCTGACAGTCCCTCCCGCCCTGCCCTGGGTTGGAGGACTCATTTGATGATTTTACCACGCAAAAAAAAAGTTACAATCACATTGAAACAACATTAATACTAAGAGTAAATAGTATAGGTATGTACTCGTATATTATGAAAATCTTTAAAATTAAAAATCACAGATTTTTTCATAATCTTAATTATTACTGAATAATTATTAAAAAATCACAGATGGTTCGTTCATGTTTAACAATTACAAATTGGATATAAAATGATATTTCCAGTTACAGTCACATTGAAACAATATTAATCTTACTAAGAGTAGTATAATATTATGTATATTATAAAAACATAATTATAAAATTGTTTTAACTATTCTATCAATCGCATAGGTAGCTTCACCGTTGAGCGCAATACGTTACTGGGTCCCGGCTCAGAGCAGGAGATTTGAGTCAGTAGGTAGTTTTAGTCAGTAAGAGTCTGACACTCTCTCGCCCCGCCTAGGACAAGGAAAGTCATTTCTACTATTGACGTAAACGATAGACACCTCATTGTCTTATTTCTACGAAAAATTTCCAACAATACATTGAGGTGTGCGGGGAATATAATGGGAAACGGCGGTAGTAATGGGAATCATAATGGAGAGAAATCATAAGCTTCTAAAACAATAAAAAAATACGAATAGGCACATATGTCGGCAAATTATATTCATCTATTTGGTGGACTAAAGGATTTACAATAAAAAATTAATTACCAAACCCGTGCGAAGCCGGGAAGGGCCGTTAGTTGTATATTATAACATTGTGTTCTACTTATTACCTACCTAGTTATTATCGATAATTTCAGTTAGTATAGTCCCATCTCTATCCGAAAGTAAATCATGGGAGCGTTTCGAGGAAATAAATTTTAATATTTTTAATCGTTCCTCAAAGCGCTCCTTTTGGGAGCGCTTGGAGGAACAAAACGGGAGCGCTTAGATGGGAGCGCTTCAAAAAGGGAGCGCTACGAGGAATACCTCGATTTTTTCAACTGAGCGTGGATGGCTTATTCGAAGCTTTTTTTTTTTTTATCGTGGTAAAATCATCAAATGAGTCCTCCCACCCAGGGCAGGGCGGGAGGGACTGTCAGACTTGTACTGACTAAAATCCACGGTGTCCTTCAATAGCCCTTTACGTACTAGGGTCACGGTAATCCCTTGGTCCCGCGACCCCAGCAGGCTTTGGCCCTCTACAGGCCCCGTCACTATGCTGACACTCTTTGAGGCGCGCGTGGAACACAACGCGCCGTCGACCCGGGCATGGTCCATGGTCGGACAGTGAGTCGCCCATTACTCGCTGCCCGCATGCCCGCGCCTACGGTGGCCGGAGATCGTCCTGCGCTTATTCGAAGCTATGAGAAATATCGAAAAATACTGAAAGGAGCAAATTCTGTAAAGTAATGATTATATAATTCGCCCTGTATAATGTCGTAGGCTAATTGTTGAATAGGCCACATCATGATATACATAAAACAAATCGTAATACGTCGGCACAACATGTCAACGATTCGCGAAAACAATGTATTTTTATATACATTTTTATATACATTGTACATAGTATTATACCTAGTCAAGCACATTACTTTGTGTAATTTATTTCACTAAGTACAACTGCTCTCAAAACGGTGAAGGACAGCCGGTATGTCCTTTTTTTTTATCGTGGTAAAATCATCAAATGGGTCCTCCCACCCAGGGCAGAGCGGGAGGGACTGTCAGACTTGTACTGACTACAATCTACGGTGTCCTTCACTAGCCCTTTACGTACCGGGGTCACGGTAATAGAAAAGTCCCGCGACCCCGGCAGGCTTTGGCCCTCTACAGGCCCCGTCACTGTGCTGACACTCTTTGAGGCGCTCGTGGAACACAACGCGCCGTCGACCCGGGCATGGTCCATGGTCAGACAGCGAGTCGCCCAACGGTGGCCGGAGATCGTCTTGCGACGAACCGGTATGTCCTAGAACCAATTCGAAGACATGTGACATCTACACAACCTCACAGGACACGCGTGGTGGATTATGGCCTACTCCCTCTCACAAAGAGGAGATCTGTGTCCCAGCAGTGGAAATATTAAAAAAATAAAATATTTTTAACTTCCTTACTGACAGTTACATATTTAACGAATATTGATTTGATTGCAGTGTACGAAGCAGCACGGAAAATGTCCCGTCAACCACACAATCAACGATCACGCTTGACAGAAAAGAGAATGATAAGGATGAAGATTACAATCCCTTTGAACACAGAGATGTTGTACATCCTACTTCGTAAGTACCATTTTTTCATACCTCTTTTAACAAACGTTATTCTTTTTTTAAATATTTATAAGTATAAACGCCTGGGTCGCCTATTGTAATTGTTTTTGAAGAAAGAAAAAATTCATCCGCAAGTGGAACTCCAACTCGTGTTTTCTGCTTAAGTGCTCCAGCTGCCTTACCAACTAGGCAACTCGACCTGTCGAGGCCGAATCTTTCATTCCCCTGTTTGAACGTTTCTTGGTAATTATGTTGCCGTAGGTGAAGCATGCTTTTTCAGAGAGGGACTGTCGATTCATACTGACTAAAATCTCACTCCTCAAAGAGGGGTCTTGCCGTCACGATCGCTGCGTACCCAAGGTGAAACACGCTTGACTAGAAGTAACCAAAAACTCACTCTTGACTTAAAACCCCTAGATTGTATCTGTCGGGAAACAGAGACCCCGGCAGGAAATTCCATTCCTTAGCTGCACGCAAAACAAATATTTGCATTGTTGAACAAACAAGGCTCTATTCTCTCGTACCGCAACAACACTGTTGTTGTTGTTGTGTTGTGTACGTTGTTAACAATAAATACGAGTGTCTACTTTGATTGTCGCAGGCCGCATTTTGTCTTTGTTTTCAGTTGCGTGGATGATACCGTGATTAGACCTGTTGTATTGTATGGATCGGAATACTGGGCTGTGAAAAAGATGAATAAGAAACGATTGCATGTAGCGGAGATGAGAATGTTAAGATGGATGTGTGGAGTGTCAAGAATGGATAAAGTAAGGAATGAGTTTATGAGGGCAAGTTAGAAATTGGCGCCTGTTACAGAAAAAATGAAAGGAAATCCTGTCTTGGTATGGACATGTGATGAGGAGGGATGACACTCATGTGACTAAGAGAGACTAAGATATAAGGCCAAAGAAAAGATGGATGGATTGTCTAAGGAATGATAATTATGGAAGAAAAAGGAGTAAATTATACTGTGACGTTTGATAGAGGAGAATGGAAGAAAAAACGTGTTAAAAAACCACAAGTGAAATGAGATAAGGGCAGGAAGATGATGATGCATGATAGTGACCGCATCGTAACCATGGGGTAGTTTACTGCATAAATAAATTGAAAATCTATTAGTCCGTCAGTTAGAGTATTGAAAAATAATTTACTTATACGTATTTTTTTTTAAATCATTCTTTATTGACAAAGATAAAACGCTTCGAAATTCGGGAGGGGGATTGTGACGTCATAACGCCTGTTAAATTATACCGACCGAGGGACGTGTGATTTTGAGAAGCGCTGTATTTTCGTCAATTTTAAAAAATAACGGTCAAATATTTTTTGATAATAAATTTTAGGACCCATTTTTTTGTGTGAAACAGCCTTTTGCTAAAAGCTACAGTGACTCTTTTCATCCCTAACGATTTTATTACCGCTATGTGTATAGAGGCTTTAGTCCTTTAAAACCGCGAGCGATTAAACGGGGCCATCCCCGTGCCATTCTGCAGTACCGGCCAATTCAAATCAAAATAATTATTGTTTGGCTAAGAATTCTAATTTGAAATTAATTTTATTTTAAAAACATGGTATTTTTTTTCAAAAGTAGTCATCTGTTTATTGATTAGTGTTACATTTTCATCGCATTTCAATCTTTTTCGTCATCATGGATACGTTAAAAATTCGAGTAATTATGGAATATGAGTACCGTCATGGCAGCAACGCGGCACAAGTGGCACACAACATCAACGACGTTTACGGAGCTAACACTACAAACCAACGCACCACCTGTTATTGGTTTGCTCGCTTCCGTTCTGGAAATTTCGACCTGAAAAAAGAACCTCGCGGTCGTCCGAAGACTTTGGTCGACAATCACGAATTAAAGGCGATTGTGGAAGCTGATGATACACAATCTACGGCTGAATATTGGTCCATTTGCGTCAAATTGGCAAGGTAAAAAAGCTTGACAAATGGGTGCCCCACGAACTCGATGATCGCCTGCGCAAAGTACGCGTCGAGACGATGCTTGCACTGCTCAACAGACACACAAATGAAGGAATTTTAAACCGCATTATTACCAGAGATGAAAAATGGATGCTGTTTGATAACCGCAAGCGCTCAGCAAGTTGATTGGATTCTGGTTCAGCACCTAAACAATTCCCTAGACGAAAAGTTACCCCTAGAAAAGTGATGGTCACTGTTTGGTGGTCTAGCGCCGGTATGGTTCATCATAGCTTCTTACCAAACGGAGTGATAATTACTGCAGATGTGTACAGTGAAGAACTGAACACAATGAAGGAGAAGCTGGCACATGAACAACCAGGATTGGTCAATCGCTCGTCTCCGCAGCTCCTGCACGACAACGCGCGACCTCATAGTGCACAGCAGACGGTCTCCAAGTTGCAAAACTAGAAGCTCTCCGTCATCCGCCCTTCTCACCAGACCTTGCGCCTACAGACTACTACTTTTTCCGGAATTTGGATAACTTCTTGGCGGGAAAAAAATTCAATACCCGAGAGGCAGTACAAAATGCCTTTGAATAATTTGTTGCCTCCCATCCAGCTGATTACTTTAAGAAGGGCATCAATAAACTGCCACTGCATTGGCAAAGATGCATTGATTGCATGGGTGATTACTTCGATTAATACAAATAAAAAACACATTTAAACAAATCGTTTATTTTTTTTCATTCAAAACAGCAACTTCATAGGTAAAGACCTATTATTTGTAGAAAGATCATTTGTGTTGAAAATGGTAGCCCATTAAATGTGCATTAGGGTTAAAATGCCCCTAATGCACATTTAATTTTATAAAACGTGTCTTAAGGTCTACTTAGTATACAAAAGATTATTTCAATAAGTAAAAACGTGACAGTGAACAGAAAAATATTGCCAAATCCAATGCCAATTTAATCTTTTTTTCTTAAAAATGTGAATTTTAGATTATTTATAAGCAAACCATTTAACCTTTTCTTGATTCAGAATAGATTTACAAAAAGGTTTGAAATGCATTAAATACTTAAATTTTATTTGAAAACTTAGAATTTTCGTTTTTAAAATAATATCGTATTTAAAAATAGCTGTCTTCTGTTTTATCTTTTCTAATAATTATGATCTTTCTTTTTATTCTGATAGGAATCATGGAAATTAATTAAATTCAGAGACCTGATTTATTTTCGGAATTCTATACAACAAGACGCAAAAGTGAAATTAAGTGTGATTATCACTCTTCTGAAAAGATTTTCATATTTTCGATAACAGTTTTTCTAGTAGTTTTTTTATGGAGTTGAATTAGCACTTATGTTATAAACTATTCATTTTTTTTGTTCACAGGACTTTAGGCGCTTTCTTCCACTTGCTCAAATCATCATTAGGATCAGGATTGCTTGCGATGCCAGCTGCCTTCAAGAATACAGGGCTGGTCCCTGGTTGTATCGGTACAGTTCTTGTCGGAATCATAGCTACACATTGCGTTCACATATTAGTAAGTCAAACCATAATAATCATAATTTTTTTGTTGAAAGTTTAAGCCATTGAACGAAAAGGGTTTTTTCGTTCATTGTTTTGTTTTTATTTATTTATTATGAATTTTCTGTCCCTGTATAAATGCCTACTCTACGTCTTCAGTGTTCCTTCCTTCCTCCATTCCTCTTCCCTGCATCAAATCGGGTTGTTCCGATTTTGTGCAGACTTGTTTATAGTGTTGACCAATGCAAGTTTGTGATATCGAGCGCCGACGCTGCCCGCAGCCGAGCTGTGACATACGGACGGACAGACAGACATGAAGAATCTATAAGGGTTCCGTTTTTTTGCCAATTAGCTACGGAACCCTAAAAAACCGTGAATTTCGATTCAAGGTTGTTTGTCCACTTATAATTACTGTTAGACCGTTAAACGCACCTAAATATAACATTTTTATTTCGCATAAAATAAGTACGTTGACCTTGATTCAGTTATCTACTAAATCGCCGTCACACACGTTCAGCGCAGAATTAAAAACAAGTGCATAGTGGAAAATATTGCGTTTCATTACTCATACTGTGAAAGTAGGTTACATGTCTGATTAGCTATTTGAAAGTTCTGCATTGCAGGCCTAGGGAGAATCGCTTTCAACTGACAGCTGCCAAATTTAAGGAAAAAAAAAAAACTAGTTCTACTTTGACATTTCTATTGAACCCTGTTGTAACTTTTTATACAGTCATTAAATTACAGCGCAATAAAAATAAAAACAACATACAATTAAGTATTAAGAATAAAATAGTATATGATGACTTTAATATTATTTCAGTTTCAACTATTTCTTTAAAACAACATAGAATGATGAACATGAAAACGACTGGCTGTATAGCTAGATGACCAGATGCCAAAAAAAAAGTGGTAAAGTGAGAATTCCATCAACACTCACTTTTTCTTTATCTCATAATTTATGTTCTTATTTTTAATTACCTCGTATTCGTAATGAAAAGCACAGTGTTTACCTCGGGTCAATTAATTATTTCATACCTCGAACTATTAGCGCCCTCATTACGTTACGGGCGTTAAAACCCGTCTCAGGACTACAATAAGTAACTTTCACCCCTCGGATAACATTGTACTATTGTTATTCAGAAGCAAAAAAAAATACTCGTTCTGCTAAATATTGAATAGCTCCGCAGATTCAAGGGTAATTTAAATAAGTGGGAAATATTTAGGTGTAATAGGGAATAGTGTTAATAACGGCAATGGTAACCTAGTCTGGGAGTCTAATCACTAAGCACGAAACGTGATTTAAACAAACACAATAAAAATATTTTTCAAAAAAAAATGTAACAGACTTCAAAAACAACCACCAATTTACACTTTTGGAAGTCAGTGGCAAAAAATTCAATGAAATAAAAAAGCAAAATCACCGACTTCCGGAAGAATAGTTTTTTGTAGGTTATTTTACCCTTTTTCGTGGTTGTTTTTTAAGTCGGTTACATTTTTTTTATATTTTTATTTTACCCTTTTTAGTTTAAATGTTGAACCCAAATTCTTGTCAAATACATAATTTTCTTACAAGTGCACTAGAATTTTGTAATCCGTAGCACCGGTAATAACAACGCCTATGTATACAATAAGCCGAAACTGCTCATAAAATAAATAATACTGAACCCAACTAACTGATTTTTTTTCGGGCCCAAATGGCAGGTATATAGTACTGCATCGAACAATAACTCATATGGGTGCAAAGTTCTCATCAATATAATGGTTCATAAACGACGAAGTTAGGCGCGAACAAACATAAAAAAAGCATAAATACGGTCGAATTCAGCAACCTACTTTTTTAGAAGTCGTTTACAACTAAACAAATACAGTAAATAAACAGACCTTTACACAATGACTGTGGGAGGGAAGAGGTTCGCAAAAAAAGTACCTTAACTTAGTTTAATTTATTTCAAAATAAAAATAGAGATGCCATTAATAAAAATCGTGCCAAATTTAACAAATCTTTGTGCTCGTCACAAATACAAATCACTCTAGTGGATAAATCTATAGGAAAATTTAATAAGAAAATTGTAATAAAGCAACAATATAAGAAGCGCATAGATTTAAAAAAGATAAAACTAAGTTGACGTTGAGAGAAAATCCGTTCCACATTGCGTATTTTGAAGAACAAACATCAATATATTCCAAGGCATTGTATAAGGCATTGCGTAGTTTTTTGTCTGAAAAGAAACAAAAAAGGCAAAATAAAATCAAATTATTCATAAAATTTTTATCATCATTTTTTACATACTGTTGACATAATTATTTTAGCTACAGTAGCATAACCATGATCACTCAGATTAGCGTATGACTTACCATACACCAGTGGTATATGCTTTTTTTTTTTTTTTGCGTGGTAAAATCATCAAATGAGTCCTCCCACCCAGGGCAGGGCGGGAGGGACTGTCAGACTTGTACTGACTAAAATCCACGGTGTCCTTCACGAGCCCTTTACGTACCGGGGTTACGGTGATGGGTAAGACCCGCGACCCCGGCAGGCTCTGGCCCTCTACAGGCCCCGTCAGTTTGCTGACACTCCTTGAGGCGCGCGTGGAACACAACGCGCCGTCGACCCGGGCATGGTCCATGGTCGGGCAGCGAGTCGCCCATTACTCGCTGCCCGCATGCCCGCGCCTACGGTGGCCGGAGATCGACTGGCGACGTCCGTCGCCGTGGGCGTCTACCACTGCGGGTGGGTCGGAGGGAGGACACTGTTCTCTCCCTCACGCGGCACGCCTCCTCCTTCGCGAGCATGACTGCTTCGCAGAAGGAGGCGACCGCTTCCCACTCCGTCTCGCCCCGCAGCATGGCCTTGACCAATGCCGGGCGCGAGAGGTCTCCGCCTATCGCCGTCGTGAGGACACGGCGGTGCTCTGCCCAAGCGGGGCAGTCCTGCACCGTATGCTCCACCGTGTCCTCAGGACGGTCCTCGCAGTGGTGACACCCAGGCGTTTCCTCCCTCCTTATCAGACACAGGAACCTCCCGAAACTTCCGTGTCCGGTGAGGACCTGCGTCATGCGGAAGGTAAGGACGCCGTGACGCCTATCCAGCCACTCCTCAAAGAGGGGTCTTACCGCCGCGATTGCGGCGTGCCCGCAGTGGTATATGCTAACATTGGTTTTGCCTCCGGTGTACGTTGCCATGGTCTGACTGGCGTATGATATCATTACCATGACCACTGCCGAATGATAACATTAGGTTGACCTCAAACATATGGGCCATGGTCTGATCAATGGCGTATTATGACACTATTACGCTGACGACTAGCGTATGTTGCTATGACTCCTAACTGAAAGATACTGTCATTACTCTAACCCTGTCACCTACCTTTGTTTTATACTAATTATAAGATACCTTTGTACATCAACAACTGCTCTGCAATTATACATTTCATGTCATCCAATTCATTTGCAGCTAATTCCATTATAAAAGAAGGTAAACACAACATCGTCACAGCAAAAAATACTTGTAGAGACCAAGGAACCATCAGTAAAGGATCCTGAAACATTATTACTGTATTTTAAATACTTTACTACATTAACAGATACCGTAGGCCGGGCACACTCTGGATACGTTTGCGTCCAAATTTTACTATTGCGAACACGTAAGAATGATACTAACTTTAAAAATACTAAGGGAGCTCACAGCATGTAGTACCTATTTTCCGACATTTAAAAACAATCTTGAACTTGTTGGGAATTGTACAACAGCTACTAACTAGCAACCGAAGATTCTGAGTTTTTTTTAACAGTTTATTCTTCGCGCACAAAAAGGACGTCCCAATGTGCAATACGAGTATCAAGGAATAAAAAAAACTACATGTATGACCTAGAAAAACGTATTCAACGTTCGCATGACCACGATCATACGCTTCAGTACAATACGAATTTGCCCGAAATGCCTGAACTCAAGTTTCAAGCAGGAATAGAAAGTGAGTATGAAAGGAAAGGAATATGAGTATGAAAAATTATTTACTTAGATCACGGCAAGGGGGACTCGGTGCGTTTTCAAAGCGACTTAAGGCAAAGACGACAGGTTCAATTGAAGCAGTGAAAGGACGTTACATACTAAAAATACTTACTACGACGTTGATAAAGGTAAGGTAGTAAACCAATGACAGTATTTTTAAGAAATCACTAGTAAAAGCCGCTATCATCTGAAATATAATAATTATTTTAATCAAGTGTAATATATGATTAAGTCCATGTTTGTTACACTTGAGGGATATTTCCTTTCGAAAGTTGATGACTCAATGTTTATTATATCGAATTCTGTGTTGACAATTTAGTTGTACGATGTTTTGTTCTATCGATGCGATGAAACGTTTGTGCGAAAAAATCTGTTACGAAAAATTCCATGTATTGATAATTAGTTCAATAATAAATGTCGGTTCGAATCCTATTCAAGGCAGAAATTGATAATTTTCTCACCTCAAAAAATGCTTCCGTAAACATAAAAATTTTGAAAAAAAAAATAAGTTAATGATAGTTTTGATTTATAATTACTACTACTATAACTAATATTTATATTTTAATTTACCTTAATCCTCATAATCTTGATCGTTGAATTTAAGTTATTTGTGGCTTCCATATAACTTCCAATGAACTTTTGTACTAATTTCGTTTTTTCATCATCATTAATTGGTTTCTTTTTCAAATTATCCTTAAGCGATTTGCAAATGGCTTGTACTGTATTTTTGTAATTTTCTGATACATAGAACATAAATAGGCGATAGGCGATACACGACATGGCTTGAAATAAGTACATGATGTTTGATAAAATCGAAGAATACTCAAACGCCCCTCTCAAATATACATTAATCGCTTGTACGGTAAAAGTGAAAAATATCATGAAAAATGACAAATAATTAGAATATTTCTTTTGTGATATGTTCAAAGAGTTAATGGTCAAATAAGTAGAAATTTTCATAATAAAATCATCCTCTATGATCAACGAAGACAAGACATTTGCTGATGTTTCTATTAACATGGCAACTTTGTTTAGATTTACTGAAAATGTAACAAACGGCGAATAGTAACTAGAGTAGATAATTAATGCTATGTTGAGGATATACCACAAGACGCAATAGATTTTTGTAAATAAGCAAATCTTGGCCGATGAGCTGCGTTTGATGTAAAATCCGAAAATGAGACTAAAACACATAATTCCTTTGAATGTAAAAGGTGTTTCCAGTTTAACATTTCCTTTTAAAAATGGCATTTTTCGCAATATTTGTTGCACGTTCTAATCAGAAACAATAACTACACGAATTTATTCACGAAAGAAGAGTAAACACGGTCACAGAATGATACATACTGATAATTTTAAAGTATTTCTAGAAAATAATTAGTGTTTTAGTATTATATTAAATAGATATCACGTGAACAGTGCATGTGGAACAGGTATTTTCAATTTACTTAATAATGTAAAAATAACATTGTATAAGCTGATGGAATATTGATGAATGTCTCTTTGGTATAATGGACACAAGCATGACTGTGTAGCTATGCGATCCTGAGTAGGGAATGCAGGCTCAAGCGAGATCTCGCGAGCTTATGAATAACAATACTGCGAGATTTCGACAACTGGTAATTAGTAATTAGTTCTAGATGAATGTCTCTTCGATCTAGTGACTTTTGAAATTGTATTGGTCTTTTCTCCATAAAAACACAATCGCCTGTTTTCTTTCTGATTTTTTTATAAATATTTAATTCTCCCATGCCCCTATGTTTGGTCGCGGGACTCACGAATTACAGTCACCCCGGAACGTAAAGGGCTATTGAAGGACACCGTGGATTTTAGTCAGTACGAGTCTGACAGTCCCTGCCGCTTTGCCTTAGGTGGGAGGACTCATATGATAATTTTACGATGTTAAAAATGCCCCTATCTATACATATAATACCTACATCTGTAGAAGGGTCAATTCTGTACATTGAAAATATTGAAAAAATAAATAGCGGGGGGTGTTGCTGGATCGATACCAAACCCAAATATGTGATTAAAAAAATTTTTGTCTGTCTGTCTGTATATGCAGGCATCACGTGAAAACTAACGGTTCGATTTCGATGAAACTTGGTACAACAACCTTATTATCCTTGGCATAAAATGGGATACTTTTTATCCTGGAAAAATACGACTACCAACCACGGGAAGACCGACATCCGCGCGGACGGAGTCGCGGTCGGAAGCTAGTATTTAATAATACCTTATTCCTTTTTTTTTCAGTCAATAATAAAACATCAATCAGCCCAAAAAAAAAAAACATTTATTACTTCATAATTATCTAAGTTCGTACAAAGATTGACTAAAATTAATACGATAATTCCAATAAAGCAACAACATAAGCAGCGCTTAAATTAAAATAAGCAATAACTAAGTTCACATCAAGAGGGTACTGATTCCACAAAGTGTATTTAGAAGAACAGATATCGATAAAATCGAGGGCGTCGTATAATGTAATACGAAGTTGATTCTCTGTAAAAATACAATAATATTAAAAAAACTTTCAATAATTTTACAAAAATTATTTAGAGCTGAGGAATATTCCACTGAACCTATCAAATCGGTAGCAGCGCACGATGTGACAAAGATGTGAACTAAGTGGGGACGCCTGCGGAGTGACGTGTATGTCAAGTTTATGCATCATCATGAGTTCCTTGAGTTATAAGTCGAGCTACATGATAACTGACAAATGCTTGCATTGACTGGACAGGTCCACTCGTATTCGTGTGGTTCTTTCTTCAAAAGTCCATTTCACACATTAACCTGCATGGTCCTCGTATAATCTGGATGATATATATAATGTCTGGATTTTTAAAGGGACTGTGATCTCTGAGTTTGTTTCGGCTGTTTCTCAGAGTAGTCAGGTACGAAACACCGGCCTCAGACCTCATAGTTTTATCACAGAATGATTTTTAGACTGTGGTTTTGTGAAAAGATGTGTAAAAGTGTTGATATAACCTTTTAAGCACTTTTTTGAGGTTTATTTAATTTGTAATGAAAAAGAAGCCTAAAACCTGTATCAAAATATTTAGTTTGCTAGAATAGGAAATTTTACTGCATAAATAAATTGAAAATCTGTTTATTCCGTCAGTTAGAATATTGAAAAATAATTAACATGTGTTTTCTTGTTTTTTTAAATCAATGCATATTGACAAAGTTTAAACGCTGCCAAATTCAGGAATGGGGTCTTGTGACGTTATAGCGCTTTTTTATCGTGGTAAAATCATCAAAAGAGTCCTCCCACCCAGGGCAGAGCGGGAGGGACTGTCAGACTCGTACTATCGTACTCGTAAAATCCATGGTGTCCTTCAATAGCTCTTTACGTTCCGGGGTCACGGTAATTCGTGAGTCCCGCGCCCATACTATTGTGGTGTTAGAACTTTTTTCTCGCATGGTATGGTGTTACATCTTTCTTAAACTATCATGGTGAAATAAAAACATCATAGTTTCGTTCTTTTCGCCATACCGACAACAGTGTATGCTGCTTTCTGTGCCATTCATGCTTCATACAGTGTCATTGCTGTAACTACCGGTATATAATATACTCTGTAGGTATATTATACGCCGACATATCGTGTTACTACTGGGGTACATTTCTTGCGACCACTAGCGTATGATGCATTGCTCTGGTTATTGGGATAGTGTCTGCCAGGGTCGCAGTCTCCAGAGTCGCGGGACTCATCTCATCAGGTGTCCCTCAAACATAAAGGGCTATTAAAGGATGACCGTGGATTTTAGTCAGTACAAGTCTGATAGAATGGGTAGGAGGACTCATATTTTGAAAATATAACCACAAAAAAAGAAATGGAATGTTGTGTCGTTCCTGTGGACACAAGTGTAAGTGCAATTGAAGTTTTATACACATTATTGAGACCTATGGCGTATGGTGCCACTGTTTTTTACCATACAAAAAAGCCATCACCGTACTGTTGTATTAAGTATAGCTACAATACCTTTGTACGTTAACAACTGCTCTGCCAAAATACATTTTAGATCATCCAAATGGTTTGCACCTAATTCCATCAGGAATGATGGCATGCACAATGTGAATGATGTCGAAATCAGTTCTGCACACCAGGGCACCAGTATCCAAGTATCCTGGAACAATAGAACTTTCGCTTAAACATTTACATCATTGACTTGAATACTAAGAAAGTTACTCAAAAAAAAAATTTTTTTTTAATCTCACCGCCTTCAACAACCACTATACGAGTAACACAAGTGTAAAATAACTTATCTTTCGAAAGTCGGTGGCTTTATTTTATAAATTCATTTTTGCCACCGACTTCCGTAAGATACCCTTTTTCAATTTAAATATTCAACATAAATCCTTAAAAATATCGCCCAAGAACATAGAGCAAAATGATCATAAAATAAAAACCACTGAACCAAACTAAAAGAAAATTATCAAATGACACAGGTACACTGCATCGAACAAAAAAATAATCATCAAAGTCGGTTCACCCAGTATGTTATGAGGAAACAAAGATAAAAAAATTACAGTCGAATTCAGAACCTCCTCATAGCGAGTCATAGCGAGTTTCCTCCGTGCCTCGGAAAGCACGTAAAGCCGTTGGTCCCAGCTGTCATTTGTAGATCTTTGACAGTCGTTACTGTTAGTCAGAAGCTCTAAAGTCTGACAACCAGTCTTACCATAGGGTATCGTATTACCCAGTTACTGGGTTGTGGAGGTCCGACAGGCAGTCGCTCCATGTAAAGTACTGATATCCAGCTGCATCTGGTTTGAGTGGAAGCCGACCCCAATATAGATGGGAAAAGGCTAGGCATATGATGATGCACCGCTAACTGAATGTCAATAAACTTACCAAGTTGTTAGCAACATAAACTAATGTAATCAATTTTATAAAATCGCACCCAAAGGCTAGGATCATCTGAAATAGAAATACATAGGTATTATTTTTTGCCTTGTTGAGTGCCACATCCAATTTAATACAATCGCAATCAAGTGGCGTTATTGCCTTGTCGTCAACCACCTAATAGATGGCTGGTCAAGCTTCAAAGTGAAACAGCGCTTGCCAAAGTTGATCCACGATGAGTAACATCGATTTTCTTTAATCTTAGAAGCACATATCGTAGAAAGAATCTTGGTTTTTTTTTTTATCGTGGTAAAATCATCAAATGAGTCCTCCCACCCAGGGCAGAGCGGGAGGGACTGTCAGACTCGTACTGACTAAAATCCACGGTGTCCTTCAATAGCCCTTTACGTTCCGGGGTCACGGTAATTCGTACAGTCCCGCGACCCCGGCAGGCTTTGGCCCTCTAGAGGGGGCCCCGTCACTTTGCTGACACTGTCACTTTGCTGCTCTTTGAGGCGCGCGTGGAACACAGCGCGCCGTCGACCCGGGCATTGTCCATGGTCAGACAGCGAGTTGCCCTTTATTCGCTGCCCGCATGCCCGCGCCTACGGTGGCCGGAGATCGTCAGGCGACGTCCGACGCCGTGGGCGTCTACCACTGCGGCGGGGGTGGAGGGAGGACGCTGTCCTCTCCCTCATGCGGCCCGCCTCCTCCTTCACGAGCATGACTGCTTCGCAGAAGGAGGCGACCGCTTCCCACTCCGTCTTCGCAGAAAGAATCTTGGTTGGCTTGATTGTGGTAATCCCGATTCTGAAATTCTAAAATGCATACATGTGTGTCGAGCTTCTCTTACCTTGACTCTTAAGATTTTGTGCACCAAATTAAATTTTTTTGAAAGTTCTGCATAAGCAGCAATAAAGTTTTTAACGTGTTCGGTTTTCTCAGCATCATTAATTTGTTTGTTTTTCAAATTATCTTTCAGTGCTTTGCAAATAATTTGCAAAGTTTTTCTATAATTGTCTGATATATAAATCTGAGGTAAGCGACAAAAAAAACATGTCCAATCTTGATAGACATACATAATGTATACTTGTACTGAAAATGTTTGTACACCGGAAAAGACAAGAGTTACAATTTCAAAAGTAGTAGCAAAGAATATCGTGAAAAATGTCACGAAGCAAGAATTTTCAATACGTAAAGAGTTTGTCGCCAAATATGATGAGAAGTCAATCAAATATTCTGTCTCATTGATTAAAGATAAGAAGATATTAGCTGACATCTCAATTAAAACAAAAAGGCAGTAAATCAGTACTGAGACTGTCTCAACGGATGAAGCTTCCTGAACGCTGAGACATAATACTACGTTCACGACACAAATGATGATACAGTAAAATTTTGTAAGAAATCTTTCAGTAGCTGAAGTATTGCGCTTAAAATATAGCCCAAACAACAGACTGAACCACAAAATTCCATTAAGTGTCAAATACGTATCCAGCTTGGCTATCACTCTTTGAAATGGCATTTTGCTAAAAAAAGTTACAGTACTATTATAACAATTAAATGCCTTCAAAATCGCCGTCAGATTTTTTCTCAAGCTTATTGTTCACTGGTCACAAAACAAATAATGAAGGTGTATATATTCCTTCTCAGAATAACTGTCAGTAGTTATCCAGAAATAAACCAGCAATTTCTAGTGTTGTAGTAAATTACAGATATAAACTTAATGGTTTTATCTATCCTTGAAAACGTAGTAATAATGATTGGTGATGAAAAAGTACATATTTATTGTGTGTAATCAAATATTTATTAATAATACCTTCATTATTAATCAATATTTGATCTGCACGGGAAGATACGTTTGCAAACGTAACTCTGTAAAGAACAGGTTATTGAGGGAACATTTTTTTTTAGCGTGGTAAAATCATCAAATGAGTCCTCCCACCCTTTACTGTCAGACTTCTACTGACTAAAATCCACGGTGTCCTTCAATAGCCCTTTACATACCGGGGTCACGGTAATTCGTTAATCCCGCGACCCCGGCAGGCTAGCTAATGGCCTTTATTTTACATCCACCACTCCAACAATGAAACGTTGACTGATGTTTCCATTAATATGGTATGGTACAGGTCTCCTGCCTGCTCCTGTATTTCACGGAAAAATAAATTATCTTGCATACTAGCATATATTGCAGAATTTAGCAGATTAGATAACTCTGAAGTAAAACCTAAATGCTAAATCAAAATCCCGTTGAATGTTAAATGCACGACTTTGCAAAATAGGTATTTAGTACAGATTGATGAAAAATAAACAGCTTAATCTCTCCTTTAATATGAGTTTATTCTGGTACTGACTATTCACTATTAAGGAAATATTTATGAAGGTCGTCAAGTGTATTCTATTATTTTAAATTATGTCCAATAGTAGCAGTTATCCAAAAATATAAATAAGTTCCTATTTTAAATTTTGATTAAGCCTGTAATTTAGTGTAACCTTCGAATGTTCGTGTGCCCGACAGGGTCTATAATTGATTCAATGTTTTAATATATGTATAAAAATACACTATGGAATGCAATAAAGTACTGAATATCACAAGTTATTTTTAAAACAAATTCCACAACTTATCTAAATATAAACAAGACTGTTTATTTAATACATGTTTATTTATACAATATGTGGGTGTTTCGGTCTGTACAAACTTTAAGGGGAGGTGGCTTGCTCAATTCTGTCAACAAAGTTATTCTACATGTGGGTCGGAACCTATCCCTCCCTGAATGGTAGCAATTTTTTTTCTTAATTATTGTAAGTTAATCATACACAACTGCACACTATTGCAATAATGCTTTCGTTTCATTTTTTTTTTGTAATTTTAGCCTAAACTCAATGTCAAAACGACAAAGTTATTGTATAACCTGATAACAGTATGTGATTATATTATTTTTTGTTTTTCTGTACTATATCTATCTAAACACCTAACCAAGAAGATAGATAAGAAGATAGCTAGGTTGTCACGTTTAAACTTGTTTATAAAAGGTCTATTTGTTTCAGGTATCAACCTCGCGAGAAGTCAGTAAGAAGTCCCGAGTGCCTTCACTTAGTTATACAGACACATGCGAAGAGGTATTCAAACAAGGTCCAAGGAAATTAAAACAATATTCTACGCATATCAGGTACGTTGGTCGAGACTCCTCCATCGTTTAGAAAGGAAAGGACCACTTTTTTTTTTAGCGTGGTAAAATCATCAAATGAGTCCTCCCACTCAGGGCAGGGCGGGAGCGACTGTCAAACTCGTACTGACTAAAATCCACGGTGTCCTTCACGAGCCCTTTACATACCGGGGTCACGGTTTTTCGTAAGACCCGCGACCGGGAAAGGTCCACTAAAATATTTGTTAATTGTTACGGGAAGTCAAAAGACCGACTACAATAGGAGCATTTGGATAAGTTATAGAACAATGTTATAAAAAATTACTTACAAAAATAACAATACGAACGCCGACCATGTCCACACCGAAAGGATTACCTGCTCAACGTTTTCTGGGCGAAAGAACCTTGATTTTCATTGTGACGTGTCGAGGACGAGGGAAGGTAAACACATTATTTCAGAGAACCAGTCTTACTCCTGTTACCCAGTTACTAAGATTTCTGTCAGTAATCATCAGAATTGGCAGCACTTTTCAATCCACTGCCAAGTTTAAGGCTTCCTCATTTAAGCAATATTTCCCTGGTTTGCGCGATTCTTTTTTTTATGTTCAACGGGTTTGCTCTTGACCTTAGTCTGCGTCAGGAGTGACTAAGACAAGGTCGACGATGGAGCGAGCTTACCCAGAAGAAGCCTGTTCACTCTAACTTTGAAGAGATTAGGGTTGTATGCAGAGTAAGGATGGTAATTTGCCGTGCGTCTAGCTGTCGTCGTCGTGCTGCGATTTTCTAACTATTGTTTAGCTATCTGGCGGACGGCGACGGTCTACAGTTCTTCTACCGCGTCACCATAAAAGGCAACTGCTCAACATTAGTACGGAATTTAATTTCCATCTCATCACTCTTGAAGCCAATTTCAACGGGAGGGTTACTATGACGTCTTAAAGCAGCTGTAATTCCATTTTGAGAAAGAGACAGAGCTATACAAGTCATCTTGCGCCATCTCATTCCCACACTGGAATTAGTCTCAATTTAAATTGTCATGGTAGACCACCACGTTTGAAAAATGTACAAAATGAAGTGCGTCAGTGACAGTGGTCAAACGCAAGACGATGGTTAAATTTAAAAAATAAAGTCGCTGTAAATGAAGTTTTTTGACAACAGTCGATGCTACTTTATCATGAAGAAGCGCATGCATGCATTAACTCCGTTTAATTCAGTCAGTTTAATCTGAACAGGTGTATGTTTTGTACAATGCTCATATGAGGGAAATCTTTAATTATGGGTCATTTGGATAGCAAACAAGAAAATGTTTGTTGAAATATAACAATAACGGAGTCTATTTATGTACTAGCGGTAGGCGTTAATTTAGAGTCCACAAAAATTTAAATGGTTTTCCATTGTTTTATACGTTATAAACGTCTATTCCCATTTGTCCAAATAGAGAAAAAACATCCCGTTTGTCCCCACTGAGGACACGGGACACGCCGGCGACCCGGTCATGGTCCATGGACGGCGAGTCGCCGATTACTCGCTGTCCGCATACCCGCGCCTGCCACGATGCCATGGGCGTCTTCCGCGGCGGCTTGGGTGGAAGTTGTCCTCTCCATCATGGCGCCCACCTCCTCTTTCGCTAGCAAGACTGCCTCGCAGTAACAGTTGACAGGCCTGTTGGTCTAGTGGTTAGTGACCCTGACTGCTATGCCGGAGGTCGTGGGTTCGATTCCCACCCAGGACAAATGTTTGTGTGATGAGCACGATCATTTGTTCTGTGTCTGTGTGTAATTTATCTATAATATGTATGTATTTAGAAATATATACTTAAGTATGTTTATCAGTCGTCTAGTACCCATAACACAAGCTCTGCTTACCTTGGGACTTGATGGCGTTGTGTGATAGTTGTGGAATTTTTATTTATTTATTTATTTAGTACGAGACGAGGCCACTGCCCATTCCGTCTCGCCCCGCAGCATGGCCTCGACCAATGCCGGGCGCGAGACTGTCGAGACCGCCGACTGTGGCGCTCCTTGGAGAATGTCAATGTCCAGCAGTGGACTGAAATTGGCTGAAATGACTATAACTAAAATGTAAAACAAAACAAAATAATATGCCGAAAGAGCCACTGCACTGAGTGGCCACTGCACTGCGTGTAACTGTTTCAATTCCCAAATGGAATAAAGCTTCAGGAAAAAAAAACCTAGGGAGTTACAGTTAAGTGACGGGAAACAGGAATTACCAGTCATCTCACATCAATTTTCATGACAAATTGCCTTTTCATCACTTTCTTTGGTGGACAGAAAAGTGGTAAAAGCTAAAATATTAAAATACTAAACTCGCTAAAATTTTCAGGCACTTTGTGGACGCTGCAATGGCCGGCGTCTGTCTCGGCGGGACCAGCGTGTACGTGATATTTATTGCTTCTTCTCTGAAAGACGTAAGTATTATTATGAAATGATACAACACCATCATCAGGCAAGCCTTCCGCTAGGTAGACCGACGACACCGTGAGAGTCGCGGGCAACTAATGAACGTAAGTTACGAATTGTCGTTCGGCCTCTGTTCAAGAGTGACCGTCTTCCGGCTGAAGGTGATCCAATAACACAGAGCTGCACGGTAACCTCTTAAGACATTTCCGCAATACGCAAAATGATTCTAAATGCAGTTAAAGCCGCTGACAACAAGTCAATGAATAACAGTAACACATTAATCGGAAACCCTTAACGAGGAGATTACTAGTACTGGCAAGAACATTTTTATCGTGGTAAAAGCATCAAATGAGTCCTCCCACCTAGGGCAGGGCGGCGAGTCTGACAGTTCCTGTCAGACTCGTACTGATTAAAATCCACGGTGTTCTTCAATAGCCCTTTACTTTCCGGGATTTCGTGAGTCCCGCTACCCCGGCAGGATTTGGCTCTCTAAAGGGGGTCCCGTCATTATGCTGACACTATTTGAGGCTTGCTCAGGAGTTCGAGAATCAGGAAGTTCGGCGATACGTAAATTAGTATGGAGCTCTGCCCCAAGAACGCCTATAAAACAAATCTATATCAAACATTATTTTCTATATCATATTTTTTTTTAGTTTCAAACCGTCCACATATAATTACTTTAGGAGTGAGGAATCTGAATTTGAGCCAGAAGCCTGAGCAAAAATATCTATTACATTTTAGGTCTATCACAATATTGGAATATCAAATAACGTCTACAAGATAATTTGAAACCAATTGACGCCCGCTACAGCTTGGTAATCGAATTTAAATAGATTTATCACCGCGGATTTGGTAATCGAGCCATATCGTGGTAATCTGAAATTGGACCAGTTGTATAAAATAGTGGTGGTATTTTGTGAATTTAAGTGGGAATAGTGTTTATTATATTCAGTAATAATCATCATCATGTCAGTCGTAAGACGTCCACTGCTGAATCTATGCCTCCCCTATATACTTCTATTAGGACCGGTTGGAAGCGGTTTGCATCCAGCGTGATCCTGTGGCCTTCATAAGATCGTCTGTCCACCTTGTGGGTGGGCGTCCCACGCTGCGCGCCGGCGCGTGGTTTCCATTCGAGAAGCTCACGACCCCATCGGCCATCAGTTCTGCGTGTTATGTGCCCTCCTTCTTTTCAGTAATGTTTGAATAGTATAGTGGCAAAAGTAGTGTGCGATTGGTTCTTACAATGAAAATAATGACTTAAATATAGAACGCTAACGTAACTACTGAGATGTGTTTATGCGAGATTGACCTGAGAAATTGCACAGAGAGAGAGAGAGTGGAGGGTAATGTGGGAGACTTTTGCCTCGCAGTGGAACAATATGGGTTAAAATCATCATGAAAGCTCTATCTATTTTATTCTGCCAAAGCCTGCCGAGGTCGCGGGACTGTACGAATTACCGTGATCCCGGAACGTAAAGGGCTATTGAAGGACACCGTCGATTTTAGTCAGTACGAGTCTGACAGTCCCTCCTGCTCTGCCCTGGGTGGAAGGACTCATTTGATGATTTTACCACGAAAAAAAAAAGAAGTGGAACAATATAAATAATAATAAATAAATAATAAATAAATAAATATTCCACAACTATCACACAACGCCATCTAGTCCCAAGCTAAGCAGAGCTTGTGTTATGGGTACTAGACAACTGATAAACATACTTATATATTTCTAAATACATACATATTATAGATAAATAACACCCAGACACAGAACAAATGATCGTGCTCATCACACAAACATTTGTCCTGAGTGGGAATCGAACCCACGACCTCCGGCATAGCAGTCAGGGTCACTAACCACTACACCAACAAGCCAGTCAATATGAGTTAAAA
This sequence comes from Agrotis puta, assembly GCA_943136025.2. NCBI lineage: Eukaryota > Metazoa > Arthropoda > Insecta > Lepidoptera > Noctuidae > Agrotis > Agrotis puta. The sequence continues at coordinate 16,415,864 of OW964176.2, read as the reverse complement.
TCATGTGGATCATCATGAACGCTATATCTATTTAATTCTGCATTTTATTGAAATAATTTCTCTTTAAAATCAAAATTTTGGGAAAAGGTCGGTAGGATGAAACTAGTTTTAAATTCAGTAGCAAGTTTTGACCTTTAAAATATAACTGAATAAAAGCTTGTAAATATAAAGAACTTTGAAACAAATTAACATTCTCTCGTTCACCATTCACCTCTTCGGGGAATTAATTTTCTGAAATTCTTTCCCAGTGCTCACGTTTGTTAAATAAGCAAAACTTGTTAATCTCATTTTATGCATCTGATCCCAGCGGCGGTGTGAACTGTGCATTATTTTAGTACAGACCGAAGCAGCAGTATTGTTTTTAGCATAATACTTAGTTTTATTTTCTGTGATTTATGATTTAGGTTATTTTACGAATAATTAATTACAGACCTAATGAGTTTGCTCCGTCACGTACGACTTGTATGTAATTTTTTTGCCTCTGGGCAATGTAAAAGCCAGCCCTTGGGTTTGCGAGGATCGCCCGGAGGACACGGTGCAGGACTACCTCGCTTGGGCAGAGCACCGCCGTATCCTCACAGCGGCGGTAGGCGGTGACCTCCCGCGCCCGGCATTGGTCGAGGCCATGCCGTGGGGCGAGACGGAGTAAGAAGCGATCGTCTCGAAGGAGGAGGCGGGACGTATGAAAGAGAGGACAGCGTCCATCTCACGACCCAGCAGCAGTTGGAGCTACGGCAACAGACTTCACAGGACGATCTCCGGCCACCGTATGCGCGGGTATGCGGACGACGAGTAATGGGCGTCTCGCTGTCCGACATGGAAGGGATCAAAAGGTCGCTATGGTATCTCTTTCCTGACCCCGGTACGTAAAGGGCTATTGAAGGACACCGTGGATTTTAGTCAGTACAAGTCTGACAGTCCCTCCCGCTCTGCCCTGGGTGGGAGGACTCATTTGATGATTTTGCCACGATAAAAAAAAAAAAAATGGTATCTCTTTGAAAAGGCTGCTAGTATTTGCACCTCAAAACTCTAGGTTTCAACTCTAAAACCGCTTTTAAATATAGTTTCTCTAACGATTAAAAATAGCAGTTTGCTGCGGTGGGCTGCATGATGCCTGATAAAATACGGTTGTTTTAAAAATAGAGATGGTTTTAATATTTTATAACCCCTTTGGAATTGCTTATTATGTTTAAAAATAAGCAGAGGCAAAAATAATGAATACATAAACAAATATTCTGCTTCTTTTAGGAATCTAATGGATTTTAACATAGTGGAAAATCTAATTCTAATAATAGATTTTAAAACATTTTTATGTATTAGTTAGTGTTCAAATATTGACTCAATGTACGTTAGGTACCTTGTATTTATTGATGACTTAATTTCCGTTTAAAAATTTGATGAAGTAGTTAATGCAGTAAATAGCTGATAATTTAGTAGAGATTTTTTTTTTCAACACTATAATTTTCTCCTGTTTCGTGAATGTGATTGCGGATTGGTAGATGTTACATGTCTTCGAATTTGCCGGTTTCTTCACGCTGTATTTCTCTCATCTTCATTTATTTAATAATCATCTAGGTAATAGACACCGGACACGCCGAAATCGCGGCGATAATAGCCCTTTTTGAGGCGTGTCTAGAAAGGCGCCATCGTAGGCGAGGGTTTGTGGACGATGACTAATGCGTAGCTTGCCGTCTGATCAAGGACTAAAAAAGAGTGCTTTAAATCTATGGGGAAGAGCGTACTTTATCAAGATAAAAATAAATCAGGATCCTCTAGGACGGAATAACCCATTTTGACAACTCATAGAAAGTTATATCAACTGATTGGACTATTTTTATTCGCATTTTACATCTGATACTCCGGTTTGTTGTTTAGGAGATTTTACTAGCCACTCAGAGAGTCAATAAAAAGGATTTTTATGCTACATAATTTATTATAATTGATTGCACGGTTAGCGCAGTGGCTGAGCGATTGGACTATTCATATTCATTTATTGCGAACCATAATGTGTATAAAAGGTGTTACATGAGGCTTAGAGCTAAGGTACAGTTATGGACCCTGTTAGGGCACAGCAACATACAATTAAAATTAAAGATAAAAATTAAAAATACAGAATTAAAATTAAAAAATAAATAAATTAAATTAAGAAATTAGCCATAACAATAATAATCATAAAATAACATATCAGGTAGGTAGTGAGTTATAATTGCAGGCGTGTACATGTAAGAATTTAAATTTAAAAATTTATTTATCGTCCAAGAATTCCTTTAGAGTGTAATACGATTTTAATATAAGGTATTCTTGGAGACTGTTTTTAAATGTATTTTCGTACTCTATATCCTTGATAGAATTTGGAATCTTATTATATATTTTCACACACATGGCTAAAGGTCCTGAATGGAACATTGTTAATTTAGAGCTAGGTAAGGCTAGTTCATGTTTGTTTTGGCGTCTAACACTGCGATGTTGTGGGCGAAGGTCCTTAGTGAGTAGTCCTTAGGGAATAGTGACTGATGTTTTTTTACAAATTTGCTAACTTCTAAACTGTAGATACCAGTTAGTGTAAGAATTTTGTGTTTTATAAAGAATGGCTTGCAACTTTCTGTGTTATCTATATTAGCAAGAATTCGCACACATTTCTTTTGTAGAATAAAAAGTCTATCCTTATCTACACTGTTTCCCCACACCACGATTCCATAAATTAACCAGGAGTATGCGTAGGCATAGTATGCTGTTAGAGCAGTTTTAAAATCAGTAGCTCTTTTAAGCTCCTGCAAGGCATATGTAAAACTAGTTAGTTTACTTGCCAATGAATCTATATGGGCTTTCCAGGTAATATTAGTGTCTATAGTCAAACCTAATAGTTTAAACTCGTTTATGCATTGCAGCTTTATATTATTATATGAGTAGTTTATATCCAATTTGCGTTTTTGGTATGGTATATATTGCATTAGCTTTGTTTTGTCAAAATTTAATTCTAAGTTGTGATCTTTTAACCATGCTATTATTTTAGAGAGTTTGTCGTCTAGACTTCAGTTTAGGTTTTCAGTATTGGTGTAAGGAAAAATTATGGAAATATCGTCAGCAAATAAAATACTTTGAGCGTCAATTTCTTTAGGGAGGTCATTAATATATAGTAAAAATAATAAGCATCCCAAAACGCTGCCTTGTGGTATTGACATTGTTGTTTTTGCTTTATTCGATCTTACTTGTGTTATTTGGCCAGTGTGGGGATCACTATGTTCTATCTCTACGGATTGTTCCCTATTTTCTAGGTACGAGCAGAACCATTTGTCTGACTACTGGTCAGCATGTCGCGGGTTCGATCCCCGCACGGAACTAATATTTGTATGACCTTCAAGTAGTTGTTCCTGGTCCGGCTGTTTGTGTATGTGAGTTTCTATGTTTGTAAACGCACCCACGTCAGAAGAAAAATCCCTAGTATAGGGCAACGTTTAAAAAAATTGAATTTTCATTTTTTTACATCTACACTATTATTATATAGAGGAAAGATTTGATTATTTTTTTTGTATTGAATAGGCTCCAAAACTACTTGACGATTTCAAAAATTCTTTTTGTGTTTGATAGTCTGTTTATCGAGGAAAGTTATAGGCTATTTATAGTCAAGCTACGACCGACAAGAGCCGAGCAACGCGGGTGAAACCGCGGGGAAAGCTAGTAGTTAACATAAGTGTTTCGAGAGATTGTTATTCTAGAAGACTGCTGAAAATGAGATTCTGGAAATCGATTCCTTAGTAAGGCAACATGTTATTAGGTTTTTCCATTAGGCCACGGAGTTAGGATTTTTGTTTAGTTGATAGCAATAAAGTTACATGGGACTGAAAAGACATTACAGGCGAAATGTGGATGTACTTATTAGTGACAAATGTGCCTAAACTTTCGGAGTTACAGGCGTGATAATAATATAGAAGATAAGTATTAGCCTTGCACTGGGGAAAAACGGAATGGTTTTATTATTTTAACATAATGAAAACACTATTATATCAAAACACACTGCGAACAATAAATTACACACTTTTCAAAATGTAATTTGAACGTATTATGTTCATGATCATTTTGCAAATAATTGTGACCGTTATAACCAAAATTGCATGCCACTAAAATTAAATTGTTCATTGTAACAGAAATCAAACAATTAAGCCATTTTAATGAGAACTTCACACGAAATTATAGTAATATGAGTTTTAGTATAGTTAAACAGTAACTTGTACATCGAGACTTTCTATTTCTTTTTTATTCCCTGTTGTAAATGGTTTTGTGGCAACATAATCACGATTTTATATCGCTTTTACAGAAATACTTGTGAACATTGCAACCGTATGACGGTTGCATCGCTGACCAACTGCACTGACGTATTCAATTATCAGTAAGGTAAAAGTACCTATTCCCGTTAGTGTACCAGTACCCGTTAAGTAGTCAGTTTTTTAATTTTTGCATTTTTCTACCAATAATAAAGTAAAGTTTGCTGATGGCAATACCTTCTTTGTATTATTCTGTACAATTGTAATGGCAACGTTGTCCAAAAAGTTTAACGGCGTCAAAACCATGCGATGACAAAAATTTGCAGTATGAAAATTTGATGTAAGTTCAAAGTTCGGTTAGTGAACTACGAAACGACCACGTCGCATTGATGAGCTAGCCATACTGCGACGGATAACGTTAAGGTAAGAGTGTTAATTTTCTAAAATATTTGAGTATATTATGTTCCGATAAAACCTATAAATTGAGGTGAATCTAATTGAGAAATAGATTATTTAGCCGTTCACATCTATTGGTACTAAAAAACCCTTCTTGACCCAGTACCCGTTAAAATTGTATTTTTTTTACCGGGTATTGGTACACGGTGAACCCAGTAATACACGTTGTACCGAAACCCGTTATTGTGTACTTATTGCCTTGAAATAGGTCTCATTTTCCTTTAAAACTGTAGAATACATTCCCGGATGTTGGGACTTGCATTAAAAGTTGCATTTAAACCCGACATCTTCCTTTTTCCCTTGTGTTAAGTTCTCTTTTCCTTCGAATCAACAAAATGCAGTTTCTATGTTCCTTGTTTATGTTGTAATCACCTGGATCCGATTGCCTCTTTATTTTTGATGTGTAATATATTAACTATCGCTTCTGGGAGTGGTTGATTGATTGGTGAGTGGTGAGTGATTGGTCAAATTGAATTGGATTTGGACAAAGACATGGACCTGGAGTTGAAGTCGAAGCCGAAGTCAAAGCGAAGTGAGATGTCAGATGTTACACATCATATGCGACTATTGTAAGGCTCACTCGTTTTTTTATTACCTAATTTTTGCACATTTCAAGTTACTGCTGTGCTGTTTTAAAAGCAGCTCGTTACACATCATGTGGCGCGCTGCTGTTTTAGTATGGATATTGATAAACACGCAGTAATTTGAAGCAAACTTCAGACTGGAAAACTTACATGACTCGATCTGTGGATACCCGACTAATTTTATTCGCTTGCTTGCATTTAGTAGAAATACCTACTAATTATACTAAATGAACTTGTTCTTTTTAATAACGCTATCTTGTCCGTTTCATGCTTTCGCTATCATGTAAGCTTGAGCTTGAGTTAGTAATTTAAGGTGTTTAAGACAATTGAGGCATGATTTTTAATTATACTGTCGTGGGGGACAGGAATCCATACCATAAGCCACGTTTCTTTTTACAATTTGTAACCTTTAAGTTTTGGTTTGTTCTTAAGTAATTGAATTACTCATCATCATCATCATATCAGCCGTAAGACGTCCACTGCTGAACATAGGACTCCCCTTTAGACTTCCAATAGAACCGGTTGGAAGCGGCTTGCGGCTTGCGTCCAGCGTGATTCTGTGGTATTCATAAGATCGTCTGCCCACCTTGTGGGTGGACGTCCTACGCTGGGCTTGCCGGTGCGTGGTCTCCATTCGAGAACCTTAGGCTTGCAGGGAGACACCAAGCATAGCCCTCTCCATAGCTCGTTGGATTATATTGAGCTTACGCAATACGTCAGCACTGGTAACACACATTGGTCGAAAACTTTCGACTGGTCGAAAACTTCGACTCGACAGGCACTGAGGTGTTTTGGACGAGAAAACGTTACGCAATTTCCCGAACGCTGCCCAGCCGAGTTGGATTCGGCGGTTGACCTTGGACTCTTTCTTGAAATTAGACCTCCCTAGTGCAACGGTTTGTCCAAAGTACGAGTCATCAACTTCTAAAACCGTGTTCCCAACTGAAAATCAAGAGGGCACAACATAGCCATTGGACATTAACCATGTTCATTTTAAGACCCACATGTTGGGAAATTCGATTTTTTCCTAAGTGGCGGTAAACAGTTTCGAAGATATCACATCTCCCTGTCTTACGCCTCTTTTCAAAGGAATCGCCTTTGAACTCTGCTCCTGTACTCGGCCCGACATAGTGGCATGATTTTACAAGCACCTAAGCATTTCGATGTACCGATAGTCAATACGGCATCGTTGGAGAGATTCAAGCAATGCCCATGTCTCCACCGAATCAAAGGCTTTCTCATAGCCCACAAACGCTAAACATAAGGACAAGTTATATTCTTCAGTCTTCTGTATAACTTGCCGCAGCGTGAGTATATGGTCTATGGTACTGTAGCCTTTTCGGAAACCGGCTTGTTCGGGAGGCTGAAAGTCATCAAACCTGCGGTCGAGGCGGTTCGTGATGACCCTCGAAAACAACTTATAAACATGGCTCACAAGCGAGATGGGTATGTAATGCCTCAATAAGGTGTTTGTTACCCTTCTTGAAGAATAGAACCACCACGCTCTTGTTCCATGCTACTGGCGTTGTACCTTCGAGCAAGACGGAGTTGAAGAGCTTCTGAAGGACTTTAAGTACTAGTGTTCCACCCGCTTTCAGAAGCTCTGAAGTGATTCCGTTTTCACCCGGCGCTTTATTGTTTTTTTTAAGCTGATTAAGGGCCATCTAAATCTCGTACAGGCAGATGTCCGAGATGTCTTCGGTATAGTGTCAGGTCAGCTTGGCTCTTGGGTCTTTGGCCACGCTGCTAACAGGTTTTGTGACCGAAGCGTATAGGTAATTGAATTACTTAATTTAATGTTCGGTCCTTAAAATATTTTAAAAGTATTTATATTTTCCTAATGATATGAATTCAGAAATTTTTCAAGAACAGTGTTATTTTTTATTGGGTGTCCCGTATAGTGGGTTTCCCGTAAATAAGGCGCAGTTATTGGAACTTTATTAAAATGAAGTACCATTATGATAACGATAACAAAGTAAAGTTTAAACTTAAATGTAAACAAAATCCTAATGTTAACCTATATCTTTTATTAATACATTTTAAAAAATTCAGTAAAAAAAAATTCTTTGGATAAGCCCTTCTTAATTTTACACAGAAATGCAAAAATAGTATTTCTGTGAACTTTAACGTAAACCAATAGAGTTCAAATTCGCACTGAATATTACCGGGTTCAGGGACAATTTAACGTTTACTAGTACAAATCTACCGGGTACTGGTACAATAAGCCCTTTATTTAATATGTTTCACTTATTGTTAAAGAAAATTTATACTAATTAAAAAAAAGGATATTACAATAAAACTTGTTTAAATTATCTCTCAAGTCAAGTAATTATTTTTTTTGTAAGTCTTCTAGTTTTAGCATAGTACACCTGCAAAGTCAGTGAAGTTCGAAACTTCACGGTTACTGGGCCGTTTACCTTATCTCATTTTTGTACACTGAGATTTAGCTAAATCTGTTTCAACTGGGAGCCAGTCTCAACGTTGTTGGGAAAAGGCTAGGCAAATGATGAGTTGCCTGGACCACTTATTTGGTAACTTATAACTATTTGCGCACATTGCCGAAAATTCGCGCGCGAATATGCACCAGTCTGAAACCGACCCGTCCTCACGCGTATGGTTGGGTTGTTGTAAATTTGCCACTAAGTTAATTGCCCACAAAAAAAAGAATGTATAAATTAGCCAAATTTTTTTTTTTTAATTTTTGACTATTATAAATTCGCCCCATTTCTTTATTCCGCACGGATAGAACAATTAAATAATAAAATCCAGCACAAAACGACCAAAAACGAGAATACAATGTGGAATCTGAACAGAAAGTACTAGGAGAACAGGATCAATACTTTTTTGTGTGTGGGGAATTAAATTTGTGGCGGATTTACAACAACCCCGCGTGTTGACGTCTCTTCTTTCTTCTATTTTGCGTCCCAAATACAACTAACGTGCAATGAATGAGCAATGGGCGATGGACCCAAAGTATGGAGTTCGTGTGTACGCAAAAAAAAATAAACGCAAATAAGGTGTTCATTTAAATCCAAAAAAAAAACGACGGGTTGCACTCTGGGAGTGCCGGTAGAAGTGAAAACTTGAATAGTAATAAACACACACGAACATTCGCGCAAGCGCCCTGCGCCGTCTTACTAATTTTCGATCAGGTCACGTGTCCTGACGCGTGTTTAACCTTTTTTAACCCAAATAAAGTGCACAAGGCTAAAGACGTTTTCACTTCAAAAAAAAAAAAATGATATGCCTTATGAACATAAGCTTACTGATGGTTCAAAATATAAAGCATGAATGGTGATTTAAACGCAAGCTTTGAGATTCATCAACTTTAAAAGTTATAAAACATTAACTTTGATACTAATATGAAATTCTGTAAATGAAACGCCCATGTTTCGGATGAGTCGAATTAGCCTTGATATGTGTACTTAAGTGTAGTTAAAAACTTCTCGTATAAGCTAGTTATAAAATTCATAGAAATTCTGTAATTAAAAAGTTCTGTGTCTATAATAATGTTGAATTTTGTAGTTCAAAGGGTAAGGGTAATAAGTTTAACCTAAGACCTTTATACATAAATCAAAATCAAAAATCAAAATCAAATCATTTATTTCAAGTAGGCCAGTTACAGGCACTTTTGAATTGTCAAGAGACAAAAGTAAAATAAAATAGTTTAAAATTAGTTACGGTGCTACAGTCCCAGTCACAAGACATAAAAACTTGTGAAAGTACTGTAGATGCCCATTCCAAAGCGTAGATCTCTATGGAGAAGAACGGGCAAGAAACTCCATGGACACTCTTTTTCAATCGCCAAAATTATAACAGAACCTTTGTTACATCATTCAACTTGAGATGGTACATTATGTGAGAACGATGTAGCAAGTAAAGTGTCCATAGGAAATTCATATGAAAAAAAGACAATTCAATAAAATTATAAATATTTAAAATAAACCGCGGCTGCTAAGAGATGACCAGTCACGACTGACAGCGCCCGTTCACGAACATGACACATGCATCAGCATCACTCAGCTCAACCATTTTGAAGGGAACTAAATGATCCGACACACGCGCCACCATCAGCGAGACATTTGAGTGAGCATGACATAATCTCAACTGCCAGGGTCATTCAAGTCATTAAAAGACGTGGGTATCTACTCATTGAAAGCGATAAAGTACACGGTACTCACACAATGCTTCCGGTGAAACTATATAATACTAGAAAGATTGACTCTATACAATGCAACGATAGTTTACAATCTTCATCAGCTCCGACAATAGTACTTAATGATACCCTACGACTGTCGTAATAAAAAGAAAAGACACACACAGAAAAAGTACGAATTAAAACTAAAGTAAAATACAATAATAATAAAGAGTTGTATGAGAGCTGTATGTTGTTGAGTCCCATAACCGTGTCAGCTAGCTAATTATGTTAAAAGAACATGAACAATGTCTTGTGTTCAACACAGCGACCAACTATGCTTATCATCTAAATAATCTCTTACAGAATAGTATGCTTTGGAACAGAGATTAGCTTTTACTTTTGCTTTAAAAACGTTAAACGGCAAATCTAGAAAAGAGGATGGTAACTTGTTATAAAAAGTTATACCAATCCCAACGAATGAATTATGCACCTTGTGAAGCCGATGAAAGGGAGCACGTAGTTTGTGCTTATTCCTAGTGCTAAAGTTGTGGATATCACTGTTTTTACTATACAGGTGTATGTTTTGCCTGATATATAAAATGTTGGCGAATATGTACTGTGAAGCCACTGTTAGAATACCAATCTCTGTAAAGAAATCTTTTAGAGAATCTCGTGCACCTAGTTGGTAAATGGCACGAACCGCTCGTTTCTGGAGTACAAATATATTTTGGATATCAGCGGCTTTACCCCACAGCAGAATACCGTAGGACATAACGCTGTGAAAATAACTAAAATAGACTAATCTAGCTGTGTCGACATCAGTGTATTGTCTAACTTTTCTAACAGCGTAGGCGGCCGAACTAAGCCTACCTGCTAAGCTTGAGATATGTTGACCCCATTGTAATTTTGAATCCACTGTTATACCCAGAAACACAGCTGAATCAACAGTTTCAAGCTCCACATTACCAAGGACAATGCTGACATATAACACAATGCAGTAATATTATGCTCACTTCGTTCCTCGTTCGCAGTTGATCACATATAAACAGTTGGTCCCATTCGCGGTTAGTCCCATTTGTAGGTGTAAACCTTGTTTTTTTAGCCCCACCTATTAAAGAACGATCTTTTTCAGCCTAGGGCCTTAAGCCCGGGTCGCGGGACTCACGAATTACCGTGACTCCGATACGCTATTGAAGGACACCGTGGATTTTAGTCAGTACGAGTCTGACAGTCCCTCCCGCTCTGCCTTAGGTGGGAGGACTGATTTGATGATTTTACCACGATAACAAAAGGGCCTTAAGCCAACCAGTGACAACCCTTCATTACTAAAGATAAATCACTAACACAAAAATCTGCTTTCCAGATCTTCGATAACTTCATACCGTCAACGCAGTACTCAGTCGAAGTCTACTGTGGGATCCTTCTCATCCCACTGATCCTGATCACTCAGATACGCCACCTGAAGTTCCTGGTACCATTCTCAGTATTGGCCAACGTATGTTTAGTAGTAACGTTTGGTATTACGTGCTACTACACATTCACTGATCTGCCGCCATTGAGTAACATTGAGATGGTAGCTGGTGTAGAAAAATGGCCGCTATTTTTAAGGTAAATGCTTCATGTAAATATCCAATAAACGTTACCACTACTGGGATGGCAGGCCTCCTCACGATGAGATAGGGTGGGTTGTAATTCGGCTTGCGGGCCCGTTGCTATTCGTCGCCATTGACCCGCGTGCTGAAACAACATGCCCATGGCCTGTTCCCTCACGATGTTTTCCTTCAAATTATTTATTTAAGGTAAGTTTATTCTGGGCTGCTTTAACGACATTCCTGATGGAAAATCAAATAACACTTCGCACGACCTTGGAAATTAACTTGTAATCACTAGAATATCATGCCAGATAATTCTTTGGCATAATGCCAAAAATGGCATTTACTCGTACTCAAAAGTTCAAGCCTCCGAGCATTTCTTTATTTAGTAAATTATAACGTGGTAGGTCTTACCCTCGACTTCACTCGCGTTAATTTAGAATTTTACAGTCTATTCAGGTCGTACATAATTATGTAGCACTATCTATTAAATTTCCCATTCAGCAAATTAAGTCCAAATTCACATCGTGTCATAATCATCATCACTTTCGATACCATAGCATTGTTGAACTTTACATATTAGATTTTACGTTTGAAACAAATTTTGTAGTATTGGTATATTTACCTTGAGTGAAATTGTATTTTGAATTTCGGGTTTGTGGTTGGTTTATTAATATTTGAACTAGATGCCCTTACTTCGAAAGGGTAGCAATTTAAAATAAAATACAGCTCGTGTGTGTAGGTACTGATCATTTTTGTTTATCAAAGGTCAAAGATTTTGTAAAAAAAAAACAAATTAAAGTGAGTGGTGTGGTGTTTGCTTTTGCGGGAAATGTTATAAAAATCAAAACCTTTCAATTTAATAAAACAATTTATTATTAGCTGACCCATGCACAATGGTTGTCAAACATTCTTTTTTTTAATAATAAAAGCTTTCAAAACTAATAATCTTTGGCTGCTGTGTCCCAACGGACATAAGCCTCTTCTCTGTGAAAAGGAGTGGCCTGTAAGTTACCACGGTGCGGGTTGATAAATGTCACATATTTTCGAATTTTTGGTTCTTGGACGGCATTTCCATTTTCCGGTTACAACTTGATTTTTGCCTTCACCATTTTGAAAGCAGTTTAGTGATGAAATAAATCACACAAAGTAATGCAATTGGCTGGGTTTGATCCGGGGATTTACAACTCGTAACTCGGAGCCATTACCAATGCGCCATCACTACTCTAAAAAAACAAATGGCTTTGTAAATATTACATTTTCGTAAATATAAATATTAAGTTATACTTGAGCGTACTACAAGAAAATGTAAATAGTACGTAAATCTATTCATGACCGTCTTGTTATCATCCTTATGTAGGTTCCTATTAATATACGCCTAGCGGCGTGTAATAAAAACAAACAATATTATTTTAAGGCGGTTTTTATCTAACTAAAGAAAAATAAACCATGTATGTAGTTCCAAGTATTTAATGAGTTACCCAACTTTGAGATTATTTTGGCACTTCAGTGACAAATACGTGTTTTTTAATTATCTATGTAAAGTATAAATCAAATATATGGTGTCATACTTTCGAATATGGCAGAATTACCTAAAAAATATCTGCAATTATTTTTGTTGACGATAAAAGCGTAGATGTCAATGTCAAATCATTTATTTCAATTAGGTCATCGAAGAGCCAATTTTGAAATTCGTACAATAAATCTAAAGGAAATGGGATGAGATTAATTCTACACCCATTCGCAAGGGTAGGTTTGTATGGAGAAGAATGGGCAAGAATCTCCGTCAAAAGCTTATTTACCTATGCTTAAATATGTTCCTCAATTTCCAGTACTGCAATATTCGCAATGGAAGGCATCAATGTCGTCATGCCAGTGGAGAACGAGATGGCCAAGCCTCAGGACTTCCTCGGCTGTCCCAGCGTCCTCAACGTGACCATGGTCTTCGTCACCATTTTGTATGGGGTCGTTGGGGTCTTTGGCTACATGAAATATGGAGAAGGGGTACTTGGAAGCATTACGTTGAATTTGCCAGAGGGTGATAAGTAAGTATTGGGTCTCCTATTTTTGTAACAGGATAATATATAGCTGAATTCTCGGCAAATCACAATCAGCTACTGTGTACAACTACTATGCTACTGCTTATCATAGTTTGCCGATTTTTAGAAAACAAAAAAAAAGTGAGAGAGTTTGATTTTTACCGAGTAAACTCCTGACAGTTGATTCATATTTAAAAAGTATTAAATAATAACTCTTTGGTAGATATATCTAAAACTTGGCTCAAAATGTGAACTTTTATTGTGTAAGTTAAGTGATTAACTGTGGTTATAAAGCTGCATTGTTTGTGCTGTGATCCATGAATAAATCGTCACAAACAATATGATCCAGTGAAATAAATTACCTTAAAATGCGATTATCTTCAAGAAACTTATCTTGAATCATAACGCCTGAAGCAATTGCGAGAGCAAATTGCACTAGCCTGCATTGCTTTTAAAATTAGTCATGCATTACGAAATACTCTTGGCTGCAGCTTGAGATACATACTACAGAGCTGGGAATAGGGGTGTGCTAAAGGTGCCCAGAGGGGCGCAGTAATTACCAGACCAGGTCCACTACTGACCAGACCACGGCGCAGTTAAAGAAGCTCGCCCTTGTCCCTTTAAGGCCCTTAGAGGGCCAAAGACGGTTGGGGTATTTGAGGCGCGCGGAGAACACGACGCACCGACGCACCCGGGCATGCATCGGACGGCGATTCGTCCATTACGTAACGAAGTTCGCATGCCCGCACCAACGGTGGCCGGAAATCACCTCGCGAAGTCTGATGCCGTGGGCTCTCCCTCACGGTGACCGAACTCTACCGCGTCCGAGTCTACTACACGCTACTTACGCGTATATCATATCAATTGTTATTTTAATAGTCAATGTAACTTATGGTGAGGTGGGCACCTAAACAAAACTTAGTGTAGCCGCGAGGCAAAAGCAAGTCATTTTTAAGGCTACTCCAATTTTAACCAACTTTCCTTATTAAATTATTAATTAATGATAAAGATCTATTGTGACGTCATATTGTTCTGATTGAGACTTGGCTTTATAAGTAAAACAAGCTTCCTTTTAAAAATGGAGTGATTGCTTAGTTTTGACCGATATAAAAAAGGAGGAGGTTCTGAATTTGACTGTTTTTTTATGTTTTTACCTACTTTGTAACTTTCGACTGGGTAAAACAATTATTTTGATGATTACTTTTTGTTCGATGCAGTGTACCTGACATTTGGCTCCATAAATTTCATTAAGTTTGGTTAAGGGTCAACTCACACCGAGACGCGACGCTGCGCGCCCATTTTAATAGAGCAACTGAAAATCTAAATTTATTTACTACATCAAAAGATAAACATTTCACCGATGATGACGCAACTTTATTTACTACGCCTTTGGTATTTGGCAAGAATTGGGGTTGAATATTTAAACTATAAAGAATAAAATTTGCAAGTTGAAGTGGCAATGGGCAGGCCACATCGGTCGTAGAACTGATAACCAATGGGGAAGAAATGTTCTCGAGTGGCGACCACGGACCGGAAGACGCAGCGTAGACCGACGACATCGTGAGAGTGGCGAATTGTTGTTCGGCGTGGCGGTCTAAGGGGGAGGCCTATGTTCAGCAGTGGACGTCTTCCGGCTGATGATGATGATGAAACAATAAAATAGAAAACTTAAAAAAAAAACCGTCTTTGACATCTAATCTAAAATATAATGCGAAAGTTTTCCCTTTTTTGTATTCTTACGCAAAAACTACTGACCGAATTTAAATGGATACACCAGATAGTGACACCTAGATTAAAACAAAGGATACCTTATATCCCGGTTTGACGTCGCCTGTGCGAAAATATAGAAATAATACGAATTTCGAACCGAATTAGCATTCATCGGCGTTTTGGCCTTCAATATTACGTATTCTACAATAACAAAATATCTTTACAATTATTTTTTAATTCCTTTTTCCTTCAGTTCTTAATACTCAATTGATTTATAAAAGAAATTCTAAGGCTGTGGGGGACCTGTAATCAGTGTATTTGAATATGAAACTGTCAGTAAACAAATTAACGTTGCTGTTTATTTAGTTGATGTTCGTTAAAAAAGGACATTGAACTAAACAAATATAATTTAGTATTTTAACGGCAATACAAGCTTAGTATTTTGTGTGGCAATATTCTCGCCATAAACAAGACTTAAGCTTTAGTTTGATTAATAGTATGACTATTAGAATAAAGCATGAAGTATAAATCGTAATTGATGTAAGTAGGTCATTTTTAAATGGGTACTAATCGTTATGATCACCGTGCTAAACACATCTCCCCTTTAATCTAAGAACTCCACACTGTTGTACGTTTAGCCCAAACACCAACTCGATAACATGATAAAAATAACAAAAACCACTGTCATTCTTTTTTGATAAATTTTGCTCAGGCGCACGGTGCGCCTATAGCGTGGCCTTTCTGGGCCGGCCTCGGCGTCGTCTTCCATACTCAGGCATCCATTGAGTGCACTGTGCACACTTTTTACTGATAAACAGCATCCCTATTAAATAATGGACTTCTAATTTTATTTTATCCAAGACCAGAATGAACAACTGATCGTAACTTTTGTCCACGTTATCGCCTCATATTCTAAAGTCTATCTGCCATCAGAGTGACGTTCATTTCATTGAACTTAGTTTGTAAGCCCTGGCTGGGGGCCTTAAAGTAATTTTCGGCCACCACAGGATTGTCCGGTTAAGTAGCATCAACCTTCTAGAGTTGTTGAGCTAAGAGAGGCCATAACAAAAAAAAATCTTCCATCAGAATCTGATTAATTCCTAAATCATTTTGTTCTCAGCTTGGCATTGACAGCGAAGATCTTGGTGGCTGTAGCAGTGTTTTTCACGTACTGCCTACAGATGTACGCCCCCATGGACATAATATGGACGCGGATTAAGGCCAGGTTTAGCAAGGAGTACCACAACATTAGCCAAATCACGCTCAGGACGCTCAGTGTGACTTTGACTGGTGAGACCTCGTTATTTTCTCAATTTATAAAAATCTGCATGTGTATATTTTTATCAACTTTTGTTCGAGCTTGATAGATTTGTGCAAAAGTTTATCACACCTTGACAATTTATTTAAATCGCCGATACCTGCACATGTTCTTAATAGGAAATTGCAAAATCGACTGTCCCTCATTTAGATCATCGATATGTACTACAAGTTTATTGGTTGGGTTTATGACGCGGTACTGTCTAAACAGATAATCGTGACCTGGAATGTAAAGTACTATTGATAGAACACCATGGATTTTAGTCAGTACGAGCCTGACAGTCCCTTTCACTCCACCCAGGGTGAGAGGAATCATTTGATGAATATACCATGCTAAAAAAAGGATTGGCTCAATAGTAAAGTAGCTCAATAGTAACTGGCCTACTTGAAATAAATGATATGATTTTGATTTTAGTAAATGTAGTTTATACTGATGAGTGAGAGTGTGACGACCCATTAAATTTTCAAGACTAAGCTTCTATATTTCCATTTTTGTTTTCAGTTATCCTAGCAGTAGCAGTACCAGACCTAGAGCTCCTCATCGGTCTCGTGGGAGCCATCTTCTTCTCTACACTGGGTCTCCTGATCCCAGTTGTGGTCCAAACTGTCCATTTATGGGATAGAGGGCTGGGCAAGTTCTACTACATTCTGTGGAAGAACGCGTTGTTATTGATATTCTATTTTATAGTGTTACTGTCTGGGTGTTATGCGGCTGTAAGCGAAATTGTAGCTAAGTTTAGGTAGACAGAATAAGTTTATTTATTGTAATGTAAATTTATTTTTTTAAATTATGACGGTAATTGTTAACTTTGAAAATTAACTTTTTATTTATACCTAACGGGATCAAATACGTCTATTACAGATACAGTTGAAACCGTAGGCATGTAACTGATTGGGGCGCCTAACGGCTGAATCGAAGAAATGTTTAGCAAAACTTTTCATGGGCTGAAGGATAGTGGTGAATCCAAGATCTTTATGGAGACTATCATTGCGGATAGCAGAGGGCAACGGGGTGTAAGCAAGACCTTTTAAAGAAGTTACCATACAAATATTACTACTAATACTATCGTAAAGGACACCGTGGATTTTAGTCAGTACGAGTCCCTCCCGCTATGCTTTAGGTGGGAGGACTCATTTGATGATTTTACCACGATAAAAAAAAAGTACTGGCATACTCGTGTTATTCTGAGTTACCAAATTCCAGTAATCGAATTCGTAGTTCACGTTTGTTATACTCACGTTTTATCTGGAATCCGTTATACTGGGACACCGGCCTCCTCATTATGAAAAGTGATATCCACTACGCAAGTCCAATATGTACGTGTTTCCAGATATCACATCATCAAATTTCTTACTTTATTTAACTACGTGATCTAATAATTTGTTCTTAGGGTAAAATCTGCAAACAACCTTTGTTTTTTTTTTTTTTTTTGTTTTCGTGGTAAAATCATCAAATGAGTCCTCCCGCCCAGGGCAGGGCAGCAGGGACTGTCAGACTTGTACTGACTAAAATCCACGGTGTCCTTCACTAGCCCTTTACGTACTAGGGTCACGGTAATCCCTTGGTCCCGCGACCCCAAAACACCCTTTGTCTTAGACAGGTTTCATTTTTATGTGGCACTTATAGTTTCAAAATTAAAAAAAAAACACTTAATGGTTCTAGATCAGAAGGAGTGGAGAGAGGTCTTTGCCTAGGAGTGAACAAATAAACTAGTTATTGTCATAATATTGTGCAAAAGTTAACAATTATTTATTCGGCAAGAAAACAAAGTTTCGGGCTATTTCTTTGGTAAAAAAGATAGTAGATAAATATAACATACTTAAAACATACATGGAATATTATACATCATACTGCTAATTCTAAGACTACGGTGGAGGTCACGCAAGAATGAACAGTCTCATTATTGCGAGCATCTGACTTATAGATTTCAAGAACTGGGCCTGTAGCCATGTAACAAACGATAAACGCAGACGTAGGCTAATAAATTTTCAACTTTATGTACTGGGGTTTAAAGCTGAGGATCTAGTGAAGATTGCATAGCGTTTTCGTTTTTTCCAGTCGCTAACGCTTAGAAATCTTTAATAGATTTTCAACTTTAGGCTACGTGGTATAAAGTTGAAAATCTATTAGGGAGTACCGAGCGTTTACGATTATCGTTTGCGACATGGCTAGGGGGGCTGGACACATTAACGGAGCTTTCTTAACGTTTGAAGCGCAGGCATTCCAAAATCCAATATCGATTTTCTTTTTTCTAAATTAAATTAGGAATGTACGCGTTAGACATCATTACATTTAGAGTCCTAATTTGTCATAGCCTTTTCGAAATTCGATGTGAATTATTTACACAAGAATTTGACATAGTAAATGATATTGTAATGACTGTGTGTCATAAACGTTCTGCGCTTCTAGTGTGTAATACACGCTAGTTAACGCGACCAGTGCTAACGCCAGGTGGCGTCTTAAGAAGAATTAAAGTGTGCCAGTCATCGGCGTTTATACTGCCACCAGCGCCTACCGGGCCTCTTCCGCCTCCACCACCGCCTCCGCCACCTCCACTAGTGACTTGATTGTTTGGGACTTGGTTGTTCGCTGCTAGGATGTTGCTTATACGCAAGGCAAGGTCGAATGGGATTTCATTGTTAGCGGCTTGAACTGTAAAGGCTGGATTGTTGTAGTAGTAGCCGACGCCGCCGCCACCGCCACCACCGCCTCCTGTACGGCCACCGCCGCCTCCTCCTCCTCCGTTATTGAATCGGTTGAAGTTGATGACGCCACCACCTCCGCCTCCACCGCCTCCACCACCGCCGCCAAATTGGGCACTGCTATACGCTAGCAACGCAAGGAATGTGCACTGTGGAAAAGAAAAACTGTAAATAAATGATGGTAAAGAAAGAAACTACGTTTATGTGTCATAAGTCACGACAGCACAAAGCAAAAATAATAATTATGGGCTTGGAAATAATAGAAAACGCAGATGCTAGATGAATCAGAGATGCTCCACTAAAATAATGAAGACTTACCGCTGTGATGAGCCTCATGATGCTTAGTGATCAACAGTAGAGAACTATTGTGATGTTGCTTGATTATGACTGCTAATATATAGTAAAAAGGAGGGTTAGAAAGTTCCACCATCCAATCATTCATAACCAGATTTTTGAAAAATGCTAATGTTATGCTCCTTAATATTCCACGGTATTTTCTGTGATGTAATTCGATGGAAGAACGCCTAAATGAAAGTTGCATGCGTAATTTTTAATTTTGATTATAATTTGTTGATCAGGTCAAAAACTGAACAATAGAGGTTAATTATGTCTATTTCTGTTCTTCTAATGCTTTACTTCACTATCGTTTCCGACTCAGTGGATTTTGACATTTGACTGGGTATTCTCCACCTTTAATTTTTCTTGTACTGTCTTGGCCTGGTTCAGTTCCTATCTTAAAGGACGCTCTCAGTGTGTTTGCATTGAAGAGTCCTTCTCTGATTGGTTTAGTTTCACCGAGGTTGTTCCTCAGGGTAGCGTTCTATCTCCTCTCCTTCTTTCAATTTTATTAACTTTGTTTTTAGTGTTATTTTTTCTTATTTACTTCTTTATGCAACTTATGATCGATAAAGACTCTGCTTTTGCGGCTTTAAATCATGACCAGCAATGCTGTTTTCAGCAACACTAGCACTCATCGTTGGAACAGCCCTGAATAAGAACTACTTAGTGGACGACAAGTTAATAGTTCTTCAAATATTTTATAGTACCTAAAATAGCCTCGATTTATGTCAGTGATAATGTTGTAACATCACTAAATTAGTATTATATTAAGCATGTACACCACTACGGATTGTCTATGCATCCGGTAGCACTGTCATGGCCGTCAGTCAGCCCGTGACTGACCTGTACCTCATCTGTGTGTACTGCTGTGTCTGAATTGTCTGAACCGTCTGTCTGTTAATAAAATATATAATCAAGAAGTCATTTCATTTATCACCAACATAACATGGTGTCAGAAGTCTAAGGAGCCCTAGTGTCGAAAATCAAAAAAATCTGCCGTGAAAATGCAAAACCCAAGTACGAGTGGCGGCGTGGTCAGCACTCAAGATGGCGAAAAAGGCTTAAATTCAAGTCTAAAGCAACTGACAATTTCGTCCGATCCAGCCAACAACAATGCGGAAAGCTGGAAACGTTGGTATCAACAATTGGAGCTATATTTGCTAGCAACAGGCCTGGACAAGTCGAGCGAGAAGCGGAAAATCGCAATTTTACTCCATCTAATTGGAGAACGAGGTGTGAACATATTTAACACATTTAATATTAAACTCGATGGCAGCACGTTCAACGATGTCAAGTCAAAATTCGATAATTTCTTCGAGCCGAGAAAAAATGTCACCATGTGCAGATATTTGTTCTTCACACGCAGGCAGGAGAAATCCGAAAGCATCGAAGAATTCATCACGGATTTAGAAATCAAAAGTAAAAATTGTGAATTTGGCATGCTGAGGGAATCATTAATTAAAGATATTTTTATAGCAAATCTTAACAATGAGTTATCACATGTTCGTCAAAGATTGCTACAAGAACCTGATCTGACATATCAGAGGATGCAGGAACTAACAAGGACGCTCATAGTCGCACAACAGGATGCCGAAAGGATCGTCAAAGACAGTAGTGTTCCTAGTGAAAATATCATGCATCTTAGTCGGAGGAGCCGTGGTCGAGGAGACAGCCGACAACGAGCTTCCAGTCGCACGTCAGCATCGAACAGTCGTCAGTCAGCGTCGAGCAGTCGCAAAGCATCGAACAGCGAACACAGCAGCTCTAAGAAGTGCAGTCGCTGTGGGCAGTCTCATCGCTACAAGTGTCCAGCGAAAGGCGTTCAATGCAGGTCATGTAACAATTTTAATCATTTTGCTAAATATTGTCTTAAAAATAAAAAAGTCAGCCAGTTGCAATCGTTTAATTCAAATGAAAGTAGTCAAGATCATTTTATTGGTATGTTAAATAGTCAATTAAAGTCAAGTCAAAGTCATAAAAGTCATTCATATCAGTATGATCTATTGGGCACACATGTCAGTCAGTCCAGTCAGTCACATAATAGTTGTAGATCACACAGCAGACACAGACACAGCAGTATACAGATGGGCACAAGTCAGTCACCGTCACATCCCAATGATGAATACAGTGACAATAATAATTCTGAGAGACATATTAGTCAACGTCCCCATTCAAATTATCTCTGTGATGACAATAGTGATGAATCTGAGAGATCCAAAAGTCATTATGAAGATCTCAGTGATGAAAATAGTCACATATCTGAGAGATTCAACAGTCAACGTCCCCATTCATATTATCTCTGTGATGAGAATAGTGACAAAAATTATTCTGAGAGAGATGAAAATCTCAATGATGAGATTAGTCACACATCTGAGAGATGTAGTCAAAATAAAAAACGTCCAAGTCAAACATTCCAGTCAAATAGTCAAAATAATAAAAAATGTCAACATCTCAATGAGGAATATAGTCACAAGTCTGAGGGATTACAGGGTCATCATCACATAAATTTTAATAACAGTCAGTCACAGAACAGTCAGTCACAAAACAGTCAGTCTAAACAGTCACACAAATCATTAGTCAGTCACTCAGAGGTAAAACATAATGTCAACACTTTGCAAAATAATTCTTGTAAAAAGTCATGGGAAATTAATTTGTTACTAGGAAGTAAACAAATAACATGCATCATAGACTCTGGTGCAGATGTCAATATAATGTCAAAACAAACATTCAATTATGTCAAACGTCAAAATAAACTGTCACTTGTTAAATGTCACATAAATGTCACAGGATTTGGTGGAAAAACCATTCCAATTTTGGGAAAAGTGGATATAAGTTGCAAATTATGCATAAATAATAGTAAAGTCGTCGAATCAATAACATTTATAATAGCCAATTTAGATTGTCCAAATGTTCTTGGTCTACCAACTTGTGAAAAGTTAGGTATAATAAATCGTGTATTTTCAGTATCAAAACAAAACTTTTGTAAGCAAATTCTTACACAATATAACGATGTTTTTCAGGGTCTTGGATGTCTACCTCCAGTCTGTCATCTTAAACTCAAGCCTGATGCTGTACCATGTGTGGATCCACCAAGAAAGGTTCCATTTGCTTTACAAAGAAAGCTACGTGAAGAGTTGGATCGCATGGAGAAATTGAAAGTTATTGTCAAGGTTACAAAACCTACAGAGTGGGTTAACTCAGTCGTCATAACAGTAAAAAGTTCAGGTCAGTTAAGAATTTGTCTAGATCCTAGAAATTTAAACAAGAACATAATGAGAGAATTCTATCCATTAAAGTCAATTGATGAGATTAGGTCTCAGCTAGAAGGTGCTGTATGTTTTTCTCATTTGGATGCATTCTCAGGATTTTGGATGCTACGTCTCGATGAATATAGTTCTGAATTATGTACTTTTCAAACACCATTTGGTAGATATAAGTATTTAAGATTACCTTACGGCATAAATGCCTCGTCTGAAATATTTCAAAGAGTCATGATGAATTTATTTGGTGATATAGAAGGAGTCTTAATTTTTATAGATGATATTTTAGTTTATGGGCCAAATGAGTCAGTACATAATGAAAGATTACATAAAGTCATGCAAAGAGCTCGTCAAGTCAACTTAAAGTTTAATAAGTCAAAATGTAAATTTTTAGTCTCAGAAGTATGTTTTTTGGGTTATGTCTTCAGTAAAGATGGTGCAAGGGCAGATCAAGAGAAAGTCAAAGCCATTGTCAATATGCCCACACCAAAAAATGTCAAAGAGTTACAGAGGATACTAGGTATGATCAATTATTTAGGACCTTTTATAAGTAACCTGTCAGAAAAAACTCAAATATTAAGAAATCTTTTGAAAAAAGATTCAGTCTGGACATGGGATCAGAATCATAGTCAATGTCTTAAAAAACTGAAAGATGAGATTACTAACTCACCAGTTTTAGCTCATTACAATCCCAAGATTCCATTAGTCTTGTCAGTCGATTCGTCAAAGTCAGCTTTAGGTGCAGTAATTTTACAGAAAAACAAACCTATTGCATATAGTTCAAAAACTTTAACTGAAACCCAAGAAAGATATGCTCAAATTGAAAAAGAGCTATTAGCTATTCAATTTGGTTGTGAAAAATTTCATCAATATGTATATGGTAATAGAGTCACAGTACATACTGATCACAAACCATTAGTCTATTTATTTAAAAAACCATTACATGATGTACCAGCTAGATTACAGCGTATGATGTTAACTTTACAAAAATATGATTTGGAAGTTATACATGTCCCAGGTAAAGAAATGTATATATCAGATACATTGTCAAGAGCAGCTTTAAAAGACCATTATATACCTGAAAATGAATCACAAATGTCTTGTCATGTCAATTTAATGTATGCTAACTTAGCAATTACAAAAGAATATAGCACAATTATTAATGTCTAGAAACTTAAGAGATAACATCCCAGTGTCATACAAAAGATTAAAACCAAAAGTAGTAACTTTTAAGGATTATAAGGAGTCAGTCAAGAAAAATAATGAAAATAAATCAAAGCATTATGATAAAAATACAAAGTCTTTGTCAATATTGTATTATAATGATCATGTCTATTTTAAAAGAAATCCTAAAAGTGACTGGGAACAAGCTATTGTTAAACAAAGAATGTCAAATAATAGGTCATATGTTGTTGAGGATGTCCATGGTGTTAGGTATAGGAGGAATAGAATTCACTTAAGACATAAGTATTCTCATAACTTCGCAAACCCTCCTATGCAATCCAACTCGTCACAGGGGAGAGAGGAAGGTGACAGACAGGAGTCTTCTGAACATAAAGATTCCTCATCTCAAAAATCCTCAAGTGTAACAACAAGGTCAGGTCGTATTGTCAAACCTACTAGAAGGTTAATAGAGGAAATAGATTAATTATAATTAAGTACATAATATGTAAGAATGTTATGTAAGTTGTAACTATAAGTATTTTTAAGTATGTATAATTGTCATAAGATAGTTACATAGCACAGTAAGTCTTTTAAGTATTTGTCAGAGGTTTAATTAGAACTCAACAGGGGGGATGTTGTAACATCACTAAATTAGTATTATATTAAGCATGTACACCACTACGGATTGTCTATGCATCCGGTAGCACTGTCATGGCCGTCAGCCCGTGACTGACCTGTACCTCATCTGTGTGTACTGCTGTGTCTGAATTGTCTGAACCGTCTGTCTGTTAATAAAATATATAATCAAGAAGTCATTTCATTTATCACCAACATAACAATAATAGGCCTATGATCATCCTGTCGGGGTCGCAAGACTGTCTACAACACGACAGGATTAGGTGGCCCTGAAACACAAAAGGCAACCGATAGAACAGGTAGACAGATCCACCCAGGGCTGAAGGACCCATTTGATCCATGCAACTGTCGTTTCATCTCTGATGTCGCATTCACTTGGAAGGTGGTGGTATTAATTAAACTGATACAGCCAAATTCGAAGACATGTAACATCTACCAACCCGTACTGGGCCCGCGTGGTGGATTATGGCCCACTCCCTCTCTCAGAGAGGAGGTCTGTGTCCCAGCAGTGGGAACATTTAAAGGCTGATGATGATAATATAATTATGTTTTAAATCGTTTTGTTAGTAGTATTTTTGTGTAAATTATTACACAAAATATTTAATATTTTCTTGTTGATTGTATAAAATTTCCTATTACTAACTTTATATTTGTGCGCCGTTTATTTTGAATGGCATGTGTATGTTGTAATATTTTATGGATCCTCGCAGTGGTGACACTCAGGCGTTTCTTCCTTCCCAATCAGACACAGGAACCTCCCGAAACTTCCGTATCCGGTGAGGACCTGTGTCAAGCGGAAGGTGAGGACATCACAGCATCATTTAGTACTCTTTCTTTCATATCATTTCTTACAAAATCTATCCATATTTTCTTTAGTCCTCCTCTTACTCTTCATCCATGCACATTAAAACCAAACACTCTTAGTCACATGCATGTCATCCCTCCTCATCACATGTCCATACCAAGACTGATGACTCCCTCTCATTTTTTCCGTAATCGGCGCTACTTTAAACATCCTTGTCACTCCACATCCATCTCAACATTCTCATCTCCGCTAAATGCAATCGTTTTTCATCGTCTCCACACAACAGCCTGCGCAGCCAATCCACACAAAACCACAGTTTTCATCATATAGACTTTTTTTACTCCTTTAAATTGAAGGGCATCCGTGAGGCTCATGTTGATCCGGTGCATCTCGATCTACTTCGCCATATCCGTATATCATACTTGAAACAGATCGGTTTAAGCGTTTCGGCAAGAGTAATGCGCTTAAGAATGGAAGAAAAACACAAGTATTCAGTTTTGGTTGAACTTAATTAGAAATCTAAATTCTCCAGTGTCATGTTTACGGGCGGCGAGTAATGGGCGACTGGCTGTCCGACCATGGACCATGCCCGGGTCGACGGCGCGTTGTGTTCCACGCGCGCCTCAAGGAGTGTCAGCATAGTGACTAGGCCTGAAGAGGGCCAAAGCCTGCCGGGGTCGCGGGACCAAGGGATTACCGTGACCCCGGTACGTAAAGGGCTATTGAAGGACACCGTAGATTTTAGTCAGTACAAGTCTGACAGTCCCTCCCGCCCTGCCCTGGGTGGGAGGACTCATTTGATGATTTTACCACGATAACTGAGTAACGGCTGACAGCCGACCCTTGGTGCCAACCAAGATTTAGTTTTTTTGCAATAAATGCCATAATTCGTTTTAAAACTGCATTACAACGAATTTAAAGTGTTCTGCAATTTTAATGTTTAACGATGTGTTGAAAATCGGATGAAAAGACAATAATTATTACGAGATGATGTCAGACGTACCAAACTGTTTTGATAATGATGGCCGTCTGAGTCTCTGTGAAGACATAATATAGCGTAAGCTGAGCTAATAGGGTCGCCTCGGTCGCGGGACTTACGAATTACCGTGACCCTGGTACGTAAAGGGCTAGTAAAAGACACCGTAGATTTTAGTCAGTACGAGTCTGACAGTCCCTCCCGCCCTGCCCTGGGTGGGAGGACTCATTTGATGATTTTATCACGATAAAAAAAAATTGGGTTGCCTCGCCAAATTAGTAGAAACCTTGTTGTAGAAATGTCCAATCCAATGTTCAAGTTTTTTTTTCAGGGATCTATCAATCCTCTCATGCACGAAATTGTTAGTTAGTTAGTTACATGTACTTTCTAAGTTTATCTTGGACATCGATGAAGAAAAACATCTTGAGGTAACCTGGACTTTATCATCATCATTTTCAGCCTATTGCAGTTCACTGCTAGACATAGGCCTCCCCCAAAAAAAAAAACATAGTGCACGATATCTTTTTTTTCATCAAGCCGCTTCCAGCTACCTTTTGCAGGTCATCGTGAACCGGTCACTCAAACCAAGGGTTGTACCTCACTACGTTTACCTATGAGCGGTCTCTATCAAAGAACCTTCGTATAAAGTTCTTCTTTCGTTTGAACTTTATAACAACATTATAAGCTTGGAATCGCCAACTCGTCATGCCTTCTCTGCATGAAAAGAGGACCAGTTATAGAATAGTCATAGGCTCGTAATAATAAGTCATATTTAAAAACAGACACTTTCTGATATAGATACGACACATCATCACAGGAAACTGCTGTTGCTGTTTTTGGTAGCCGTAAAAAGGGCACAGTCGCCGGTAGCCTGCGTGTCTACTTTCTACGTCGGTCATCGAAAATACGGGAACGGATACAAATGTATGAACGTAACTAAGGTCAAAATCAAATTGCCGCCATGACTGAATTCATTTTGACGTGTAGCTAGTGTCAATGTCATTACATCATGTTTTTCATTTCATTAAAAAATGTAGTACCACTTTCCACAAGTCATGAGTGGTGGCGCGGACTCTAAGGAGCTTTCTGTCAAATCGTAATGTCATTTATTCGTAGTTCGGGCTTGTTGTCAAAACGTCTGTCCATAAGGCCGAACCCACGGACTTCGTGCTTCGAGATTAGATTAATAACGCCGTGCAATTGTTTAGAGCAGGAACCACGTTTTAAGTGTCCGTTTCTCAAAACAATAAACTTACCTGTTGGTAAAAAGTAATAAAATCCACCATCCGACTCGCCAAAGTAGACTCTTCTTTCATGGGGTACTGTTTAAAATGCTATAATAAGCAACCACAAGACGTTCTGGAACTGAATGAAACGAAATTCAAAACATGTATTAAACGCACACTGTGTAAGCAGGCGTATTACAAACTGAGCGACTATATCGCTGATAATAATGCTTGGTTCCATGCTGGTCCTGCTCCATGAGACAGTGATTGTTGGAGCTGCTTAAGATGGTACAACTGAATTTGCATTGTAAAGATCCAATCTTCCTTGTATTATATAGTTTCATACCCGACATTTTGTGTGTACTATGTACTTCTAAGCTGTGATTCACTGGGTACGTACGTTTTTTGTTGACTTGAATGACCCTGGCGATTGAGAGTGTGTCATGCTCACTCAAATGTCTCGCTGATGGTTGCGCGTGTGTCGGATCATTTAGTTCCCTTCAAAATGGTTGAGCCGAATGGTGCTGATACATGTGTCATGTTCGTGAACGAGCGCTTTCAGTTGAGACTGGTCATTTCTTAACTGCCACGGTTTATTTTAAGTATTGATTATTTTATTTATGAATTGTCTTTGTTTTAATTTTTAGTGTACGGTCTCAAAATGAATGATGTAACAAAGGTTCTGTAATAATTTTGGCGATCTAAAAAGAGTGTCCATGGAGTTTCTTGCCCGTTCTTCTCCATAGAGATCTACTCTGTGGAACGGGCAAATCTACGGTACTTTCACAGTTATTATGACTTGTGACTGGCGCTGTAGCACCATAATTTTGTAGTGTTTAATTTTTTTTTGTCTTTGACAATTTAAAAGTGTCTGTAACTGGCCTACTTGAAATAAATGCTTTGATTTTGATTTCAAATAAACGGTTGGAACCGGATTGCATCCAGCGTGATCCTGTGATTTCCATCAGATCATCTGCACTTGCCGGTGCGTGGTCTCCATTCGAGAACCTTACGGCCCATCGACCATCAGTTCTGCGTGCTATGTGGCCTGCTTACTGTCATTTCAACTTGCTAATTCACTGGCCTATGTCGGCAACTTTAGTCTACGAATCTCCCCATTTCTGATTCGATCACGCAGAGAGACTCGGAGCATAGCCCTCTCCATAGCTCGTTAGGCTAGGTATCTTGAGCTTACTTATGAGGCCCATAGTAAGAGACCACGTTTCAGCACAAGTTTTTATACAGGGTGATTTTTTTGAGATTTTTTTTTCCAAAACCAACTGTTTCAATTCCTGGCCAGGATTACTGATTTTTCTAAAATCCAATGATGCAGTTTTAGTTTTCGTCAAAATCGGCCTCGAGGCTCGTTTTATGTTTTTTGACATTCATCATTCATTTCGATAGCCATCCACGCCCAGTTGAAAAATTATAAGGCGCGCTTATAAGTTACGTAACTGCTGCAGGCTGCAATTTCAAAATATCACTCTTTTATTTTGATTATATAATTTCAAAATTCCAGTTAGATTTTTATTCAATATTTTGCAAACTGCACACGAAAGATTATATAATAAACAAACTGGTTCCTTTTCGGTTCCATATGAATAATTAGCGATTTAAAAAATGGTATTCCTTATTATTAATCAATATTGGTTATGTTTTCAACTGAGAATTTTTAGTTTCAACTTACACCAAATACTTTTTGATTAGCAATCTTATTTGGTGTAAGTATGGATCAAGGGAAAGCAACGCATCGCCTTAATCGATTTTCGTTTTCTACCTGACACTCGTTATTTCAAAATCTAGAATTCTGTTATGCTATTTTGTTCCAATTTCTGTGACAAGTTTTACTCATCTATCTATATTTATAAAAATCAATGCCACTTTTCGTTGTAATTCTATAACTCAAGAACTGGCTCACCTATCCAAACCAAATAATTAGGCTTTGTTCGGACTATTAAGTAGATGGTTTATGTGAAGTTTGCACAAAATCGGTCGAGCGGTTCTTCATTTATCACATTTTTTGTAACAAATTAATTCAACCATGTGAAGCCAGGATGGGCCGCTAATATATTTTAGGTTTTTACCATTAAACCTAAAATATATTAGCGGCCCATCCCGGTTGTAATAGTTCCAAATGTAATAGTTTTTTTAATGAGTAAAAAAAAACAAAGTTCATGGTCAAAATTTGTATAATTTATCCTTCTTTTTTTTAAATCTAGTAAATAAATAATTATCTGGGAAACTCCGTTGCCGTGCCATAGTAAACAGCCTCATCGTTGCGGGTAATAAATCCTTAGATCAATCACTTTAATCCTGACTTTTAAAGACATTTCAAGGCCTGGAAATTTTAACGAAGCTTCCTTAACACTTAAAGCGCAGGCGTTCCAGATTTGACAATTCCGATTTTTTTCTTGCTATATTTATTTTATCATTCTATCTTATATAACTTTGATTGACTGTTTTTTTAATGTGATGATTATTTTTTTCACGAGACTTCGGCGAAGTAAAAGCAATGTCATTTCATTGTATTCCAAAACGTTCCACGCTTCTGGTGCTAATACACCCTAGTTAATGTTATTAGATGTAACGCCAGTTGGTTGTCTGAGAAGAATTAAAGTGTGCCAGTCTTCGTAGTTGATACCATTAGAAACACTACTGTCAGGGTTTTGATTGTTAGAAGCTTGGTTCCTTAAGACTTGGTTGTTCGAGGATGGATTGATCGCAGCTTGGTTGTTATTGAACAGTTGATCTCTGATAAAAAAGGCCTGGTTGTTTCTGAAAGGCGAAACTTGGCTTGTGACTTGCGTACTTGGGGCTTGCGTGCTTGGAGCTTGCGTGCTCGGAGCTTGCGTGCTCGGAGCTTGCATGCTTGGAGCTTGGTTGTTTCGTGCTTGAACATTTAAGGCTTGATTGATAGCGGCTTGAAGGCTTAAGGCTTGATTGATGACGGCTTGGTTGATTGGGGCTTGATCGACTGCTGCTGGCATGTTTGGAGCTTGGTTGAACAGGGCTTGGTTAATAGGGGCTTGATTGATCGGGGCTTGGTTGATCGGGGCTTGGTTGATCGGGGCTTGGTTAATCGGGGCTTGATTAGCGGACTGAATGCTCAAGGCTTGATTGATTGCGGCTTGAATGTTAAAGGGTTGGTTGTTCGGTACTCGGTTGTTAATGGGTTGAATGTTAAAGGCTTGGTTGGTAGTGCTTGGGAATAGGGAGTCTCCGTTATTGAATTGGTTTAAGAAGCCGCCTCCACCGCTGCGGCTATAGCGGGTGCCACCACTGTCGCCAGGGAAGCGATACTCGTAGTAGCCATTTTTGGCACTGGTATACGCCACCAACGTAAGGAATGTGCACTGTGGAAAAGAAAAACTGTGAGTCCAGGTAAAGAAAAAGACTGGTCTTAGAAAGCATTAAAAGACGCAGGCGCACGCTTAGTGTGTTCCTTTTTTTATCTTTCTTTTTTTTTTTGTTGTTACTGCTCTTTACTCCAATCTAGCCCAGATTCTTGATGACATCTAAGATGCAGCAAACTCACCCAGTTGGAACTTTTGAAGAATAGCATGGCACTTGACCTAGTTTTTAAGTCAATCTTAGACATAATTAATATCAGTGATGAATACTCGTAAGATCCTGAACGAACCTCGACCTATATGTATAAACAATTAGAGTTTTCTCCTGAACTAGATAGAACAGAAGGAATTTTCAAGCTAGTCTGACTAAAAAAACGAATCTATTCCTTGAGTTTCAAATAGTCCCACGTTCTGGAACGTGGTAATCTTTTAAGACTTTTTAATATAGGTCTAGATTCATGTCAGAAGCCTGGGTTCCCTCAGTCACAACACCACAGACACACAAAAAACACACACGAACATTCGTGCAAGCGCCCTGCGCCGTCTTACGAATTTTCGATCAGGTCACGTGTCCTGACGCGAGTTTATCATTTTTTTTCCCATTCCCATCATTTTTTTTACCTCTCGCGCCCGGTATTGGTCGAGGCCATGGGGCGAGATGGAGTGGGAGGCGGTCGCCTCCTTCTGCGAAGCAGTAATGCTCGCGAATGAGGAGGCGGGCCGCGTCAGCCAGAGGACAGCGTCCTCCCTCCACCCCAACCGCAGTGGTAGACGCCCACGGCGTCGGACGTCGCCAGACGATCTCCGGCCACCGTAGGCGCGGGGGCAGCGAGTAATGGGCGACTCGCTGTCCGACCATGTACCATGCCC
This sequence comes from Agrotis puta, assembly GCA_943136025.2. Taxonomy (NCBI): domain Eukaryota; kingdom Metazoa; phylum Arthropoda; class Insecta; order Lepidoptera; family Noctuidae; genus Agrotis; species Agrotis puta. The sequence goes on along the minus strand of OW964176.2, from coordinate 16,384,437 downwards.
GGGTCGACGGCGTGTTGTGTTCGACGCACGCCTCAAAGAGTGTCAGCATAGTGACGGGGCCTGTAGAGGGCCAAAGCCTGCCGGGGTCGCGGGACTAACGGATTACCGTGACCCCGGTACGTAAAGGGCTATTGAAGGACACCGTGGATTTAAGTCAGTACAAGTCTGACAGTCCCTCCCGCCCTGCCCTAGTTGGGAGAACTCATTTGATGATTTTACCAAGATAAAAAAAAAAACCATCATTTTTCAAAAGTGCACAACGCCGCTAAAAAAGTTTTCACTTCAAAAAAACTAGCTTACCGCTATGATGAGCCTCATGATGCTTAGTGATCGACAGTAGAGGACTATTGTGCTGTTACTAGATCGTGTCTGGTGATATATAGCAAAGCAGCGGCGTAGAAAGTAAAACACTCAAAACAAGATTTCCGAAAAAAGCCATCATTTTTGACGAGTTTGTTTTTAACAAAATGCAAATGATGCTCCTTGAAATATTTTATGGATTTTCTGTGATGCAATCAATGGAACTGCACCTTTTTATTATCGTAGTAAAATCATCAAACGAGTCCTCCCACCCAGGGCAGAGTTATTGGGGGAGGAGTTATTGTGGGGGAAAGCCGCTGATATTCAAAATATGTTTGTTTTGCAAAAACGAGCTGTTCGCGCAATTTATCAGTTGGGTATCGTGGCATCTCAATTCATCTTTGCCAACATTATGTATATATATTTTTTTTATCGTGGTAAAATCATCAAATGAGTCCTCCCACCCAGGGCAGGGCGGGAGGGACTGTCAGACTTGTACTGACTAAAATCCACGGTGTCCTTCACTAGCCCTTTACCGGGGTCACGGTAATCCGTTAGTCCCGCGACCCCGGCAGGCTTTGGCCCTCTACAGGCCCCGTCACTATGCTGACAAACATTATGTATAATAGGCAAAATTTACATCTATATACCAAAAACAGTGATATTCACAATTTTAATACTAGAAATAAGCATCAACTACGTGTTTCCTTCATCGGCTTCATAAAGTTCATAGATCATTTGTAGGGCTCGGTATAGTTTTTTATAATAAACTGCCTTCATCTTTGCTAGACTTGTCTTTAAATCTAAGATAAAAACCATTCTTCGTTATAAGGCATATTATTCGTTAAATGAATACCTAGACGATAAGAGCAGTTGGTAACTCGTTTGAAATTAAGACTGCGTTCATGCTCTTTCTCCAGATTTATTTTCCCGCCAGGTTATATGAGTTCATATAATTGTTTATTTATTTTCTGCGTAGTTAAGTCATTTAGTTTTAATTTCATGTATTTTTTTTCTTTTTTGATTTGTTTGTTTGTTTTGTTTTTTTAACAATTTTGCACTATGATAAACTATCGACCACGATTTTTAATCTTATTTTATTAGTGTTTTTGACTAAGGAACCGGCAGTACTTTTTCATGCACCCTTAGTTGACATTTCTTGCGTACTCGTGAACGAGTCGCTTTGGGAGAGTGTCTTATGTAAAAATTGACCTTCAAAAAGTACTTATAAATCAGCCTAATTTGAATAAATGACTTTTGATTTAGATTTATTTTGGACTGTCACAATCGTACTGACTAAAATCCACGGTGTCCTTCATTAGGCCTTTACGTTCCGGGGTCACGGCAATTCGTAAGTTCCGCGACCGCAAAAGTTGCACGTGTAATCTTTATTTGTTTTGACTTTAATGTACTTTGTGTGTAATCTTTATTTGTTTTGACTTTAATGTACTTTATTTGAATGTACTGATCGGATCAAAAACTAAAAATGACAATAATTATTACATAATAATATTATCACGCATATTTCCTTATATGGTGATGGCGTAGCTAATACTTAGTATATACCTACATCCACCTTGCATCAGTTAGTTTGTTTTAGGGGGCGAGGCTACTGTCATCAATAAGGTGCAATAAATTCACGTAGCATCAGCTACGTGAATTTATTATTTATAATTTAATCAATTAAATAATTAATCATCTGTATTTTAATATGCATGTACAAAAATTTTTAGAGGCTTTTTTGTTTTCTGAATTATTTAATGCTACTACTTTGTCATATCTAAACTCAAATTATAATTTTAAACGTAATAGTTATAGAAATTAATGTAATGCATAAATAATAAGAAAAAAAAAATATAACTCTTCTTTGTCAGTCGAGTAAAAAGGGATAAACGTCAAGGGTAACAGTGTCCAGAGGCACATAAAGTAAACGGGAACTTTGACGTTAGTTTTATGAAAAAAATTAGTTCCTCTTTCGTACACTAGAGGCGCGTCTTCATTTTTCCATACAATAAATGCCATAAATACTACACGTACACAGAGTACGTGAAGTATTTATGGCATTTATTGTAACCAATTTTTAACCAAAATACGAAAGGCTTTTTTATTCTCGCAGCACAGCTACATAGCACATCTCTGGTGGAAAGGCATCCTTACTCGTGGACTATGTACCTACTATAACGAACCAATTGAATAAATTCTAAGATCCTTTTTACCTAGTGGGAAGCGGTCGCCTTCTGCGAAGCAGTCATGCTCGTGAAGTAGGAGGCGGGCCGCGTGAGAGAGAGGACAGCGTCCTCCCTCCACCCCAGCCGCAGTGGTAGGCGCTACCACTGGGCGCCTACCCCCGCCTACCGTGGGGTAAGCGCCCACGGCGATGGACGTCGCCAGACGATTTCCGTCCACCGTAGGCGCGGGCATGAGGGCAGCGAGTAATGGGCAGCTCGCTGTCCGACCATGGACCATGCCCAGGTCGATGGCGCGTTGTGTTCCACGCGCACCTCAGAGAGCGCGCCGCATAATGTCGGGGCCCCCTCTAGAGGACCAAAGCCTACCGGGGTCGCGGGACTCACGAATCACCGTGACCCCGGTACGTAAAGGGCTATTGAAGTACACCGTGGATTTTAGTCAGTACAAGTCTGACAGTTCCTCCCGCTCTGCCCTAGTTTGGAGGACTCATATGATGATTTTACCACGTAAAACAAAAAAAAAAGATCCTTTTTACCTAATGTAATGATCTTTAATCACAAAATATATTTTGAGATTCGGTAGTGGCTCAAAGGTAACCGTTTTCTGAGAACATACATACATAAACTCACGACTTCTTCTATGGGGCTTTTTTTTTATCGTGGTAAAATCATCAAATGAGTCCTCCCACCCAGGGCAGGGCGGGAGGTACTGTCAGACTTGTTCTGACTAAAATCCACGGTGTCCTTCACTAGCCCTTTACGTACCGGGGTCACGGTAATGGGAAAGTCCCGCGACCCCGGGCTTCGAATGAAAGAGACCGCCGGCACCCCGTCCCGCGACACCGACACGCGGCGAAGCGGAGCGCACCTTTGAATCCTCATAAACCGCGCGTTCGCGATCTCGAAGACGCAAACGCTGACCGGGCGAGCTTCCCATGGGGCTAGGCAGAAACTACAGAGCGCCACCTGCCACGGTCCTTACATATGCGTATCGCCTCATTTACATTCATACATTTCGTCATAAACACACGCCGATTGCGAGTACTACGCACCCGTATGGATTAGCAATCTTTATGGATCAAAGGAAAGCAACGCATCGCCTTAATCGGTTTTCTTTTTATACTTTATAAAAATATATTCTGTTCTAATATATTCTATTATATCTAATATATTCTATTATACTATTTTGCTCCAATTTCTGTGACGAGTTTTATCACTCATATATTTTATGTTTTATGGCCATGTTTTTTTTCCATGTCCATTCGTACATTCGTCTACGTCTTGTATACTTAACACAACGCAACTGTACTCTTTATTCCGTTGCCCATATAAAGACATAGGTAGACATAGACATCCGTTTGACATATTTTTATTTTATATTTCGTCTACACGAAATAAGTTGAATTATAAACAGTGCTACTTAAAAGGTAATAGTTATTTAATAAGTAAAAAAAAAACAAAGTTCATGGTAAAAATTAGTATATTTTATCCTTTTTTTTTAATCTAGTAAATAAATAATTATCTGGGAAACTCCGTTGCCGTGCCACAGTGAACAGCCTCATCGTTGCGGGTAATTAATCCTTAGATCAATCATTTTAATCCTGACTTTTAAAGACATTTCAAGGCCGGGACATTTTAACGGAGCTTCCTTAACACTTAAAGCGCAGGCGTTCCAGATTTCACAATTCCGATTTTTTTCTTGCTATATTTATTTTATTATTCTATCTTATATAACTTTGATTGACTGTTTTTTTTTATTGTGAAGATTATTGTTTTCACGACACTTCGGCGAAGTAAAAGCAATGTCATTTCATTGTATTCCAAAACGTTCCACGCTTCTGGTGCTAATACACCCTAGTTAATGTTATTAGATGTAACGCCAGTTGGTTGTCTGAGAAGAATTAAAGTGTGCCAGTCTTCGTAGTTGATACCATTAGAAACACTACTGTCAGGGTTTTGATTGTTAGAAGCTTGATTCCTTAAGACTTGGTTGTTCGAGGATGGATTGATCGCGGCTTGGTTGTTACTGAACAGTTGGTCTCTGGTAAAGAAGGCCTGGTTGTTTCTGAAAGGCGATACTTGGCTTGGGGCTTGCGTGCTCGGAGCTTGCGTGCTTGGAGCTTGGTTGTTCCGTGCTTGAACATTTAAGGCTTGATTGATAGCGGCTTGAAGGCTTAAGGCTTGATTAATGACGGCTTGGTTGATTGGGGCTTGCTCGACAGCTGCTGGCATGTTTGGAGCTTGGGTGAACGGGGCTTGGTTGATAGGGGCTTGATTGATCGGGGCTTGGTTGATCGGGACTTGGTTGATCGGGGCTTGGTTGCTCGGGGCTTGGTTGATCGGGGCTTGATTAGCGGACTGAATGCTCAAGGCTTGATTGATAGCGGCTTGAATGTTAAAAGGTTGGTTGTTCGGTACTTGGTTGTTAATCGGTTGAATGTTAAAGGCTTGGTTGTTATTGCCTGGGAATAAGGAGCCTCCGTTATTGAATTGGTTGAAGAAGCCGCCGCCGCCACCGCCGCCTCCACCACCTCCGCCGCCTCCTCCGCCGCCCCCTCCACCACCGCCTCCTCCTCCTCCGCCTCCTCCTCCGCCACCGCCGCCACTGCGGCTATGGCGGATGCCACCGCTGTCGCCAGGTAAGCGATACTCGTAGTAGCCATTTTGGGCCCTAGTATACGCCACTAACGTGAGGAATGTGCACTGTGAAAAAGAAAAACTGTGAGTCCTGGTAAAGAAAAAGACTGGTTTTAGAAAGCATTAGAAGACGCAGGCGCACACTTAGTGTGTTCCTTCTTCTTTGCCTTTTCTTTTTGCTGAAACTTCTCTTGACACCAAACTAGCCCAGATTCTTGATGACACCTAAAATGGAGCAAGCTCACCCAGTTGGAACTTTTGAAGAATAGCATGGCACTTGACCTAGTTTTTAAGTCAATCTTAGACATCATTAATATCAGTGATGAATACTCGTAAGATCCTGAACGAACCTCGACCAATTAGAGTTTTCTCCTGAAGTAGATAGAACGGAAGAAATTTTCAAGTTAGACTGACTAAAAAAACAAATCTATTTCTTGAGTTCTGGAACGTGGTAATCTTTTAAAACTTTTAAATATAGGTCTAGAGTCATGTCAGAAGCCTAGGTTCCCTCAATCACAACACCACACACACAAAAAAAAACTAGCTTACCACTGTGATGAGCCTCATGATGCTTAGTGATCGATAGTAGAGGACTATTGTGCTGTGACTAGATCGTGTCTTGTGATATATAGCAAAGCAGCGGCTTAGAAAGTAAACCACTCATAACCAGATTTCCGAAAAAAACCATCATTTTTGACAAGTTTGTTTTTAACAAAATGCAAATGATGCTCCTTCAAATATTTTATGGAATTCATTGTGATGCAATCAATGGAATGGCACCGTAATGAAAGTTGCACGTGTAATCTATTTTGACTTTAATTTATTGATCGGATCAAAAACTAAAAATGACTATAATTATTACATAATAATATTATCACGCATATTATCCTTATGTGGTTGGGTAAAGCGTATATACATAGTATATACCTACATCCACTTTGCTTCAGTTAGATTGTTTTAGGGGGCAAGGCTACTGTCATCAATTCAATTCATCCTACACTGTCCCATTGCTGGGCAAAGGCCTCCCCCAAGTTTTTCCATGTATTCTTGTCCAGCGCCACTTCGAACCAGCCTTCACGGTACGAGTCCAACTCATCTCGCCACCTCTTTCTGGGCCGGCGTCGGCGGCGCCGTCCATCTCCAGGCACCCACTGTGTGATGGCCTTCGCCTAGCGGTCAATGTTCCTTCGGCTGACGTGACCCGCCCAGTTCCACTTCAGCCTGGCAGCCTTCTTTCCGACGTCCAGAATGCCCGTTTTGGAAAGAGCGTGGTATTGCGAACTCTATCCTGTCTTTTGATACCCAGAATGCTGCGTTCCATTGCCCTTTGACAGACTCCAAGGCGGAACTTTAGCGACTCGGTAAGCGACCAGGTCTGAACACCGTAGGTTAGGACTGTCATCAATTAGGTACAACAAATTCACGTAGCTGATCATAGCTATAATTTATTCAATCAAATAATTAATCATTTGTATTTTAATATGCATGTACAAAAAATGGTTAGTAGCAGTATTTAAAGCTATGCTAGATTTTTTATAGGCTTTTTTTGTTTTCTGAAGTATGAATACTACTACTTTGGCACATCTAAGCAAAAATTATAATTTCAAACGTATTAATTAACAGTATTGTTTCTCCTTACTCATAAATCATATCAAAAAGTTGTCTTGAAAAGATCGCTTTTAGCGATAAGACCGCCCATTGTGTCACCCTATGTATAAGACATACTTTGTACCAATAATTTGTATGATGTGCATAATAAAGTGTATTCTATCTAGTAACTAGAAATTAACGTAATGCACAAATAATAAAAAAAAAACATAACCCTTCTTAGTCAGTTGAGTAAAAAGAGAAAAAACGTCAATTATAGTTCTATACTATAATTGCCTACTGGTACTATATAGCTATATAGCCTGTTGGTCTAGTGGTTAGTGACCCTGACTGCTATGCCGGAGGTCGTGGGTTCGATTCCCACCCAGGACAAATGTTTGTGTGATGAGCAAGATCACTTGTTCTGTGTCTGGGTGTAATTTATCTATAATATGTATGTATTTAGAAATACATAAGTATGTTTATCAGTTGTCTAGTACCCATAACAAAAGCTCTGCTTAGCTTGGGACTAGATTGCGTTGTGTGATAGTTGTGGAATATTTATTTATTTATATTTATTTTATTTATTTATTTATACTACGCACCCGGCCTTTCTGAAGCACTTCACCAATAAGGTCAGTGTAGGTCTTCCTAGGGCATCTACTCCCAGCGTTTTCTAAGTGGTTTTTTGAAAAACATTATGTTTTGTGATATTTACTATTCTTAATTTCTATGTCTAAACCAGTTTATTTTTTGAGAGTGAAATTCATCTAATGCGTCGTCTCATCCTCGGTAGGCTGGAATGGACGCTGTCAGACTCTTGCTGACTAAAAAGTACTCTATTCCGTCGCACATGCCCTTTGCATACTCAGTAAAAACTGGCTTGTGGAAGTCAGTTATATGCAGTCGCTTTACGTAAAATGCTGATAGTTTAACGAGTAAGGAAACCCCAAAAGTAGACCTTTATCTATCTATAACTAGGCAACAAACTGAAAAGGTTTATGAAAACCACAACGCGCAATTATGCCGGAGGTCGTGGGTTCGATTCCCACCCAGGACAAATGTTTGTGTGATGAGCACGATCATTTGTTCTGTGTCTGGGTGTAATTTATCTATAATATGTATGTATTTAGAAATATATAAGTATGTTTATCAGTTGTCTAGTACCCATAACACAAGCTCTGCTTAGCTTGGGACTAGATGGCGTTGTGTGATAGTTGTGGAATATTTATTTATTTATTTTATGTACCATGTGACAATGAACCTTGAAGACTTGCAAGTTTAGGGCTTTATAGTATAATAAGCTTTCGCTTTCAAAGCATTTTGTATGTTAAAAACAATCTGTGTCGACAGGGTTGAGATTCATCATTGTACTAATAAAAAATACGAGAAATGAGATTTTAATGTCGGCTTGTGTTTCATTAAAAAAGTACTGAAAAGGTTTAGGTGCATATTAAACTTGTCACGTACATCATTTCAGTTAACTAACTGTGGACTGGTACATATCTCAGTCAGATCCCGCGCTGCAATCGATTTAATGGTCCCCAGCACCAACTTCACTCATAACGTATAGTAGATATATAATTTCTGAATTAACAGAGAAGTAGATGCATAGTGTTATGAAATATTTATTTAGTATGCTAAATACATATTTCAAAATATTAATCTACTTTTCTCTTAATTCATACTTAGTATGCTAAGTATTTTGCGTCAGTTTAAAGTGTTTTGAAGTTGCAACTGTTTCATAATGCGTTTCCGAATGGACGAGTTATGTATTTGCGGTATATGTAAATAAAACACCTAATATCCATAACATTTGCAAGACATGTTTACCTATCAATTAATTGTCAGTAATAGTATTAAAAAGTAAATTAAAAATATCTATTGATTTCTTGAAGAAATTTGTAGCATATGAACGCCTGCAAAGCCCTGCGCGTTACCGGCCGTGCAACTTTGCGATGTCCTTTCTGAGTATTTGTGAAGAAAGAAGGAAAGAGTATTGTGCTGTCAGTTAAGCTCAATAGTTTCTGTGAAATATGTTTACACTCTGGGTGATATCACCCAGTGGCTGTCCTATAACGTCTTAAATCCAGGTTTGTTTCAGTGAGTGAAAGAGACAGCTATAGAAGTCGCCACCTCGTTCACTAACTGGAACAAGCCTGGCTTTAAGATGTCATAATACGGCCCTAGGTGAATTGAGTGAACTTATTCGGTGTCTTTTGTTCACCTCGGAATTGTTTCACCCAGGTAATCAAAGGCGACTTTTATTCTTCGATCTTGTGGACTGTTATCATCCTCATCACTACATAGTATAAAACAAAGTCGCTTTCCGCTGTCTGTCTGTCCCTTGTCTATCTTTAAAACTACGTAACGGATTTTGATGCGGTTTTTTTTGAATAGAGTGTATCAAGAAGAAAGTTTATATGTATATAACATGCATAATATAGTAGAGATTGCACTCGTGCGGAGCCGGGGTGGGTCGCTAGTCAAAAATAAAAAAGCAAAGCAAAAAAACAGGCATCTTAACGTTAATGATTTTGCGTGGTCTGATTTGAATCTATTTGTTAGCACGTTTCAGGACACTTGAGTTTTTTTTAATATCCCAATACGACACTTAAAAATTCCATTCGTTTATCATACCGCCTATAGCCGTACTACCATATTACACATATTTTTAATATTTTGATATGACAAATACGGCCATAGACGTTGACGCCTATGGGCGGGACGTCATATCAGTAGTAACAATAAACAATGAAATGAGAGTGTGCAACAAAGTCCACCGCCCTTAGCCGGACTGTCACGTAAAGGTATATCGAGTTAACGGCGAGAGGCGGTCTGTCCCGGAAAGTGTTAAAGAAAAAAAAACTTGTATATACATACATACACCAAGTCCTGAAACAACTACTTGAAGATCATACAAATATTTTTCTCGTCCGGGGATCGAACCTGCGAAATACTGCGCTCGCTCAGCCACACCAAACGTGCCATCAATTAACTTTCGCATTTTTGTAATATTATTCAGGTTAGTTCTCTGAATACATTTGTAGCCTAAAACTCCATTCATGGCCTTAGGCGATAAGTCTTCAAGTTGCGACACGACGCGTGTCGTCTCATAGTACTCGTATATTTTAAATAACTTCTACCACTTTTGTGTTTTGGAGTGCTTCGGTGGTGACCTAGAAATGCCTATAATAAATCAATTTATATTATGGCTATGACAGAATTTTGTAACTGATATTTTAAACTGTTGTTTACATGTATTTCAGGGTCTACGCTTAGCGCCTACAACCTACTATATTGTTTGCCAGTCTAATATAAAGGCGCCACCAGTTGCCATGAAAATAGTGGTATGTTTTCTTTTTTACATATTTTTGCGCCTGACGAGGTGTATATCCAAACTAAATGATCTGGCTTTTTTCCACTATTATTTAATTTTAAAGGTTTTTTAGGACCAAAACAATCGGGGTCGCGGGACCAAGGCCGGGGTCGCGGGACCAAGGGATTACCGTGACCCCGGTACGTAAAGGGCTAGTGAAGGACACCGTGGATTTTAGTCAGTACAAGTCTGACAGTCCCTCCCGCCCTGCCCTGGGTGGGAGGACTCATTTGATGATTTTACCACGATAAAAAAAAAAAAAAAAAGGACCAAAACAATCGCATCTTTAAATACGTCTTGCTTTGTTCAAAAGCAGTTCTCTCAGCCAGGACTGCATGTGGATTTTAGTCAGTACGAGTTTGACAGTCCCTCCCGCTCTGCCCTGTGTGGGAGGACTCATTTGATGATATTTATTTATTTTATTTTAGCTTATCCTTTATTTCAGGCAACTATAGGTCCATAAAACACAATACACATACATATAAAACAATAATAAAGTAATACATACTTAAAACAATATACTTAAAAACTACTGCCCACGAAGTGAGGGCGTCGTGTTACGCTGCGAGGTGTCGCGTAGCCGGCCGTGGAATCGCCGATACAGCACACCTTTCAGCCAAAACTCTTCCTTGATAAAGGTCGCCAAATCTTGGGTCGGAACGCGCACCACAAACGAATTAAAGTTGGTGTTATGGCGCGCCTCCAACTTTTCCACCCTCAAGTTCCAGTTGGTCTTCAACCGTTAGTACTCGACGATGTCATCAGTCTTCGTAGAGTAGTATAAACCACGCTAAAAAAAAATATAAGAGGCTGACATAAGGCATAGACCTAGGCACCTGCTACTACGAATTGTACAATTTAAATATAAATTTTTGAAACTACTTACATAATATTGTAATTTAAAACTAGTAGGTGTCATCAATTTTTATCTTCAAATCTGAGCTAGATAAATACGAAATAGACTATAAATTATACTTTCTCAAAAAAAGCATAAAAAACGCGTCTTTTTAAAATACAGTCGTTAATGCTTATACACACATCAAATAAAGTTATCTATCACTTCGAAAAATCTAAATCTTTTTTGTTACGGTAGATTAATATTATGGTTTCTTCTTTTTAACCCCCACGGAAAAAGAGGGGTGTTATAAGTTTGACGTGTATGTCTGTCTGTGGCATCATAGAGCCTGAACTGATGAAGCGATTTCAATTTAGTTTTTTTGTATTAAAGGTGACTTACGTGCGAGTGTTCTTAGATATGTTTGATGAAAATCGTTGAGCCGTTTAAAAGTTGTGGGAGTGAAAGGGGAGAAGAATAACCGAATGTCTGCAAATATACTCGAGTGGGGTCTCAAATGAAAGCGCACTGAAAGGAAATATTGATGACTTAATCGAGAGTGTTGTTAGCATCGTTTGATGAGAAACTTGGTGGTGGGAAAATTGGGACGGTTCCACTCAGGGAATGAGATGGCGCTAGACGACTTGTATAGTTCTATCTCTTTCCCACAGCCTAACTACTCACGCTTTAAGAAGTCACCTGAAATTTTATAGTATTTTCGTTGTAGTACTTAATACTTGTTGATTTTTGGTGGTTAAGTCATAAAATGACTTCAATTTATTTCTCAAAAAGATACGGCCTATATGGTTCTGCTGGCTATATAAAGATACTAATCGTTCCCCGTGGATTCACCCCCACTCATCAGTGGAGCTTCTCCTATTGGTCATAGCGTGATATTACTCGTTTATAGCTTTCCTCTATAAACGGGCTAACCAACACAAAAAAACTACAATTTTATAGTATACTAGCTGTACCCTGCCCCGCTTCGCTGTGGCACAAAAAATTGTTTTTTCAAAAAAAGAAATACATAATAACCATCCTTGATGCGGATTATATATCATGCTAAAATTTCAGCTCAATCGGTGCAGAACTTTTTGAGTTTTTGAAGCATACACAAATCAACATAACATTTTTATATATATAGAAGTATAGATAATGTTACTAGAAATAGCGACTTTCTCGTCCTTATTTTGAGAAATGACTTTAATGATCCTCAAATTTAAGATTGCTCAGCGTGCAATGGAGAGAGCAATGGTCGGGGTGTTCCTGGTGGATTGAATTCGGAACGAATTCATTTGCCACAGAACCAAAGTAACCGACATTGAGCAAAGAATAAGCATGCTAAAGTGGAGGTGCGTCTGCGGACGGACCGATGGTCAAAAGATTAGACTTCTGCTGGATGGAGACCGCGAATGGGCAAGCTTAGTGTAGAACGTCCTGCGGCAACATGGACCTAAAAAGTTAGTAGAAAAACTTTCAAAAACCCGTACAAACAGATATTTGCATAATAAGTTATTTCAAAATGTTTTCTACTTACTTTTTAGACCGATGTCTCCTACTTATGTGTTCAGTCATTTCGAAAATTAAGGAAGTGATTTGTTTATTTTTATTTCATAAAAATAAATTTGCAGCTGTATCCGACTTGAATAGAAATCTACCACGCTTGACAGATGGTGGGACAAATTTTTGCACTAAAAAAAATATTAATAAAAGATATCGATGATTGTTTGGGCGTGCCGCTAATCGATCATAAATTATGAATTCTACAATAGGTTGTATCAAGATTCAATAAGAGATCTTACGTCATAAACCAGCTAAGTTAGATCGCAGCCGAAAGGCATTTATGCGTTTCAAAATTTTTTGGAAATTCGAAATGGTTTTTATTCTAAATCTATTCAAATAAGGTGTAGTTAAATATTTAAGTTATTAGTTTCATAAATAAATCTAGCTTCTTTAAATTGCCTGCCGGGATCGCGGGACTTACCCATTACCGTGACCCCGGTACGTAAAGGGCTAGTGAAGGACACCGTGGATTTTAGTCAGTACAAGTCAGTAAAGGGTGGGAGGACAAATTTGATGATTTTACCACGATAAAAAAAAACAAAGCTACTTTAAATTACAGATTAATTAAAGACACTTTTCTGTATAATCTTACGTATACTATCTCTTTATTGATTTGCACCTATATTTGTATTTATTTTTTATCAAACAAGACGTCCTGCTCTAGGTGGAGTAGAAGGCAATGTTAGACTCGGACTGACTAATATCCACCGTGTCTCTTTCATTACACTTACGTTCCTGGATCCCGGCAAAGTGAAAGATGGAAATATGGGTATATAACAACTTTCCCTAGCACTACAGGATAGCTTGGTAGTGGTAGGGGTTATTTTTGTACCCATTGTACTACTGGCAGTACCATGAACAACAAACGATTTATTTGTATGTTTACTTAAGTATTATAATAATATTTATTCGTTTCTACACACTATCGTCTGTCTCAAATTATTATATTTCAGGTCTGCTGGAAGTTTCTCTTAGAAATAAGCAGTGACTTTGTATTTTCTTTTCGTATTTTAATCTTCCTCCTTTATACTTTCTACTACTTTCTGTGTATTTACAAAAGCAAATAAGGTTCACTGTCCTTTTAGAGGTTCTATCGGAATCCTTTAAAGTTCGCTGAAATAAATAATGTAACAATGTTCTTAACTTGGTAGTAACATTTTCGCTGCAAGATCATTAATAGTAGATTATGCACCGAGGGGCTAAAGTTGTGTCTTATGTCACGGGCGTCATATTGAATCTCGAGCGCAATGAAGGATTCGGGATTTAACTCCCGAGCGTAGCGAGGGAGTTAAGAGTTTAACTCACGAGCGAAGCGAGGGAGTTAATACAAGAATCCTGAATGCAGCGAGGGATTCAAGCTAGCCCAAGGCAAAGACACCTTTAGCCCAGAGGAGGATACTCTACTTTTTACACCTACTGTGAGAAAAAAATAGCCATAGTACGAAAAACAAAGTATTTATTAAATAAAAAAACAGTAACGCGTAGTAAGGGTTTCGAGAATAGCTTTCCTCTTTCTGGCACACTAAATCAGACTTGGCTGTATGGGCTCAGCTCCCTTTGCCTGCCCCAAAGAGGGACGAAAAGAACCAAAAAAAAAAATCTAGGCTGCATGGGCTAGATAGATCCCTTTGTCTTCCCAAAAGGGAAAAGAAAATTAAAAAAAAAAATCTTTCTGGCACCAAAGGGTGTTTGTTGTTTATAAACATATTCCAAATTCAAATCACATTATTGACCAGCGGGTAATAATGAAATCCAGTACAACATTATTGACCGGCTGTGCCCTCGGCCACTAATGACTCACTTTAGGTTAAGGTTGCTTGACATATAATTTGACATTTTCGAGCAGGTGGTGTGAAAAATATTTTAGCATACCTATTGAAATGATATATTTATTTATGCAAGTAGGTCTTTTTTGACGTTACACGTGTTTTTATAAACTAGATGAGCCGGTTTTCCGTGCATCTACTCTGAGAAGAAACATTTTTTTTGTCGTGATAACTGATCAAAAAATTATGCTAATTTTAATTCAAAGATTACAAGGCTAGACAGTTGATGATTTATTATAATAATCATCTGCCTAGCCTTTTCTCAGACAGTGTTGAACTTCCGGTCCTTCCGGATGCAGCTGATTTCGTTCACGGACTTGATAAGTAGACCCCCTGTTCCTTTGACTCTCTTCTTTCTCTCTGCTTCTCTCTCTTCCTTTTTGTTCTCATCTTTGCATCTGGGCTAGATTGAGGTAAAGAGCAAATCCATTTTAAGTAGACGCACCATAAAAAACTGTAAAAAAATATTTTTTTATGCATCCCGCATATAAAAAAATATATTTTATTTGATTTGAATCCCTTTTAACATTTGTCGACACGGTCGGCGCAGTGGAATAAATATTTGTATGACCTGCAAGTATTTATTCCGGGTTTGGGTGTTTGTATATGTGAGATTATATGTTTTTAAACGCACACAGGAGAAATTCTTAGTAGAAATTCCTACACTAGGAATTTCTCCAAAGCACCTTTTTTAAAAATATAAAGAATAGATAATGAACATCACAGCTTTGAAGATAGTCTTTGCCGAATAAGTTAAATGACCGTAAAAA
This sequence comes from Agrotis puta, assembly GCA_943136025.2. Classification (NCBI taxonomy): domain Eukaryota; kingdom Metazoa; phylum Arthropoda; class Insecta; order Lepidoptera; family Noctuidae; genus Agrotis; species Agrotis puta. The sequence continues at coordinate 16,369,351 of OW964176.2, read as the reverse complement.
CGTGATCAAATCTCGTCAATCTTTTTCATGCAAACCATTTTGATACAACAGCAGAATGATAAATAAGTAAATAATGTTCATTTTGTAAATATTAATGGTTGTGGTTTTTTAGAAACACTTTATCACTTTATCTTTTAACAAATGATGGCAGGTGTTACAAACACTGAGAAGAATTAACTGAAACAGAGGTCACAGATATGTAACTAAATCTCTTTTTTTTTATCCTGGTAAAATCATCACATGAGTCATCCCACCCCAGGGCAGAGCGGGAGGGACTATCAGACTAGTACTGACTAAAATCAACGGAGTCCTTCAATAGCCCGGGACACGAGGACACGGCGGTGCTCTGCCCAAGCGGGGCAGTCCTGCACCGTATGCTCCACCGTGTCCTCCGGACGATCCTCGCAGTGGTGACACCCAGGCGTTTTCTCCCTCCCTATCCGACACAGGTACCTCCCGAAACTTCCGTGTCCGGTGAGGACCTGCGTCATGCGGTAGGTCAAGACGCCGTGACGCCTATCCATACCGCCGCGATTGCGGCGTGCCCGATGTAACTAAATCTCTTAGATAAATGATTAAGTTAAAATAGTCCTGTTGTGATCCTCCGCGCCGTATGAAATTGGCCTTATGACTTGTTATTGTAAACGTAGGCCTAATCTAGAATTTCAACAAACAGCCAGTTCGGAAAAACGACTTGTATATACATACTACAAACAATTATTAAAATATATAATTTTTATTTTTAAAAATTACTGAACTTGCGACACGCAGCGCAGGAGTTAATTGCAATGTGCTTTTTTTTTTTTTTTTTTGCGTGGTAAAATCATCAAATGAGTCCTCCCACCCAGGGCAGGGCGGGAGGGACTGTCAGACTTGTACTGACTAAAATCCACGGTGTCCTTCACTAGCCCTTTACGTACCGGGGTCACGGTAATCCCTTGGTCCCGCGACCCCGGCAGGCTTTGGCCCTCTACAGGCCCCGTCAATATGCTGACACTCTTTGAGGCGCGCGTGGAACACAACGCGCCGTCGACCCGGGCATGGTCCATGGTCGGACAGCAAGTCGCCCATTACTCGCTGCCCGCATGCCCGCGCCTACGGTGGCCGGAGATCGTCCTGCGACGTCCGACGCCGTGGGCGTCTACCACTGCGGCTGGGGTGGAGGGAGGACGCTGTCCTCTCCCTCAGGCGGCCCGCCTCCTCCTTCACGAGCATTACTGCTTCGCAGAAGGAGGCGACCGCTTCCCACTCCGTCTCGCCCCGCAGCATGGCCTCGACCAATGCCGGGCGCGAGAGGTCTCCGCCTATCGCCGTCGTGAGGACACGGCGGTGCTCTGCCCAAGCGGGGCAGTCCTGCACCGTATGCTCCACCGTGTCCTCCGGACGATCCTCGCAGTGGTGACACCCAGGCGTTTCTTCCCTCCCTATCAGACACAGGAACCTCCCGAAACTTCCGTGTCCGGTGAGGACCTGCGTCATGCGGTAGGTAAGGACGCCGTGACGCCTATCCAGCCACTCCTCAAAGAGGGGTCTTACCGCCGCGATTGCGGCGTGCCCGGACCTCGGTTGCGACAGTCGCTCCCTCCATACTGCCCTGAGATCACGCCGGAGCTCTTCCCGCCGCGCCTCGACTTGTCGAGGCAGCGGCATTCACCCCGACGCTGCGCCTCCACGCGCCATTCATAGACGCGCTGGAGGGCAGTCGCCTCCAGATCCCAGGGCAGCAATCCTGCTAGGAGGTTTGCTGATTCGCCGGCGATCGTGCGGTATCCCCGGATCATCCGGATAGCCATGACCCTCTGGCATGCGACCAGCTTGAGTGGTCGCGTCCGGATGCTTAGGGCCCACACGGGGGCCCCGTAGAGGGCCATGGACCGCACGACACCGGCGTACAGCCTCCGGCAGGAGGCATTTGGCCCGCCGAGATTGGGCAGGAGTCGCTTGAGAGCGGCTGCTGCCCGGTTCAGCCTTGGGGCCAAATGCAGGAAATGCTCCCTGAAGTTCCACCGGCTGTCGAGGACGAGTCCCAGGTACTTCATCGTCCTCCCGACGCCGATGCGAACCCCCTCCACCGTAATGTGGGACTCAGAACGTGGCGCGTTCAGACGGCCATGAAAACACATGGCCTCTGTTTTGTGCAGCGCCACGTCGAGTCCCAACTGCCGGATCCTATTAGCGACTGTCGCTACCAAATTGCAATGTGCTAGTCATATTTTACAGTCTTGAAAGACGAGGAATTTGTGAAAATCATATTTAATAACATTTAATAGTAAACAATAACAATAGATAACAATAGAAAGAAAAGAGCATACCAATGAAGTTTCATACTACGCAGAAAATATTAGAGCTCCTGTTCAGAATTTCTTCGCAATTTCTAGATATATTCATTCCAACACATTTGCTTGGAGCTGTGTATCTGGATTTTTATTTGATGTGTTTTTAGTATTTTTTGAAGCCTGCAATAAATGAAAGTATTCGTAAAACAAATTGCAATACTCGACATTTGTTAATTGTTATAAAAGATATCTAGTTTTAATTCCTTGACAAAAATTCTAATGCATCTTAATTATCAAGATGTACTATGCACATGCAGGAAAGATGCAATTGCATAAGGGCGGGAGAGTGGAACTACATCTTGCATCCAAGCCTGGAATTTTGTCGCGGAATTAAAAGAAGAAAGAAAGAAAAACGTTTATTGACACGTGCCATAAGTACCCACAACATAAAAAGAAAGATAAATATTAAAAGTAACAACTAAACATTAAAATATTGTGTGATTGACTCACGGCTAAAACTAAAAATATTATTTATAACAATCAATGTCATAGAAATACGCAAAGTAACGCCTGATTCTATATTTATCAACATTTGTTACTAAACTGTTGGCGCAGTAGCTGAGTGACTGACTTCTGTGCAGTGTCGCGGAATCTATTCCCACGAATGAAAAATAATTATATATTTATATGACAGGCACAGGCTGATCTTCCGGTTTAAGCCGCGCTTGCCGAGGTTGGTCTGTAGATGGGTCCATCATGGACCATCTGTCATAGCGAGTTTCCTCCGTGCCTCGGAAAGCACGTAAAGCCGTTGGTCCCGGCTGTCATTTGTAGATCTTTGACAGTCGTTACTGTTAGTCAGAAGCTCTAAAGTCTGACAACCAGACTTACCATGGGGTATCGTATTACCCAGTTACTGGGTTGTGGAGGTCCGACAGGCAGTCGCTCCATGTAAAATACTGATATCCAGCTGCATCTGGTTTGACTGGAAGCCGACCCCAATGTAGTTGGGAAAAGGCTAGGCAGATAATGATTCACAAATAGGTAATTGTTCAAGGTCTTGCTGTTTGTGTATGTAAAAAGGAAAAATTGTAGTATAAGGCAACATTTTTTATGCTATTGCATAGCTTTTATCGCTGGCTTTGAGCGCTGCGACCGAATCAAGAAATTCCGTAATGAAAATAAACCTAACACTGTCACTGTCTCATCTGTCATGTCAACGTGAATGAATAAAATTGAATGAATGATTTTTTTTCTTGACGTTTCACTTAATTGACATGGCTGACCGTGACCATAGCCTAATTAGTAGAGTAACTTCCCATAGAGCAACGATGGGATGATATTATCGTTAAATATTTGCTGTAGGTGATATTTTTTTCTTTTTTTTTTCATTAATAAAATAAACAAATAATTATGATTGCATAAGTTGATAAAAAATGCTATGCAATAGCTTTACTTCGGCAGTCCCCGAGCGTAATGCAAGTGCATCATTATGAAACGGAAGATGACAGGTGGACGAGTCTCACCGTAGCATGGGTGGGTCCCAAAGGAAAAAGAAAGCGAGGCAGACCTTCAAGAAAATGGGTCGACGACATCAAAGAAATAGCAGGAGATGAATGGCAAACGAAAGCGAGAGACAGAAAATAATGGAGAAAAATGGAGGAGGCCTTTAACCAACAAGGGGGTCCTCATTTAAAATAAAACAAAAAGGGAAATGAAATTAAACCAACCAAGAAAATTAAAATATATTAAACTTATGAATAATCAAATTAAATGGATGAATTAATTATACTAGAATAAAAATAATATTAATGTTACAGTTTTTAATAACAGATTACTGATCTAAATTAAATAAATTAATTGTTTACCAATCAGTTGCATGCAAATCAAAATATTGTAAAAAAAAATTAAATTGAGAAATAATAAAAGGCTTATTTATTATTATTATTTCATTATGAAACCCTTAAAAGTCGTTCTTCTTCCTCTTTAATTGGTTTAAGTGTCATTGTGTTTTTGCATAAGGAATTTGTCAGTAGCAACCACGTCTGCATTTATCCCCGGTTCACCCCTATTACACAGGACGACGAAAGAACAATGGCAAAACATCTGAGAAATTTTATTTTTGTTGGCAAAATTTTCTTGCGTCCACTAATTAAAACTATGTTAATGTATAGAATATGAATTTCTAATCACTTTGTCTTACCGATCTGAATGTTGTTTACAAGAGGCGTGATAATTATGTGCATGTTTTAAATTGTTGTGTTTTCTCAAGTGCGCTGTATTTCCAAGAAATTGAAATAATCTTCTTCATAGTTAGTGCATGACGCACTAAGGTATGAAGTAAGTAAATTATGTTATTGTTACATGTGTTTGCATGTGAATAAGTTTATGGATAAACATCATGTGAACATGGATTGTTAAATTCTATTTATGCATAAAAATCTCAAAAAAACACAATTATAAAAAATGTAGCACTCTATTCTCCATAAATTCAGGTTTTCTGAATATGTTTTCCTTCACAGATGTTAGTGATGTTCAAGATTAAATTAGAAAGTACATAATAGGTGGTCGCGGGACTCACGAATTACCGTGACCGCGGTACGTAAAGGGCTATTGAAGAACACCGTGGATTTTAGTCAGTACGAGTCTGGCAGTCCCTCCCGCTCTGCTCTGGGTGGGACTCATGTGGTGATTTTACCACTTAAAAAAATACACGTTGGTACTGCAACCTCGTGCATGAAGCGAGCTCTTGGAAGTTTCGGCCATCACGGCAGATTTTGTCGATCAGCCTATTTTCATAGCAACAGATTGATAAATTAGTCCGAAATATAGATAATAAAAACATATTAGACCCGTATTTTTTCTTTTGTTACGTACACCAATTTTGAAGAAGATACAACGCTTCTAAAAATTATAAAACGTCACTCGGTTGGTACAATTTTACAAGCGTTATGACGTCACAAGCAACACCAGACATATATAAAACGCTTTCAAATTCGGGGCTCCCGAATTTGAAAGGCGGTCGCGGGACTAACGAATTACCGTGACCCCGGTACGCAAAGGGCTATTGAAGGACACCGTGGATTTTAGTTAGTACAAGTCTGACAGTAAGGGGTGGGAGGTCTCATTTGATGATTTTACCACGATAAAAAAAAAAGTGATTGCTGGCACATCAGAAATAATAATGTTTTAGAGTCCACCGCATCTCATCAGGTAACCATGACCCTGGAACGTAAAGGGCTTTTGTAGAATCACAGTGTATTTTAGTCAGCACAAGTCTGACACTTCCTCCCGCCCCGCCCTGGGTAGGAGGACAAATTTGAAGATTTTACCACGATAAAAAAGGCTACCTACCTACCTGTTACATGTTACAACGGCTGAGCAATCATCCCGGAAGTAGTAGACCTCGCCATCCTGGTTAGAACGGCGCCAAACAGTTTTTACAGTGTTGCGACGGTGCGCAGGAGTTTCAGTTCTCTTTAGGTGAGCTCACCCCATCTTAGGTCTCATCTTTGTATTTAGGCTAGATCAAAGCCAAGAGCAAACTCGCGCACGAAGGGTTCCGTACTATTATCTATAAAAGTGGTAAACATTTTTTTTATTCTGTTTTTTTTAGTATTTGTTGATACAGCGTCAACAGAATTACATCCATCTGAGGAAATTTCAACGGTGTAACTAGCAAGGTTATTTTTTATCGTGGCAAAATCATTAAATGAGTCCTCTTACCTTACTGTCAGACTTGTACTGACTAAAATCCACGGTGATCCTTCAATAGCCCATTATGTTCCAGGTCGCGGTTACCTGATGACACAGTCCTGCGACTGCGGCAGGCTTTGGCCCTTTAAGGGTGGCCCCGTCAAGTTAACTGGCACGGTTCTTGATACGCAGCCTGGTAGCAAATGGACAGACAGACGGACGGTGGAGTAATTGTAATATCCCTTTTTATCTCTCGACGGAACCATAAAAATACGTGTTTGTATTAGGCCCACATATAGACGATAACAAGACTTCTGTTGACCTACTCCTCGCATTTGTGTCAGGCCTATGTACTGATAATAAGGCAGTCGTTAATGTAACTATCAGCGTTGACTAGTTTTACAAAGGTTAACCTATTTTTGTTTAATAATTATTACCCACTATGTGTTTTTATTGTTTCAGAAATGTATGTACTTGGGAAGTGTTTGTAGTTCCAAAACTCAAAAGGGAAAAAAAATGGAACACTTATTGGATCGCTTTGTTCTTTGTCTGTCTGTCAAGGCCCTTTTTCTCAGGAACGCGTGGGAAAATATAGATGAAATTGATAACAAATACAAAGGTTTCATGGAGCTCATTTAGCTTTATGGCCATTTATAGATACTGATACTGCCGACTTAATCCCACTGCTGGGCAAAAATCTCTCCCCATGACTTCCAGATTTCATGGCCATTTTTGCGACATATTTTGATCACCCAAAACCTATAAGGATACCCTTGAACTAAAATCATGAACTATACCTATCTCGAGATTTAACGGTATTTCCCGTCAGTCTGACCTCCGTATAATAAGAAGGCCCATTCTTATCTTTATTCTGTCAGATAATAGTAAAGATGTCTAATAACTTTAAGGCATGAAACAAGGTCTTAGGGTCAGCTCACACCGAGACGCGACGCGGCTAGACTTAACGCAACGATACTGAATATGTGTATCTTTTCGTGTAGTAAATAAAGCTAGATTTTGAGTCGCCATTAGAACGTAAACAGAGTTAGATTTTCAGTAGCTCTATTGAAATGTATAATATGCGTCGCGTCTCTGTGTGTCTCGATCTTGCAGCATAAGTATTAGAAAATGTGTTTTTTTGGGTTTTTATTTTATTTACAAATATGGAACCCTTTTTTATCGTTTTAAAATTATCAAATGAGACGTCCCATCTAGGGCAGGGCGGGAAGGACTGTCAGACGTGTACTGACTAAAATCCACGGTGATCTTTCAATAGCCCTTTACGTTCCAACATCACGGTTACCTAATGAGACAGTTCCTTGGATGGAACCCGCCATTTGGCGTGATTTGCACTTGGCCAGTTGATTTTTAAGTTGTTAGAGATCCTTTCAGTCTGCTGACAGCTTCTTGAGTTTCATAGTTTACTACAATACAATTAAATAGTGATGACAACAATTGACACAAATTATACAATACAATTAGATAGTAATGTGAATAGTATTATATAGTGAGGTGGATAACCCCAATTTATTAAACGCTCCAGTCAAAAATGATAAACATAGAATATAAATAAAGTTAGAGGAAGCTAAAAATAAAACCAATTTACCAACAAACAAATAACCGACGAAACAAACATGCAAATTAATTATTTAAAGCGTATAATGATTACAAGTCGGTAGGTTGATCTTTGTTGAATATTTGGCATCGCCGCCGCTTCATTATTATTTCAGTTTTTCATGTAAAATACAATTACAATTTAAAAATAACTACTAGAGCAAGAGACAGACAATTAAACTCAAACATCACACATTTAACGATAATAGTCACAATAATGTCAGTAAGTTTACATTGAGTCAACACAGCTGGATAAGACACGACAGTAATGCTATATAAATGATCACGATGACGGAAATGAAGTATTCAGGTAGAAGAGCTCAGTCCTCGCGTCAGTTCACGTGATGCGCACAATGTTCGTATTTGTGACAAAGTTGCTGCTATTAGCACTGTTCTCCAACAGATGCTCAGCTGACAAGGATCTTTTCTTTCCGCGATACCACCTCGCACCGCCCTACGGATGGATGAACGATCCCAACGGCTTCAGCGAATTCCAAGATGAGTATCATCTTTTCTACCAATACAATCCTTACTCCAGTCAAGAGCCCGGAATAGCACACTGGGCACATGTAAAGAGCCCCGATCTAATACATTGGACAAATCTTCCAGTGGCAATGACACCAGATGAATCTTACGACAAAACAGGAGTGTTCTCGGGAAGTGCTTTAATTTTAAACAATACAATGTATTTATTTTATACAGGAAATGTTAACACTCCTGGAGCTCCAGATAATGTGCAACTCCAATCTTTAGCTACAAGTACTGATGGAGTCACTGTCACGAAATATGAAGGAAATCCTCTTATCAAAGGCGAGACACATCAACCGAATATAAGAGACCCAAAAGTGTGGAAGCACGGAGATCGTTATTACATGGTGTTAGGAAATTCATTCAATAATAACACTCTCGGACGAGTACTACTTTATGTGTCGGATGATTTAATTTCTTGGAAGGAAGGACCAACTATAATCGAATCCGATGGTTTTTTGGGTTACATGTTGGAATGTCCAGATTTCTTCGAGTTGGACGGATATTACGTACTGAAAATTTCACCGCAAGGCATGAAACCTAAAGGTGATTTATACAGAAATCTTTATCAAGATGGATATATAATTGGTAAGTTTGATTACCAGACACTGAAGTTTACGCCAATAACTAAATTCAGAGAATTTGATGCTGGACATGATTTCTACGCTACTCAAACATTTTTGGACGCTCGTAATCGTAGGATTGCAGTAACCTGGCTTGATATGTGGGAACAAGATTACCCTGAGCGTGATTATAATTCTACTGGACAAATGACGATCCCAAGAGTTTTAACACTAACGAAAGATTTGAGGATTAACCAGAAACCGGTTGAAGAGATTAGCGCTGCCCGTGGTCAAACATTATACGCTGGGAAGCCACAAGGTGGTCATACAATCCAATTGGAAGACAAGGCTGCCGAAATTAAGATCACAGCAACAAGGTTGCGCAACTTTGAACTGTTTATAGAATCTACAAACGCGAGTGTTTCAATTAGTTACGACTGCTTGAGAGGTAAAGTTACTCTTGACCGTGGCGGTGAAGATGGTGTTCGCAGAACCAAATGGAGACCTGCAGGCAAACTTGAGTGGTACATTCTTGTAGACGCGAGTTCTATTGAGTTGTTCTGTGGAGATGGTGAGGTTACCTTTTCCAGTCGCTTCTTCCCCTATGACGAAGTCACACTCAGATTAGGGGACAACAGTCATGTTGACCACCTGACTGTTACATCAATGAAACGTACCGTAGAAATGCCTAATTAATATTATTAAATTGTTTGTTCACTGAAAAAGGTAACGAATTTAAATTCACTGTTGTAATTTTAACGTTCATCATAACACTGAGTTGAAATTCCGACAATACAACACTTTTTAGATGTTAATTTCGATGCTAACGATCCTTATTATCAAAAATGGCGTGAATCATGACTGTAATGAAAATTGCTGTAAAAACTGACATTGTTATATCTTAAATTCATTGTCTAGTAAATTGTTGGTTTATTGAATACAAAGTTAAAATCATACTTTATATCTTTATCGCAATGTCTATTAAATTAACTTTATATAGTTTTCTTTCTTTCTTTTCTTTATTATTTTTATTATTGTGTTCGTTTTGCAATATTATATTGCCTTACTTTTAACACCAGTTCAGATTTGTTACAGTTTGTAAGACATTATAGAATTAACCTAGCTTTTATAGCTTTCTTTTTTTATATAGATTCTTCCTTACTCTTTGTTTGTGAATGTGAGAACATTGTTAGTCGTGTGTATATATATATATTTCTTCTTCTGTAGCACTAATTTTAGTTAGGACGTCCCCCTTATTACCAGGCCTACGTTTTTCTCACATATCTAAGCATTGAAAAATTGTAACAATCTGTTTGTAAAACTATACCATATTTTAAAAGAGTAACCATGGAGTTTCTTGCCGGTTCTTCTCCATGGATTCGACCAACCCGAACCGAGCACCTGCTGTCGACGTTTTATAAGTGCCCTCATGGGCCTATGTGAAATAAAACCTTTTTTTTAATATTTTTTAAAGTTTTGATGACCAATATTGTACAAGTCTTTATTTTATTAGTGCAGTGTGAAAACTAGACTAACGCTGAATTCGACCACGGTGTTTTTGACTATTTTTAATTACTCGATAAAATTAATCCATTTTCTATTAACTTCTTCAAAATTGTTGCCAAAAAAACTGAGACTATTGCCAGTTAATTAAATTGTAAAGAATTATCACTGTCTTCATTTTATTTACCCAACTTATGTGTCCTTATCCCATTTTACTCGAAATCGTCACAAAAAAAAGAACAAATTATTAAAAAAATAATTTTGCTCTTTTTCTCGGGAGAATAGAAAATACAGGGGTCAATTTTCAATACGGCCATAGTTGAGATACGACCAGTCGATCTGCATTCTCAATTTTCTAGCTCCCATTTAAATTCTCTTAATGACATCAGTAATAGCATTAGCTGTACGAGTCAGGATGCTATTTTCATCATTCTGAAAAACAATACACTTAGATTAGAAGGCCCCTAATCAAGTTTTGATACGGGGCCCCTTGTGGCCCAGCTACACCTCTGCAAAAAACTCTACCTGTTGGAGTTTGGCACCGAGTTTTGATAGTGTTTTATCGGTGCGCAGGAGTCCTAGTTCCTTCTTTGAGAGCCCGGTCCATCTTAGATCTCATTTTTGTTTCTGGGTAGATTCAGGCCAAAAGCTAAGTAAGTATTTTTTTTTTCGCTGTTTGTCGTTTGTCGCTATTCTGAAGACCCGAATTCCAGTTACCCACCTAAAAGTTATAACTTACAACTCCATAAAAAAACAAAATTTCACAAAACATAATTATAAAAAAAATATGCGTCATGAAACTAATTGAATAAACATGTTGCAGGGAAACGAGGAAATCAGGGATTTCTCGAAATCCCTAGGGATATCACAAAATCCCAGAAGATGTGGAACATTCTTTTTTACTAGGTCTTCTTACTAAAATTATCTAGTGACATGACAAAATACTAATATAAAGTCAGAGATATGTCATTTAACTAAACCAATAAAGAATACTGTTGATGATTTTTCTGTCTACAGGGTTCAAATAAACCTAACCAAACTGAACATCGGGGTGCCAATGAAGTCCGTATTCTTCTCGTTCAAATGCACAACGTTGTTCAACTGGTATTTAAGTAGAAGCGTACGAAACGGGGCACTGAGAAATAAAAAATGTCGTAAAACCGACTGGGGGCACCCAGACTCGGACAGGTTAGGTTAGAAAAGGATGGCGGGGACTGGAAGATTCCGCCATCCCCTTCGTGGTTTTTTTATAAACCAGCCAGAAGTAGGCCGTCGACGTTTTCTGACATTTTACTAGATTTAGTTTAGTGCAACGACATTTATCACAGACGATAAATTGGCGTTTTATCATATCACTAAATTCTTTTAGTAAGAAAACGTAATAAATAAGAATATTATTAAATTAATGATATCTTCGTTTCACTGCGACACATACATTACAGCTGATAAAATATATTTTTGAACAAAAGTTCTTGTCTAAGCATGTTTTGTATACACTACAGTTGTGCAAACAAATTACAAATTCTTCAAGTCATTCTATTTACATGAAATAAACTATTTTTATCTACAGCTGCCAAACTGGTCAACCTTGACAACTTTTTGTACCTTTTTGTTCTTAACGTGGTAAAATCATCAAATAAGTCCTCCTGTCTACGGTGGAGTGGAAGGGAAGATTCACGCTGCGCAGCAGTCCAATAGCTCATCTATTACGCTAAATGTTGTATAGATTGTTTTTTGGAATTACTGGTTAGTATTGTCAAAAAATATCCCATTGATAAAACATGACAATAACTTTATAATGCATTGCGTTTTATCGTACAAAATATATTCTATTTTCTTGTAATATTTAAATAATTTTTGCTTAATTTCAAACTAGCTTTGACAATTAATCACAGCGAAGGTTCAATTTCGTGTCGCGCATTGTACTTTGACGTGATGGTTATTAGCAATCAAATTAAGTCGTTATAATTAATGTGAATCACGAAGATACACTCTTTGCCCCCGTTTTAGTAATTACTAGCTGTTGCAAACGGCTTCACCCGCTTGTATGTCGAAAATTATCGTACTGAAAAGTAAAACTGGTATAAAAAAAGTTAGCCTGCCTGATAGCCGTGACTATTACCTGTCTCTTTAATTTTCCAAATTACAACTACATCCGTTTAGCCAATTTGAGGTTTTATTACGATTTTTCATATTTTTGTGATGTAAAGTAAAGGAAGATTTTGACGCTAACTAGAAAGATGAAATGAGCTCCTCGTTCATACAGGACGCTGTCCTCTCCCTCAAGCGACCCGCCTCCTCCTTCACGAGCATTACTGCTTCGCAGAAGGAGGCGACCGCTTCCCACTCCGTCTCGCCCCGCAGCATGGCCTCGACCAATGCCGGGCGCGAGAGGTCACGGCGGTGCTCTGCCCAAGCGGGGCAGTCCTGCACCGTATGCTCCACCGTGTCCTCCGGGCGATCCTCGCAGTGCTGACACCCAGGCTTTGAGAATGTTTAAGTACTGAATCGAAATTGTATGAGACATCGGCTCGTATAAATACTGAATCACAGTAGTTTATTCTCTAGACTTGTCAGAATTAGTAGACGTCTGAGGGCTTAGTAAGATAGTTTGAGAAACATGGAGAGTCCCTGGATACCTCAAACTATGAGTGTAAATTCTTAACAACTTGGAACAAAACAATTTCTAACATATTGCACGCTTGATGTTTGGTAGTTTTCGAACTGTGGTGTAACTAGAATCCATAGAGAAAAGTCAGTACGTCGACCCAGAGAACACGGTTGCAAAAACTTCATCCCATCAACTTTGCGTTGTCAATCTATTTTCTGTCTCTCTTCTTAGCGAGGTATTGCATGTTTATGTACAAACTCGTGTTGGTGTGTAGTTAAAACTCTAAAAATTCTTGAGCTAAAAACCTAGGCTGCAAATTATCTTCCATATTATATGTCCGTTCAGCAGTTTTTTTTTTCTTTTTTTGTGATGGCTTAACAAACATCCATCCACACAAGTACTGGCTTTTATAGTAGTAGTAAGATTGTAGTGGAATTCACAGTGAAGCAATAAGATTTTTGTGTAATTATCTGGAAAATAAGATAGCGTTCCACTAAATGATAAAATTATCATTTGATTGTTGCTCATGAGCAACGATTAAGTTATTGCATGCAATAACTTATTAATCGCATTGTTTCTCACGCAATCATTTATTTTAATTTTAAATGATAAGATAAGATTTTAAAAAAAGAAAGAAAAAATTGAATTTTGATTTAATTTTATATGTGGGATGTTTTCTTCAACAATCAAATCAAATTGAAATTCAAACAACAAAAAGAAGCAATTTCCACTTATAACTTCTTCAATTTTAAAAAGACGCACAGATCTACATCTATTAAAAATCAAGAGAAATATGTATTTAGAATGGCGTGAAATTAGAATCGCTATAAAAACGATTTTTTTTTAATCAAAATCTGAGTTCTTATTTTGAGAACCATTTTTTTTTCATGACCAAGATCAATTTGATAAATAGAACTTAATGTTTTTGTAACTGCTATTTTTTTGTATGCACGGATTGCCAGTTGTTTTTTAGTCAGATGGGAGAATCATGCCCTGAATGAATTCTACCACCCATTACGCCTTTTATGCAGTTTTGCCCCAACTTACGACCACGTGACCCAAGTCTCCGATACCTTGCGACTTTTGTTTTGGAGACTTGTGTCGCGTTGTGTCCGGAAAGTTGGAATTTTTAAATAAAAAAAAATTACATGCATCTTATGTTAAGACAGAGATGAAATAAGCAGGAGTTCTATTAAACGTCATTTGGTTTGTACAAAGAAGAGTTTTTTTTTATCGTGGTAAAATCATCAAATGAGTCTTCCCACCCAGGGCAGGGCGAGAGGGACTGTCAGACTTGTACTGACTAAAATCCACGGTGTCCTTCAATAGCCGTTTACGTACTGGGGTCACGGTAATCCGTTAGTCCCGCGACCCCGGCAGGCTTTGGCCCTCTACAGGCCCCGTCACTATGCTGACACTCTTTGAGGCACGCGTGGAACACAACGCGCCGTCGACCCGGGCATGGTCCATGGTCGGACAGCGAGTTGCCCATTACTCGCTGCCCACATGCCCGCGCCTACGGTGGCCGGAGATCGTCTGGCGACGTCCGACGCCGTGGGCGTCTACCACTGTGGCTGTGGTGGAGGGAGGACGCTGTCCTCTGCCTCACGCGGCCCGCCTCCTCCTTCACGAGCATTACTGCTTCGCAGAAAGGGGCGACCGCTTCCCACTCCGTCTCGCCCCGCAGCATGGCCTCGACCAATGCCGGGCGCGAGAGGTCTCCGCCTATCGCCGTCGTGAGGACACGGCGGTGCTCTGCCCAAGCGGGGCAGTCCTGCACCGTATGCTCCACCGTGCCCTCCGGACGATCCTCGCAGTGGTGACACCCAGGCGTTTCTTCCCTCCCTATCAGACACAGGAACCTCCCGAAATTTCCGTGTCCGGTGAGGACCTGCGTCATGCGGTAGGTCAGGACGCCGTGACGCCTATCCAGTCACTCCTCAAAGAGGGGTCTTACCGCCGCGATTGCAGCGTGCCCGATACAAAGAAGAGTACTGAATAATTTATTTTCAAGCAGGATCGAAGATCTGCGTTTATTGCATCAAATGTTAAGTGAGGACAAAATAAAATTTTATTTATTGAGTTTTGATGTGGACCGATGACAAACAATAATATAGGTACTAATCTCCTCTCAAGAGCGCTGTCGGAATAGCGTTTTCCGATAAGTATGTATTTCTTCTTCTTCTTCTTCGTCTTCCGGCCTTATCCCATGTTTATTTAGGGTCAGCTCTCCCATTATTCTTCAAAAATGTCTTTCCTGGGTCGTCATTGGGTCAATATAAATTACTGACTAGGTCTTTCTTAACTACGGGGTCAGAGTATCCCGTGCTGTTTATGTCCTGGCTTGTGTTCGATTTATTTCCCTGGTCACTAGTGGCCTCTTCACCACAGGACTGTATCATGGTAATCGTGTTTCTGCAAGTTTTTCCTGTATCAGTCGAACTTAGATGTGTGTACATTTATAAAAAAAAAACGCTTGTCTAGCAGTTTTTGCTTATACGAGCTTAAGCGCGTCAACGATCGTAAGAGGAAACTATAAGCCGGAATAGACTCAACTATAGAAACATTTTTTTTAGCGAGGTAAAATCATCAAATGAGTCCTCCGACCCAAGGCAGGGCGGAAGGGACTGTCAGACTTGTACTGACTAAAATCCACGGAGTCCTTCACTAGCCCTTGATCTACCGGGGTTACGGTAATTCGTAAGTCCCGCGATAACTATAGCAACATAAGCTCCATTTTGACTGCTACATAGTTATGAAAGGTCAGACCTCAAACTTTGAACTATGCGGCACTTGTACTCCAACTATCACATTACTATTGTATTGTCTATCGACACCCGAAACCACGAACTTAATTTGTATTCTAAGCTTGATATTTGTATTGGTTTCAGTCCAACCGAAGTTCGTTAGCTTCAGACTTTGTTCAGGCCAAATGGTTTTTTTGTTCAGTCAATAAATGCTGCTTTATTGTATAGTTGAAGATAAATATAGGTTTCGATTAAGACTGTATTTGAATTATATTTTAGAATTTAATCATGTGTGAAACGTAGAACCGTTGTGGTAATAACAATAACAATATAATAAAATACAAAGTCTTGGTATTTCACTATTTCTGCTAACGTGCTGTCTAAACAGGATACCGCGGAACGTGAAAGCCAATTAAAGGAACAGGATAGTTTTAGTCATTAGAGTTTGACAGTCTCTCCCGCTGTAATCAAGGCAGCTAGACTTCTTAATGTTATTGATTGATTTTCAAACCCAAAAAATCCTAGTAGTGTGCACGGGTTAAGTGTTAGCCCCTTCGTACACAAGGCGACGTAAGTGTCCGACTTTACGACTTCGGTATCCAGGCACTAACGAATACAAATACATCCAGATGTTCGTTTACGGGCCCACGTCAATGGATACCAAAGTCGAAAGGTATAGTTGACTTGTGTCGCCTTGTGTACGAAGTCGTTATTGGGGTTTTCAATCAAGAATTATTTCTGGCAGTCTACAGTTTGTAGTTTAATTGACCTATTTTCTACTGACTGGGCAATCTTCTGGTCGTAACAGTTTTTTTCAAACGTTATCCCATACTAGGAATTTCTCTTACACCGTAGGTGCGTTTACAAACATATTAACTAACATAACACATAACAACTACTTGTAAATCATACAAATATTTCTGAAATCAAACCCGCGACACCCAACGCAGCAGTTCAATCGCACATGCACTGTGCCAATCGTATCGTAGCCAAAAATACTGAAATTCTGTCAGAATAAAAGAAATATGAGGAGGACTTTACGTGATCGAGTCAGAAATGAGGAGAGTCATAGACGAATCAAAGTTGCCGACATACCCCAGCGAATTAGCATGTTGAAGTGGCAGTGGACAGACCGATGGAGCCGTAAGGTTCTCGA
The DNA here is from genome assembly GCA_943136025.2 of Agrotis puta. NCBI lineage: Eukaryota > Metazoa > Arthropoda > Insecta > Lepidoptera > Noctuidae > Agrotis > Agrotis puta. The sequence goes on along the minus strand of OW964176.2, from coordinate 16,352,657 downwards.
ATGGAAACCACGCACCGGCAAGCGCAGCGTGTGACGATCTGATGAAGACCACAGGATTGTGCTGGATGCAAGCCGCTACCAACCCTATCCTATTGGAAATCTATGGAGGAAGCCTATGTACAGCAGTGGACGTTCTACAGCTGACATGATGATGACAAGCTATCTAATATTAACAAATTAATTCATTCTTGGTTTAAACAACATTTCAACCAAGTATCATGGAGTCATAATTTCTCAAGAGGAAACCACTAGGTTCTTTGATAAATTAAACTTGGTAACTAAGATAGTGATTAATGTTGGAAACTCTCATAGCTATGCACTTTGCACCGCCGTCTGCGCCCGAAACTTTCGTAATATTACCATTTGAGGTGAAACTTTCATGAACAATAAATGCGGTTTTAAAGACTTTCTGGGGAATATTCAGTTGGTAATTTAATTGACATTATTATTTTATTAGAACAGGCACTTATTATGTTTCTTTTTTTTCCAAAACTTTGCTAATTTAATAGATAATAATTAATCTAGTTCCGCGGATGAATCACATGCTATTTCATTTATATACCGAAACTCTCTGAAAGAACCACTACCTAAGTTGATCATGTTGCAGGTCTCTATGCTGCAAAGGCAAGGTGCGGCCAAAGTTTTTGCGGAAGAGATGCCCTTTTTCACGGCGGGGTTTCTATCATTTACGTAATTTACTTGGAATAGGCAACTATACCATATATGGGCTAGTCTATGCTATTTTCACTTTTTAGAAATAAATAAATAATTTTAATTTTATTCTACTACAGAAGAGGTGTGCCAGGGGTAAGAAGGGGCGGTCGCGGGACTGTACGAATTACCGTGACCCTGGAACGTAAAGGCCTATTGAAGGACACCGTGGATTTTAGTCAGTACGAGTCTGACAGTCCCTCCCGCTCTGCCCTGGATGGTAGGACTCATTTGATGATTTTATCACGGAAAAAAGGGGGTAACAAAGGTGTCATGTTGAATGTCCCATTGACGCAAAACATGTCACACTGACGCAAACCAGTGCGTAAAAAACGATGAAAATTTTAGCGTAAATTTTTATACTTTTCAATTTACTCATAAACAGACTGCTACTCAGAGCGCGAGCGCGATTAAGCGTTGAGGACGCCGTAGGCAAGCATCTCAAGGGCGCCCCTATATTAAAAATAACTCGTACTATAGTTTGACCAAAACCGATGTACCATAAGAAAACGCGGTGAGATGGGCCCGATCGATAGTATCAAACAGATCTTACGAATTCGGTTTACAATATTTTAAGCCTTTGCCAAACAGACAGGCGAGTCCGAAGCGATAACGAACTGATACGAGACGTCAGTCCGATAGTTCGGTCACGCTATCGGATCGCTTTCGCTTTTCTATGTGACTGGATTCAAACAATTCCATACATTACAAATAAAAACGCCTCGTTTCGCATTCGTCACGCATGTCTGTTTGACAAAGGCTTAAAATATTGTAAACTGAATTCGTAAGCAGCTTTAAGGTGGCATGTAAACTGGAAAATTATGAAATTGCATATTTTTTCTTTATTTTACAATACCGCCCGCGCGCCCCTTTGTACATTCGCGCCCCTAGGCACATGCCTAGTTTGCTTTAGGATAATCCGCCTCTGCTGCTACTTGATGGATTTCAAAGAGGAAGCTATTTCAAAAGATAATTTATTTTAGGTAGGAAACAGTATTTTTATAACTTTTCTACAGAGAAAAAGAGAACTTAAACGAGACGTCTACTTATAAGTTTTTTAAAGAACAAAATGTTTTAACTTATGTTAAAGACAAAGTTCCAACTTTCATCATGTTTCAGTTGTGAAGAAACTATTGAACATGTTAAATATAAATTTTACAAGTTGGATGATTTCAACATGATTGTAGTAAAACTAGGGTACCTGCTCTAGAGAATAATAAATATGTCACTAACTTTTGCCCACGCCTTCGACATGTGACTAACTTTGCCTGCGAGTTTATTGGCGTAAAGTTTTGCCCCCGACCCACCGCGTCGCAACATCCCATCGCCGTCAGCACTATTTTACAGGTCCAATTAAAAAGCGGACACTATGTTCATGAAACGCCTTTCCAAGCGTTTCTTTGACTCTGCTATTAGACACCCCAATCCCCTAATCGCATCGGCCGCCCGATACGAGCCATCGCGTATCAGTAAAATTCGCCGACCAAGGCATACCCTAGTCACCCCCGACGACCCCATCACCCTCCTCCAGGAGAGCAATAGGGAAACTAGTACGCTCAGGAAACATAAGCGTAAATCGACGGGATCGATTCCGTCCTCGCCGCCGAGGACGCCCGTCGTGACGTCCAAATCAATGCCCTCCCCGACCGTTGCAAGAGCCAGCCCGCGATGCTGAGCCGTAGAGCTGAAACAGCCCCTAAATAATGTATCATTGTGATCCCGCCTGTCCCTTGCTGTCCTCTCTCAGTGACGCCCTAAGCCGAGGTCCGAACCCCACAGGGGGTGCCTTTAGCGTGTGGTCACTTAGTTTGTAGTTTTTTCTAGTTTTAAGCCCCTGGCTGGAGGCCTTAGAGTAATTTAAGGCATCCACAGAAAAGTCCGGTTAAGCAGCTCACAACCTCTTCTAGGTTGACCTGCGAGATGCCATTCATAAAAAAAAAAGCGGACACTATGTCGACATTCTGATGAACTGGGGCCGTATTATGACGTCTTAAAACCAGGCTTGTTCCAGTGAGTGAACGAGGTGGCGCTAGACGACTTGTATAGCTCTGTCTTTTTCACTCACTCTTTCACTCTCTGTCTCTTTCACTCAACAACAATACGGTCGCTGGACTTATTTTTTATTGTTTTGTAGATTTAAATTATCTTTTTAGGCTTCAGCCCCTATAAAAATTGGAATCGACTGTCCGTATGTCCATTTGTCAAAACTCTTTTTGTCAGGTAAGCGTGGAGGTAACAAATTAATATAAATTTCAAGTACCTGATCCCTTTTTTTCGTGCTTATATCATCAAATGAGTCCACCCCTACTGTTAGACTCGTGCTGACTAAAATCCATAGTGTTCCTTCAATAGCCCTTTACGTTCAAGGATCACGGTTACCTGAGAAGTCAGTCCCGCGACCCCGGCAGGCTTTGGCCCTTTAAGGGAGGCCGTCAGAAGTACTAAATCCCTTGGAGCAGAGAGAAATTCAACTGCTTCAAAAGAATATTTTTTTTTAAATAAAAATAAAAATTTCAAAAGAATAAAAGCGGAAAAGAAAAGAAATTCAAAAGTTTACGCTACAAAAGATTTGCCGTTTATATTCCGTTATGTCGCATATTTAAATGTTCCTCAGTAGTGCCTGCGAAGCCGCGGTGTGCTGCTAGTCTGTCAGTATGTCTGTCCGTCTGCCCGTATGTCACTAGGCTATATCACATGAACCGTGATAGTAAGACAGTTAAATTTTTCAAAGATGGTGTATTTCTGTTGCCGTTATAATAAAAAATACTAAAAAATAGAATATAAAATGCACAACAAGGAAGTCTATACTGTTCTTAGCCGCACTGTAAGAAAGTTGTATACAAAGACAGTGTCGCACTCAACGTTTTAATCGAATAAATTAAAAAACCCCAACGAATAAAAAATTGCTTTGAAATGACTGCACCTATCTTGATAAAACGTGACACAAACAGACAGGAGATCCCAGCAGTGGAAAAATTATAGTCCCATAATCTCTGAATTTTACCACTATTTCTCATTATGTACCTAGGTTTTAAACTGTGTCCCGTATTTGATTAAAAAACGGTAAAACTGTATTCAAAAAGGGACAGTTGCTTCACTTTTTCAGTTTATGAAAGACGACCATTCTCCGGATTGATATTGGGTGGTACCAATATTATCCATTGTATAAAATATATCCACCAGAAAGACGAAGACAGTCTCATTGGTCTCTTTTGCAGCCACAAAACCAGATTCACGTGCTCTGATTTCGTGGAGTTTGGAACCAGGTAAGCATTATTGTTTTATTATTCACCTGTTATCAACTAGCTAAGGCGCTGAGAAAAATTCTAAACATTTATGTGCTCCGCGACCTCAAAAAGTTTGGGAGTCCCTTGATTAACCAACATCTATCCTCGTGACATTTCTTACGGTAGATAACATTTCAAAACCACTCAGTCAAAGAATAAAGCTACACCCACGGTTAAGCCCAAATACCGTATTAAGGTCCCTCGTGCCTATCTAAAACCGACCAGACGATTTACTTTTCCTAAATAAATATAAGGTCGAACGAATGTGAACACTAGTAAATAAAGTAATTCCTTATACAGCTTCAGTCAGTCGTACAAGGTTTCTAGAAGCCCGAAAGTCTGCGAAACAGTGTTACCTAGAGGGATTTTCTCAGTACCAAATGATGTTGCTAGGTCAGATAGGCAGTCGCTTTACGTAAAATTCATTTAATGAAACCAAAAGTTTAACACAGCATCCTTTTTTTTACGTGTTAAAATCATCAAATCCTCCCAAAACCCAGGGCAGAGCGGGAGGGACTGTCAGACTCGAAACAAATTGTTGTTGTAGGAGCAATCTCTTTTCTTATTCCATAGTAGGGAATATGCATGTAATTCAATACTTTTTTTTATTTTTTACGTATATGTTACTGTAAAATCTCGAAGTACGGTAAACTAGTAATATAGATTAATTATTCACAGTTCTATCTATAATCTTCCGTATACCATCTCCTTATTAATGTGCATCCGTTTTTTTTTCTTTTAAAAATTGTCTTATGAGGCTTCTCTCCATGTGTGGATTGGAAGGGACTGTCGGACTCGTACTGACTAAAATCTACCGTGTTCCTTCAATTGACCTTTTCATTCCAGGGTCATAAACGGATTAAAGCACAGTTACTAAACATATCCAATTAAAGCACAAAAAAATAAATTTAAAAAAGGAAGTGAATAATGACGTCACAATATGGCCATCATAGGCGCGAACGTTTGAAGTGTAGTATAGAAAGTTTTTGGAGTTTCGTTTTCTTTTTTGAGCAACATGCAGTGTTTTTTTTTATATATTTTTCTTGGGTTTGTAGTGCTGTATATTATTGATATAATTGAGAAAAAATTACATGCATATTCTCTAATGCCTTTGTCAAACAGACTGGCGAAAGCGAAGCGTTTCCGAACCGAAGCGAGACGTCAGTTCGATAGTTCTGTCACGCTATCGGATCGCTTTCGCTGTTCTATGTGACTGGATTCAAACAATTCCATACATGACAAATAAAAACGTCACGCTTCGCATTCGCGACGCCTGTCTGTTTGACAAAGGCTTAATTGCTCGTTATCTCATCAGTCCTCTTTTTAGCCACATTAGGCAACTAATAATAACTACGAGTATATTACCTAAATAAAAAGAAACACATTATTTTGAAAAGAAAATCATTATAAACACTATCAATAATAATAAAACACCCGTCGTTACAAATCACAATTTACAAAATGGCCAACAATACATCTTGCTTGCTACAAATGCTTGGTTACAAATCGAAACAAGCTTCGTATAAACTCAATCAATCGAGAGATATATAAAATCCTGACGTTTTTAACCCTTTATTTCTTTGCAATCGTAAAGTTTACCCATTTATCGTGAATACAACCATTTCTATAACATATTCTAGCAATATCGTCGCTTCTTATTGAAAAAATCTTCAGTGATTTACATATTTTGTTGTCTTGAGTTTGCTAAGCGAATTTACGACGTGCAAGACCCATATAAAAGTTTAATTTTGTATGCTTTGTAAAAAGTAAAATAAAGTTCATTGGAATTCTTTGGTCTTGATGCCTTCAATTAAATGAAAGTAGCAACTATGAAAGAAAATTAACTTAATGAAAAATGTCAGACCAAATAAGTTTTAAAAGTGGTGCCAACCAAATCGTAAACACAGAAAAAATATGAATTTTTCAGTCTTTTACAGTCACTGTTCTGAAATACGCATAAGTTTTAGCTTATCATAGTAAGGTACGATACGGTAAACTAAATTGCCAACTATCCCGACCGCTACACAACTACTAAGTTGTAGTTTGTGTGTAATTAGTACAAGTTAGTGAATAAGTTTTGTTCTGGGCTACGACTTCAAATATTAAAGGCAGATATATGATACAATAACTGTATTGAGTAGGTCACTCTTAGAAGACTCGAAAATTATAATAAAATAATTATATGACAATAGTTTTAACAGAATAAAGAAACTACCTATTCTACCAACCTCTATCCATTCCTTTTTAAATTCAAATGATATTTGGGGGATTCAGTATTAATTAAACAGATACTGTATCACTCCTAAAAGGTAAACATCTATTGAACATCTTGCTAAAAAAAAGTGTAACTGCAAAATGCCCTTAATATGAACGTCAAATACCGTTTTGCAGTTGGCAGTATTTATATACAAGTGTTCAATTTACAGATGTTAAACTTTTATGTAATAAGATTGCTAGAGACTTGGTTTATTTAGACAACAAAACCTTCACAGTATATACATGAGAACTAAATTGGAAACCAAAATCAATTTATTATTTAGTTGAGTTGCCGTTTATGAGGTATTCCCGTTTGAGCAACGATTTTATAGCACCGATGTTAATAGGGGTCTAAAAATGAAGAATCACGAAAATGATGAGGTATACATAAAGAATGCTTTTTTATAGCGTGGTAAAATCCAAATGATTCCTCCCACCCAGGGCAGAGCGGGAGGGACTGTCAGACTCGTACTGATTAAAATCCACGGTGTCCTTCAATAGCCCATTACGTTCCGGGGTCACGGTAATTCGTAAGTCCCGCGACCCCGGCAGGCTTTGGCCCCCAGAGCGGGGGCCCGTCGTTTTGCTGACACTCTTTGAGGCGCGCGTGGAACAACGCGCAACTGTCGACCCGGGCATGTTCCATGGTCGGACAGCGAGTTGCCCAGCCACGCTGCCCGCATGCCCGCGCCGACTGTGGCTGGAGATCGTCTGCCGATACATAAATAATGCTTAGTCAAAGAAATCTGCTTCGCCTTCCCGTTATCCAATCTTGGCAACAATTATAGAGAAACCTTGTTTGTGATAGGAAACAATGGGACAAATCAAATTTCCATTCACTTCAGTACCAGTCGGTTGTAATAATTACATTGAGGGAAATTCTATGTCGCGCGAAAGTTCCTGACTGAGCTCATTTTAGGTAATTCTAAAGGTTCATTAATAATACAATATGATTTGATATTATGATTCAACATGATTTTCTTTCAAACGAAGACAATTGCGCAATCATAATGAAAATCTTCTTTGAGTGAACAAATTTCTTATGGATAAGCTCCACTCCATTGTCACCTCTGTCCTAGACTAAAATAAGACTAAACTAAAATATAAATATAAAAGTTAAAACTTGAAAGTCTCATCTTTGAAAATCCAATATCAGTATTCAGTTAGGTTTATATTTAAAACAGAATAGCTTAATTTTACAATTTCAAAAAAAAAGATAAACAACGCATCTGAAAAAGAAGAACGTAAATTCGCGTGCGATGTTATTTTCAACCCATTTACAAAATAAATACCAATAGATACTACCAATTTTCATCAAAAACGTATCGAATTTCGAGGTCAGTACGACCTAGAGTTTCAGTTTTTCACACATAACAAAATCGTTTCGATTTTTGCTAATAAATATAGCGAGTGCTTTTAATTGACGTTATTTACGGATTTGAGGGCGCGGCTTATCGAAATTAATACAAAATGTCATTAATTACGATTAGTACTACGAACTCAAGATTTACAAATAATAGGTTGGGGACGTTAGTACACACAGTGTTCTTGTATAATTAATCCAACCAAAAACATACCTGTTAAAAGGGGGGCCAAGTTCCTATCGGCTAATAATTGTTCGGCTAAAAAAAGGGTTGAAATCCAATCCAATGCCAAGTTAAGATGCACTTTAAAATCGATCATAATCATCTTCATCAATAGCCTGATCCTCTGGTAAACATTTGCCATTCCCAAGACTCGACACCATATCCTCCAGTCCTCCGCCTTCCGCATCCAGCCACTACCTGCCACCTTATACACATCAACGGTCCATCTGGCCGAAATGCATCAAATTTTAAAGTGCATCTAAACCTTTTTTTTTTCGTGGTAAAATCATCAAAAGAGTCCTCCCACCCAGAGCAGGGCGGGAGGGACTGTCAGACTTGTACTGACTAAAATCCACGGTGTCCTTCATTAGCCCTTTACGTACCGGGGTCACGGTAATGTGTAAGTCCCGCGACCCCGGCAGGCTTTGGCCCTCTACAGGCCCCGTCACTATGCTGACATTCCTTGAGAAGTGCATCTAAACTTGGCATTGAATTGGTACATATAACGCACGACCTGTGTGCCAAATTTAATAACGCTAGGATAATTGGAAGTGGCCTAAAGGTTTTGATTACCGGTCAGTGAGTGAGTCAGTGCCAAAATTAGCTATTTTCACAGGGTCATATTTCAGGATCAACTGTAGTTATATCTATAAAATTTGGCATACTCCTTTAAGCCTTTGTCAAACAGACAGGCGTGGCGAATACGAAGCGAGGCGTTTTTATTTGTAATGTATGGAATTGTTTGAATGCAGTCACATAGAAAAGCGAAAGCCATCCGACAGCGTGTCCGAACCGATGCGAAGACGTGGCGAATGCGTATTTGCTCTGTTTGATGTCGTTTATAAAAAGTCAGCTAATACAACTGCCACGCCTCGATTCGCTGCACCCAGTTTGACGTCTCGTATCGGTTCGTTATCGCTTCGGACTCGGTCCGGTTCGCTATCGCCTGTCTGTTTGACAAAGGCTTTATTTAGTACTAGTATATGATTACGTAGGTACAATTTATCTCTGTACTTGCAATAGGCACTGAACTACAGGGGGGTCAAAGGGGTCGAAACAGTTCTTGTAAATAGTTCACGGCATGCGCGCGGCCTGCTTCTGGAACTTGGCCTTTTTTTTATGGGACAAACCCGCCACAATATTCCCTAACCACTGCAACTCCTGTAAGCCAGAATCAACAGTGGCAAACAACCAGAAAAGCGCCGAAACAATGAAGCTCGACGTGTCCCAGAGAATGAATTTACCTGTCTTGGATCCTGCAACGAAATTAATCAGAAAAGAATAGTGGAGGAGTAGCTAGTAGCCCACTGCTGTGCGCTTAGATTCATAACAATATTCTATTCTACTGTCGTTACGTATTCTATTGTTCCTTCTTACTCACATAGCCCCGAGGCCCTTGTGAAATTGAGCTTCATAATTGACACATTAAATTGTAATTTGGTTTCTGAACTGAGCTGGCGACAATTTGCGGAATCGGTTTGAAATTTCCATTCGAGATTGTTCGGAAGCATTTATATGAGTTGGAACATCAGTAAACAATATTGTTAAACAGTTTAATTATGGTGTTTAATAAAGTATGTTCTATTTACACAGTCATGTAAGCTTCATTATTTAATGAGAAAGGAGTTTTGTTGCTAAACATATTTTAGAGGACAGAAGGTTGACAAAAAAAATCTTTTATGTCGGTAATAAAATAAGTAAATGAACACGTCGACAGGATCAATAAATTGCATTTTTTTTTAAATTTGCAATTACATTAGTCCGTCAGTAATAGTTTTGAATTGTTAAATTAATTAAAATTTACAAAAATATAACGCATCAAAATTAGAGAGTGGGGGGCTCGTAACGTCAGAAGGAAGTAAAAACTATACTTGCTTGTGACGTATTGGCAATTTTTAAAGTGTCGTATCATTGTTAATTTTAGTTTACGTAACATAAGAAAAAAATCGTATACATTTTTTTAATTAGATTTGTAAGTCAAAAACCCTTATCATATCAACGTCATGGTTTCTTTCGGGACGATTAAATAATTTTGTATACAAATTAAATTATGTTAAATTTTATTTTATTTTTGTTGGTATTAAAATTCATATTCGTTTAAATTTTGTTATTTTGAAGAAGCTTTTAACGTTCAGGTTCAGACAGAGCGTAGGTGTAATGTCTGTTTGTGACTACACTCGTTTGTGTGATTAAAATTATATAAATATCAGTCTAAATCTATTTCAAGTTTTTTTTGTTTGGTAAAATCATCAAATGAGTCCTCCCACCCAGGGCAGGGCGGGAGGGACTGTCAGACTTGTACTGACTAAAATCCACGGTGTCCTTCAATAGCCCTTTACGTACCGGGGTCACGGTAATCCCTTGGTCCCGCGACCATCTATTTCAAGATAGTTTGAGAATTTTCCAGGGCCCGTATTATGATGTCTTAAAATCAGGCTTCTTCCAGTGAGTGACAGAGACAGAGCTATACAAGTCGTCTAGCGCCACCTCGTTCACTCACTGGAACAAGTCTGGTATTAAGACGTCATAATACGGCCCCTGACTCTTAGTCGTGAGCTAATTTGATACACAGGTTGGATTTGTGGATGAAAATACAAGCTGTTGTTCGCGGCTCTGCTTAGACCCTCCGCTAAATAGGGTCTCTCGTTTCGTCTCTATTTTGTCTATGACTAGGTACCGTATATATGGTCCAGTCTGTTCTATTTCTGGACAAAAATGATCAAGATCGGTCCAGAGTTTAGACGTTTTGACGTGGAAACCGAACGTACACACATAGTTTCGTATTTCTAATATTAGTAGAATTATTACTCTCACATATAAGTGCAAGTTGCTTTATTGTTCTTACAATATATAAATGTAAGTTATTAATAAAATCATAAACTTGACTTTATATTAAGATAAGTATCCAGGACATCATTTTACGACAAACATAACATAGTTATGTGCTATTTTCAGTTCGTTTTCAATGTAAGCAAAGTATTTAAGTACGTTCAAACATTTTTTTCAGTGCCATACGCAGTGCAGCAGTCTAGCGGGTTTTCATTGTCAGAGACAACATGTCCCCAAAACTTTGTGGGATAGTGTTGTTAGACATTTTTCTTATTCACATTACCCAGTTTTTACTAGCGTCGACTTGCGACCGTGCGAAGACCCGCAAGTCACAAGTGACGTCAGGCGACGTTGCGCGTGACACTTAGGCTGTGGCTACATTAGACAGCGATTTGCGATGCGACTGGAAGAGCGAAACAGATTACACGTGGTATCGCTGATGTACGGTGTAGCCATATACGTGAGCATAAATTTATTTGTTTTAATCGCCCATTTGTCGCAGATCGCGTCGCGGCCTAATGCAGCTTCAGCCTTAGCCCCTTCGCACACTAGGCGATGGAAGTCTCCGATACCCTACGACTGTGGTATTCACACGCACGCGTCAATGGATGCCTAAGCCGTAAGGTATCGGAGACTTGCGTCGCCGTTGAGTACGAAGGGGCTTATAATTCTAGTCAAGTGACAGAGCCACGGGACAAAATGTACTTTCTAGTGCATAGGTGTGCCTATACATGTGACGTAATTTACCTCTGCCTAAACCACCATTGGTTTTAAATCAATGTCTTATAATGTAGACCTATCCTGTCCCATCAATTAGATAGTATAGATTGTATCGTTAGCGCATTTACAAGTATTAAAACTAACATACGCAAACTATCGAACTCGGAATAACTATTTGTACAGTGTGCGTGTATGACCAGATGTTTGAATAATAATATGTACGAATAAGCGTGGGCCTTCAGAGAATACAATTATACAAAATACTTCTGATTCCAGAATCTATACATATAATAAATCTGTAGAAGGGTCCACCCGACAGGCTATTCGCATACGGGCAAAGAAACCCCTTAGGCACGCGTTGCCTAAGGAAGAGTTTATGCCCGCATCCCAGGGTGCACCGGCCCGAAAAACTGGTCTTCCCACCGGACGTATCCGAGAGGGAACTCCAGTCTACGGGCGCACGTGAAGGTTTCCTGTCTTAGCACCCCGTGTACAAGTTACTTGAATTAGAAACATGTTTTGGAGAGTGTGTATTGAGTGAATTTTGCATGCAGGTTTTACTTGTTTAAAAATGGCGAGGTTCCCAATGTTTGCAGGTTTGTTCAAGTTGGTTCAAGTTGGTTCAAGTTGCATACAATTTGCAACTTGTAAAGAAGTTACTTGTATAATAAAACGCGCCTTAAGGTTATATTCTCTTACCTAAACAATGAGTATAATTACGTTAGCCTACACCTAGAATAAATAAATTACCTTTTGGTGTATCCACAATTTAATCAAAGGTTTTGCAGACCAGATTCCGGTTGACCTCCAATCTGCGGTCTGTATGTAAGAGATTACGGTGAATTAATTACAAGTCGCTTTATTTCATTAGCTGCCTATTCATTATGTGTTTGTCAAAGGAATTAGGACTTTTTTGGTACCGTACAGAATTCCTAGAATTTGTCAGTAATCAAATCTATATAGATAGAGTTAAAATATCAGTCCACTGTTGGCTTATAGTTAACCAACAGAGACATACAGATACTTCGGTCGCAATATTTGAGCATTAGTTAAACTTACAATTTGTATAATTCTATATATATTTTTTAACTTAACATAAAGTATGGGATTTTAACAATAGTTAGTTTAACTATTGATCTAAGAAATGGCCCACAGACGCATAATGCGATTATCGAACGCTTAATTTGCAGGTTTGTTCCAGTTGGTTCAAGTTGCATACAATTTGCAACTTAATCGCACGCACGTTTGGTTTTTATTTTTTTGTTTTGATTTTAGGACGGCGTTTATCCGTATAATTAAAGATCATTAATTTATCACCTGCCTAGCCATTCATCTAACATGGATGCAGTATTTTAAATGGAGTCCACAACCCATCTGATCCGATCTTCACAACCCAGTAAATGATTAATACGGTACACATTGATAAGACTGGTTGTCATACTTTTGAGCTTCTGACGACGTCAATGGCTCTACGTGCTTTCCGAGGCACAGAGGAGACTCGCTAAGTTTGATGGTCACCCATCTACAGACCAGACTCGCCAAATGCGGCTTGACTTTGAAGAAAGATCTGCGCGGTTTTTATTATTTAGCTACGAGCTACAAACAAAGATCAATACTAATAATAAAAAGGCGAAAATTTAAATTAATTGATTTACAAGTACCTCCATTTGCAATAAACTTTTTCAATCTAAGTATGTTAACAAGTCCACATTTAAGAAAATAAAGATTTAATAAAATATTATCTGGTATGGAGCAAGTTTTATAGGCAATCAATAGTTTCAACATCAATAGTTTGTATCCAATTGGATTTATTATGACTGTTAGTATTGTATGCAGACATATTCAATTGAACATTAAACTGCAAAAGTTTATAAGAAACATCATAGCCTTTAGCACTAAAGAATAATGCAGCTTACAAACAGTTTTTTTGTTTTAATAATTATGAAATTTAGTAAGATATGAGAACTAACAGTACAAATAAAAGAAAGAGTAATTTAGTATTGAGTTATATTTATATTAGTGCGCGAGTAGTATTTGAACCTGCGTCCTCCAATATGTAGAAAATAATTAAAACATATTATAATAAATGTTGTACCAGTAACACCTCTGTAATTCCCATTAATCCATAACATCGCGTGATATAATTCATTTCTTCTAAAAGTAATCATATTCAGATATTAGTTTTTACGACTAGGTATAAGACTTATCCTATGTTAACAAGATAAGCTGATTCCTAGAGAAGTAATATCAAGCTTATGTGATTTCGTAACTTTGTTTATATATATTATACGATTAGTCTGGATCTGGTACCGATTATCTCCTTATCAGTTATTAGCTGTGATCTCTAAAGTATTAAGTAGAAGTATAACTAAAGTTTGACTCCCACATTGCGTGAATCTCAAGATTTTTAAGCTGTTACATAGCTTTTAACGCGGGCTTTGAGCGCGGCGACGGAACCAAGAAATACCATAACGAAAATAAACCTAACACTGTCATGTCAACGTGAATGAATAAAATTTGAATGAATGAATTTTTTTCTTGACGTTTAACTTGATTAATGTGCCTAATTAGTAGAGTAACTTCCCATTGAGCAACGATGGGATGATATTTTCTTTAAACATTCGTGGTGGGCGATATTTTTTCTTTTTTTCATAAATAAAATAAATAAATAATTGTAATTGCATACTTAAGTTGATAAAAAAATGCTATGCAATAGCTTTACCGCGGCAGTCCCTGTAGTGCCTCACGTATTTTTTTTTTTACTTAACTAAGGCTTTAATACAATACGTAAACAATAAAAACAACACGACACGTCGGCGTCGTGTCTCTCGCAATGTCAGGTATCTGGCCTCTAAATCGACGAAACACTACACCTCTTGACCAAGTCTTCTTCCTTGAAAGACGATGTTCAGATGTTCAGTCGGCACCCTCACCACAAAAGCGTTGAAATTCACGTTGTGGCGAGGTTACAACTGCTCGACCCACACGCTTGTCGACTACGGACACCCACAAAAGGCTCTTTCTCTTCGATGGATAAGTCTGCCCAACTACGCTCATCCCATGGCATCTCGGTGCGGCCTTGTCCGTGTCTATCTGCAACATCATGCACCGTGCAAATCCAGCTTACAAATACATCCGCAATTCGCCAGCTACGTTTTAGTAACCTGATAAATACATTATGATCCATCAAACATCTACCAAGCGTATCCAGCAGTAATGTGACACGTATTTCATCAACATTAAGGCCGAGATTAGCCGCTGAAATGTAGACACGTGTCGTGCTACACTGTTACTTAAGCTTCATACATTTTAAAAGTTTTAATGGCAGATTTTATATTTTTTAGGAATTCAAATTCAACTTCAACCTAAAGCGTTTTCAAGGAAACATAAACAAAACTTTTTCAAAAAAAAGGTAACCGCCTTCAAAATCTACTACAAAAAAGGGTAAAATAACCTAGAAAATTACTTTTCTTTCGGAAACCGATGGCTTTGTTTTTTTATTTCATTGTTTTTTTTTGCCACCGACTTCCGAAAGAAAAGATATTTATTGAACAAAAAAAGAATTTAGAAAATCGATCCACAATTGGCGGAGTAATTACGCAACAAACACACAATAAAAAAGAAAAAAGAGCACCGTCGAACTGATAACCACCTTCTTTTTGAAGTCGGTTAAGAAATAAATGTATAATTTTTTTCTAACCGCCACATACGCGGCGGTTAGACCCCTCTTTGAGGTGTGGCTGGATAGACGACATTTTCGTTACGGAATTTCTTGATTCGGTCGCAGCGCTCAAGCCCGCGTTAAAAGCAATGCAATAGCTTAAAAATGCCGATTCAAAGCAATGCGGCACGGCTGGCGCAATGGTACAACGCTGCATTTCGCAGAAACGTGCAGACGCAGGCATGTGTGTAACACCTTTAGTAAAAGATATTCCGGAAATTATTCTCGCGTTCTTTGAAGTGCAGTGAAAGGCGGGACATGCTCACAACGTTCCAGCAAACATTTACACTAAATTGCTGCTGTAGTTTGAATGTGTAGAAAAATAACCCGAAAAGTTTTAATATCCTGTTTCAACGCGGCCACGGTGTACACGCTTTCATTGTAATTTTGGTCTTTCATCCTGTTAAAACTTTGTTTTTCCTTGCAAAGGTGTGGTTGTTTTCAGATATCTGTTAGCATGAACACTGTGTTTAAGGAAAAACTTTCTGAACGGGAATTGAGAATCCAGACCTTTCCGACCCAATCCGACCTAATTGTCAGGCGTCATTTGTCAGGTTAATGAACTACAATATTAATATGAATCACATAGTTCATTGACATTCAATAAATAGGGTTAGTGAGCTAGTGGTAACTCAATCTTCTATCTGGAACTTGAGTGTCTCCTGAAAATAATGGCTTATTCAATACCCTTTCTGTCTTGTCCGAATTAGGCCAATAAACTTCTTGGCAGTGCTATTTCTAGCCAGAGAAAATAGGGCAACAACATATCACAACTTAAAGTACAAATGCCACGAGGAGAATTAAAAATGGTTGGTGTGCACCCATGTTTGCACTGCCTCTCCTCGCGATTATATACTATTTTTTTCTGTTTCGTGGTATGAGTCCTCCAACCCAGGGCAGGGCGGGAGGGACTGTCAGACTTGTACTGACTAAACTCCACCTTGTTTCTTTAATAGCCTTTAGAGTCCAGGGTCACGGTTTCCCTTTTGGACAATTCTGTGACTCCGGCAGGTCTTGTTCTATGCCGTGTTACCTGCCTTGAGTCATAAATCCACCGTCCAAATCAAAATTTGACTAATTTTATACTAACAGGCGATGCGACTGGTGACTAGTCGAACGATTAGTTACCAGGCAAAAAGGCACTGTGTAAATGCCCTTATTGGGCTAGTGCGGTTTTATAAAAGAAAAACGACAAAGGGTAAAACCTATAAAAAACAATTTAGTCCTGTGCGAGGCCAAAAGAAATTTTTAAAATTGTCACAGCGCTGGTTTTCTGATAGGGCCCAAAGTGATGTCACGGTCAGATACGAGGATCTACTCGTACAGTACTTTCACAGTTATTATGTCTTGTGACTAGGACTGTAGCACCATAAATATTTTGAACTAGCTGTTGCCAGCGGTTTTACCCGCTAAGGTTACAAATTTTCCCACGGGAAAATAAAATCGGGATAAAAGTTATCCTATGTGTTAATCCAGGTTATAAAATATCTGTGCACCGAATTTGATCAAAATCCGTGCAGTTGTTTTTCCTGAAAGAGTAACAAACATCCCTCCATCCAAACAAACTTCACGCTTTTTTTTTTTTTTTTTACAAAACTTTGCCCCACTCTAGGAATTTCTCCTGTGTCGTGGGTGCGTTTACAAACATAGAAACTCACATACACAAAAACCAGACCCGAAACAACTACTTGTAGGTCATACAAATATTTTTTCCGTGCGGGAATCGAACCCACGACACGCTACGCAGCAGTCCAATCGCTCAGCCACTTCGCTAACCGTACCTTCGTTTATAACATTAGTAAGTAGGATAGCAGGATTATAGTTTGAATTATCTATTGACAATTCAAAAGTGCCTGTAATGATTTTACCACCTAAAAAAAAAAGCCGCACGATTAATCGAACGAAAAGTCTAACCGTGTAAATGCTCCATAATCCAGTGTTATTTATGTTACTAAAGAATTGCCAAATTAGTACGATATCGTGCGGTTGCGGTTTACAACACACTGGTCGGAGAATGAGTTCCATAAAATGAGTGAAATATGTCAAACAATTTCTAAATTAATTTCGATTGACGTTAGACTATTTACTTGTACCTAACTTAGTAGGTATGGCTACAGAAAATCACGTCTTTGTGGAACAATTTAGGATCTTAATCTTATAATTAAATGGCTTATAATAATATAATAATTAAGTATAAAAAGACCGCAGTAAGGCACAATTTAGAATCTTAATCTTCATCTTATAATTAAATGGCTTATAATAATATAATAATTAAGTTTAAAAAGACCGCAGTAGGGTACTATCTTTAAATTTAATGGTAGCTGTACCCTGTTCAAAGGTTATTAAAATTTGATAACAGGAGAGTCTAGACAATTCTAGGGATTTTAATCAACCCATTTAATTATAAGATTAAGTAATCACAGTCATTATGTTTTCATAAATTGAATCTTCTTTACGACATACTTAACATTAACCACGTAACAAAGGTACCTATAAAACACCCTCATCTCCAGAAATACTGGTTTCTACTGTAATATAAGACCTATTTCTTAATATCATTGCTTCCAAAATAGAAGGTTCATGAAACCGCAAAAGGTAAATCACACAGTACGCTGTAACGTGTCGACGAAGGAGTGATCTTTCGTCGACTTTATGTCTGTCACCTCTGGCCGACATAAAGGACAGACAGAGGCAGACCTAGAGTCAAGAGGAAAAACGTCTCAAAATAAAATCTTATAATTTTTCGCAAACCACATTACAGTGTACTGTATGATTTACCTTCTGCGGTTTCATGAACCTTCTATTTTTGAAGCGATGATATTAAGAAACGGGTCTTATGTTAAAGTAGAAACCAGTATTTCTGGAGAAAATTGCGTTTGAATTTTGTTAAGTGTGTTATTGCTTGTGACTGTACGATATGGTGCCATCCGAAACGTGACGCTATACAATTATACATATTACAACTCTGTCTATTGAGTCTTTGTTAAGACGGCTCTACACTCGCGGCGCGAACGCCCGCGAACACTACGAAACGCGAGTATAGATGTTGTTCGCGCTTCTCGCCTTTCCCCGATCAGTGTCGAGTTTTTGGCCCGCTTCAAAGGGTTTGCGGCGCGCGAACGCGAATACACCCAACAAGACTTTGTAGCTTTGAGAGTGAGGATCACTGTGGTATTCACGACGCGAATTCACACGCGAGTGTAGAGCAAGCTTTACACTGTGTGATTCAGGTTTAATGGCTCAATGCGAAAATCGAAGCTTAATCAACATTGAGGCTTAACTTAGTAAGCTTGCAAATCTAGCTGGATTAAATCAAATGAGTGGTCTTTGCCCGAATACGTAAAAATAGAACTCTTTGGGGAGCTCGTCCGGGGAAGTTTTAACAAAGATCATTAAACCTGATTTTGGAGACTAGCTAAAGACAGTATCGTATCTATTTATATTACAAGTCTTTAAAAAAAAGAATTATTGGCTACATCCCGTTTCATCAACAAAACATAAAAGATAAAAAAACAAGTGAAAAAGAGCTTCACCACTACTTTTATCTTCATACATTTTATAATAATATCTTTATTTACATCTCATGACATTGTTTTTAGACATACATTGAGGTAGTCCCAGTAAGTAACGAAATTACTTGTTTTGAGACTGTCTCGCAACTTCCCGTAATAATATTATTATAAATTAATAATGGTGAGAACAATGTAAGTATACTAAAGTAGAAATTAAACAAAAAAGAAGAGTAATCGTAGAAGTCGCTTCCCGCTGTTTGTCTGTCTGTCTGTCTGTCCATATGTATGCTTAAATCTTAAAAACTACGCAACGGATTTTGATGCAGTTTGTTTTTAATAGATAGAGTGATTCGAGAGAAAGGTTTATATGTGATATAAAATGCATAATATAGTAGAGATTTCACCCGTGCGGAGCCAGGGCGGGTCGCTAGTAACAAAATAAGTTTAAATAAGCTCAGTGTAAGATTGCCCATTCACTAATTTAGTCCCGTTTTTATACTTATCTTCTATTCATTTCAATTGTTTTTTTACAAATACAGTCGGGTCCCAAAGTTTAGTTGTTATTTATTGTCTTCCTATTTCATAGTAGTTTTCTTTGGTTCTCACTATAGGTATCTGACAAACAAAAAGGTGTAGCAACGGAAATAATATACCTACGGAGAATACAAAGGTTATGAAACGAGACTCACTGATGAAAATAGTGATGAAAAGGCACTTTAGTGATGCTATTTTATTTAGGTGATAAAACGGAAAAGTAAGGAAACTATAGCCCTTAAATTACCGCTTCGAATGCTGAATACATTGAAACTCACAACAGTAATTTCAGGGACCACTTCCGTAATCAGAGACCCTAATTTTGTGGCCTCAATGAGACCCTTTTACGATAAAATCCTTAGAACGAAAAGAAAAGTACTGTATCTACTGTAAGGTAAGGGTAATTGAATTTGTTTAATTAACTATGTAAAGAGATGTAAAGGAATATATGGGAACCGTTGAAATAAGAAAAAACCTTTTCTTTTGAATGGCAAAACCTTGAAATTAATTGAAAAAAAAAGGTTCAGGTATTCAAATGTAGGTAAAATTTTGAGCAGAATAAAACCTTTTTAAGAAAAAAAATATACCAATGAAACATCTAATTATTGCCAAAAAATAATTTTGAAATCGGATCACGTTATTATTTTTAAGCGTCGAGTTAAAAACGTCATCTTTTTTTTCGTCGATTACCAAAAAGGTCAAATTACGAAAGTTTCCAATGTTGGATTAAAATAACTAGCGATCCGCCCTGATTTCATACGGATAGTAGAGCACATTATGCCTACATGTTCATATAATATTTCAAAAGGATTAGGCATCGCTTTCCATAAAAGCTCACAGGTGACTTGACTGTTCTGACAATTTCAACCAGCATCATATTTCAACCAATTTACACAAAACCTGAACCTTATCTTCCTCATGGATTCTGGCGATGACGTTCCTACTCTAACAATGAAACAGCAGACCAAACTAAAGACATACTCTACCACCGCGCGCTCACTCATCATCCTCATCATCATCAGGCGGAAAATGTACTCTGCTGAAAATGGCCCCCCTGTAACCTATTTAGTACGGTCCTGCGACAAAGGCCATCTCCTTAAACCACCACGCCGAACAAAAATCCGCTATTTGCATCCATCGGTTGCGCGTCTCTCATGCTGCGCGCTCATTGGTCAAATCTAATTCGATTTGCTCAACAGGGTATTTTTTTTATCGTTGTAAAATTATCAAATGAGTCCTCCCACCCAGGGCAGAGCGGGAGGGACTGTCAGACTCGTACTGACTAAAATCCACGGTGTCCTTCAATAGCCCTTTACGGTAATTCGTAGTCCCGCGACCCCGGCAGGCTCAATAGGGTATTAGACTAAAACAGTTTAAAAAGTCCGTCACTTGAACAACTAAAATTGCCAAAACGTCACAAGTAGTTATTACTTGGTTCTAACGTCACGAGACCCCACTCTCGAATTTTGATGCGTTATATCTTTGTAAATATGCATTGATTTAAGAAAAGAAAAAGTACGTGTCCGTTATTTTTCAAAACTCTAGCTGACGCACTAATTAAATATGCAATTTATCGATGTTGTCAAGATGCCTATGCTACACTACAGTTCTGCCTACTCAAGCATTTTGTCGAAATAGTCGGCGTGGAAAAAACAATGTTTCGGTAGTTTGTAGTCGGAAAATTTAAATTCAAAGGATTTTGGGATCTTTCCTTATACACAATTTAATATCCTTCAATCAAATATTAAAGTTCTTAGCTCTTTCATTACATTTATCATTAGCTTCCGCCCGCGACTCCGTCCGCGCGGATGTCGGTCTTCGCGTGGATGGTAGATTTTTTTTTCTACGTATTTTTTCAGGATAAAAAGTATCCCATTTTATGCCCAGGATAATAAGGTATAATTATACCAAGTTTCATCGAAATCGAACCGTTAGTTTTCACGTGATGCCTGCACATACAGACAGACAGACAGACAGACAGACAAAAAATTTTTTAATCACATTTTTGGGTTTGGTATCGATCCAGCAACACCGCCGCTATCCGCTATTAATTTTTTCAATATTTTCAATGTACAGAATTGACCCTTCTACAGATTTATTATAAGTATATAGATTGGCTTGCGCAAGCAGCACTGTGGTGAAGCTTGTGCGTGTGGTAGGCCCATTATATTTACACAATTCCGTTACATTTCACGAAATAACTCCTACAAAGCAATAGGAAAGATGTCTCACATCAAAAATAGTAGTTATGTTGATGATATGACGTATCAACTCTTATTTCTTCAATATGCAGTAGAAAATTTACACAAAATAAAGTAACCCTTCGTTAAAACTGGATCAAAGTAGAATTTGTCCGCTTCAGTAATTATAGTTCGTTACTTTCAAATAACAGAAATGCAGGAAAAGCCGAGAGTTACTCAATAACCCGATACAAATAAGACGGAGTTGACAAAGCTCCGTTTTTACCTATTGACCTGAATTTCAGACAGTGCCGGTATTTTTAAGGTGAATTTACTAGAACCTTTACTTAAAATTGCCCTTCGGTTTTATTTCCGTCATGAAGCTACATGTCAATGTTTTTAATCATACTTAAGAAACAACAATAAAAACATACAATTATTGTTTTTGTTTGCTTTACGAAAAATTAAATAATTAAGGAATATTAGTATATTATTTATCAATGTTCTGGTCTGCTACTGGCGTGTCCGGCTG
The DNA here is from genome assembly GCA_943136025.2 of Agrotis puta. Taxonomy (NCBI): domain Eukaryota; kingdom Metazoa; phylum Arthropoda; class Insecta; order Lepidoptera; family Noctuidae; genus Agrotis; species Agrotis puta. The sequence goes on along the minus strand of OW964176.2, from coordinate 16,330,789 downwards.
TTTGTATGAGTTTTAATTGTTTTGTTGTTAAAATAAATAAAAAATATTACATTGTTTTGCTTTACAGACCCTGTAATATAAAATGGAATAAAACACTTTCATTAATTTATCACAAATCAATTGTTATATTTTGAATTATATCTGTCAACAGTCAATATTATTTTATGTGCTTTACAATTTATATATTAGACGTTCACATACATACAGGAATGGATCGTAAATCTAACACATATTTTAGTCGATTTATTATTTATTTTGATATATTTTATTCTTAAATAAGCACCTGTGTCGTATCGAGGGAATTGGTGGTAAATAGGCATAATAATTTGCATAATTACTATTATTTTCCAAAAATAAAGAATGTATTTAAACTTTATAATAATATGTCAACAATGACAATGGTAAGAATTTTCTAGAAAAACAGCAAGGGCATTCAATTAAAAAATGAAATAATAAATGACACAGAAATATGCCTTTATTTTGGTATATATTTTGATATATCGAATAAATGCGAGTTAAGTACGAGTATCTTTTTTTTTTACGTGTTAAAATCATCAAATGAGCCCTCCCACCCAGGGCAGAGCGGGAGGGACTGTCAGACTCGTACTGACTAAAATCCACAATGTCCTTCAATAGCCCTTTACGTTCCGGGGGCAGGCTTTGGCCCTCTAGAGGGGGGCCCGTCATTTTGCTGACACTGTTTGAAGCGCGTGTGGAACACAACGCGCCGTCGACCCGGGCATGGTCCATGGTTGAACAGCGAGTTGCCCATTACTCGCAGCCCGCATGCCCGCGCCAACAGTGGCCGGAATACGAGTATATTAAAAACCAAGGGCGTATAAAATATTAAAAGCTATGGTGGATCAATTTTCGGGCTAGAAAGATGGTCAATTTATTTTTATCGATAGATTCGCGTTTGAACACTATCTCACCTGATGGTAACTGGTAGGCGATGATGGTGGTCGAAGATTACACCTCAATCCGACACAAGTGTCACGTCTCTTAAAACTCTGTACAACCTTTCAATATACCGACTTTTTATAAATCACAGGAAGATATTCAAATTATATACAGATATAATTTCACCAAAGCGATGCAACATTTAACCACTACTTTTAACGGTAACTTGAAAGGTTTACAAGTACCTAGAGTACATTTTTGTTATAAACGACTTGACTAGAACAATATTTTTCATTAAAATAGTGTTTACATTTCATTAAACTATGATATTTATACGTTTACGAAGTATATTAACGTCTATTTTATGCTAATAAATAATTTTATTGATGCCACTCATGATATTTGCTCTCATTCTAGCTCATAGCGGCGTCTCAGTCTGTCTGTGAACTCACATAATTTAGCTGCCATTTTTCTTTGTGCTTTATAATTTTCCTAAATTTAACATTTAATGCTTTATTTGTGTAAATAATAAACAATGGAATCTTAGAACCGAACTTATAAATAAATCAATGGACTACGTTTTTCCTTATCTTTGGTTTTCTATCAATTTCGAAGAAAAATGTACTTTATTGATATTAGAATAATATCGCTAGTGGGTTGCTGTAACAGGCAAAATTTATCTACAAGAGATCTTTTAAAAATGCTTGCATTCTGATGCTTGCGACATGGCAAAATATCACTAAATAGTCTCTGTCTTAATATTATTCTTGTCCCCCAAACTTATTGTGGCAAAAATGAGGTGACCGTCGTGTAGTCTAAATAAATATAGACAGTAAAAAGCTCCATACTTCTATAGTTTTTTTTTATTATATATTATATAAACTTTAAAATTCCATTAACTTTTTATAATTAGGCGATAGTTATAAATTATATTATTTTAATTTAGAATGTTTAAATGGTTTTTAAATATTTATTTAAGTAGCTGCCGCAAACAATTTAGATTAGCAATGGTCCCTTAAAATAACAGACTAGATTTATGTTTTTTTAATATTATTTATAATTATTATTTTATTACATAGCCGGTACCGCTCCAAAAATGTCTTTGGTTTTTTTAAAGATATTTTATACGCACGTTAAATAGGTAATTTGATGGCTTAAATAAATTATTTAAATTATTGTTGAATGCCATAATGTCAAATGCGTCTGTTAACCGGGTTATACAAACATATAATTTATTTGATTTTTTAAATCGAAGAAATATCGGCCATATAATGTTCTCTGTGAATAGTCTACTATAAATGTAGTTATTATAATTTATTATATAAACATGGAAATGTTATGAAAGTAAGCAAAATTTTGTGTTTATACACTACAATAAGCTAAAAAAAACTACTCATATCATTTTAAAGACTTCATAACAGTTATTTAAAAAATATAGATATTTTACTTTGGATATTTGGCATGTATTTATTGTAAAGATTTTAGAGTTAAATTTTTGGTTAGAATGTATGTAATAATATAAAAATAAATAATATGACTTTTAAATAAGTACATTGAATAATAATTATTCACTTCCTTGTTTGAGGTATCAGGCAAATATTAACTTAAAAATAAAACAAAACATTTTTTATTAAAAATAAATGCAACAGTGACTAGTTAAAATAAACAGTTTCTGAAATATCAATATTTCTCAGGCCGAGATAAATAGTCGTTGCTAAGCATCCGTCAACAGTATTACTTCAGGAAGTACTACTTCGGCTAAGCAAAGCCAAGTATCTCATTTGGGATAAATAAACGTTTCTTTGGGCATTGCTTGACATAGTACCGGCTAAGTCATAGTTCAAGGGAAATTAATACTTTACTGTCATGTTTCAGAAGCGCTCACAATATACTGGATAATTTTAATTTCATAAACAACCGAATTCGCTTTACTTTATTATAGATTTAATATTATACTGCACCGAATTTATCAATTATTAATATTAAGATTAATCATTATATAAAAATATTACAGTATTATAAAAAGTATTTCAGTCTAGAAATAAATAAATATAAATTTATTGAACGCATATTAAAATGCCACTGACGTATGGCGTTACCATGTAAATTACTTATATTTGACAATAACAAACACTAATATCAAATCCATTCTAAAAGCGTGCTAAGTTCTCGAAAATCGATACTATGGCTAAGCGAAGTACTGCCTCAGTATTAGGTTGGCTTTCATCGAAAGTAAATACTAAAGAACTGACTGTTTATACGAAATGGATGCTTAGAACGTCGCTAAGCACTGACTTTGGCTTGGCTGTTGCTTAGGTACGACTATTTATCTCGGCCTTAGTTTTTAGTACTTTAACAAATTAATCTATGTTTTTGCCAGGTTTGGCTATCATTTTTACTGCTTAAAGCATAATGAGCTAAGAGAGATCTTTGAAAATATCTTTGGTCATAAATACTTCTCATAATCATCATTTAATTTTGAAATGAGGGTCTCATTTTCTTTAATGTTAGAATTGCAAAATAAAATATTGGTCTTAGCAGGAACGCGCATCTTACTCTTACCGTAAATTCAAAAGTTTTTAATAAACATAAATATGACCATTCTGTATCCTGTTTTTTTAAGATTCCGACAAGTAAAATAATCAAAATTTAATATAATGTCCTGTCGCCTATTCATTTCAGGAACTGATGGACGCTTCTGAGGGTGCAGTGCAGCTCCAGCGTTGAAACTACAGTTTGTCTTTAATTGATTTTCAACTTTATATTTTAGAGTATAAAGTTGAAAATCGAATAAAAACAAATTTTCGGGGATGAGCTCGTTGATGACGAGTTAGAGATTAGCATAGTTACGCCGACTAGCGAGGACGCGCTAAGAAGAAGACGAACTAAATATCAACTTTAAAATGGTTTGAATTTATGTTAAGTTTATACAACGCGTTCGAACTACGTAAATCTATGCCTACATAAATCATAGACATTACCTTAAAAACTAGGATATTAAGAAGAATCATCCAATACTTTGTAGGGAATGTTTGAACTGTAGCAGCTTGCTGAGATTCGTGAAGACCAGATCTTGAGGATTGGAAATGATGAAGTAGACCAGTCCTAGTATTGAGAGGACGGCCCGCCAAATTGAAAAGTGCGTCCATGTGTGGTAGAATGTTGGTATTGTTGGCTGGAAAAGAAAATATACACAGTTAATTTTATTTATCTACTATCATGCTATTAATCCTCTATAAAAGAACCTATAACAATTAGCTTATTGCCAACATTAAAACACTCAATGATATAATGATCATTATATCATCCAAACGCGTGATATAATGAATTTCAAAAAAGAACATTCTCATGCAATGACATTTTCACCACCAGATCGCTAAAATTTTGAAAAAAGAACAACTCGTCTTATCGTGTTATATCCCGCCATTTTTTTACTCGAATATGGTATGAGAATCTTTTATAGAGGATTCACAGCATGATTGTAGATAAAGTCTTGTATGCAACCGTTATAATTAGGTATTAAAACACTCATGTGATAATAGTAACCCACATTCGTGTTTTAATACCCCTGATTATACAACAGTTGCATAATTAACTATTATTATGCGCTGCTTAGACGAACCCTGGGCAAAATAACTCGAACTCCCTGAGACGTTGAAGGACAAAAAAGAGATGGCGATGAACAGGCTAATTTACAGTATCAATAAATTGTAAATCTATCAAAGATCACCGCTTATAATAGCCACACAGTGACTCTAATGAGCGATGACGTTAGTTCATCAGTTAGATGATGTATCTACATTTCATCAAAATCCGTCGAGTAGTTTTGTATCTAAGAGTAACAAACATCCATTGCTTTCGCATTTATTATAGATAGTCATTATTTCAAGTCGAGTATTTTTATACTTCAAATCATATAATACATAGTTTTTGATAACACAACGGAGCATCGTCTAAATGATGGTATAAAATGGCCCTGACCACTTTCACAATCAATAAATGACATTAGCGTGTCTCAGGCCAATGTCATGTCACCCGTTTCTCGCTTTTGTTATATTTTACCTTGCTCCACACCCTTGTAGTGTACAAGGGCACAGACTTAGATTATAAACCGTCCAGATTTCTAGTAGGCCACTTTCGAATTGAAGCAAAAACACGGTAGAAAAATTACCGGACGACGTGTAGTAAATACCTCGCCGTCCAACCAAGGACAAGACTCGAGTCGATGGCGGGTCGTGTTCCGTGCGCTCCCCAAGGGAACTGACGGGGCCTCTATAGGGCCAGACGCCTAACATAACGCGGGTGAAACCGCGGACAGAAGCTAGTTATCCAATTTAATTTGACTACTTACCGTAGTAACATTGTTGCTAGTTATATTATTTACTAGAGGCGCGTACTGGTAGACCATCAGCTCGTCATACATCCTGGCCGCTGTACAGACCAATAAGCAAGCGGTGTACAACATGACCAGGACTATAGGCTGGAAGTATGGCTGTAAACCTCGGGTTAGGTCTAGACTGGTAACGTCGAGTCTGGAATGAGGGAAAATGAATTTTAATTCCCGGACTTTAGGGTTGCATGTAAAATTTACTTCGGTTTGTTTAAATTGCATTATATGTATAGAACCTTTTGTAATGATTCCAATACAATACTTTTAAACAATCATAATGGACGTTAGGGTACACAAGACACTAAACACGTGTGCACCCAGCTGCTTGGTGATATACTCGCCACGTCGCTTGCGCACACAGTACATATTTATTAAGATATAGGTGATTATTAAACTCATTACTTTTACTGGGAAATATGTAATTATTTGTGTCATTCACAGCGATAAATTAGTTATTTTTAGTGCACTTAAATAAGTAAATTAGTAATCCAAAAATCATCATATCACTTACCTATCCAAAACAGAAAGCAAACACAGCACACAGAAGAAATAGTAAGTAGCAACATAAGGCATGGTGACAACGGCATGGAAGGACAGGTGCCCTGCATCCAAGCCGTCTGAATAGCTGATGAGGAGTAGGTGCATCAGGGACAGGCCTCCTAGTACGCCGTGGCAAGCTGGGGCAGATGAACGCCAAGCTTTCTGAAGAGTTAGTGCCACATCCAATGGTGTTAGATCTCCTAGTCTGAAATGTTTAAAAATACATGAGAGCAAGACATCTTGAAAGTCAAGACTGTTCGAATTATAATGAGGATAATTTCTGCATGCATTTCTAGATATGGCAGGTATGAGACTGCAATGTTTCTGTAGTTTATTCTGACTTAGTAAACCCTGATTATGGGACATCTGCTTGCAATACTAATATTAACACTATTGTTTGTTCTGTAAATTAACTTAAGCAGTTAAGATAGATAGGCTGTAGGTACAAACGCAACACAATGTTGTGCAATTTAATTATCACAAGGAGGAGCGTGGCTAAATAATTACAGCCGCACAGGCCGATCTTCCCGGTTAAGCCGCGCTTGCCGAGGTTGGTCTCTGGATGAGTGACCATCTGTCATAGCGAGTTTCTTCCGTGCCTCGGAAAACACGTAAAGCCGTTGGTCCCGGCTGTTATTTGTAGATCTTTGACAGTCGTTACTGTTAGTCAGAAGTTCTAGTCTGACAACAAGTCTTACCATGGGGTATCGTATTACCCAGTTACTGGGTTGGGGAGGACCGACAGGCAGTCACTTCATGTAAAATACTGATATCCAGCTGCATCTGGTTTGACTGGAAGCCGACCCCAATAAAGTTGGGAAAAAGCTAGGCAGATGATGAATTATCACCATTTCTCTCAAAAGAGTGAAGTAAAATTCATGAGGAAACTGGCATGTGGCTACCAACTAACTTGGGCTAGGCCAGTGTGAAAAACCCCATTGTTTCCCAGGAGCGAGAACATTAAAGGATTAGTCAATCACAAGGCACAAGATGTGGTAGATCCCCTAAATTAAAAAAAAATGGCAAAGAACTCACCTTAAATACTTATCACCGTCTCTGGACTGCTGAGACTCCAGAATTCTATCCCTTGATACAGCTCGAAAGGTTCCTCCTCCTTGCAGATAAATCTTCTCCGGTCTTCGTGCACCAAACGGGTCCAATCTTTCATCATTTGGTGATGTCAGCGGTGATGGTGAAGAGAAAGGGTTGTCTAAATATGTGTCATGGTACGGCATGCTAGATTCTAGGGTCTCTAGCATGGCTGTTAAGTCTGTGGGGCGAGCTGAAAAGTTAGGCAAAATGTTTAATTTCTGTTCTTGTTTTAGATCGCGGCTTTAGGGATATAGAAATTGTGAATGAGATTGATCTTTAGTAAAATTATAAAGCTAAAGAATTTATTTGGTTCAGCGCACTAATCTCACGAACTACTGGTTTAAATTGAAAAAATCTTTTTAGTTGGATAGTCTATTTATCCAGGAAGCCTATAGGCTTCATAACATTTTGAGCATTTATCCATTTTGACGGCCCGGCTAGCGTAGCGTATTGGACTGCTGCGTTGGGTGTCGCGGGTTCGATTCCCGCATGGAGCAAATATTTGTATGATCTACAAATAGTCGCTTCTGATCTGGGCGTTTGTGCGTGTGAGTTTATATGTTTGTAAATGCACCCACGACACAGGAGACAGCGGGAAAAACTGCAGGGAACAGCTAGTTGTATAAGATGGATCTTGTGCTTTTTCATATTTAATAGCAATTTCCCAGCAACTTGAAAAATTCGAGAGCCCAAGAATGACTTGAGATGTTAAATTTTTCAAGTTATGCAAATATAAACCAATTTTGGGAACAAATTAACAAACAAACCTGCTTTTGACCCTGACTTATTCTTTCCAGTCTTAAACACTTTTGGGCTGACATCTCTTCTGTTAGCATTGCTATCCTGTCTCTCGTCTCTGACTTTCCTCCGAGTCTTCCTCGGTTTGTGACGTAGTTCCTTAGTTATACCGTTATTATTCTCCATGTCATTTGCTTCAATCTCTAATTCACCGCTGAGTGTGACCACTTCATCTTTATTGTATTCTTTGAGATAATCGTCCACCTGAAATCATGTTTGACTGGATTTAGTTACTAAATTGGCCCAAGCAGACCGTGGCCTACTTCATGTGTTGACTAGCTTAAAACAATAAGAATTTACTAGATACATAAATAGGTACTTATACTGGTGTCTGTACAACTACAGTTTAAAAACAGTAAAAAAACACAAATGTCATGGCGAATTGGTTACCTACTAGGCCTAGTACTTAACAATTACAGAAATGAAAATGTTCCTAAATATTTAAAGTGAATTAAAGATCTCCAAAATATAAAATGTTGTAATAAATTAAATAATGAATGAATTACAAATCATAATTTTTTATAACTTACCCTTTCCAAAGCACTAAGACTAGAGCCAGGAATATCAAAATCATGTAAGTCCCGATCTCTGTGCCTCGATGAATGCCGTTTCTTCTTCCGATAAGACGGACTCCTCTTCTCCTTATGTCCGCTAGAAGGTCGCGACAAACTCTTCATAATCTTCTCATCCAAATGATTAGGATCATGTGAGTAAAATACAAAAGAAGGATTTTTATCAGAGTTCTTTAATTCTTTTTCAACAAAACCCAATATTCCTTGTTTGATTTGGTCATGGATTGGTAACTCAGTGTCGAGAGATTCATGTTCAGATTTAATCCAGCTGTCTCGTTTAGATTTGTCTGTTGAAGGCTCTTCTGTAACTGCAGTTTCGTCTGGTGCAGCATGACCGTTTGACATTTTTCGCGACCCCGATCGGCTTCTTGATCTCTTAATTTTCTGCTTCGGAGAAGGTGAACGTGCAGATGTATGCACTTCTGCTATCTCCTCCTTCACATCCACACTTTTTCCAGGCTTCATTATGAGCTATTTTTATTATAAACCCACGCAAATTACAATCACTCGTAACTTATTTTTGTTTATAGAATCACTACACTTTTAAGCATATCTAACTACGGCAAATCAAAGAAAGTAACACAAACTTATTATTTAACTTAATTTTTAACGCATTTTCATGTTTATTATTAGTTAAATAATCATTTATTTTCGGAAACTAAAAACAAAGATTGGCTACCAAAATGCCAAATGTCAACACCGATGACGTCATTGTGACGTCAGCAGGCCTACGCAAATAAAACGTTTCGTTTTACGTTTTGTACAAATAACGTAGACCGCCTTTTTGTTTACATAAAAATATTGGCCACTGTTCATGAAAATAAGTAGGATGCCTTTATGTTTTAAAAATAAATAGCAATATTTTCCTTTGGTTTTATGGCTTTGCTTCTTTTTTATTGGGTAAATCAACCAGTAACACAACATTAAACTTTTTTGTCGCTCATATTCAAAACCTTTTTACTTATTTTCAAGAATTTAAATATTTCAAGTTGTGGGTCAAGTGGCACAAAAACCACTTCTAAAACTTAACTTTAGGTCTGCCTGACTTTCACTAGATGGCGTTGCCATAGTAAGTAAGTTCTTGATAGCGATATTGTTTTGATTTTGAAAAACAAATAATATACCTTTTAGTAAGTAGCGTAATAGATGCTTAGCATGTTGGTGACCAAACAAAGTTGCCAAAAAAAATTGGAGTTCGGTCGTTCAGTATTATTAAACCCTGATAAGTATTAACGATGAAAATCAGTGAAAACTCGTTATACTTTGGGCTTTCTCCGGTGGAATATCTACCTAATGTTTTTTTTTTTTTTAATACGTCTGATCATAATAATTTTATCCGCAGACGTAGCTTCAAAACCTAAACATTCATTGATCAGATTATTAATTTCTAATTCGGACTGAGACACGCCATTAAGCTCTCAATAACCTTCACAAAATCACATAAAGGAGCCAAAAGTTACAATCGAAAGCTTTAGTCATATACTTAGTCATTAGACATAGCTGTGGAGTTAGGAGCGCCCGCGCCGCCCGTACCAGGCGTGGAGCAACTCGACTGGACTCAGAAATTCGGAATGTTGCCGACCTTCAGACTGTGGCTTTAGATACGACCAAGTTATGAGCGGTTGGCGATGGTAAAATTTTCTAATAGGTAGTTTAAGTAGGCTACTCTTTTTTTTTAAAAGTCATCAAATGCGTCCTCCCACCCAGGGTAGGGCGGGTAGGCCACTCTAGCAGAAATGTTCTTTCTCAAAATATACAATCTCAATGACTTTTAAAAAGTCATAGTAAGTACCTAGTAAGTATAATTTAGACTCGCGATAAAAAACGCGCGAAAATTTGTGAACGATTGTATCATGCATTATTGCAAGTTAATTACGTATTAAAAATAACTTTTTAGTTAGCTCAACCGCTGGGTGATAGATAAAATACTATTTATGTATTATGAACACCATACAAGTTACGTTTATTTACACATACAGTTAGGTGTATCTGGTGACACAATGGCCGTACTTATTGCTTAGTCAAAATTCGCTTTGAAGACGACCGCTCAGCTTACTATGACCAGACTCAACTGCCGCGCGGCAACCGTTCGTGCGGTCCCAAACTCGCGCATGCGCCTTGCTGTCGCAGAGTGTAGTAAGCTACTGAGTACTTACTTTTTCATCGTGTCGACGATTGTCGTAACTAAATAACTAGCTACATTCGATACGGTGAGAACCCTAAATAACCTCTTCTAGATAATTTTGGGCTTCTCGTATGGATAGAACTTCTCCTATAAAATAAGTTTTATTCTTAAGTCAAGAGTATCTGAAATAACTATGAAACAATTTTAATAGTAGTAAAATAGAGATAGAATTAGTCATGCTGAGCCTGCTGGTTATAGACCTATCAGCGTTCCAAGTAAAAAAAGATTTGGAATCTGTTCCATAGATTTTTTTTTTCTGAAAAAGTAAAATTCATCCATCCATCCTCACAAACTTTCGCTTTCGCTGAATCAGCAGCTCTTTTTAGTTGAGATAATTTTCTAGAACAAAATATTCGTATAAACGGATCTATGCGGGTAACGTCATCGAGATATCCATTATTGTTATATATTAAAACCTTCCCCAGAATGTACCGATCACTTTTCTGAAAGCCGCATAAAAACCGGTTCAGCCAAACTCGATATAATCGCGGACAAACATACATACATACATTCAGGTCGAACTGAGAACCTACTTTTTTTTAAAGTCAGTTAAAAATCCCCAAGAAAATTATACAAGTATATACCCTGTATAAATTCATACAACAGCATATGAGATATTTGCGTTAGGAGGCGAAGGGTAAGCTTTGGGGCGACCGCCAGCTTACCCTCGCGGCACCTAACTGAATCACTGCAGCTCCTGCAACCTTCTGAACATTTCTGTGGCCCGAGTACGAATGTGCGTAGTTAAAGCAAATTCGGAAGTTATAAAAATTCAAACGACCTACACATTTACTATGGTAGGGATAGCATCTAGAACTGCTGAGATGACGCACGACAACTACTTAAAAAGCTTAAGAATTTCATTGTTTGTTTGTTTGAACGCGCTATTGAATCTCAGGAAATACGGGTTCGGATTGAAAAAATATTTTTGTGTTAGATAAGACCATTTCAAGGATGGTCATTAAATACCACGCTACGACTCATCGGAGCTGAGCAGCCGGGGTGAAACAAAGAAGAAAGAAAGTAAAGAAGAAGAAGAAGATAATTAATTCTATTCTATTCTATGCTCGGATGGACGACGCGAGCTGAAAGATTCGTGGACAACTAATAACAATAATTACGGACACTTTCCGTTTTAGTCGCGCGTTTGTGCTAGGCTCACCGATTCGCGCCTGCGCCCTACACTGGCAGTCCAGTATTATGGTTACGTTAACAGTTGTAGGTCTAAGCATAATATGAAAGTTTGTATGTCTGTCTACATATCCTTGATCCAGTCCTGCTATAATGTTTTGTCTGGCAAGTGCTTATTACGGAGCGCCAGTACTAATGAGCACCGTACCATAAATAAAGTTCTTCGATTCTTAAATTGAAAATACTCATTTCCCATTGAATATTTAAATCAACGTTACGTGTCTCTTTTAGGAAATACGGCTAAAGCCCGAACTTTGGGAAAAACTGCGTGCGACTCCCTCCTACTACTTACCACCAAGAGAACATCTTCCTGCAGGATCGAATCTTCCATGGTTCTTCTGGAAATCCCTGAATCGCCTCCGGACCCAGGTGGGAAGATGTAACTCCAATCTGTTAAAGTGGGGCTATCGCATTGGAACAGCAGTGGGATGCGGATGTGGAGCTGCATCACAAACCATGCTTTACCTCCTATCTTGCCCTCTTAGCCCAAAAACATGCAGCCAAATAGATCTCTTCGCTGCTACTGACTACGCGGTGGAAATGGCGGAGTTTTGGGCCAAGAAAATATAAATATCGTCGTACCAGCGACACAAAGAAGGAGAACGTTATGAGTTTGTTAAAGATACCTTTTGAATGTGCTTTTTACCAAAAAATTAACCTAAATGCTGAAGAACACTTGATTTTCGAAAAATTTGCGTATTTGGCTACTATTTTAGTTATTATGCTGAAATGGTCCTATTTGGCGCAGCCGTGAATCACACAGTATTTATGACAAGCTTTTTTGGCAGTTTGGATGTAATTTTACTTATTACAAATTGTTTAGTTTTAAGTTCTTTTTCTTTGTATCTTTTTGTGATACTGTGTGCACTTGTGTGATTCTGTTTTACGTTCCACACTCCAGTGTGCCAATAAACGTATTTTTTTATTTCTTTCATAAGCTATACTTTACGATACTATACTTTATTACTTTACATCACTGTTCGTGTGTGGAGGTATAGATGTCGCCATATTATTGCTAAAGTCATATATAATAATACAAACAAAATATCTACAAACACTACTAAAATAATGTTTTTTGTTTATTATTTATTTTTCTCTATTTTGTCTAATGATTTTAGATCGTGGATTACGTAGGCCAGTGTACCAACAGTGGAAACTTTAAAAAGTAATGAATACTAACATTTAATTCTAAATAAAAATTTTCCGACCCGACTGACATACGTTACATCCGCTTACGTCTTTGGCTTGGGCCACACCCAAATACATAGGAAATTATTCAAATCGCAGCAGTTAGACTAGACACAAGCTTTTAATATCGTTTCAAGCGATTAAGTGACGTATTTATAGTCAATTTGTCCAAAATGGCTGACCTATGGCTGAACACTAATTATGCACTGATATAAGGCAGTCTTAATCTTTTGTTGTAAAAAATAGATTGCTTATAATTATTCTAAAACTAGATTATGTGAACACCTGTTGGTTGTAAAGTAATAATAATATAATGTAACTAGCTGCTGCCCGCGACGTCTTCTGCGTGAACGCTATACAGCACCAAAAATACCTACGATAAAGTTCACTGCTCGTTTCCCGTAGGTGATAGCGTGATAATAAGTAGCCTATATGATATATAATGACCCGACATCTTAATAATATTCGTGCCAAATTTGAAGAGAATAGAAGAGAAAGAATACAGACTAACAGACAAAAATTCTAAAAACTATATGTTTGGCTTCGGTATCGATTGAATATCTCACCCCAAGTATTCTTTAAAAAAACAAATCAATGTACAGATATGACTTTCCTACCATTTTATTATATGTTTAGATATAGATGTTAATATCGTTGAAAACAGATAAACAGTTAAAAAAGTTTGTCTGCCAAAACAACCTTTTTGGTGCATTGGCCTTTGGAAAGCGCTTAAAAAACGTCAAAACCGCAAATCACCTTTGGAATCTTTATGGCCGGATTATGGAGTCTACGTATGTTTACCCAAATCTGGCATAGTAACGACTTTGTATCTAAATAAAATTGTAGATATGTTTGACGAATTTCAACAAATTATGGTTGGTTTTTTTCTTATTTAATCGTGGTAAAATCATCAAATAATTCCTAAGGAGCGGGATGTCTGGGCGACTCGCTGTCCGACCATGGACCATGCCCGGGTCGACGGCGCGTTGTGTTCCACGCGCGCCTCAAAGAATGTCAGCATAGTGACGGGGCCTGTAGAGGGCCAAAGCCTGCCGGGGTCGCGGGACTAAGGGATTACCGTGACCCCGGTACGTAAAGGGCTATTGAAGGACACCGTGGATTTAAGTCAGTACAAGTCTGACAGTCCCTCCCGCCCTGCCCTGGGTGGGAGGACTCATTTGATGATTTTACCACGATAAAAAAAAGGAGCGGGATGTCAGACTTGTACTGACTAAAATCCACGGTGATCCTTCAATAGCCCTTTACGTTCCGGGTCACGGCAACCTGGTGAGACAGTCCCCTGAACCATCATGGTTGGCTGGAAGTTTTTTGTCCGTATTTGTTATTAATTATCAAAACTGAATGTCTGAATAAAAACAAAAGAATCCAAAATAGGAATGTTGTCATTAAATGAATTATGTTTTCTTCTTTCACACAGTTATTCTATTTATTCTTAATTAATATGTAGAATGTTATTATTATTTTGATCTTTGATTTTTTGAAACTTTACTTCTGATTCAATTAAAATTTAATAGATAGGTACGATAGCCTTTACTCCTTTTGTCAATCCTGAAAACTATTGGCTACAGGCAAGTTTCTGACGCTCAAATTAAAAAAAAAAAACAAACGACAATGTCTAGTTAACTTTTCTTATTGAAAATCTTTCAAATCACCCAGTATAATATTAGAGATATTATTGGATTTTATTAAATAAATCCCTTCAAGTTACCCCATTCGCCCACTACAGTAGGTAGTATGTACTCAGTTTAATAATTGAGATAGAAAAGTGTTAATCTACTTTTTTCATTACTTTACCCATCCCACATTTGATCGACATTGCATAGCTGTTTTCCTTAAAAAACCCAACTGATTGGTACTGATATTATCAATAAAAACGTCACATTTATGTCTGATAATAATCTTTGGATTATCAGACTATTGATTTTACTATTACATACCTACTACTGAAGGAAAGATTAACTTTAGTGATAATATTTCAACCAATCAATGTTTTGTTTATTATAATATTGCACAATATTTTCCAATAATGACGACAGCATGTCTAAAACAATCGAATGTCTACTAATTATCAATTATATCTGTCGTTCTATTGATTTTCTTTATCATTAACACGAGTAAGATTAAATGATAACCGTAGGTAGGTTCTTTTAAGAAGTCTGCTGACTTAAATTGAGTGTTACTCAAAACTGAGTCTGAGGAGTTCGTGGCTAAATATTTACAGCCACAAAGTCCGATCTTCTGGGTTAAGCCGCCTTGCCGAGGTTGGTCTGTGGACGGGTGACCATTTGTCATAGCGAGTTTTCTCTGTGCCTCGGAAAGCACGTAAAACCGTTGGCCCCGGCTGTCATTTGTACATCTTTAACATTTTTTCGTGACTATTAGTCAGAAGTTCTAAAATTTGGACAACCCGTCTTACCATGGGGTATTGTATAATCCAGCTACTGGGTTTTGGAGGTCTGATTGGCAGTCGCTACATGTAAAATACTGATATTCAGCTGCATTTTGTTCGACTGGAAGACCCGACCCCAATATCTATAGTTGGGAAAGGGCTTGGCAGATGATGACTCAAAAGTGAGTAAGACTCACTTTTACTATTGTACACCTAGTCGTCAGGGATATAGTCAGGGAGTTGGTCAACTCTTCACAATCATGATCAACAAACTGGTCTTTTTTAAAGCCAAACAATCAGCATTGCTGTCCAACGTAGTTAAGTGTCAGTCTTCTGTGCACTTTTCTCGTTGACAACTATTAACTGAGTTTTTGAGGACCTGCATTTGTTTTCCTTTTTCTTTTTTGTATAATTTACATTTTTTAATTAATAAGTATTTCAACAGTTTGTAAATAACAAAACACGCGTAGTAAGTATAAGTAAGGTACAAATTAAATATTGCGGTAAAAAAATCGCGTCAAAGAACAAAGAAGGCAAAGGGTGTATTAGACTAAAGTAAATTGCGATGCTAATGAGGTTTTTTCAGACATTCACCTATAATCTCATTGTTCCCTTGAGTTTCCTCCGAGACACGGAGAAAATCTACGACAGATATCAGAAGCCCTTTAATTCAGTGGCGCCTACATTCTAAAAATGTTAGCCAGCTCATAATATAGCTATTTAACTTAACGATGCCTTGCTATACCTACTCTAAATTCACACTAAGTAATACTGACTCATCCCCTGATGTAAGCGTCTTGAAATTAGACTTTCTCATTTAGGTTACAAAGTCTCAATTGCACAATTTACATTTGGATGGTTCTCCTGTCAATCTTGTTTTGTGAATCTTGTTTTTCGGTCCTTGTGGTTTTTTTTTTTTAATTTTATGGTACCTTTTAACAAAGATAGTAAACAGACACGTAGGATATACCCAGCCAATTAAAATGACACTTATTTCGAGTAATTTCTTAGATGACACATCTAAAGAGCATGTGTCAAAGTTCAAATTAATCATTAAATAAATAGTTATTTCAAACAACTTGTCTGGCTTTTGATGGAAAAATAGGCACCGATAATATAATTATCTTTATTACTTAAAACTTCTTCTTTAGCGTCACGAAGAAGTTTCAGGTAATCATAACATGTTTTAAATTTTGTTGTCACAAAATTTGACTTAATTGCTATTCGTGTTAAACACAGACGCCATGTCCAAATCCAGATCACAAGCAATAATTATTGCGAAGCAATCTTTTTATCTATATAAATAAAAGGAGAACTGACTGACTGACATTTCAACGTACAGCCGAAACTACTAGGGCTAGGAATGTGAAATTTTGCACACGGCTTCCTATTATAATGTAGGGGAGCACTAAGAAGGGGTTTTTGGAAATTTAACCTTTAAGGGGGTGAAAAGAGGGAATTAGGAAAGTACGTAACCCACGCGGACGAAGTCGCGGGAAAAGTGCTAGTGCACCATAACAAGCAAATCCCTCAGACAAAATTAATTTAACTCAAGTACTCGTATCTCTATTTAAAACAATCGGACTTAGATATTTACCTCAGGCATTTTAAGTAAGACCTCTAACAATATATTGGTGAAAATTGCATTCAATTATGTGCTGTTCTTATTGCGTGATGTGTGTACAAGCATAATAATATATGCTAAATCTAAAAACCCTATTAGCAAATTCTAAAAAAAATAATATTAAAATACACTATTTTAATGTTATTTAGATAAAATTATCTAGACGCGTGTCTAGTTGGTGGTCGCGGGACTCACGAATTACCGTGACCACGGTACGTAAAGAGCTATTGAAGGACACCGTGGATTTTAGTCAGTCAAGTCTGACAGTCCCTCCCGCCCGGGTGGGAGGAATCATTTGATGATTTTACCACGATAAAGAAAAAGACCAGCGGTTGGCAATGTGCGACCCGGGGTTGTAATGTAAACTAAAGATTTTCTTTCACAAATAGGGAAATAACCGCATTTAAAAATATTAATTTCGGTTTTTATTAAAATAAATGCGGTTTGTCATTACTTGATTTTGCCTTGTCTACCAGAAGGTTGTCAACCACTGTACTAGACTTCGGAAAATCTCAAGTTTGTATACAAAGGGTAAGTATACGAAACTGCAGAAAGTGGTTTTTCGCAATTATATTATCTAGATATGAGGAAGAATATTACATAATTCTACAAAGAGAATAAACCAACGGATGTGATGTCATCAACATGCCTACGTGAATTAGTTATGTTGTAAGATACAAATAAATAACTCAGTTATACCTTATGTTTGGAAAATGGCAGGATCCGCCATGCGCACTTATATTACTTATTTTTACATACATACCACCTCTTGCCTAGGCTTTTCCCAACTATATTGGGGTCGGCTTCCAGTCAAACTGGATGCAGCAGAATATCAGTATTTAACATGGAGCGACTGCCTATCGAACCTCCAAAACCCAGTAACTAGCTGTCCTTCTTTGTATACGTCGAAACTTAAAAGTGCTGAAACGGGATGTAGCCTTCTGCTTTAAACGGATTTTGTTGCAGTTTTCACCATCACCTAGATAGTTAATTTTTCAAGGAAGGTTTATGTATTATTATGCTGTATTAGAGATAATTAAGTGGCGGTACTAAGCGCACTTCTTATTTCAAACCCTCTTCGAAACGAGAATGCACGCATGGATGGATGTTTGTTGCTTTTTCATGCAAAAATAGCAGAAAATCGGCACACACACTGTTCATAACCTGGATAATATAGGGTACTTATCTTATTATTTCAGACAACTTTGCAGGCGAGGCCGCAAACACGAGCTAATACAAGATATATAATTTTGCAATTCATCTTTGTTGTTTTGAATAATGGATATGTCAAAATATTCATAGACAATAAGCATACATTATTCTAATTTCAAAAGTTCTAGTTCTGGGTGGTCTACATTATTTTAACAACTTAACTTTGAGTCTGTCTGTCTGTGTATAGTAAGCCCGGTTTCCACCGCGAGCTAAGCGGACTTATTAATCCAAACTAATATTATAAATGCGAAAGTAACTCTGTCTGTCTGTCTGTCTTTTCCTCACGCCTAAACTACTGAACCGATTAGTGTGAAATTTGGTACAGACATAGTTTGGAACTTGAGAAAGGACATAGGATAGTTTTTATTACAAAAAAAAAAAACAAAAATCTGCTGGAATTCACTATTCCACGCGAATTAAGTCGCGGGCAAAAGCTAGTGACTTATATTACATTGCAAGAGAAAACTGCTTACTTGTGTTTCCGCCACAAAAGGGTACAGTGAAAATGCGACATAGCGGGCGAAAAGAGTAAAATGAGCTCGCTCTGGGAATTTGACGACCGAACTCTTTCTTGGTGGAGACGCAAGCCTGTTTCATGAGAACGGACGCCGCTCCGCTTAGCAGCCACTGCCAGCTCATTACTCTACCGCGGTGTTAGACGGGCTTAGACCAGAGGAAGACGAAAGGAGTATGTAAAGATCGTAGCAAATGACATTCTATAGTTTCTACCATACCCCATGGGAAAAGGTATGTATGTTTGTATATGTGTCAAACAAAAATCGAACCTGTTCTCAAACAAATAAGAACGCAGATCTTTATTCACAACTTCACAACAATAGTAATTAATTGCCTAACCATTGTCACCTAAACATCTACCCACTTACAAAATACAAACAACAAAAGATCAAGTGGATGTTCTTACACAATTTCCCTCCTCGTCCCCCGTTCCCCTCTAGAGGTCGTCCTCCCCTCCCAGAGGACGGCGAAAGGAACTTTCACTCTTGGAATTTGGCAGTTGGCTTCGCGTGACGTCACTTTTGCGCAATTTGACGCAATGTGGTCCAGATCTGCGCATGATTTGTTTTAAAACCGTTTCGTTTGAAACAATATTTCGTTAAAATTAGTTGATTTTTGTAAACAGTTTTAAACATGTGGTAGGTGAATGCTAGACTTATGACGTGGGTGGTTTAAGTAGGTGCGGTTTTACATGTAAAATAATATCGATGATAATAGTTGCCTCGCTGGAGTTTCGTAGCTTATCAGATTAAAATATGTTTGTAATGAATCACGTGAATTTCACTATGTTTTGTAAGTCGGTGTGAAAATCAGTTTTGTTAATGGTTTTTGTTCTATTTTGATTAAACCTGAGACGGTTTGTTTGAACTATAGCTCTTTTTATTTCTCCACACGGTAGCTATTAAAGTGTGATTTTTATAGCCCGAATGATATTTAGGAGGTGCTATTAAACCTTACCAAAGATGTATTATTAATAAAATTTTATCGTCTATAATAAGTGTAGCAGGAAAAATAAAATAACAATCTAATGGCCATTTAATTTTATTGTGACATTATAATAATTGATTCATAAAATCTACATTAGTTTGGTCCAATAATAAAAATTATTAAAAATTCTTAACGCTAACTGCGTTAACTTATAAAATAATTGATAATATAACTTTTACTATACTCTTAAAATATCCCGACACCAATATTGCAAATATTTTATACAATAAGTATTTACAGCACGGCGGGACACCAATTTACAAACAATATACAATAAAATTTTGTCCCCAATAAAATGTAATCGTCTATTTGGCACAAAATTATAATCATCAATTTCAACCCGAAACAAGTTTTGTACGAATTCTCCGCCATCATTAACATTAAAAACTTAATTTATATTTATTGCAATATGCGACGTAACTCGTCGATTTTTAAATATTTTTAATATAAAAATTACATTGACATTTTTCATCGTTTTATATTTCATACTAAAATATTCAACAGGTTTAAAACTTACAAACGAGAATAATCTCTTTTACATCACTAATGCTTAGTACCAAACAATAGAGGGCACATTTTTCTTATATTTACAGAATTCTTAATTAACTAAAAGTTCATAGAACGTACTAGAAATATATCATAGATATATGGGATAAAAATTACCAGCTTTCAACGAGAACGACCTTACGTTAACACAGAACTATCAGATCGTAAACGTTTACACGCTAGTAAAAACTAAAACGTAACACAGCTAAAAGTCCCATCGCATAGAATTCTAGAGAAAATTACCTTTCCCGAATTCTATGGAGGGAATGTACAAGACGCCTATTAATTCCCGGCCTCGCGACTTACACGTCGATACAGAGAACCGGTGAAAATTCGGCTGTCTACAAACTCGGCGACTGCGCTGCGATTTGCGATTGCTACGCAAAACGAAGCCAGTCAACGTACCGTCCGCATTACCGCGGCTCGCGTACCCTTATATACAACGTAAATAAATTATGTACATTAGAGACTAAGGAGTATTTATAGGCAATACGGGTGACAGAACTGGTAGACGAGCCTTTGACTCCTCTCCGTCTTCTTCATGATTCCCTTCTTGTAGTACTGTCGGATGCTCCTGGATAGTTTGTCGTAGTTCATAGCAGGCCTGTTCTTTCTCTTGCCCCACAGCCTTGCGACGCGCACTGAATCCTCAATCTTGAACACACCGTTACCTGTGGAGTACGTTTTGAATTAAACATTTGACAATAAAACGGACTAGCGAATTTTTATTTTTTGAGAGACAATTTTATGGATATTTTAATCGTGAATTTACAACTAACTTTGCAATTGCTTATTGTTTAACATTTTAGGTCTTTGTATTAAAATCGTTGATGTCATACAGTCTTTTAGATACTATAGAACCTATAGAATTAAAGACAAGTCCTATTCATCGTGTTTACCAAAATCGCAACGAAACGTAACTTGCATGTCAATCGCATGCGACCGCTATGTCGACCTGATTTAATTTGATATCAACTTAATTTTCGTAAGAAGCTCTTATTTCTTTAAAATTAAATTCTAATCTAAATTTAAAAAAACGCATTACATGCAAACTTAAGACAAAAAAAAGCAAATTGTTTTGGCGACAACTGTTCAGTTGATTTCTACTTTTATAAAAATAAAACAAGTGAAAGGAATTCGGAAAACAGAAAGCTCTATAAAAACGATCATACTGAATCAAGTTCCATTTTAGGTATCGCCCATTTTGTTATAAATTCAGTGGCTTAACGTTAATTTAAAAAGCAAAGTAACGATGACATTATTATACTTATCAATATCTACAGACAGTCTTATCAGAAAATTGTTAAAGTTAGAAATGTCGTATCTTCCTGCGTCACACAACTTACTTCAGAACGAAAGGTCAGTTATTCGAGAATAAGTTATTTATAAAAGACTATTTATAGATCAAGAACATTACACGAACGTCAATAGATACCAAAAGAGACAGTACCTACACCAATTAAAGCAAATCACTTCAAATCGTGATCTCGAAGCCAAATATACAGTCTTAGTGATGTACCAACAATATTCGTGATCCGAAAGGACTCGATAATGGTATAAATCGTAACAATGGCTGCCTATCGTCAGAACGAGTCACGAAACTCGATAACCTTTATTTAAAACGATTTTATTGAACAGATGGTAAATGGCCAGATCACCTTGAGTACGGAATGTCGTTCAAATGAGTTTTCCATGCGTATTCGATAACTGATGCATTCGATTTAGATTCGATTCGTGATGTTGCCGATTCGATTTAGAAAACATATAACAAAAACTATATTCTAGGATTTACTAAAAGTAAGATAAAACACTAAATAGTATGAATAGATTTATTTCATGATCAACAAGACTAAAATTCTGTCCACGTTGTAATGGTTCTATTGTGCAGTTAGTTGAGAACATTTTAAATGTGCGTGAGTGTGTATTGCTCACGAATTTCGTAGCCAATAAGGTAAGTAGGATTGTGAAATTAGGCCTGTACCAAAATATATTTTAATCAAACTTTTTAAGCTACATTGCAGAAGATTGATAGGAGCACAAATTGGCTATTGAAATATCTGTAACAACGTATTAAAATTTTATAACCCTAATCAACAATAAATTGTCCTCAGATAACATGAATATCAACGTATTTTATGGCGCCATGATTTTTTTTCGTCTTAACCTCTACCGATTAGCAACCAATGGGAAACAATTATGTATGGTACCTACTCCACAAACCACGCCTACTTTACAATCATAGTAATTTATCGTGGGCAAAACAAAGGACCGACTTGATTCCGTGTTTAAGCCAATTATAACAGTAGAACAGCTATCAAAGATTTATAGTAAAACAGGTCCGAACAAAGGCTTGTTTGGTACATATCTTATTGTTCACTGTAGAGGTACTGGCTTGTATCAAACTGGTTTTCTATGTGTTTTTAAGATCATTTTTAATACCGCTTTGTTTTGCAGAGATCGAAACAGTTAGGAAACTATATAAATTTAGTGACGAAAAAGGGCCAGTAACAAATGACATCTGCAATTCTGCACACCTAGCATGATGACCAAATTATAAAAGAATTGAAGAAATAGGAAAAACCGATTTAACTTACAGTCGTAGACAAAGAATCTATTAATAAAATTGTAACAATATAAAGACGTTTATACTGCATTATACCAGTAGTCTCGTAAAAAGGAATATACAGATGTGACAAGATTACTCTAAGATAAAATACTATGTACCAATAATTACGAATGCACAAACATCTACATTTTACGTTGTTCGCGCGATTTATCTATGACCAATTAACAAGGTCAGAGCTAATTATTAAACAAATATATTAGAATTTTGTTTACTTGACGACGAATAAAATCGTGTAGAATTTACTGGGTTTATTATTTACTGTGACTTGGATAAAAGGTTATGAACTGGTCAAGTTACATTATTGTTTAGAGTTATAAGTTGTAAATGCGAATATTGTTAATTAAGTTTAATTGTGTTATTCGTTCTATCCATACTAGTTATTAGACGCAGTTCTACTCCCGTTATGATAGTAAAAAATCTCAAAAGCACGCATGCTATTTCTTTTAAAGCTTGTGGTTCTCAGGACATAATGTATCTTCTTATTTGTGAAAGAATTTCGGAATTCGGATCAGCAACTGCTCTGAAGATTATCGTCAACATTCATCTTTTTATTTCTAATAACTTAAATTAGTATTTTCCCTTTATTGTTCCATTTTCTGTTTCTGATATTCCTTCTATTTGGGAAATCATGAATTTTCTCTCCAAAACGCTAAATCATCAATATTATTTTATTATTACTTGAAGAATTATCAGAATTTTATCGTCTCATATAGATGACTTAATTGATATCGACATTCCCGCCCACCGCCTCCTTCAAAACGGATTTTTCAATATTACTCACTTTGAAAAACACCTTTATGAACAATATGATTTAACTCATACCTTTATCAGTCTTAATCTTTATCACGTAATCTTCCTTTATCATAAGAGCAGTTGGCAAAACAGAATGTTCAAATCAAGATTTGAATTTACGTCAATCGATAAGTTTTCGGATAAAAAATGATAAACCTTTACAGTTCCAATAAAATAACAACAACGTAATCGTTAAAAATAGAAATGATACAATAATCATGTGCGGCTACTTAAAACTTACTTTTCAAATCCCTTATAACCTACCTGCCTACAAATCGGGGAATATTTTCTAGGATTGAATTGATAATGCGATAGTCAATTTATATTTTTGCCTGCTAAAACTACATAGATGTTTAATAAGAACTATTCTTATGGAAACTTTAAATTTTATTTCAATTACACAATTAATATTCCAAAAACTCATTTGCTGACACAGGTCATTTCACGTCTAAATTCTCTCTACCTAAAAAAATCGCCTTCAATTCGATATCCATATAAATATCTCTCAAATAAAGTAAATCCATAAAAAAAAAAATTGGTCTGGATCTTAATTTTGCTGATACTCACTTCGGTCTAACCACCGTATTGCTGATCCGTGTACATGAGGAGATGCCAGAAGCTCTTTCAAAAACTGCCACAGGTGTATGTGTGTGCTTCCAGTCTTGGCTTTACCGCCTCCAACTGCTGCACTGGTACCAGCTGATTCCGAGTCCTCATCTGTTGAAGAAGATATTGGTTAGCAACTGATTGTTGAACTTAAACTTGAGTATTAGAATTGTAAATGCAATGAAATGGTGTTAAAATTGGAGTACCCAAAATGTATCTTTGAATAAATGTAGATTTTATAATTCCGTTGCTAAAGTTGATAATTGAATACCGAATAAAAGTAGGACTCAGATTCTTAAACGCTACATTCTTAATCACCTACCTCACCATAATTAATACTTAAACTGTAATGCAAATTAATAACAAGAATAAGAGCTTGTCTGTATGTCAAAGGCGTCCTGAATGCATAAAATACTGCATAATTTAACAATTTAGAACTATTAAAAGGCCCATAAGGCTGCTTTTGAAAAAGGGGCAGGCAGAACACCAGCACACGACGACGCTATCGCTTCTTGGAAGCTAATCATACCAATTCATCGATTCTATGAAATAATGAACCTACTGAACACGCCTTCGTAAACTACGCGCTATTATAAAGAACTAAAAAACTTGCAATACAACAAAGCAATTTCTTTCGGACACTGTTTAGACTAAAACGTTCTTTTAAAATGGATGCTGTAAACAGAGACCAAATTAACGGCAGCCGACCTTCAGTTGCAGACGTGTATACACACTGACAAGCAAACGAATAATGTAAACAACGCTACACTCAAAACAGTTGAATAGCAACACGTTATTTAAAGAAGAAAGCCAAGTGCTGAATGGAATGTTGCAGACGATTTGAGAAAACTATGGGGAGAGGAAACAAATGAATGTTCACGTTTATCTACGAGACGATAAAGTTCAAATTACTAGTGTGATACTAATGAGAGTAAAGTTACTACAAGAGACGTGCAAAGTGACGCACGCTACGGTTAATTAAAATTCGAAGTACTTTACACCTTATGTGAAGGTGGCAATGAAAATTTTCACGATGCTGACAGCAATTTTATCTTGGTCGCGTACGACCTTGTGGGTCCGGTGGCGTGAACTAGGCCTTCGGGAAAAGAGACAAAAACAAGACTTGACGTATATGGATTCGAAGCCGACATGTAAGGGACAGAACGGCAATAGAACGACAAACGCCTGATTGATGGGTTAACTGTAACTAGGCGTGGCTCCATATTACATTAGTATCCAATTCATTTTATCGATCAACGATTCAAAGATTTAATGCTTTAGCTTCAAGCTTGCTTCATTATACATTTATTAAACAGGTATTCTATGGAATGATCAAATTGGCTATCACAGTTGCAATCGTATGCAAAAATACGTGACACTTGATCTTTCTCGAAATTTCTTGATGTTTTCAAATCATCAATTTCATTTACATGTTTGTCAAGTTTTCCAGTGCAACAATTTCTACTTTTGTTTGTACTTTGGCACCTACAAAGAAAAGTTGGTATTAATGTTCTTCTATTTGTACAACTTCTGCATTTTAAGAATCTGATTTAATTCTGAATTCACTATTTGACCCAGTAACCTGTTTGATTTACTTTATACTGTCAGGGCCTTTCTGATATAAATCTTTATGTCAAACAGTATGTGTGGACTGACAACTGAGTCGCAGATAATTGTCGATTGCAATTTCCTGTGCTACTATCTGACACTTTTTTTATTTATAAGCTAACTGTCCACCCATTAAGGGCGACGGGGTGTCTCGTCCGTTGGACTGTACGATGTTTTTATCCTTATGCAATTGTGATAAGACTTATTTTTATGATCAATCTTAGTGGGTTTTCAATATTATAATTACTATGCTATAAAATTACCCATTATTCAATTTCTCATGTGATTATAAATGTGATAAAATATTAATCGTTATCATCGATTTCCAAAAGATAATTTTCGAACAATAGTCTTGCAATAAATCTTATCATTCGTTAATAGTTTATCAGCAGTAAAGACCGTGTCTGCCCTCATTACGTTCAATATATCTTGTCTTTCAATTCCCTCATAGAGTGAGTTTACAACTGCGTACGATGGCCATAGATCATTAGCTTGTTTGTCAGTAACGCAGTCCGTATGTGGGTTGGTAACGGTTGTGGCACAATGCATGTGTCTGATGCATTGCCGTGCTACATTCGACCACGTATTGCACTATCTACTTTTCAATCATGCGTCTGTACTTTAACGCATCTTCTTTGGATCGTTAGATGTCAAAACGCACGGATTTGATGAGTACCTTGGAAAATGTGATGGTTTGGTGATTTTAGATAAACATGCATTATCTTTTGTAATTTGCCGTTTTGATGCATCTTTTGTACAAAATGAGACGATGCGTCGATGTTGATCTTAACGACACAGGAATAGTCATTATGGTTGACTTTCTAGCTTCAAGATTATACAATGTTGCTGCTTAAAGTTTACCTTGATTCCCGGATTGGCAAGAAAATAAATTCACAACTATCAATACTTCATGCAATCTTAAACGTCACTTATTTATTTAACTTATGTCCCATAAATCTGTACTAGGCGTGGCTGTCGCGTAGGAATTCGATTTAAATATTAAAATTAGATTACCCTAGAGCAATTAATTTTATAGTTATCTTAGACGCATTAACGTTTAATGCTCTGAATTACGAAGACTATATTGTATGTGACGGGATTTCCGAAATTGATGATGAATCATATTATTATATCGAAATTAATGATAGGTTAAATAAAGTTAAACCACCGATAAGAAACATGCTTCAATGTAAAGCTGACTTAAAAGAAAGTTGCAATAAAATAAAACATTTAGTACCTATCTTATCCGTTGCTAAGTCTTGATTCTTTGCCAACCCTGCAAAGGAATTGGCATTATAATAAGATACACCTTTTCAATAAATTAACAATGAGACAGGAAATTTTCCAGAGACTTGATCCTGTAAGGCCTCCCCTATAAGCCTGGGCGCTATTTCGTTGAGAATAGAGCTGTTTAAAGAAATTACAAAATATTAGTAAAGACACTCACCATCACTCATGTCGTCGGCTGACGGTAAACCAGCAGGCGTTGGAATAGGCGATGCTGATAATTGATGATGATCAGGCCTCTGTGATGTTCTCCAGATCTCTAACTGAGCATACAGCGTACTTCCAGCCTGTAACAATAACAAACAATGATCAAACCAGAACTATCGATGAATATTATACAAATTATTCGGAAACTGCGCAAGATTTCCAAGAACCAACATTTGAAGTAGTCATCACTAAAGTTTGGCTAGTAGTAAATTGATTAGATTTATTTTATTTATACGAGTATCAAAAGTAATGTGGGACTAACGAGTCTGCTTGTTAATTAAGAAACTAGTTTTCAATGGTTGCTTTGCTGCTAGAAATAGATTCGCGAAAAGTATGATAAATATTTATAAGGTTGTAGCCGGAAAATTTCTGATGGAACGACCTTTGGTAAGTCGTAAATTGGTTGAAAGATAGTTCTGTTTTCTCCTCTTTATGGCTTTTCAATTACCAGACAACAGCTATGGTTTAAATGGCGTCGTAAAACCTAGATGATTCACTCTCGTAGCATCAAACTACACATTGATATAGACGTACCAAAGAGTAGTCAAGACTCAATGTCTCAATATCAAGCTTCGAATGTCTAACTAAAATGTTATCCATATACAAGGTATCATGATTAAAAAACTCCATCTCCACTTCATTACTATCAGCGACTGATCAAAATTCTTCACATTATTGACTTATAACCACTATCACTCACTCCACAGTTGTCCCTAATCTTAGAATCTCAGAATTCCTAGCTAATTCAACACCTATATCTTCCCACACTGCAAACCAGATGCAATTTGTATGCAGACGGGCCCAGGGTGCTGACTTTCATCGCTTAGAGAAAGTCGGCTCGTCGGCGCGTGCGATAACAAAGATACCTGCCCATTGGAACTGCCGTGCTCGATACGACGCTACATTATTTTTTTACTTATTTTACTGTTTTCATCATTATTCTTGGTTTTAGCACGGTTTGGGATCGCTGAAACTTTGATGATCTGATTTAGTTGTTCTTTCTTGTGGTCTGCTTTTACCCATTAGTTTCCTATAATGTCCTCATCTTTGACGACCTTTATACTCCTGTTTGAAATACGAAATTGTTAAGTGTTTTGTTCGGGTTTTTTTGTTTTATAAACTCTATTAAAACATGTGCTAGAAGGAAGTGTTAAGCAAATGGTTTATCCCAACTATCGAAAGAAAACATTCTTAAAACTCTAAAATGTTATTATAAGTTATTATTAGCGTTTGAGTGTTAACTCATCAATGGCGTCATAAAAATGGATTTCCATATGGACGCGTGACTTCATCATTACTACGTAGGTAATCAAAATTTTCCTTGTACCGCCGTCGTCATAGGGAAAGAACTTGACCACATGATTATACTCAAGTTATATGGTTGAAATTGTTTATAAATTAATCATAACATTATCATAAGTGCAAGACAAACATTGAACAAATCCAACCACAAATAAAAAAACTTATCCATGAATGAAAACAAAAAGAAACAGAGACATCATTTAAAATTCAAATGATTTTCCGTTTGATTCAGAAAAAAAAATTGAGACCTCAACTTTTCTAGAACCTAACTTGCATAACATCAACATCCTCGACTGCACATATTATAATAAATAAAAAAACATGACATAACAATGATTGCAAAACTAAACGTAACTAAAAATAAACTAGTCTTCAACCGCGTTACATAAGATGGGTCAGCAGTAACGGATTTCCTTACTTTCGTTGTCCTGACTAATTACGTAAATACAATTAACGTTGAACTTTTCTTAATGGTGGTTGGGGAAGGGAACACTGACCTACACGGCTATAATATACGTATTACGTATATTACATCAGAATAGCGAATGAGTTTTATCGCACTTTTTCCTCATGATGCAAGTAAAACTGCGGAAGATAATAACAGTGATGATACAGTTATTTTTGCAGTCTTTGATAATGATGTAAAAAGTAATGAAAATAAACAAGTCGTTCAAACAGAAATTATTAAAGCAAGTGCAGTGTGTATTTATGTTAAATCCATTGACAAGGTTAATAGTACAACTGAATTATTATAAACACATCCAACATAGTATTTTTTGTTTTGTTTTAAAATCGCTAGTAGTACGTTGTCGTACAATAACCATTACATCATTATTATTGAAACTATAGGTACTGGTCTTATCATCGTCCCCTCGGGTACTGATAGTATTAATATTACACTATAAGACTGGAGTTGCAACATTGTTCAGTCATTGAAGACCACTAACT
Organism: Agrotis puta; assembly: GCA_943136025.2. Classification (NCBI taxonomy): domain Eukaryota; kingdom Metazoa; phylum Arthropoda; class Insecta; order Lepidoptera; family Noctuidae; genus Agrotis; species Agrotis puta. The sequence continues at coordinate 16,301,262 of OW964176.2, read as the reverse complement.
ACAGATATTTTAACAGATCTAAAATGATAATTGGCAATTCTGGTAAAACTCATTAAGAAAATTAAAAAAAAACACAATAAACAGATAAAATAATCTAGCAAACCAAGTTAGGAAGAAAACTACAGTACTAAACTTGTCAACTGAAGATGCAAAATAATTTGCACTTTGGTCAGTAAATAAGATTAAAGATGAATCATCTATGCTCATTAATTTGCACTGCGACGAGCATGTGCAAAAGCCACACGAAACCAAATATGATGTAAGCATTCGTAAAAAATTCAAGAAGAAATGACTGAAACAGTTGGCGATGATTGAACCGTAATATTATTCTTAGATATGAATAACATCAACAACTAGACGAGATAACAAATATTTAAGATTTAGACTATAAAAATAGTGCTGTTGCTTAAAATATTTAAAGAGTACTTTTTGCTTGCAGTGAAGAATGCAAATGGCTTAAATATTTTGAGAAGAGGGAATAATTGGGAAGAATTGATTTTTGCTTTCTTGAAAGGAGACGATCATGAATAACTTCATTAATTATAAACACGAATAAAAATGCCCAAGCCCCTGCGTTGACGTTACAGCAAACGATAATTTTATATCACTTGACCCCAACTGACACGTGGCTAGAAGAATTTATGTGATAACACGCATTGTGGATATTTTCTCCTATACTAACGGTTTTAATTGATACAACTTAAGTAAACATTGTATTATCAGTAGTTTCTGAATCAGTATAGACTTTGGTCTGACGAACGCCCTCAATCTGCCCCAAGGTTATACGATAATAACAAAATATATACAACAGATTACAAGTAGTACCTGTGATGCTCTCTGGTTGAATTCTTCTTCGGTGAGTGCTACGAGTGCTGCGCCATCCATTGTGAAGTTCTCCATAGGTACCATTGGTAGGTTGTAATGTTGCAATGTGAACATCACCCACGCTTTTACGTCCCCTGTACTCCATTGCATTGGATCTGAAAACGAACACATTTTTATCCATTGTTCCATTTCACTCATTCACATCTTTACTACCATCATCATTGTCCTCTACCATTACAAAGTGGGGGATTCAATCTCATTAAATGCCGTGTATTGGCCTGTAACACCCATTTCTCAAACAATTATGTTGATGATTTATTTAAATGGCATCATCACGTCAATCCTACCGTAATCTCATTATACCTTGCTTGTAATCAATGACTTTCTAATTAACCACCTACCCTAAGTTGGAAAATGCGTTCTTTGAAAATGCGCATGTTCTGATTTGCATATAACCAATAAATGTGTATGTAGCGAGGACGTCACTAATAGAAGGCGAGATCATCGCTGGGCCAACATAAACAGCTTACGTAATTCCGAGCGGCTTCTAAGAAATCATTTATGTTTATAATGGCGTTACTCGGCGGTAGCTAACATATTATTCTGTACGTAGAAATACATTTTTTATACGGTCGACATCTTAGTGACGTCATTATTAATTACAATACTAATAGTAATCATGTTAGACGTACTAGTACAACATTCCCATGACATATCTTTGTAAAGCATACATGATTGTTCATAAATTATTCGCACGTAATACAACTATCAATCAAAGTAAATAATGGAGTTAACATTTTAGACTTACCAGGTGAGATTCCAAGTACTGTGCATGTGTTGTCCACGTCTCTCTTGGTCTGTTCGATGGCCATACTGAGCACACGGTCGATATCAGGTGCGACTAGAGAATCGTCACCTCCACTGCTCTCTTCCATTTTCACACTTCCCAACTCCAACGGAATTGGTCTGAGATTTAATCTCTTCTGGAAGGATGTGTCTTCTAATGCTGACCTCAGCAGAATGTGATCCCTTGGCTCTTCAACTTCAAGTTTAGGTGTGAGGTAGCTCTGTTGGACACTGTCTTGTAGTATCTGATTTTCTTTTAAGAGCTCCTCTATGTCTATGTATTCTTCGTGATGTGGAACTGGTGACGAATATTGATTGTGGCTGCCGTAGGATACGCACGATCCTGATGGAGACAGGGGATAGGGAGATGCAAAGCCGGGAACCGCCAGTCTGTTGGGTTCTTCTTTGATGTACACTTGTGGCGAGTACTGAAGAGAACTGTAAGGCGAGGAGGGCTGCAGGGCGACTGCTGGGATGGAGCCTTCGTCTGATGATGGCGAGGGAGTAGGATAACCCTCGAAATCGTAGAGTCGTTCCAGGAAGACGTTGTTTGAGTTGTCTTCTGGGTAGGGTGGGGGAGGTTTGTTGTGAGGGTTTGGTGGGGAGTGAAGCATGGATTCTGGGGGAGATGCAGCGCCGAGCAGGCGGAGTAGATGCTGTAGATCAGCGGGAGAGGCAGGTACCGCTCTCTCGCCCTGAGACGCCGACGGCGGGCTACACCCGGACCGGGGCACCGTTTGTGGCATCTGTGAACAAGAGAGAACAAACATTAGTTGTTGATCAAAACTGACTGATCAATTGGTTCTGTTATAAAAGCCACTGTTTGTTCAGTCACGACTATATTTCATGGATTTCACACGAGTTTTTTGAGGGCAGGTGTTAATTTTGTTTTGATGTTGTCGGTGTTTGATGTTGTTGTTTGTTTTAGACGTCTATTTATCAGTTACACGAGTTTTAAAGGCACTTGAACTTTATGTCTAGTAAAAGTCTAAGCCTGGAAGCTTGCAAGGAAATAGTTAGAAGTTTATCGAGTCTCAAGGGTCATTGTTCGTCGACGTCATCAGCCGACGTATTAACATCCAGATGTCTTACACATACACATTTCGAGCTGTATATTTATCTATCCACTACGTCATCATCTTCTATATTTAGTAGTGACGGAGATCTTTAATCCTACAGAGGTTTAAGTCCAAAAATTATAATAACAAACTAATAGTTAAGTGATAATAAGTAAATAGGATTAGATTTATTTAGTAATTTGTTAACATTTTGTATTTTAGTGGAGATGTTATTATTATCTCACGTTAAAGTCCAATTCCGAGAAATCGTACAAATGTTAGAAAAAAATATGCAAATATATGTAGATTGTTTGCTAATAACTCAAGTTATGGAGTGATCGAAAAATGGGAACTAAAATTATCTATGATGGCACGCTGCTAGAAAAAACGTTCCTATGCTATGTTACCAGCTGTTTATTAAATTAAATAAAAAACATAATGGGCCTAACATTCCTCAAGTCTCGTGAATCAAGTTATTAAAAATAATGAGTAGTCACACTCATAATATATTTTGAAAAAGACTGTATGATATCAAAAATAACTTCAATACTAGTAACGATGTATGATAAGACACACATTCAATTTTAATCGAACTGCTGGCTCACTCAAAAAAGCGTCTAGTCGATCGTCTGTGCGGGGTCTTAGAAAATGTTTATCTTTGTTTTACTTATCATAATAGTGACCTATGTGTTGCTAAGCAATATCAGACCGTTAATTTTAAACTATAAGACGTGTCATTTTGCTCTTATTCTAATCTATTGGGGGTCAAAAGAGCGTGTATTTTTGTTTCACATATCTTATTACTATTCTATCGATATCACGACTTTTATTATAAGTAATAAGGCTTAAGATTAACTCACTCTAAGCAGTGACAACCCCATCGTCCGCACACTTAACTCACAACTGCGTTGTAAGACATTTGCTTTGCGAAAATCTCTTGTACTTAACCGGTCCAGCAGGATTATCAACCTATTGCTTTATTTCTCTTTTTTTTTAGTTCAACAATTGCTGGTATATTTACATATTTCCCACGTATCTGCATTGCTAGATAATTGCTGTTGTTACTGAGTTTTGATTGGCTGATATTGATTTGAATGCTGCAGCTGAATTACTGTCGAGGAAAATTACTTACACTTCTTGTTTTGAATAAAAAATAAAAGCAAGTATCCTCCTACGAAACGCTCATTGAGAAAAAGGCGTTGTTCCAGGTGGGCTAATTAATTGAAGGCTTTATAAATTGGATATCAAAGTAACGAATTTAGGCGCTTTCAAGGGGTACATCGTGAAAAAAAAACATTTTAATCAGGTACAATTTTTCGGGGTGTAGCAGTAGTAAATACCTACAGGCCTGTTTTATTAATCTGGCAGTTTACATTTTAAAAATAGAAGAGGTAAGTACATATTTAGTACCGACTCACAGAAAAAAATATTACGATTACAATTCGTGATACTATCATAAAATGTATTGAATTCTAGTTTATAATGTTTTATGAACAGCCACGTCTTAGCTATGATTTTATTACATGTGATGATGTCACTATCAATGCTAACAAGTGATTAGGAATTATTATTATTTAATTGTTTTAGTATTTTATAAGAGCCGGCCAAGCCAAAGTTTAAAAATATTTAATATCTTCCCATTAATTACCGTTTTGGGAAAAACTACATCTGCAGTGAAACGATTGATTAATAGCATTAATTATATTGATACTGTGTTAGAGAATAGGAGAAAGAATTAAAGAAATATGAGACTTATTAAATTCCGAATTTCTCGCGACAATTGACAGGCCTGTTGGTCTAGTGGTTAGTGACCCCTGACTGCTATGCCGGAGGTCGTGGGTTCGATTCCCACACAGGACAAATGTTTGTGTGATGAACACGATCATTTGTTCTGTGTCTGGGTGTAATTTATCTATAACATGTATGTATTTAGAAATATATAAGTATGTTTATCAGTTGTCTAGTACCCATACCACAAGCTCTGCTTAGCTTGGGACTAGATGGCGTTGTGTGATAGTTGTGGAATATTTATTATTATTTATATATTTAATTTCGAATCCGTAGCAAAAGAAGGATATATTTTTAATCTTATAATCTCTTAATTTACATTGCTTGTGGTCACGCATAACTAATACTGCAGACAATACTTAGCTTGCGGAAGTGTCTGGCAATTCTAGTTTTAATCGAGACATCTCATTACAATAATTATGTCAAATTCTTTACAGCAAATATTTATGGTATGACGTGTATGAAGATATGTGACCTTTGCAAAATTTAGCCGTTTGTTTGTTTATAATTTTTGCATTAATTATGTAGAGGATCAAAATTTAGAGCCATTACAAAAATTGCGCAAAAGTATTTTGATTTGTAATTAGGTATCAATAGTACACGTTTTGTTTAAAAGACCATTCTTTTCTTGAAATTTGAAATTTAAAATTTAACTTTATTTTAAATTGCAAATTTACTATTTATTATATTTATTGTTTACTCTAAAGCTACCTTTACTCACACTCTTTTATTTTATATAAATCACGATAACATATCAATAACGTCAAAGAAACTGATATCACTAGGAGATAAATAAAGAAATCCTGTACACTAAGTATGACTTTGACTTTTACTAATAAAAAAAACTACATTTTAAACTAGTTTATTTTTATAACATCATTATAATTACTGTCTGAGAGCTGTTAATAAGAAAAATATGTAAATAGGCAGTTAGTCAATTACATTCAATTTTTATTCTCTAAAATTTAATGCACTTAAAAAGCATTTAGTATTGCCTTGTGAAAGGTGATTAATTTAATCCTGTATTGCCAGCAAGTTAAATTAAATTTCAAATAATTTGTATACATCAACAGTTAGATAAAATGAATTCGGCTTCACATTCAAATGAAGTGATTAATTTAAATATTTTATCTTGAATCTGTCTTTCACTTGATTACAAATTCTTAGTAAAACAAAATGTTATCTTTCTAATAAAACCAAAAATAATGAACTACTCTTTATACTCTTTAGACTCCAATTCATTTTGTCAAAGACTAACAAGTTAATCTAAATATAAAACGTCACAAAAAATGCCTAAGCGCAAGTCACCTCCATGCGTTAAAGGTAATATCCGATATTCCGATCATGTGTCCGGATTTCCGAAGTAGGAAGTATTGATATAGATCATAATTTATTTCTAGATTTTCTCAGTAACATTCAGACGGACATGGGATTTTACAGTTTTTACATTTTATGGTGAACCGTTTGTCATAGTCGCCATCCAGGTATTTCTTGTTCAAGACTTCTAGAATTAATTATGACTGGTTATACTACAACAGAAATAACGTGCACGTTTATTAAAGCGAATCTCGAAAACTGCTAGGTATTATTAGATTACATTAATTTGTGTTATTATACAATTCTGTGCACGTCTGGAATATAGTGATTGCTAGTTCTGAGATAATATATTGTGTTGAGTACCCTTAACTGAACTAACCTACATAAAGTACATAATATTATATACTTATTTGCAATTCAATAACATGATTATTTCTCCTGTTAAGACTAGACAAATCTCTGAATTTACTCGGAGCTTTAAAAGACGTGATAATTATTTTTTCCTAGACTCAGTTGAACAATAGCAAAATTGTTGCTATGGTGATACAATGCAGAGTCTTAGCATTGAAGCCAATGACCGCCATTATACAGCACAACTACTTAGGTATAGCACAGAACAAAAAGATATTAAGATCAGTTATTTTGACCTCTGCACGAATATAGACTATTTTCTTTTGAGATACAAAAAGATTATACATAACGCTGTTACCCCAATAACAGTTCTATTATTAACCATTATTTTCATTGTTACAAGTAAATAGATAATAAATAAGCTACTTATAAACCGGTTCAAGAAATAATAACAACAAAGCGACCTATCGCCAAATCTGTAGGAAGTATGTGTTCCGATTTGAAAAAAAAATGGCTGACAATATGCATTGACGTCATGGCATTGTCGACCAATCAGCGTCGAGAATGAGCGTGACCGTTTGAGAGCATGCTACAGTTCAGACCTTGGGTTTTCCACAAAAGTTCGCTCAACCGTTTTGGTAGTAAAAAATGCTTCTGTAATGCATACGAATTGTAACAATTTTAAATGGTTTTTAAGGGGAAATAGTTTTAAAATTGGTATAGATATAGTTACTATCAATAAATCTCTATGATGGTTAAATGGGATAAGATATATCGCTTTTTACATGGGACCGACGTGACCTTTTTGGTAGTTTATGTGATGTTGAAAAAGAAGGTTTAATGGCAAATCAAATAAAACGGCTGTTGCAGGTCTAAATCAGTTTACAATAGGGTTAAAAATGTTTCTTAATTTGTATAAGGAATTACTGAATCGTAAATAACAGCAAAAACTACATTATTTCTGAGTGTAATGAACTATTCATATGTATGTATTGTAGTTATTTTCAGATTGCACCTAAGTAAGACCAGGGCGTTTCGCTAGTCTATAATAGCCTGCCATCAGTGGTATCAAAACCAGTGTAAATTGGCATCCTAGTATATTGAAATTATATACAATACTGGGCCAGATTAAAAGCTAATCAGTATCACAGATCTGCAGTCTACTATACCATTCAGAATTGCTTGAACGAATCTAAAATTATGCTAAACGTAATTTATTAAAAGCGTTGCTATGAGAACACGAAAACAGATGTTCAGTGAAGACATGAAACTTTTCCATCTTTCTATTTAGATTTTTTAATGGAAACTAAGCTGTTAGAACCTAATATAACTCTTCGTATTTATAAACACAGAAACATATTTGTTTAAAACATTCCGGTGATTGGAAATAGATAGGATTTTGAACCCTAATGTATTATAAAACTTATTAACGTACTGTTAGGTTTTTAATTGCAAGATTTTACGAGTATTTTTACTATTGATTGACAACTATTTATGATTTCTTAGTGAAATTATGCTCATCGTCACTTACATTAAGCACATAATGAATGCTTTTTTTTTATCGTGGTAAAATCATCAAATGAGTCCTCCCACCCAGGGCAGGGCGGGAGGGACTGTCAAACTTGTACTGACTAAAATCCACGGTGTCCTTCAATAGCCCTTTACGTACCGGGGTCACGGAAATCCCTTGGTCCCGCGATCACATAATGAATGCTAGATAAACAAATTCCTGTTTTTTTTTAATCGTGGTAAAATCATCAAATGAGTTCTGCCACCCAGGGAAGAGCGAGAGGTACTGTCAGACTCGTACTGACTAAAATCCACGGTGTCCTTCAATAGCCCTTTACGTTCCAGGGTGACGGTAATTCGTAAGTCCCGCGACCAGACAAACAAATGCCTGAAGAAATTTTAAATACTTTTCGAAATGACAACAGTGATGAAAAGATCCAAAATTACATAAGCATTGTGTTGACATAAACTATCAAAAAATTTATATATCGATCATAGTAGAAGTTATTGAATAAAAAAAAACGCTTTTACAGGAAATTAATAGCTACTTGTTTACCTGTTTTGATGAATTATTTCCAGACGAATGTACATTTATCATAATAACTTAAAACAACGCAGTACAATTTTTTTCTCACAAGTCCAAAAAAGGTTTTAAAAATACATCAAAAACTAGCCAAATATAGAACCCAGATAAGTGAGATAACATTAAAAAAAAGGTTTTATTCACAACAGTCTGTTTGTACAATTGTATTACTCTTGTTCAGATGTCTGTGTGAGATTAAGTTAAATTGCCCATTACTTTGATTTATGGGTCGTGGGGCTCCCCCATCTTAAGGTGACACCACTTTTTATGTTTATTGTGTTATCAAAAGAGACATATATCTTAATTTCTTGGTAAGCGAAAAAATCTAAGGACATTTTGATAGAACTAAATAGTAATAACATTATATCTTACGAATAAAGAGTTTAAATCTTTAATATTGATCTTAATATTTTTTTTAATTAATCCGTTATCAAAAATGAACCGTTATGATATTTTATCAATCTTGCTCTTGCTACGAAACTCGTAGCAACATAAACACATGCTAAATATTTCAATTCAAATTTTAAACTCTCTAATCTTTCTTGTATACCAACAAAAGGTCACAAAATTATCTTAGATTACCGCGAGTTCAAGCAACTCCTTTGTAGCCTACAAGAGATTCCACGTAATCCGTAGCACCCTCTACGCGGATATGTCGTAACCTTTCATTTTGACTGCTACGTTGTGCTATCAAATGATTTTGACCCACACGTCCGTTATCCTCAAAAGGTAACTCAGAGGCCTATAGTAGGGGTGGGGCTGTCTTAAAAAGACATCGCGGCCCTGGAATGCAACGGGAAACTGAAGGAAAACGTTAAGAATTTGGTAGAGTCCTCATAGTAAGTATAGCCAAGTTTCGTCCATTCTTAGTAATAGTGGCTTGCTTATAAAGTAGATACATTATGTTACTAAAACGTTACAGACTCGCTAAACAACAGTAAACGTTACAAAAATTAGCATAAATACCACTGCAGCTCCATATACGGAATCAAAGACTTGTTTTTTTTTTTCTTTGTAGAACACAAAACGTGTCTATCTAGTATAATTATCCAGTGTTAATTTTTTTTTAGAACTAGACAAAATCGAGCCGGTATTTCCCAAATGTTTCCGTCAATTAAACGGATGTCAAAGTGTTAAATTTATTGTTGTCTGAGGAATTTTATTGGCTTGAATAGGATTTGAAGACTGAGATTCGGATTGTTTATTTAGCCGCACCTGTGTAGCATGGCACCGTAGAATGTTATCCTAAGCATGGCGATGTTTGCCTGCTGGGGTCGCGGGACCAAGGGATTACCGTGACCCCGGTACTTAAAGGGCTAGTGAAGGACACCGGGGATTTTAGTCAGTACAAGTCTGACAGTCCCTCCCGACCTGCCCTGGGTGGGAGGACTCATTTGATGATTTTACCACGATAAAAAAAAAAAAAAGCATGGCGATGTTTGAAATGTTTTTAGTCTTTAGTTGTCTACAGGTTTTAGTAAGTTTTTACGACTTCAAATCTTGGTTTATTATACTGCAGTTGAACATTAAAACGGCTTAATCATTAACGATGTCATCATTCTAATTGACAATAAAACCCTGTTCAACACTAAACGTCAATTAACTATAAACCTTAATAAACTAAGATTTACGACCTGTGTATACCTGTTTTAAAACGAATTCTTAGACAACTATATACGCTTAAGTATGTACTATACAATATAATAATGGCATGAAGTTTGTTATATACTTATAGGTAGATAGGTATGTATACAACCGGCTTTTCGTTCCTTGACACTGATTTTTGATTTAATGTCGTTAGAAAATAGCCTCGAAATGCCGGTACAAAGTAATTAAAGAACGTATCCTACTTATATACTTATAAGAAGATACATGCGCGAAAAAAGTAGGTATGTGTAAACAATAACAACAACAACCGGTAAGTTTAACACACATAAGTACTTATGTAATGTATTTGGGTATCCACGTGGTTGATAACTAAAATGCCTCACTCACTTGCTTCTCACACCCCCACTCACTGAAGAACAAAGGCACTCACACAGTCAAATATCCAAACAGGGTTGTACTTGCACAGCATCCATAGTGTACAGGTTATAATGCCGGCCGGCGAAGACTGCCCGATGACATTTACTTCAAAAAATATATACTTGACAGCCACAGTTTTCACTTTGAAATAAAAGATTCCAAATCCAAATGTTTACTAATGTCACTTGATAATATTTCCCGGCTTTTTTGGCAACATGAGTGCGTGTGTACGGCGGATAGATCACACAGCCACTGAGCTCTGCGCCCGCGCACGAAGCCTTTGCCTCAATGAGCGACTACGTCACTACGGGAAGTACGCTGCCACTAAACTAATATAACTAACACTTCTCACAGAGAACGACTCCGTCTCACGTCATACGGCACTTAATTATTTTTCTATGACGCTAATATGAAAATTGAAATGAAAGACGAAATTAAAAAGTAATTTGCATTCGGTTAGTTTCCATTGTGTTTTAATTTAGTTTAATATCCTGAACCTGTTTTAATTTAAATATTGTAAAATTTTCCGTAAACAAATGGCTACTGACGTGTTTATGCAAGAAATTGCTTTATTTAATATTATTGGAACGTATTAACATTATTATCTTTGTTGGTTGTGACCCAAAATATGTTATTTTAGTCAATGTTATCGTTAGGACTTTAGCGTTGATAGTATATATTTGGTTAATTTCTTAGCGCGCATTTTATTTGAGATTAAAAGTAAATTAGTAGGTATTCAAATTGTCTTTACCGTTCCATAATTATTAACAACAATCATTCGCCTATAGCAAGCATGGCGATCAATCATCAGTCAGTAAATCTTTGCTGATAATATTAGATACCTACATTAACATACAAAACCTATACGTGCCTATACTATTCAGGTTTTCCAGAATGGAATGCATCTAATTCCACAATGACATAATACATGCTAAACAATTCAACTATATCTTGAACACCTTGACAGTTATGATAATCTATATTATTATTATATTATGTTACATAAAAGTTAGGGTTAACCCCTTATTGCTATAAGTGAAATAGTCGTGAGTCGTGCATATGATGACGTCACTGATCCGCCGCCTTCCGCAGTTCATTCATTCAGTAATAATAGTACAACACTATATTGTGTTGTACATAAACACACACATACATACGGTCATACGTCAGTTCCTAAACGTGAGAATGTAACAATATACATTTTGGTCGCACGATCTAAATTAAGTTAGTTAGATCGTTTTCCTCAATAATTAATCAGTATTGTTTGAAGAAATTATTTAATTATTTTGTTCTTTACTGAAATGAGGAAACGTAGTACGAAAGACATCAACGGGATGCACTTTCTTTTGTTCAAAGTGTTGTGCAAAATGATGACAATGGAAAAACAACTTTTTGTCATAATTCTGGACGACTGTGGCCAAGCAAATAATGCACTAACGTATCGGGTATTTCGGTTAGTTCGTAATAGTAAGAGACGTTACTAGTAGATGAAAACTTTTGCATTAATAGCCTTTCAGGAAAGGAGATGACAACTGAAATGACGAGTGATAGAGAAGGATGGAAGAAGAAGTCATATTGCGTCAACCTTAGATTATTAGGAGATCTCTTATCCTTACTGACTTATGCTTATTATAATTCATACTGCACTGATTCAAAATAAACTGGGATAAAGGCAGACGAGTGATAATTAAATTAAATTATCAATAATCTGCCTTTTTTTTGAAAAGTATTATTATCACAATTATAAAATTGTAATAATTATGTACTGTACCGTTCTAGAAGCTATGTTACCTTGCCTAATAAAACGCGACAATAATAACAATATCAATATGATTCGCGCATCTATAAATAACCAATCGTTATGTAAGTGGGTTTGCCGGCTTCTTAAGTCATTGTTATGTTTTATGTCACCGCGAAAACCCATTCATAAAGCACCCACGCTTGAATATGTCGAGTGCATAAACTTATATGGGTAAAGTGACCGGTTCGAAGTAGTAGAAGTACTTTGGAATATACTATTGATTAAGGGTATCACCCACTGGGATATCCGAAAGCATACTTAGCAGAACAGTTGCACAGTCAGTTGAAATTGAATAGGAAAAGAAATAGATAATATTTAAATGAAATTATTCTGATGTAGAAAAGTTGAACTGCTTTTAAAATATTAGAAAACTATCTCAATACTTAAGTTACTTTAGCATTTGGTTACCTACATAATATGTTACCAAATGTTTAAGTAACTGCTCATTTAATTGCTATAAAGGCATATTAGTGGTCTGCTGCATATTCTGTAATGACTAAAATAGAGGGAAAAGCCTAAATTGCGTAATTGACAACCGACCATACAGTCTTGTCATTGTGCGTCATCATTTTTATAAAATGTCAATGTTAAATGAAAGCTTGATATATTAAACAAAGGTGACAAATTATGTGAAATGATGTCAATGAAATAGTTTAAGAATTTAATTCGCATTCATTTCATGCTTGAAATTTTCGGTAAAATCCTTATTAAATTGTTATGAAATAAGATAAAATAAAATTCTGAAAAAAATTGACAGTCCTATAAGCCAACGATCCACATAAAAAATAGCTATTTTTTCTGTGTTGAATACAAATAGTAATGAATTACCTGATAATCCTCAGCCACATAATAAGACCCTCCATAGTTTCGCCAATAATAATCCCGAACAGGCACCATCTTTCTTAATAATCAAAAGTCCGTTAACTAAATAAAACTTTTAAAATAGTTTAACAAATATCAGATAAATATTAACAGAAAATCACTGCTTTTAGAGCAACCGAATTATTTTCAGCAATAAATATTTTGATCGATCGAAAATAAATTATGAAATTTATTTAAGCGAGAACATTTCATTACTTTTTATATTATTTTTTTTTACAACTTCACCCCACGCGGCTGTCTCAGTGGAAAGACGTTATTCTTTTTGACAATTTATCTTTCAACACTTCGATAAATATATTCTTTTATCGCGTCATTTTATCGTAAGGAGCAAAGTTCGCCTTCAAGATAAGATAGTGCAAGTTTTTCACAATTCAGGCGCCATTTTTAAGGAAATTAATTTTTCATCAACTGATAATTTATAAAATCATCAAAATCTTTGTGATTTTTATCTAATTGGGATTTTTTTATCACGCTTTGTAACACTGATTTTCATTATGGCGTGTTAAAATATTATGAAGATATAATTTCAGTTTTGCGATAATTGTTATATAAATATGAATTTGTTAATCTTCATCCGTATCCTGGTTGAATAATGAAGGAGTTTATTTTTAAAAACAGATAAGTTACCGGTTTAAAAAAATAAATACTGAGTATTTGTCATATTTTCTGTGACTATAATTAATTTTCGTGAAACGAAACACAAGGCGTTAGTTTTATATTTTTAAAACAAAATGATTAAAATTCGATAACCTATATTTTATGTATGTATAATGTATAATTCTGAAGCGCCGTCTCGAATAAAAAATGTAAAACAAGTCGGCGTACTTTTGTAATAAAATAAATGGAATATTAATGACTGTTACGAATTTTATTAGTTTTATGCCTACGATACTCACTTTTTGGCTAATATTTGCCAAATTAATATCGGGCAATCAAAAATCCATTTTCTTTTTTATTCTCTGAAATTGTTAAACGCCAACATAATTGATTTTAACTATTAATAACACGGCACTTTAGACAGTTTACTAACACAGTTAAGGTACTGGTTTCTGTGAGAAAACTATCTAACACCTAGTTTGTATGGACTTAATTGTTGTTTATTTAGAAACAAATATTAAGCCAAACACGATGGGAAATTTACTATTAAGGGCATATTAGTTGACAGTTAAGTTACTGTTAGGAAATATTCAACATTGACTTAAGCTGCTAAGATTAATGAATATAAGGCTTTTTTTTTAGTCCTCCCGCCCAGGGCAGGGCGGGAGGGACTATCAGACTTGTACTGACTAAAATCCACGGTGTCCTTCACTAGCCCTTTACGTACCGGGGTCACGATAATGGGTTTGAATATAAGGCTTAATTTGAATTTCATCTTATTTCACGTTCCGTCTCGTTCTCTAATTTCTATGGGTAAGCAACTCTTTTAAACTAAAAAATACTAATACCCGGGGATTTGATGATTTTTTGTGCAGACTAGATGGGACCCAAGAGAAGACTAAAACCTATATAGGAGGAAGGAAGGCGAGTGAAGTCGCGGACAATCTATAATTATAATATTAACTGAAGGTGCAAATTAAACTTTTTTTATACAACTTTTATTTAACCCTTTGACCGCCACGTCAAAAAAACAAGAACGTGCTCTCAGCGCCAAGCTAAGCATAATAAATACATAAGTGCATAAAAAACAGTAGTGAATTTAGAGATATTTTAATAAGCTACATATATTGACGTTTAAAAGTCTTTCATGTAGTCGCGACGCGCGACTGTGGCGTGCTGAGCACTTTTTGGCTTGTCATCTATACATGACACTGGCGGTCAAAAGGTTAAATTAAGAGTTACTGAAATGCATGCTTAATTGTAATTTCAGCCCTCGGCGCTAACCCGACCGTCAATAACCAAACAGTAGCTTATTAAGACACTTCCTACGGGCATAACAATAATGGAAGCTATGTTACCTACAACAAATCCCAAGGCAGTTAGTTAAAAGATCTAATTTATGGTGATGAATTCATACACTACAGTCTGTAAATAATTGCCATACAGTTAAATATAATTATATTTTATATCTATTGTAGTAAATTCCGTCCTATTTATTATCATTTGAAGAGTATTTATTTATATCCTGTAGTTCACCTTGACCGCGTAGTGTTTTCCCGTCCTGAGGCAGGATCCGCTTGGCTCTTGGATTAGAGGAATCTGTCGTGAGCTCATTAGTAACCACAGTAACTGTAGGTAGAATGTACTTGTTAGACGGACACTGCTGGCGAGAGTCTTGGAGTATTCCCCTCTCTATCATGGAAAATAGAGGTGGATAATTAACATGGAAATATAGTAGTTCTAGTGATGCCACTATCGAGCCTCCCGTGCCTGAGATTGAGGGGATTCAATGAGGGCATCATCGAAGGAGTGGATTGAAGAAACCTGGACTTGTAGAATCCATATAAATCCATAGTTATGTCAGAGACTGGGGTTCCCTGAGTTGGCTTTATTGACTCTGAAAAAGTGACTCAATATGACTTAAGAGACCACGGTAGCCCCGAAAAGTAAAGCAGTAATTGGAGGACCGGGGTAGCTTTTAGACAATCACTTCCACTCCACCCGGAGTGGGATGCCTCATTCGATGGTTTATCACACAGAAAAATACAAACAGATAACATTCTTAATCGTCACATAATTGGGAAATGCAATAGCGTGAACGTTTAAACGAGATTCATTAGTGACGTTAATTAAATGTGGCGCTCAGAAAACCCTAATCGATATTTGTTAATAGGAGAACAGCGTACGTTACAGAGAGCACGTAAAATACACATTACACTGATTGTTAACCCATTTTAGAATGGATGGAAAATCTTTTTTTCTAGTACTACAATAGGTAAACTTTCCATGACACGTGTTTTAATTTGATGTCTCAAAAACTGCCGTCTGCCGACCCTAGGAAATATCAAAGGATAAAAAGATGTTCAGAATAATCATCAAAAGTAGACTTTGCCATGTTTTCGACTAAATTTAGAAAAATTATCCCAACGCTAACGTCATATCTACTATAATAAAAAGTTTTCTATGTGTTATTTCAGACTGTAAAAGAGTAACAAACATACATCCACCACATACGCATTCGCATTTATAATATTAGAATAGAGTAGATTAGGGTGACATTCATTTAACTTTGTTGCAACTTTTGACAATATGTTCACGTTGAGATTCATTTTAAAATCTCGTGGGACAAACATTGACGTGGAAAAATTATTATCGTTGCGAGTCGCCTCAAACTTACGTGGGAAAATAGCGAAAAACAGCAAAATATTATGTTTAGTAAACGTTTACGTACTCTGAGACTAGACATGGAATGTCTACAATAGTATAAAAAAATGTTGATATAATAAGGTGTGATTTCAACGAATAGCGTCATCTATTTGGCACAGATATTTAGCTCTGCCCCTAGACATGTTAAGCAAACGATAAACAACCATTTTCAACCTTATTCTTTAGAAAATAGAGTTTAAACTATGTTAAAGACTACAACACGAATGAACGATAACGCTTTGTAATCTTTGATAGATTTTCAGCTTTATGCCTTAGAACAAAAAGTTGAAATTCCACCTCTTTAGGCCCTATGAAATGATAACTGCAAGAGATCACGTACACACCCTTGGTGCGTTTATCAGTCACTTTATACAATACTGATTATCAAATATCTGTAGCGTAGTCGATATCAAAGCATGTGACAAAAGGTCGGTTATCATGACTCGAGTTTAAATCAATCAGACGATAAATCATTGTTTAAATGTGTGAAAAAAATAGATTTATTGATATATTTTTATAAAACATAACTTAACCTCTAGCCCCTGAGAATTAGATAGAAGTTTTCGAGTAGGTACAACTTATTTTCAAGAGTTTTGTGTCCCACGTAACATGAGAAGAAAATTTTAAAAGAATGCGTGAAAACAGATGGATGGATTCTGTTGATCGCGGGTCTATTAAAACAGGGTGGTCCTAGTCAAGAGTCTGGGATCCTTTTGCTCCACACAGGGGGAGTCAATGAACGATTTTTAAATCCGAATAATCCGAAAAAAATAGCGGTCTATAGTTTCATCCCCATGGAAAAAAGGCGTTAGTTTATGCATGTAAAAACACAATACCAAATTGCCCAACCCTGGACTAAAAGTTCAATGGTCGCAAGACAATTGAACCAACGGAGGTTCGAATCTTGCTTGTGATAATTGATATTTGATCACAAAATATATAAAGTTAATTGAGCATTTTTTTGTGCAGTGATTCCCCTTTTACCACCGCAATATTTAAATACGATTGTCAAATTATTGTGGTCTTATGTGTACATATCGTGAACGACTTATGAGTATGGTAAGTACATAACCAATTGCCATCTGTTTTGAAATGTCATCAT
This sequence comes from Agrotis puta, assembly GCA_943136025.2. Classification (NCBI taxonomy): domain Eukaryota; kingdom Metazoa; phylum Arthropoda; class Insecta; order Lepidoptera; family Noctuidae; genus Agrotis; species Agrotis puta. Next base: position 16,283,872 of record OW964176.2, on the reverse strand, counting down.
TATGAAATAATGAATTAAAAATCGATGAAAAAGAGCTTTGTCAAAATTAATCTGCCAAATTTACCCAAAAGAACATGCACCTTATGCTTTTGTAATAGTTAGAAATCTATTCAAGAATTTTAATAAACTATTGTAAGTTCATGTGCAATAAGATTTGTACAAAACTGATTAATGTTTAATTTGCAGAATTTACGAAAGTAATAATCAATTCATTCAAGTTTAGCCTGTAATTTATAAGTATTAAGGCCCAACCAAATTTTTATAAAGAAACAAATCCTTTCATTTGCGACAAGGATGAACAAAAATAATATTGTTATGGTGTGTTTTTAATCGAGTATGAAATAAACTTTAATTAAGTAATGAAATACCTATTTATAAGCCTTTCATCTTTCGATAAAAGCTTTCTGCGCAAAAAATACAATATGAACATATTTTTCAGGCAATAATTATGAACATATTTTAATGTAATTTAATTTTAAAAAAAAGATATCCTTATTTTTTAGTTATGTCATTACCTACAACGAGCGAAGTATATAAATCAATATTGCAGTTAAGTCATAAGCACTAACTGAAAGCTAGTCAAGTTAAAACATACTAATGACTGACATAACCTCACTTAGCTCAGACAAGTGTAAACACACAAGATTATACTTATTACAGCTCTTTAAGTTAAATTAAAACAACTTTTATTTTTTAAGGCAGCTATATTTAGAATGTAGGTATTACAAAAGTGAATGTTTGACATCCTCCATCTTTATATGGTATGAAATAAAATCGCTTAAGTCTGTCTGTACGTGCATAACTTCCGATGCACCTAAAACGGATAATCGTGACAAGGTTTATATGTAAGTAAGTCTACGGAAAATCTACAGGGTAGATGGAAAATCTGAGACGAGGTTCGCAGCTAGTGTTATAAACAGATGTATTGATAATTATATTAATCTTTAATAAGCTTAGACTTTCATCTTTTCGTTTAAGTGAATTCGAGTGAATAGGTTACTTTTAACCTCTCGGGCGCGTTACGTACACCCGGGTGTACATAAGCGAAAACGCCCCAGCGCCTTACATACACACGTCTGTACATAACAGACAGTCGCTCATTGGACGTTGATTTTTATCATTTTCAATTATAAATCGCCCGAGAGGTTAAACAAGCGTGCTTCACCGTCGACCACATCACCGCTTACCATCAGGCGAGATAGTGAACAAACGCGAATCTATCTATGAGTATATAAAAAAAGAAAAAACAAACGATTCGACGTGACTTCTCTACTCCTGCCGAACTACGTAGACTGGTAGAAAATTTCTAAGGAATTAAGTTCTTTGCGCAAAGTTTGTGCAAAACTTATAATTGATAAACAACAAATATCGTTAATTATAAAAATAAGGTTATCAATACTTTAATTTAAAGAGGGTACGATAATAAAGGGGATTCCGTGATGATGACTAAGAGAAATATGAAAAAAAGACTAATAATCTGCTTCACCAATTTAGGGTGATGCATCGTGGAATTATGTAGGTTATCTGCAAATAGGTGAACGCGTTTTTATTTAAGTAAAGTAAACACCAAACGACCTTTTCTTTAGAACAAGAAATCAAGTCAGAACTTACTGTAATTATGATAATTAAGTAATAATTACGGTAAACGTAATAAAACAACTTTCATTCACAGCATTTCCCTACACCAATCCTTGGAATGCGGTTAACCCTTAACGAAAACGAGATTAGGTAGCAAAGTATACCTACAACAAGTAAATATATATACTGAAATATTTAATCGTCAAAATATATACTACCAGCTACTAAATGTTTGTACGGCGTCGTGCGGCGCGGTGAGAGGAACCGGTTTTCAAGGTCTCAGGTTTTCCCTGACGCTTACAAAATGGCGGATTTGATCTTACGATTATTGCATATGTTTGTCAGTTGCTAGGTCGGATTTTATTTGTTAGGCTTTAAAGAGAGACAACAAAAGGATTGAACTTTTGTTCTTTTGTACTTAGATGGGTTTTTCTGTGCCTAAACAAAAATGACGGTTCCATGTTTATTTTTTGTTTTTTTCAGGCATCTTTTGGTTTATAATTTGGACAAAATTCAAGTTACGAAGTTTACTAAATACCTATTTTGGTTTTGGCAAAAAACACTAAAAACCTCTTAAGAAACTTTATCATCAATACCTACATGAATCTTCCAATTATTAGATATGCAAATTTTGGTCACAGACAATGGCTGAATTATGCAATTTAAAAACAATTTTGAATTCAAAATGGCGGTACACCCATACCCATACGAATTTTAGAACACGTGCGCGAAACTAATCGAAGTCCTTTGTCTTAATAATATTGATATACATCAATTTTTTAAACTAAATCAGCCAAAAGATTATTGAAATAACAGCAACAATTCGTCATGGACAAAATAAAAATTAATCATCATAATAAAAAATGTTATCGAAAGGTCAACCAAATAACATGCTCAATTCACTAAAGCTCCATATACGTTCCGAGAAAAACTAAGAGATGGCGTTAGTAGTAGCTCTAAGCTTAAAATGGTGCGCAACTTATGTAGTCAAAGCTAACCTTTAAATGTCCTCAAAACCTCAAGCTTTAAAGACTTAAATACTTAACATTAAAACTCGAATCAATTTACTTTAAGAGCTTTGTTTGAAAACCATTACCTACGTCGCTTAACTTGCAAACAGTAGCCACAATTATGCGTAATAATTACATGTATAACAAGGTCGTATCGCATACAAACGTAACACTATACAGCCTGTGACGCAAACGAGTTTCCCTTTCACCGCCGCGATTGGGCTGCGCGGGCGCATTCGATACATAAAATCGGTACTCGCCGCCCACTCGATTATTCGTAGCGATAAATTTGATTTGTGCACGATTCCCTTTGTTTTGTTCAGAAGCGAGACATTTATTGGTTTTTGTGCTTGAGATTTTGGTTTCGCAAATAAATTGTTAATAATACCTAGAATAACCATACCTACATATAATTGTCACGTTTCTTTCTTTGCACAGTAAATGGGTGAATAACTGAGCATGACATGTGTAACTAACGTGCTGCGTTGATATTATGTGCATAGAAATACATATATAACTATTAAATAGTCTTGTAATTGTTCATACATTATTTATTAAAAGTAATAGATACCTTTATAATACTATCTTGATTGCTTAAGTACAATGGGACTAATGTTATTATGTAATCTTTTTTTATGGTTGTCATGCTACCTTTGTTTTATTTCCCGAATTATTCCTAATTTAAACAAAAAGCTTTTAATTATTCTTTTTTTTTCCATTTCGGAAAACACAATGAAAATTCTAATTCCAAACTAAAGACGTGACTTTGCACGTGTTCCCGACTCTTTCTTACATCTGAAGTTTAACAGTTGTGTGACAGTGTCGAAAATAAGTCATAAAGCTCATGCTTAGAATGAGAAAATGACATTAATACACAGAAGTATCAAAAAGGTAATTTATCAAAAATTATATCCATTAAAATTTTCTTTAACAAATGGCCTGTGTGATGTGTAGTAATTTTCCGTGAACCAAAAATTATCACACAAATTCCCCGAATAAAGAAAAGTGTTAATAAAGCCAAAATGGCTGTCCCATGGTTAGGTATATCACACCTATGTGCAGACAATTGGTAACTTATATAGCAAACACTATGGTATTGTAAAACGACGTCAAAATCGAGAAAAAAATAATAAAATATTAAAAAAAGAATGTTGTGATTTATATGGGAATATAAATCATACAAAAACAATGAATGTAATACGAGTAGATACAATACATAAATGAATTGTCTTTGTCACTGAGCTATTAAGTTGTCAGAAAAGACACGACATTTTTCTTATAAAACCACGTTAATATGGATTATTAAATATTTGTTGTATGCAATTATTACTGCAATTATTGTAAATGTTACGTATGTTACTGACTGACGTGTCAATTTACTTGTGACACATATTAATTAAAATAAAATAATGTCAATTCCGACTGAACTAATCGAACAGTATATTGCCCATCTCTCACCAACCCATTTCAATAATACAAAGTAATCCTCAAAGTGTTTTACCAAAATGGAGAGTAACCATGAAGTTCCGTGTCGGTTCTTCTCCATGGAAACGATGTACATTTTATAAGTGCCTTTTTGAACCATTTTTTATTTTTTACATCGTTGTAAAATCATCAAAATTAAATTAGGCAGGGACTTTCAGACTTATAATAATGTACTGACTATCCTTTACGTTTCGGTGTCACAGCTACTTGATGACACAGTCCCGCGACCCCGGCAGGCTTTGGCCCTCTAAGGGGGTGCCCGTTATTTTGCTGACAGCTTTTAGAGGCACAAGTGGAACACGAGTCACCCGTTACTCGCTATCCGCATGCCCGTTCTTAGACCCATGTGAAATAAAAATATATAGTGCTTTTTTTATAACCATATTTCGTCCAATATCGTTCGTTCGTAATCGTTGTGTGATAGTTGTAAAAAAAAAAATATATTTAAAGGCAACATCAAATTCCAAAGTCAAAGATACCAATCTAAAACCCCACGCTCCGTTTAACATGATAACATAATAATTAAGAAACTCCAATTTCTTCATAAAAAGCTGCTTAAAACATGATGCAAAAAATAGAGGTATTCCTCGTAGCGCTCCCGTTTTGAAGCGCTCCCATCTAAGCGCTCCCGTTTTGTTCCTCCAAGCGCTCCCAAAAGGAGCGTTTCAAGGAACGATTAAAAATATTAAAATGTATTTCCTTGAAGCGCTCCCACGTTTAAAAATAGGGAAAAGCATGAAGTAAACGTAATGAATTATATCGATAAAGATTGCGATAGCAACAAAACGCAATTTTACATAAACAAATGTCAGGCAATGCTCGGCTGGGTTCGTGTGAATTCGGTAAACGCGACTTTCTAGGATACAATGGGGAGGCGGGGTTACGGTTTGTATGTGTGTGTGCAGGACTCACGCGCCACACGCGCCGCATCTTTAACTCTTAGTTAAGAAGTTAGTATCGCTATTTTTGGCAAAAATTAATTATAAAATTGTTTTAACCATTTTATCAATCGCATAGGTAGCATCACCGTTGAGCGCAATACGTTACTGGGTCCCGGCTCAGAGCAGGTGATTTTAGTCAGTATGTGGTTTTAGTCAGTAAGAGTCTGACACTCTCTCGCCCCGCCTAGGACAAGGAAAGTCATTTCTACCATTGACATAAACGATAGACACCTCATTGTCTTATTCCTACGAAAAACTTCAGACAAAACATTGAGGTGTGCGGGGAGGGGGGTAGTAATGGGAAACATAATGGAGAGAAATCATAAGCTTTCTAAACAACGAAAAATATTGTTTCGGGAGGTTCCTGTGTCTGATAAGGAGGGAGGAAACGCCTGGGTGTCACCACTGCGAAGATCTTCCGGAGGACACGGTGGAGCATACGGTGCAGGACTGCCCCGCTTGGGCAGAGCACCGCCGTGTCCTCACGACGGCGATTGGCGGAGACCTCTCGCGCCCGGCAAGCCCGCGAAGGAGGAGGCGAGCCGCGTGAGGGGGAGGTCAGCGACCTCCATCCACCCCAGCCGCAGGCGCGGGCATGCGGGCGGCGAGTAATGGGCGACTCGCTGTCCGACTATGGACCATGCCCGGGTCGACGGCGCGTTGTGTTCCACGCGCGCCTCAATGAGTGTCAGCATAATGACGGGGCCTGTAGAGGGCCATAGCCTGCCGGGGTCGCGGGACTTTCCCATTACCGTAACCCCGGTAGGTAAAGGGCTAGTGAAGGACACCGTGGATTTTAGTCAGTACAAGTCTGACAGTCCCTCCCGTCCTGCCCTGGGTGGGAGGACTCATTTGATGATTTTACCACGATAAAAAAAAAAAAAAAAAAAAACAACGAAAAATATGACTAGGTGCATATGTGCGCGGGCATGCGGGCAGCGCGGCGGAGGACTCATTTGATGATTTTACCACGAAAAAAAATAGGTGCATATGTCGGCAGATTATATTCATCTATTTGGTGGACTAAAGGATTTACAATAAAACAAAAAATAAAATAAAATTACCAAACCCGTGCGAAGCCGGGACGGGCCGCTAGTTGTATATTATAACAATGTGTTCTACTTATTACCTACCTAGTTATTATCGATAATTTCAGTTAGTATATGTAGTCCCATCTCTATCCGAAAGTTAATCATGGGAGCGCTTAGAGGAAATAAAATTTAATATTTTTAATCGTTCCTCGAAGCGCTCCTTTTGGGAGCGCTTCGAGGAACAAAACGGGAGCGCTTAGATGGGAGCGCTTCAAAACGGGAGCGCTACGAGGAATACCTCAAAAAATAACACACAAAATAAGCAATTATCTCACTTTGACTCATAATCAGTTTCTCAACACTTCGCCAAAACATTCATTTAGTAACAATCGTTGCCTTCTTTCATTTTCCTGCTGGCACTTTCGCAACTCTGATGATTCAGAGACCGTGATTCGACTCAATGATCTGTCGAGACGCCAGCCTTTCTTGGAAAATTGCACCAACTTATTTTACCAATAGCTTAATAGACTTTTTAGAATTAGTGTGAATTTTAAATAAGGAATTGGAGATGGGCAATTGTTTTTCGATGTTCTTTTATTTTTTTGTTGGCAATATTTATCCTAATGTAATCTTGGCATTATTTATCTTGAGTTGTAAAGACTCTTTAATCCAATTTGTATTATACTTGCTTTTCTTTTTTTTGTGACGTGAGAATTAACCATTTTTTCAAATCATCGAATGAGTTTACTCACTTTGGATGGAGTGGAAGTGTCTCTCAGACTTCGCTGTCTAAAAATTACCCTGTTTCTTCAGTAACCATTTGCGTTTCAGGGCCGCAGTAACCTCTCCAGACAGGTATTTGGCCCTGTTGAGCCACACGAATTTTCTGACAGTTCCTTAGGATGCGAAATACCCTAACCTACTGTCAAATGCATTTTTTGTTAGTTCCAAAAATTTAAACTTTTTATCATTTTAAGTAAGTACTCGTATATACAATATTTTGGTGATGAGTAGAACCATTTTTAACGCTCTATTTATGCAAATAATCATCTATTCGTTTCTATTCGTTTGCTAAATGGTGATGACTAATATCGTGGTTGGAGACGTGCCTACCAATCATTAGTAAGATTTCTGAGAACCGAGATCTTCAGAGAAAAGTTTACCGGAAAATTAATGTCCGTACAAATGTACCAAACAACAAAATGCCTATTTAAAAACGTATTAGTGACCCATCCTTGCTTCACAAAATTTAATTGAAACCGGTTGTGCAGTTTTGGAGATTAACACCTTCAAACATAGTGTCACGTTATTTTATTACGAGTATTGAGAAAAGAGTGTAAGCGTTGCCTTGTTTTCTGCCTATCCAACAAGTCTTACCTACCGATATGTTCCAAGATAATAGATAATAACAACAATACCCACTTTAAAACAATAGAACCTTGCGCAAGAGTTGTTTTACTTCCTCGTTTACTGCTAGACCAGTTCATTGTATCTAATCAAGCTCATAGGTATACTTAATATGGATATAAATATCTACATAACGTGAGCATAAATATACTATTATAATCCCACTGCTGGGACACAGGTTTCCGCTCTGTGAAGGAGAAAGGAAGAGAGGAAAGGAAAGGAGGGGCTATTTATCCACCACGTAAGCCAATACGGATTCGTGAATATCACGTAGCAACTGATTATCTTGTTTTTATTGTTATCACGAATTATGATTGTGATATCAAAAAAGCTATTTTGAGAGATTGCATATTACTTCAGGATGCTTTTCCTCAAGAAAATCACGCGATAATCTTTCTTTTATCACGTGTGATACAACAATAGTATCAAGATATAATCAAAATTCATCATTTCTAAAATTAATTACCGAGAAAACTAGGGTTCGAAACGGATTTAATATGACTCAGCTAGACAATACTGCTACTGATTTGTACCGTAATGATATCAGCAATAAGATTCATATTACAATAGTTTCAGATTTACATAATGTTGGAAATTCCAACGCTTGAATCGAGCGGCCGTTGCTAAATTCATTGAGGCAACGATTGCAACGCGTTCATTCAGATTTTTTTCTACTAAGTTGTGAAAGACAAGAAAAACCACCTCAATTTAAAATTGGAACATTAAAATCGCATTAGCCAATCAAGTTACAGAACAATAGGCAAAATTTACAGGAAAACATTTGTGAAATTGTCTTTGTAAATCGTATTTAAATATGGCGACGTTATTTTTTACTAGTACCACACGCCACAGTCACTTAGCATTTTATTGTATTAACCCATAAACAGCACGTCAAAAAATTAATTTTATTTAAATTGAAATAATAAGGCATTCACATCAAGCATGTCTCACTGCCAAGGCGTGACGTCATCAAGGCGCGTCCTCGACCTAAATAGATAAAAGTGAAAATTCAACGACGAATATTGAGGCTCTATTCAATAAGACAATAACTGTAAAAATGTCTGCTCTAGAAAACAACACATCTAAATATTATTATGTCATTTTTAAACATGCATGTCGAATGGCTTATTCATAGCCTCATAGGTTATGCATTTAAAGTTATTAGTCATACGTGGTAGATCAGCGTGGCGAATGTTAAGTTTTTTCTACTTGTATTTGTAGTGTGGGAATTTATGGTACTGATCAATAATGTATAAGGTGATAAACAAGTGATTTATGAACTCTGTCTTTTTAATTAACCTGTATTGTCTTACTACTAGGCATAACAATTCATGGCAATGTGGGGTTTTCTTCGGTTATTTGAAATTTACTTATGATCTAACTAACTTAATTTACCCCAAGTTAAAAAAGTCATTTGGTTGCGGGTCGATCGCGCCTACGAATTACCGTGGCTTCGGAACGTAAAGGGAAGGACACTGTGGATTTTAGTCTGTGAAAGTCTGACACTCCCTCCCGCTCTGTCCTGGGAGGACTCATTTGATGATTTTACAACGATAAAAAAAAGTAATAAATCATTTAAGGCCAGTTGCTTGATCACTACAATAAACTTTTGGTTAAAATCCAGAACATTTTTTTACTAATGTTTTAAAGAAATAGTTAAGCACAACTCCAAAAGCAATTTAGATGTGTCTTTTAAAGTTTAAAACTCATTTTTTTATTAAATATGCCACCTAACCCTTTCATTGCAGAGTCCAAGACAAAAACAAACCATCAACCTATGCGTCAATTCAAAAGCTAGACGTCTCATTCATGAAAACGTCTTAGATCAAGAGACAAAGTAACAAAACGTTCCTTCTAAAGTCTTTTCAAGCTTCCTACATAATTCAGTCAAGAAAGCATAGAGCTATTTCAAGGTATACCTGGGCTATGTAGCTCATGTCCATTCTATGCGACAATTTCCGAGACATTTAAATTGTCTCTCACTCATTCAAGGGTTAATTGCGAATGGACGCGCGGAAAATTCGAAAGCGTTTATGCGAGTTTTCCAATGTATGAGTAAGTAGTGTATGTGACAAGTAATGGGTTTTCTTGTACTTTCGAAACTTTTGAACGATTAGGAAATTAGCTTTTGACTGTACTTTAATATTATGAGTTGACTAGATAGCATTGAAACTGAACGCAATCATCGGACTATACCGATATACGCTAACTTGAGCTTTTAAAAGCTACTTATCATTTTATTTTGATTTTAATCCATATTTAGTGTTAAAAAAACCGTAAATTGTTTATATAGGTAATAATAAGACAAACTAAAATTTTCTCTCGAGCTGAGTTTCTAGGCAATGCTTTGATTGCTTTATAAATAATTTTGTCTTAGCACAATCAAACGCAGTCGACCAAACTAGCAGACTATAAAATATTTTAATTATAAAAAGAGACATTACACAGCCGGCCATTTATATCGACCCCATTTTTTTCCAATAAAATATAAAAAAATATTGTTCTTTCTCAGTTTTTCTTATATTATTAGCAGAAATAAATTAAATAAAACTAGTTTACTTAAAGCTGCGCTGTGTCCACCAGAGCGTGGTTTGGACCGTTACCAATCGGTCAAACATTATTGTAATAAAATTTATTCCATTTAAATATATTTTGGCCTTTGTCAAATTAGTTTCAGTTGTTTTTATCTCTTTGTGAAACACGGTTTAATACAAACGCCGTGATAAAGGAACTCGTGATATCTAAATATAAACTTATGTTAGTTTTTCCATTTGTGATTTCAATAAACTCAATTGGCTATGGAATGAAATCAGTTTTGCTTTTTTTATTTTATTTATAATATAAATATTTATAATATGATTAGTAAAATTTATTGTTACAAAAATCAACCATGACATCAATTTTTTTTTATTAAAACGCCAGAAACATAAATATATGTATTTTAAACATAATTAACTCGTTTGTGGCACATAATAATTGTCAAAGTAATTTATTCAATAAAAAATAATTACAACAAAATACAACCATTATATTATATAATAAATATAAAAGCTTAATAAATTTAAATTTAAGGATCATAATGTATTTAAGGTTAAAAAAATACCAATTTTACCTATTAAATTTTCTAGAAGTATGATACTGCATTAAAGTTTAAATCTTTTTATTATGACAATAAAGCTCAAAAACAGACGTCGTGACTGATTTAAGATACCCAGACATGCACCTGAGTCCAAAACTGGTATAATTTAATAACATATGCAAAAAAAAACTTGTTTTGTAGTGTAAGTTCTGCCGTATATCTACGAGTTTAGGGTACAATTTGCTTTGAGGTGTGCCTGGTAATTTTCTTCTACATAATCGCTACAAGACCGACCTTCAAAGGGATTGCTTCCGAGTTCTTAAAGATCAAAGCTCCAACATGTTATTATCTGACCAAACAAGCTTTGTGAATGCGCTTTACATTTTTTTAACATAAATGATAATCACATTCGCTAAGTAAGTAGTTTTTGTCACATTCAAAGTTTATGAAATATTTTCTTGTGAATTTATAATATGTGTCTTATCTTTTATTTTACTCAAAGTAATTCCTCATTTGTCCCTTAATAAGCTTATCCTTGCAAAGAAATGTAAATTATTTATTTGTGAAAATGATTTATATTTTAATATGGCACATAATTACGAACATAAAACATTATCTCGAACAAGATTAATTACAACAAAGTACACTCATACCATTGTTTACAATCTTAAAAAAATATGCTTCGTAACAAACAAGGAAGAGATGCATGTACCAACAAATAAATAAAGTAATAACTGTCTGTCAATCGACCTCTTTATCAAGACGGGGTGGTAAACAAAATAATACGTGGTAATGTGATGTTTATTTCCTCAAGTACTTTTAAATCTATGTGTTCTCATTAATTAGTGGGACGCTTATAATCCTTGAAAGGTTAGTAGGTTATTTAGATAGATTATCTTAAGTTGTAACAACATCTCTTCTTTTCGTTTCGCTGTAGTAGAATAAAAATCACATGCTACTATTTTACTGAAATTACAGAACCATATTTAATGAAATTTTGTGAACGTGTTATATTAATTTTAGTTCAATAAGATAATCTTGGACTCTATACTTGGGGTCACGCAAAGCAAGGACGGGGCGCTAGTCTTATATTAAGTTCATCAATAGCAGCCAACTCCTATGAAGTACAATCACAATCTAGCAGTTTTTATTACGGAAACCTATTTTCAGGTTGCATGCCTTTAGACTGGAAGCTGACCCTAAAATAATTATAAAACGGGAGAAAAAGTGCCATACCTATGGATCTTTCGTATGAAGTAAGCTGTATCCTAATTTACGAAGTTACAACAATTTTCCTTTAATTTTCGTAAAGAAATAAACAACCCGATCGAATAATGACATATTTTCCGTCATTCTGCCATCATACACAACTGATTGCTCTTGTTGTAGATCATATCTGTAACTTCCGACTTCGCCTAATACTTGATCATGATCTATGAGCAATCGTGCGCACTGCGGCCACGAAGTTTGGACTTAAAGGTTTTGTAAGGTCAATCATTATTTACATATTTGTATTTCTACGAATATGTACTGTATGAGAAACACGTGCTTGAGACATAGATAACTTGTTGGAAAAAAATAATTATCATTGACTTTTCAAATTTTTAATTAAAGAGCAGAGGGAGATACTATTTTTAACTGATTTTTCCATCAATTTTCATTCTATCAAATCGGATTAGTTTCTACGGTGTATAAAAGCGCTGAAAGAGGTCGAGAAAAAAAATATTGCCTCTAAACGCAACCAGTTTTTCTGTCCTGCAGTGTAAATGAATAGCGCAAATACGGGATGAGCTTTTATACGGATTACGTTAAAAAAGAAACGAGTAATAATGTATGCGAGTTAAGTTTTTTTTAAATGCATTCACGATACGGGAGACAATTCTAATGTGGCCAATTTTTTTTTTTTAATAACCGATTTATAATTACGTAAACAAAATCTCTTCAACATCACACAAAAAAGTAAACATGCTGAAAATATTTCATAAGTAGCATATACTTACTCTTTTAGAGCTATAGAATCAAATAATAGGTCGGTAAAATTCTTTGATGTTTTATGGCCCATAACATAGTTATTGGCAGTTATAATTCTCACCATTGAAGACGTTTACCGCGGTCATCACGTTTCTTTAACATGCCGTGTGTCATGGCGGCATGACACGTGGAATTTTCTCAATTGAAATACGGAATTTATTAAACAGTTTAACTCTATAATTTGTTTATGGAATACTAGTGGGATTTTTGAACTAAGGACTAATAGTTTTATTTCATAAGGCTAAGCTACAGTTAACTAATAACTTAGTAGACCTTTAAAAACGCCAGAATAATAATGACTCAGAATTACATACTTGTATTAGTACTGGGCCTAATTTTAAAATGCAACAAAGCTTTTTATGTATCAATTTAGTGTGGCTAAAAATAATTTAAACTTATGTTCGAAGTTTAAATAAATTCGTCCAATAAAATCGACTAAAAATTAAAATACTACAGCTTGTGAAACACAGAAACCACCGTCTTCAAACGGTAACCCTAGGTTTAAACCTATCATCGTTCATCACATCACCTTTTTATCACACATATGCATGAAATATTATCTATTCTTCGATATAACTATTTCTAAAACCCATTAAACAGATAATGAAGCGCACATTACTCACTTCATTAGGGTGCGCGCACACTGAGGCATAATGTTCATTGAGAAAGTCTTGTTAATTATAAGGCGCACGTCTGATGATGCGTAACTAGCGGCTTAAGTGGCCTTGTTTATAGAGCTGCTTTATTTGCAGCCGTAAACCCATTTATTTTGTGAGAATAAGACAGAAATAAATGTATGTTGAGAGAAAACTTCACGGTTTTGATTTTCAGTTTTAAATGCCAAGAAGTCTGAAAGCCTGCTTTGTAAACCTTCATTACGAAAAAAATAAAGTGATAATGATGATCTATAGTTTTTTTTTTAAACAATAATAGCAGAACATTTACAAAGCTGGCAGTGATTTATGATAACTGAGGTTTCTATAATTTTTTATAGACATTTATTTCTCCTTTATTAAGTCAAATAAAAGTATTTGTCAGCATGACTTTTCAATTAAATAGTCTTTAGACCATTAACCCCACAACTCATATTATAATGGCAGCAATAGAGAAGTACATAGAAGTATGTACTAATTTCTTTTTTGTTTTACATAGACTTCGTTTACAAAACCCGTCTTAAAAATAACCACAAGTTGAGGAAAACGTCGCATTTTTAAGATTAAAAACAAGGCAGGTAAAGATTCTAAACTTGTCACACTGGTTCTGGTTTTAGTTTAAAAAAATATTTTAGTATGTAAGATTTTTTTATATTTCTGTAGTGACGTCATAAAATTAAGAGATATCTTCTCTACTTGCGGTTATCTACTGAACTATTAAATTGATAGTTGAAATACCTAATCAGTATCATTATCGATATCTTCATAATGAGACAATACACTCAATAAAGATACCGATGTAGGTACAACACTATGATTCTTTCTATCTCTTTTCCACGTAAAGCTACGATATGGCTCGGTCCCTTTTACTCTTTCTTTAGATTTGATATCTATAGAGTTGTTTGTTACAACAATATCGTTAGTTGGTGATAATAAATTCTTGCATCATTTCTTTTTATATATTTTATGATTTAGTCTTTATATTAAGTGTTGATAGAGTTTATCAGGGGATTAAAATGTTTAGGGATATAAACACTTACAAATAGGGAAAACCACTAATTTTCTTTAGCCAACCACAGTGTGAACCAAAAGTGTTATTAATTATGTTTTCAAAGGTAGAGCGTTTTTAAGGTTGGTGGTGAATCTAAACTGGATACTGTGTCGTAAATTTATGAGTTTATGTTGTCTATTTATTTACATTATTAATGAGAGGTGACGATAAATTCAGTCTTAATGGGACTTCAAATAAAGTTCATTGTTAAGATGAAAATGTGGAAAATAGTAGATGTAGTACCTAGCCATTAATGTAACGTCCTGTATGTTTATGTATTTATCATATAAGCCTTTATTATGACTTTTAAGTACAAGGTGACGTAATGTTTGACAGGTAGGTACAAAAACTGCGCATGATTTTGCAATAAATTGAATTAAATGGCGCCTTGATTTTACGACTTTAGGTTGTTTACGATTTTAAAATTGTTATAAAAACCCTTTTTGGGTATGAATGTAAAACAAATGAATGTACTTCATAAAATACGTTTTAAAGTTTATCTAAAAACACAAACAAGTTTTCAGCAAGATTTGTTTATGTTTTTAAACCTTATCTTTAGATTTGTTTTTCAGCCAAATTTATTATGTAAACAATAACACAAGTGTGCAATAATTACGTCAAACATTTGCGCAGTTCTTCCCCACTTGACGATAATTAACAATACAAAACAGAGCAGTTAGTACTAAACTAAACAATGGTACCTAAAATGCCGCAGCATTCCTCAACGCAACGAAACTTCTGGGAAGCGTCATTTTAGTCTGCACATAGCATAACGTCAAAATCAACATTTTATTTGCATTAAATAAAGCTATTCCTAATCCCGTCACAGCTGGGACGTGCACAATGAATATTTACAAGCTAAAATACGCTTTAAATGCTTCCATGTGGATTATATTATGAAAAACTGTTCACGTTTTATGTAAATACATTCGAGCGTCGAGCGAAAACTAGAAAGTTAACGCACACATACACAAACACGCCGTAACTACGTGCCTGTCTATGTTTGCGTGCAACGGGCACGGTTTCATAATTTAAAACATTAATAATACATTAAAGACACACAAGTAAATGTGTTGAAAAAATAATTGAAAAATAATACTCACTGTATCTGACTCCTCGATAAAACCAGTCTCCCACAACATGTTTTACGTACAAACAGTTCAACACGGCCACAAAAAATTGATTACGTAGAAATAGTTCTTCAAATGAACGTTAATAAATCGAAAAATATCTATCCGATTCAATGCAATGAGCTTTTATAAAGGAAGCTTGCATCCCGTGACGTAATTATTAGGAAAAACTTTTACAAAGCACGAGCGCGACTGCGACCGGGGCGGTGTCTCGATGCTGTATGCGCGGACGCCGATCTCCGAGGACGCACGAAGCGGTCCGACAAACCACGAAGTTAGCCGACCTACTTTGTTCTACTTCGAAACGCTGTGGTCGAACGGCGATTTTTTTCGCATTTTCCAATGAAATGCTGGCCATATAGTATGTACTTGTTATATACATAGGTGGTCTGGTTAACTTAGCAAAAAGTTATAATGACTTTTTTATTATTTTATTGAAATCTTTGAGTTTTTTCCTTCTAATCTATTTTATCGGTGAAGCGTGGCTCTAAATATTAGTAGAATTGTCAGAGGTCATATGATAGATAAGATTTAAGTTTTTTTTTTATTGTCTTTGGATTCAACCGGTTTTAGCTGATTCCGTGGTGATTGGAAGTAGTTTTTGTACAAATTAAAACAAGAAAAATATAAAAATGTTTAAGTGAGAGGTGTTGAGATAAAAATGAGAATTTATGTTAATTTAGAACGAACAGACGTAGTCATTTACAAAGAAAATTAAAAGAGTCTTTTCAGATCTAGCAATAAATAACTATGTTCATGTTATTTATTTGAATACGTGGATATTATCATAAAGATGAACTCTACTGTGATACTCGTATAAATTATATTAAAACAAAAATTCTAAAAGTAAACATTTCTTTACTTTTTTATTTAGCTTAACTTCATGACGAATTTTTTTCATGTAAAATCATATTACAAATAAAAAATATATTTTATTGTGATATTTTGCTATTAATTTTAAACGTGGTCAAAAACCATCTGAAGAAAAGGGTGGATTTTAGTCAATAAAAGTCTGACACTTCCTTCTTATCCACCTAGAGTGTACCCACACGAAAAATGGGGTAGGCACAGATTCAACTGAAAATTTAATAACTACCTTTCTTCTAGTTGCAAAGTTTCCGCTACTATTTTCTATGGACTCAGCCAGAACTCAGCGCCGCGCTAGCGCTAAAGTTACGGATTGTTTTTAGTGGATTTTCAACTTTATTCTTTGGAACATAAAGTTGTAAATCAATTAAAAACAACCCGTAGTTTTAGCCCTGCCGCGGCGCTGAGTTTTTTTATTATTTTATTGAAATCTTTGAGTTTTTTCCTTCTAATCTATTTTATCGGTGAAGCGTGGCTCTAAATATTAGTAGAATTGTCAGAGGTCATATGATAGATAAGATTTAAGTTTTTTTTTTATTGTCTTTGGATTCAACCGGTTTTAGCTGATTCCGTGGTGATTGGAAGTAGTTTTTGTACAAATTAAAACAAGAAAAATATAAAAATGTTTAAGTGAGAGGTGTTGAGATAAAAATGAGAATTTATGTTAATTTAGAACGAACAGACGTAGTCATTTACAAAGAAAATTAAAAGAGTCTTTTCAGATCTAGCAATAAATAACTATGTTCATGTTATTTATTTGAATACGTGGATATTATCATAAAGATGAACTCTACTGTGATACTCGTATAAATTATATTAAAACAAAAATTCTAAAAGTAAACATTTCTTTACTTTTTTATTTAGCTTAACTTCATGACGAATTTTTTTCATGTAAAATCATATTACAAATAAAAAATATATTTTATTGTGATATTTTGCTATTAATTTTAAACGTGGTCAAAAACCATCTGAAGAAAAGGGTGGATTTTAGTCAATAAAAGTCTGACACTTCCTTCTTATCCACCTAGAGTGTACCCACACGAAAAATGGGGTAGGCACAGATTCAACTGAAAATTTAATAACTACCTTTCTTCTAGTTGCAAAGTTTCCGCTACTATTTTCTATGGACTCAGCCAGAACTCAGCGCCGCGCTAGCGCTAAAGTTACGGATTGTTTTTAGTGGATTTTCAACTTTATTCTTTGGAACATAAAGTTGTAAATCAATTAAAAACAACCCGTAGTTTTAGCCCTGCCGCGGCGCTGAGTTTTTTAGAAAAAAAAAAACACTACCGATAGTAGTAGGCAAGCCTAATGCCAATAACCGGATACAAATCCAGACTCCCAGCGGCTACTATGAATTTTGACATGGAAAACCCCAATAACCCCGCCCGATCTGACCCCACGCAAGTTGTTGCTATTACGACACTATAACCGGATGCTAACGCCTGGTTACAAGACAAATCGGCTTTTATCTTACCTGTAATTACCAAGACGACAAATCTAACTAATCTAATTCTACTAATCAATACCAAATAGATGCTTCGAGCTCTAAATGATGAGGCTTCTAAGTAAACGCATTAAAAAATAAAGGGCCATTTTTGACTCTGCCCAAAAGTAAATCAAAACCTCCCGTTGACCTAAAATTATGAAACTTGCCATGAAGCAAGATCTTAAAGTACAAACAAAAGGTAAAAGGTCCGAATTATTTTATTTTTCTCAAAAATGTATGTCTTTCAACATAATTTTTTTTTGGACCATTTTGACGATAGAAGAAGAAGAATAGAATCATTTATTCGCTAGAGATGGTTTTACAAGGCTGTTATAATTTATGGGTGGTACAAAGACATCTCACCTGCAGTAGGCATGCGAAAATTACATGTTTATACGTATGCATGCATTACATCACAATATAATTATTTAAAAAAAATTGAAATAAATTGAAGCCAATTACAAATTATACGAATGTCACATAATTAAAAAATGGAATTGTTAAGAAAATTAAGTTTGTCAAGGAAATGTCAAAAATATAAATTATATGATGTTATTCTGAAATGTCAAAATAAGAAATGTCAAAATAAATTATTGTGGAAATAATAAAAAAGATAGACATTACATTAAATTTATAATCAACGATCAATTCTTAACATAGATCAATTTTGCTTGTAATTGAAAAATTCATTTAGTGTGTAAAAGCAATTCTCAATCAACCATTGCTTTAGTTTGTTTTTGAATTTATTCATATGAAGTTCTCTGTAAACACGTGGGATGTGATTGTACACTTTTATGCACATCATTTGGCTGTTCTTTTTATGAAAAATGCTTTTACATGATATGATATTCAGCTTGGTAGGATCTCTTGATTTATACCTGCAATTCTCTCTGACTTTAGCAAATAAGTGTGTTTGGTTCCTCACAAACGTTCCTACCTCTAATATGTACATAGACACGAGAGTCAAAACACCTAATTTTTTGAAAAGCGGTCTGCATGTTTCAAAAGGGCCGGCCCCGCATATCGCTCTGATGCATCTTTTCTGCAATATAAATGCTCTATTAACATGAGTCGAGTTGCCCCATAACAGTAGTCCGTATTTTAAGACAGATCCTACATATCCATGATATGCCGTAAGAGTTGCTGTTTCATTGGCTGTTCTCCTTAATTCTCTTATGGCATAAGTAAATCTGCTAAGTTTTTTGCATACTACGTCTACATGTGATTTCCAATTACAATGTTCATCCAAAGTGAGCCCTAAGAATTTAATATTATCGACTCTGCCAATTTGTTCTCCTTCAAGTGTGATGTTAATGTTTGTTGGAATTTGTTTATAATTAGTGAAGTGTATGTATTTAGTCTTAGCTATGTTTATCTTAAGATTATTATGTGAAAGCCAATTCAATATATTACTTAGTGTAGTGCGCACTGCTTCTTCGTGATTGTCAAATTTATTTTGAGGTATCACCACTGACACATCGTCAGCAAAGAGTACGCACTTATGAGTAGTGACACTTGGCAGATCATTAATGTATAGTAGGAATAAGAGTGGTCCCAGGATACTACCTTGTGGTACTCCTGCCCTATTAATTTTAAAACATGACTTGTAAGTAGTTGACAACAGGTTTTCGTCAACGCGGGACACTTCCACACATTGTCTTCGGTCATAGAGGTAGCTTCGTAGCCACGCTAGAGCAGGACCCCGAATGCCATATCGCTCACATTTATCCAACAACTTTTCGAAATTAACTAGATCAAACGCCTTGCTCATATCGAGGAACACAACAGTGACTGGCTGTTTTTTGTCTACATTTTCTGTTATACTCTTAACTAGAGAGTAAGCTGCTAGTGTTGTAGACTTACCCTTTTGGAAGCCGTTCTGTTCTTCTTTAATTATTTTATGTTTATTTAAGAACTCACATAATCTGGAATGCATTACTTTTTCGTATACTTTAGATAGTATGGGTACGAGTGTGATAGGTCGGTAATTATTCATGTCAAGTGTGCAATCTTTTTTATGAAGAGGTTTAACGACTGATACTTTCAATTTTTCCGGGAAGGCTCCCTTTGAAAAAGATGCATTTATTAAATGACATAGAATTGGAGCTATTGATTCAGCACATGCTTTGATCACAACCGTGGAAACCTCGTCATAACCAACTGATTTCTTATTATTTAGGGATTTGATAGTTCTGAAGATTTCTGATGGCGTGCATGGACGCAAGAACATACTTTCAGTGTTCCTATTAGGTTGAGCAATGGGTTCACCAGTCATCGGTTTTGTATTATTATCAGAAACTGTGGTAAAGAAGTTATTGAAAGCATCGGCAATGCCAGTAGGGTCTGATAATGTCTCGTTATTGTATTTGAGTGAATTTATTTGTTTATATGTATGCACTGAGTCTGCTTTGTTTTTAATGATATTCCAGGTAGCTAAGTTTTTATTTCTAGAATTTTGTATGTATTTAAGGTTAGCAGATTTTTTTGATGAAATAATACATTTTTTTAACATTTTATTGTACTTGATATATTCAATCTTTATGTTTTTGTTTTTATTTTGATAACAAATTCTCCTAAGTTTTCTTTTGTTTTTGCAACAAATTTTTATACCCTTTGTAATCCATTTAGGCGAACTAGTATTACTATGAATTTTAATTTTTCTAATTGGAAAGCATAAATTGTAAAATAAAATAAAAATGTCCGAAAAATTGTCAAAAGCTCTATTAGCATCATCATCATTATAAACAGCATCCCAAGATAAATTGTTTAAAGCGTCGTTAATTTTTTTTATATTGTCAGCGTGATGATCTCTAACGTTAATATACCAGTATTTAAACCCAGTTATAAACCTTTGTACTGAAAAAGACAACAATTGGCATGTATTATGATCGGACAGACACAACTCTAGTGTTCTACCCACATCCCTTTTCCTATTACTAAAGATGTGGTCTAGGCAAGATGTTTGACGTGTTGGTGTATTAATATGTTGGTAAAACCCGTAGTTAGAGAAAATATCTACCAACTTAGTTGAGTCGCTAGTGTTTTTTAACGTGTCTATGTTCATATCACCTGTTACAATTATTTTTTTCTTGTGTTTTAATAATAATTTATATAATAAAGTTTCTAGTTTATCAAAGAACCCAAATGTATTTGAATTAGGTATCCTATAAATACAAATAACAATACACTGCAAGGCAGGTATCTCTACACCACAACATTCAAATATTTTTTCTGAACTTAATTCCTTAAGGTAATCGATATTTTTACAGCTCAGTGATTTGTGTACCAAAATACAGACACCCCCTCGTTTTTCTTTTTTCCTAGAAAAAGAACTAGCAAGCTTATATTTTTTTAAATTAATATTAGGCTCATCGCCGGACCTTACAAAAGTCTCTGAGAAACACAAAATATCCACACACACATTATCGCTAAGCAAGCAACACCGGCCCACCCGATGGAAAGTGGTCAGCGTAACCTAAGGATGCCTGCAACACCAGAGGTACGGCCTGCTCGTTGCCGTACCTGTAGAAAAATTTTCACACCCTTTTTCTAAATCTCGGAAGGGAGTTCATTTCACAGCCTCATCGTTCTCGCTGATTGATTTGGTTTAGTCTGATGTTTGATTTGGAGATAAATTATTTTCCAATACGGAACCTTTCTTCATCGTAGCGTCCGACACACACTTAGCCAAATTCTTACCCTCGAATGAAATCGTTTGTGGAAAAACTGAATAACACTGTGTTCTTCTATCTATATATAAACCAGAGTGTTTTTTTATGTATGCATAAATAAACTATGCAGCATAATGACACTTTGTCTAAACCCTTTAAAAGGTACCGGTGTTTCTAAGACATGGTCATTTGAACTGTCACTCAATGGGGTTGTGTCAGAAATTCTTCAGTCGGCCAATAAACACTGACATTTTAGTCAAAGTAAGACAATATTACAATGGAACGCTTTTGCCACAACGTCACACTACTGCTTCCAAATGAAGGACTGCAAATTCTTCCATAATCATATTAGTTGACAAAATAATAGGACATTTGTTTAATTAGTTATAACAGGTTCTTTTACAATCAGTTTGAATTTTCGCTCCGGCTTCAAATGAGTTCAAATATCGTATCGTGATGAATTTATTTAAAAAACAAGCAACAAAAAAAACCAAATTGATTCACTCGCCTAGTCTAGCCTGCGAACAAAAATTGGCGCTGTAAGTGGAATACCTCAGGTGCCATTTTAGCGAGCG
This sequence comes from Agrotis puta, assembly GCA_943136025.2. Taxonomy (NCBI): domain Eukaryota; kingdom Metazoa; phylum Arthropoda; class Insecta; order Lepidoptera; family Noctuidae; genus Agrotis; species Agrotis puta. Next base: position 16,261,874 of record OW964176.2, on the reverse strand, counting down.
CATAATGCCTCGTTTGCATCACTTTTCTGATTTGACAACTAAACGAAAGACGTGCAAAACAAATAAAAAACCAATTTGGTCCTTTTCGCCACCAATTTGGTCCTCAAAATTTCAAGATATGTAGATCCCTAGTTCCTTTACGAGTATACCTAACTATAAGAAAGTCCTTTACTAACTACAAATTATACACTATATCATTTGAATTCGAATATTCTGCACACTCGTCAGATATTTGTAAATTAATCACGGAATGGTTTTTAAATGAAGAAAAATAGAATCATCTCTTTAAAATATCTCCCTTAACCTTTAAATTATTTGTAGAGCAGCATAACAAAACTCTCAACCACTCTAGAAAGTCATCAACATCGGCCAGATGACATCATCATCATCCTATATCAACTGCCCCAGCCTCACCCCATTGGTGTCGTGGTACAAAGCGCGACTACTGCTGAGCTTCATCATCTGCCTAGCCTTTTCCCAACTATATTGGGGTCGGCTTCCAGTCAAACCAGATGCAGCTGGATATCATTATATTACATGAAGCGACAGCCTGTCGGACCTCCACAACCCAGTAACTGGGTAATACGATACCCCATGGTAAGACTGGTTGTCAGACTTTAGAGCTTCTGACTAACAGTAACGACTGTCAAAGATCGACAAATGACAGCCGGGACCGGCTTTACGTGCTTTCCGAGGCACGGAGGAAACTCGCTATGACAGATGGTCACCCATCCAAACACCAACCTCGGCAGACGCGTCTTAACCCGGAAGATCGGGCTGTACGGCTGTATTTATTTAGCCACAAGCTCCTCTACTGAGCTTGAGATAGAATATTCTCCAGATTCCGGGGTCGAGCATTTAGAACAGTTGAGTTTTTCCATTAGCAGGCTATATAGCCCGGAACTTGCAAGTTGCATCCTTGTGGGTCAAAAGCTGTTGGTCTTGCGCCTGACATCTCACCAATCATGTCATGATGGATTGTCGTCTCATCGATAAGAGAGTCAAAGAACAGGGAGTGCACCTTTACCTGTGCACACAGTTCAGCATAAAATGTCCCGCACCGATGACGGAACTCCGTTAAGATGCCTGCTGTGACTATAACTTGTCAGGGGGACTTACATTGTATTTTAGAAATATAGATGTACCAATATATCACCACTCTTGTTTTATTTTTATTTAACTTTTGTATCAAACCAGATATCCCAAATAAATCACTATGCAATTGGTTTTACCCAACCACATTTATGTTCACCCTTTATGCTAGATCGATAACGTGCATAATAATTGCAGCACGGACCTCAAAACAAAACAATTTAATCAACCTACTTTATATTTCGGAACCTGAATTAAGCGACGTTTTGAAACAATGGTACAAGCGACAATTTTATGTTAATTGGAAACTGAGCTTTAAAGTTTAGCAGGTAGCGTTCAAACTCTTTTTTTTTTTAGTTTTGGTCGCTTGAGTCATTATTTTTTACTCCCGTCAAATAATCACGTAATCAGAGTGACGAAATAAGTTATTTGTGCATGCGCATTGGGCCAAACCTCACGGAACATCTGAGACGTAACTAATTCGTGGTACCAAGAAACCGATGTCGACCCCGCAACGTCAAGTTGGTGATCGATCGAGATAACATCGAAATCCGACAGATCAACGAAGTTAGATACTATGAGAAGTCGCTTGATTGTCATTGATATTGTTTGTGTTGTTATTTATTTTATAAGGTTATTTTCCGAGGTTACGAGACTGTCTAAACAGGTAACAGTGACCCTGGAAGGTAACGGGCAAGTGGAGGAACATGGTGGATTGTGGTCAATACGAGTCACGGCCTTTCGGCTCCACCCTAGGCGGAAGGACTCATTTAATGATTTCATCACCTAAAAATATCTCCATGTATTTCTGAACCTTAAATCACAGTTCTGTCAGTATCCTACACATCGTATTTTCTCCCTACCTATCTACTAATTATCCTGAACTTTCATATTCAAAGACAAATAAGTAATTTACTCTGCAATATTTCAAAATGAACGATAACTTATTTTTGGAAATATTGAAACAACAACATCACAAAATTTCATTTTATGGAACTTATTGTTTAAATTCTAACTCATCAACATGATGTATAAAACTATATAAATACTAAAAGGACCATCCTCGTCTTATAAATAAATCTTGAAGAGGTTGCATTTATATGCTAAACAATTGTATGTTTGAAATAGCTATTTATGGTAACTCAAGAATTAGTATGTAGGACCTACATCAATCGTGAATCTACATTGCATTTTAACCTGAACAAGTAACTTAATAAGTGTTTAGCTTCGTAGAACCTTACTGGACATGGAGTTAAGCATTCTTTCATCTCACTTTTCAAGGGGGTAATAATTATCTTACGTCACCGGGAAAGTGAGCAAGGGATAAATCATTGTTTAACCTCAATGGACAAGGGGGTAATCATTCTTCTACCTTACTGGGCAAGGATTCACTGGACAAGGGGATTATCGTTCTTCTACCTTACTGGGCAAGGCCTCGCTGGACAAGGGGGTAATCATTCTTCTACCTTACTGGGCAAGGCCTCGCTGGACAAGGGGGTAATCATTCTTCTACCTTACTGGGCAAGGCCTCGCTGGACAAGGGGGTAATCATTCTTCTCCCTTACTGGGCAAGGCCTCGCTGGACAAGGGGGTAATCATTCTTCTACCTTACTGGGCAAGGCTTCACTGGCCAAGGTTGTAATCATTCTTCTACCTTACTGGGCAAGACCTCACTGGACAAGGAAGCAATCATCATTAACTACATATTCTTTCTTCCTTTCCTAATTATGTGTCGGTTAGCTTTCAGTCTAAAAGGACGAAGCTGATCAGTACAATTTAGACGGGGCCATGGATTATTCGACCTACAGAAGTCAGACATTGATAAACTTTTGAGACCAGTCAGTAAATAAGTAAACTGTTCCTCATCTATGTTCTGAAAAAGTGCAGTATTAAATAAACTTAGATTCTAAACGTATTTTTAAAGTTCTCACTGAAGCATATTTTAAATTCGAAATTTTTGACATCTGCTATTTATTCTCTAGAAAATAAATAAATTCCCGGTACCTCATAACAATGATCATGTAATATGCATGTTACGCTTAGAAACAACAACAAAACAACATGCTAATTTCCAATCGAGTTCCAACAGTATCTCTCGAACAAATCAAAATCAAATCTCCAGCATCCGTCACTTGATCCTTGAAACTAAAAAACTAACGGACTTCGTAGGAAAAGCCCACATTGAATTATTTATAATTTCATCGTAATAACTCGCATTTTTCTAATAGAATCGTTAAAGAATACGGATCTTAATTTAATTGGGTATTAATTACTGTTGTTTAATTAGGATACTAATTATTTGTATGTACTACGAGTACCACAGTTATTTATTTATTCTGTGGTTTTATGGCTTTTGATGCGTGGGTCTGAACTCTGAAGGACGTGTGTGAAGCCGGATATCTTCGGTTCGATTCCTCGATATCTTTGCGTTGTGAAAATTATAAAGTACTTCGGAATAGACTTTTAAAATTATATTTAATAACACTGGCATTTCTAAGAGCAATTGAGCGCTTTGTTACTGAAAAATCAATCAGTAATCAATGTCCGCTATATTTCTCTGGATGTAGGACTTTCTCTATCTGCACTTAACTCTATGATCATGTATAATCAACCTATCTGTATCCCACTGCTGATTCAAATGTCTTTTCTCAATAAAGAGAATAGGATATGAATCAACGCGCTAGTTGGGTTGGTAGATGTCCCATGCCTTCGAATTTTATGGTTTTCGTCTTATCAACCAATTTACCATCCACTGCTGCTCATAAACCTCCCCCAAAAAGCGCCAATTAACCCAGTCTTGAGCAGTCCGCATCCACTGCTGACCAAAATAAATCCTTTTAAAATTCTTTCACCTTTTAAGGATGAAATAACTTACTCAAAGTAATGTCTGCCTGGAGTTACAGCTAGGCCATCACCGCACATTTTCTTAGCTGAATGTCCAAAAGTGGACAAATCTCTTTAAAAGTTTCACCATCGAGCTATCTTAGAAAAGAGATAAACACAGATAAAACATTTAATTGCTAAAGACAAATGTCGCCAAAGTGTGATAGCAAAATCCTCATCGATGGACAAGCCGTAAAATGCATTAATAGCCTTTGTAACAGTTCTCTGTATTGAGCAACTACATCAGACAGAACCCACACAGATGTAGGCAGATGTAGGTACCTGAGACTTTATAGTCAGTATTACATAAGGTAGGATTTCACATTGTCTTTACACCAGCTCGTTTATGCGAATTTGGGTGTTTCAATGGTTTTTGCAAGGAACAATGGAATATCGCCTTATTGATTTTCTTTAAGTAATTGTGCTTGTAATTTTTAGTTCTTATTTAAGGCTCATCTTTTACGAAGCCATGTCCACTAAATAATTAGAAGATATCCAAACGGTTGATCACAAGTGAACAAGTTCAAAATGTGGGTCAATTTTTTGGGTTGAATAAGTTTTTTTTTCCGATTTTCGGAGGTGGTTATCAATTCGTCAGAATGTTGTTTTTAATTATTTTTTTCCAATTTCTCGATGACTCCTGGACCGATTTGGAATAGATTTTTTCTTCTTTTGTGAGATAGGGGAATAGTTAATCCACTGCTGCACATAAACCTCCTCCAAAAAGTTATCTCAATCTTGAGCAGTCAAAGAAAAAACAAAATAATGAAAAAACTAGACTAATAGTATCCCTCAAGACCGAAAACCTCTCATTGACAAGCTAACGACAAAGCCAGGTGACAAATCAAACTCATTCATATTAAAATCAATAAATCAATCGACATGAACAAATACCAGTACAAAGTACCTACACATATTTTATACATAGACATGTCACATAGCTCCACACATTCTCTACCTACCTCACCTGCACAATATTTTCTCCCCACATTACTAGCTGATGGACAAATAAGTTCTATAATAATACTTTGTTTCCTTTCTCGAACATGGAAGTCGAACCACGTAGTTGACTCATGTTCTGTTGAACGTGACGAGAACATAGAAATATATTGGTATTAGTTTTTGACCTCGCTTCGCTCGGGCTCTCAAATTTTTCACACCCTTTAAGTTTTGCTTGATAATAATTAGCTTAAGACCGTCTTCAGAATCGACGTCTTTACCGGAATTCACCGTAATTCAGTTCAGTATTTTAAATAAATTTAATGGGCTTGCTACTGGCCTTAGTCTAGTCAAAAAACAAATATGAGACCTTTTGGTAGAATTATCAATGAGTCCTCCCACCCAGGACGGGACGAGAGGTACTGTCAGACTTATACTGACTAAAATCTACGGTGATCCTTCAATGGCCCATTACGTTCTAGGGTCATTACCTGATAAGGCAGTCCCGGGAAAAATGAGAACTAAGATAGGGCGAGCTCACCCAGTAAGAGCTGGAACTCTTACGTACCGACAGAACGCAGTAATTACTATTAAGCGCCGGAACCCGTCAGGTAGTAGCTGTTGCGAACCAGGTAGCATACAGGAACTGCGGTGCTGTTTCTCGGACCCCACCAACCCCAAGATTTAGGTTTGAAAGCGTAACAAACAAACAATTTTAGCATTAGTTTTAGTTAGTATCAGGATTTTTGTATTAGTACTCGTACAGCATTGTATGATGTCTAAAATTAGCAGTGGTTGCAGGTTGTTATTCTAACGACCTCATTGGATAAAATACTTATAGCTGGAGAGCTACATGCAATTTTAGAGTAAATGTTTGAGACACGCTTAAAACTTGTCCAATACTTCTTCAGTTATCCCTAAACACAGAAAGACCTGGCTGAGAAGCAGTACGATTGAATCAAGTCAAACATTTTTAACCTTTTGACCGCCACAGTCGTGTATAGACGACAAGCCAAAAAGTGCTCAGCACGCGCGTCGCGACTACACGAAAGACTTTTAAACGTCAATATATGTAGCTTATTAAAATATCTCTAAATTCACTACTGTTTTTTTTATGTACTTATGTATTTATTTTTCTTAGTTTGGCGCTGAGAGCACGTTCTTGTTTTTTTGACGTGGCGGTCAAAGGGTTAAAGATGCGATGATTTTGGTCCAGGTCAAGCCAGGTCTGAAATTCTGCGTTTAGGGATAATTAAAGAAGTATTTAACAAGTTTTCAGCGTGCCTCAAACAACTACCCCAAATTGCATATGGCTCTCGGGCCATTAGTGCCTAATTGGATTTGTGAGCAAGGGATCACACGTTCGACCATAATGTTATTATCAGAAATCGGATAATCCGATACACATTTATGAATTCTTAAATATGTTTTCTTTGTTGATATTAATCCCGTAATTCCAGGAATGCGTAATTTTACGGGATTCCCGTATGGTACAGAAACAACTTCTCGAACATGTGGCAGTATTTATTCCGCATTCGTGTGCTTGTGTACTTTTACAAATAAATATGTCTACGAATATTATTGTGTATGATCATACACAATAATATTCGTAGACATATTTAGAATAAACACGATCGTGTTTATTCCATTTAATAGTAAAAAAAACTAAATCGCGATGATTTATAATTATGTCAAGGATGTATCATAATAGTAATCCTTTGAAAAAATGTTTAAACATGAAAATGATCAAAAAGGTACCTTGTACGACATTTGTCATAACGTAAAATCGAATGCACCAATATCTACATTTTTACAGTTTACGCTGTCATAGGAATTACCCGTACTTTTACTGAAAATAAAGTACCTAGATGTAATAAAAAGTACCTGTTCAATAAAAATAGGCCCGATATTTAGTCATGTACTTACTTTCAGCACGGTACACCTTGCGAGATCATTTGGAAAACCCCGAATGTTACGGACACTTTTAACTTACAAATAAGTGACTTATTTTTTAATCCTTGATAGGGCTGTCACCTGGGGATCTAAAAACAATATTGCTTGAGCAATAGACAATAGATGGTTGAGTGATCGACTGCTTCGCAGCGGGTTCAATCCCCGCACGTTGCAAATATTTGTATGACCTGCTGGTAGTTGTTTCGGGTCTGGGTGTTTGAGTATGTGAGTTTCTATGTTTGTAAACGCACCCACGACACAGGAGAAATTTTTAGAGTGGGACGATAAAAAAGAGCAATAAACCATTTTACGAATTTTATTGTATTCATAGTGACCTTCTTAAACGCCCTGGCCTAGTATGATGAGATGGTTGAATCACGATGACAAATCTAGAAATACCCAAACGAAGACTAGATCCAAATATATTATCGTTAGATTGGTGACTTGGTCTAAATCACTATCTCAATTATTTTTTGTGTACTCACTGTTTTATTTAATTCAGATTACGATAAAAGATACGTGGTAATGATAATCGGCGTCTGGCATTGGAAATGGGATTAAATATACAATTTGTCATGGAGCCTTGAAGAAAAATCAGCTTACAATGCGTGAGTTGATCAAAGGCCTCTAAAATCTCTTTTTGGCTGTGATTACGATGACTGACGTAAGAAAAATACTTTAGATTACCTAGGTTACCACAAAGAGTAAGTCATCCTTATTAAGTCGGTGACGAAATATGAACTTGGTCATCCTGAGGTCAACAAGTAAAGATTGCGGGGCTGTCTATGCGAATTACCGCGGCCCTGAAATGCAAAGGGCATTTAAAGAAACTGGGTGGAATTTCAGTCAATAAGAGACTATCAATCACTTCCGCAACACCCAGAGTGGGAGTTTTTTTTTGTACTTTAAATAAGACTACAAATATCAATCGCTTTTAGACGTTTCTAGTCTTCTTTGCTTTATATATTAATTTAACTAACAACTATGAAAGAAGAATAACAATGCCCGGGACACAGGGAACATTATAAGTAACTTATATTATATTGTAATATTATAAGTAACTTTTCTTATTTTCATTTAGCCATAGTCTCGCGTTTAATCACAGATGTGGTAAGCGATGATGTGGTCGACGGTGAAGCACTCCTGTGTAGAAGTAACCTATTCACTATTGACTTAACGATTCCAAGGTTGTTTTTTTTTAAAAAAAAAAGGTACACCAACAGCTTCTGTATATAAATTAACAAATAGTGTAGGTATTAACGAGTAAAAGACTTATACAGTTGCCAATAACAGGTGAATCAACATTCACAAACATAAGTGGAAATAAACTATAAACCAAAATTATAATTATGGTTATAGGTATCAGGAAACCTTAATAAGTAGATTTGAAAGAGTAACAAACCTCCATCGTCACAATCTTATGTATTTACTAGCTTTCGCCCGCGACTCCGTCCGCGCGGATGTCAGTCTTCGCGTGGATGGTTTATTTCCCCATTTTGAGTTACTCTGACAATGACATCTTATAAATATTACGTCGCTGAATCCACTGCGGGTAATGCAACGTGTGTTCGCGGTTCTACAGAACAACGTCTATGAATAAAACTGAATTATAAGATTTTTCTTTCTACGTATTTTTCCAGGATAAAAAGTATCCTATGTTATGCCCAGGATACTAAGGAATAATTATATCAAGTTTCATCGAAATCGAACCGTTAGTTTTCACGTGATGCCTGCACAAACAGACAGACAGACAGACAGACAGACAGACAGACAGACAGACAGACAGACAGACAAAAATTTTTTTAATCATATATTTGGGTTTGGTATCGATCCAGCAACACCACCCGCTATTTATTTTTTCAATATTTTCAATGTACAGAATTGACCCTTCTACAGATTTATTATATGTATAGATAGATAATACTGATAAGATAAGATGAAGATAGTACAACCCTAGAAGCAAAGTATCTCTTATAAAACCTAATTAAACTTTTCGTTATGGTTAATTAAAGTAAATAAATGAATACAATGTAACTAAAAGGCATTGCCAAATTCAATTGTACATCCGTGTTCTAAGATATACCTACTAAAGTGATAAACATATCATGATGATTTTGATAATTAAGATTAAATTGAAGATTTTCTGGATACGAAAAACAAAATAATTAAAGTTATCATTCATTTATCGCCACGGTACATCAGATGCGATAATCATATCGCAGTGGTAATTTGTGATTCAATATGGGAAAAAATTAACATCTTCACGACCGTAAGCCCTGTCGGATAAGGCAGAGATATAGGTATCTTTAGTATTTAGGCACTAAACATAACTTCTGTAGAGAAGTCATGTGACGACACGGTTAGCGTAGTGGCTCAGCGATTGGACTGCTGCGCTGGTTTCGATTCCCGCACGGAGCAAATATTTCTGTGATCTACAAATAGTTGGTTCGTTTCTGGGCATTTATGTATGTGAGTTTATATGTTTACACACCCACGACACAGGAGTAAATCCTAGTGTGGGGCAAAGTTTAAAAAAAGAAAATGAAACATATTTGAGTTCATTGTAAAACGATGCACCCAGTTGAACATGAACCTTTTCCTTCAATAATGCATTGGTTAAGACAACAGTAATGCTAATCAACAAATAACTACTCGTAAAACAAAATAATTAAAAAATATTCAAAGATTTTTAAATGATGTAGACTTAAAACTAAAACCGGCTTAAAATGAAATAGAGACAATAATATTGGTTGGAACATGTTTGACTACTTTTACGAATAGTGTTTTTTTAATTTAAAACATAATGTTATAAATTAATCATTAGTGATTATATTTCTTCTTATTGGTTTTGGTTTATTTTTATTTACTAACATTTTAAGAAATATTGAGTTATAAAATATTTCACGAGAGATAAGTAAAAAAAAAATACAATTCAAACATTATAGTTATAATTTATGTCGTTTAGATTTAGATTTTATTTCGCTTTGCTTTTAGTATTATGTCCACTGGAATAGGGTATTTTACTGCATAAATAATTTTAAAATCTGTTTGGTCCGTCAGTTAGAGTATTGAAAAATAATGAACACGTATTTTTTATTTTTGTAAATCAATGAATATTGAGAAAGATAAAAGAAACTCTTCCAAATTTGGGAGTGGGAGCTTGTGACGTCATAACGCTTGTAAAATTGTGCCGACCGAGTGACGTTTTGTGACTTTCAGAAGGAAGCGTTGTGTCTTCGTCAGTTTTGGTTTACGTAACAAAATAAAAAATACGTGTTAATTGTAAATTCGCCCCATTTCTTTTTTCCGCACGGATAGCAGATCAATTAATTAATAAAATCCAGAACTACAGTAACCGAGGATACAATGTGGAATCTGAACAGAAAGTACTAGAATAACAGGATAATGGAGGTGTTGGTGTGGCTCATTTGATGATTTTACCACGAAAAAAAAAACTTACTTAAGACGGTGGCGTCTTAAGTAAAAATTATGTGAAATGAGGAGACTATGTGGCAAATTTACAACAACCCAATTATTATAATACCAGTAGTTTTTAACAATGGCAAAACAACTCTCTATGATAGAATACGTTTTTTTTTCGTGGTAAAATCATCAAATGAGTCCTCCCACTCAGGGCAGGGCGGGAGGGACTGTCAGACTTATACTGACTAAAATCCACGGTGTCCTTCACTAGCCCTTTACGTGCCGGGGTCACGGTAATGGGTAAGTCCCGCGACTCCGTGATAGAATACGTTTGCCAAAATTATGTGCCAGTATATTTGATGCCATTTCTCTGAGCTTGTGCTCCTTGAGTTATGAGTCGAGCTACACGATAACTTACAAATGCTTGCACTGACTGGATAGGTCCACTCAAATCTGTGTGGTTCTTTCTTCAAAAGACCATCTCAGACATTAACCCTACATGGCCCTCGTATGACTACCAATTTAATGTCTGGACTTTAAAAGAGACAGTGATTTCTGAGTTTGTTTCGGCTGTTTCTTCTCAGAGTAGTCAAGTGCGAAACACCGGCTTCATCAAGTTCGTAAAAAGACGACGTGTAAAAGTGTTGATATTAACCTACTTGCAAAAATAAATATCATTTGATTTCGTTTCTGTTTATTTTATTCTTGATATTATTTTTGTCAGTTTATATAAAATGTACCTAAATTTTTTTATCAAATTTGTCTTTCTCTGTATGTATTTTTGCCACAAAAAATAAAAACTAACAGTTTACTCAAGCTCATACAAAAATATAAATTACAAACTATTTTGCTTCATTTACTAATGTCACCCACATCACATGGTCTAATGAGGGACATAAATAACTAGTCTAGTCCAGGCCACATCATTGGGGGTAATTCTCCGTATGTCTATACCCTCAGGGGACTTCAGAGTTATGTCTGACTTCCGATCTTGATATGTCAGTGGTTATATAAGTGTTTTTAAAGATGGAGGAATATGAGACGCTTTGCTTGGTAGAATCCGGGGTTTAAGGCACCGCTTTAATCACTGGCTCTTGGAGCATGAATTTTTACCCAACTGGGATTTTTTTTTATCGTGGTAAAATCATCAAAGGAGTGCTCCCACTCAGGGCAGAGCGAGAGGGACTGTCAAACTCGTACTGACTAAAATCCACGATTCCACCGTGGAAGGATTCGTAAGCCCCGCGACGTCGGTACTCAATTAGGATTTAGCAAAATAAGTCCACTTTAAGTCAGTCCCCACGAAGCGGAAAATGCTCGCGTATTACATAATCGGCTTACATAATAGGTTACTCAACAATTTTATTAGTCCAAAATATAGATTCCAAAAAAAATATTAGACCCTTATTTTTTCATGTGTTACGTAAACTAAAATTGACGAATATACAACGCTTTTAAAACTTACAAAACGTCACTCGGTCACCACAAGTTTACAAGCGTCATGACGTCACAAACTCCCGAATTTGGAAGCGTTTTATCTTTGTCAATATTATAATTATTATCATTGATTTAAAAAACAATATTATCATTACAATACAATTAATAATATTATCATTGATTTAAAAATACGTCTCCATTATTTTTCAATATTCTAACTGACGGACTAAACAGATTTTTTAATGCAGTTTAATACCCTATTGTCAATCAATTAAATCCCATTTACACGCTGCCATTGCCTGTGACTAAGTTCGATTGATCAAACAAAAACCGCAAAAAAGTCAAACTTGCATTTTACAATTTCTTGCATCAACCTAATGAGGCTTTACTGTAAAATTGGGCGATATAAAGAGTCCGGAGACATATTTCATATCTGTATTGGATTTTATACTAAAAGACAAAGACCTTTTTCTGCTTTGTGGACCTTAAAAAGTACTAACAGAGGCAATTCAAGTTTTTATGAAGGTTTTTAATTTTGAAGAACAGAAAAATCATCGAGTATAAGTTGACAATTATTGTCTCTTGTATTGTATCTTGTTCACTCAGAAAGTTTTAAGTCATGGAATGTTATTTATGACTTTTAACGAGTCTACCTTTGTTCCCATTCTGCTGACAAACAGTATTTTACGAGTTCGCGACTCTAGTGGAAAATACAATTACTTTATTCAGCAATATAGTTTTAGCTCACCTTATTACTTTCAGGTGAGGCCAACCAAGTTGATATTTTCTTTGAAACTACCTGTTAATACAGACCTTATTCAAAACAAACTTAAAAGACCAAGGCCTCATTTTGAGTACAAAGTTCAATATTAAAATTGACATCATACGAGTATAATTATATCTGTTGTTCGTGGTTTTCACCCCCTCCAATAGGGACCAGAGTGTAATTGATGATTAAACGAACTTACCTGAAGTGAAGTTCTATACATGAAGGCTCTGTCCGAAGAGATCAACACCCACTCAACCCGATTATCTCAAATTCATATATGATCCATGGCTACCCTAACCCGTTGTTGTATGTACTCGTAGGTTCTTTACTTTAAACTAAATGACATAACCATGAGAGGGCGCTAGTAGTTATTTTTTCTTTGTGTTTTCTGTTTTCAAAATAGTGGCTGCATTGTAAGTACCTGCTTTTATTACTTACTTACTTTGATGTTGGATTGCCCCTTGACTCCCCTTCATAGCCATAATCATCTAGGGTCCTACATAAAAACACACACTTTCGCATTTACAAGTAGTAGTGTATGCCTTAGTTTAATACTCATAATTAAGTAAATTACAACACGAATTGGTAAATACAAAAACCCGATGTTTATATCAAGATAATATTTACAAGAATCGCTTCAGGAAAAAGTGTAGATATACCACTTTGGTCCATGGTACGAGGCTGTTACCGAACGAGTATAGTTTAAAAAATCTTTGTGTATTATTGAATCATTTTCCTTACCTGCCTGTAGCCTTGACACCATTCGAAATGTTTACTTAGACGGTTTACACCTTTAGAAAGTACGGTAAATGGTGAATATTGAGTCTTAGAACTTGGTAGGTACTTTAAAAGTCAATTTGGTACTGTTATCTACTGCGTAATATTTTTTCTGTTAATAACATTATTCCGGTAAAGCTGGATATTAAAATAGTGATCAAGTGTCAAAAATTCTGACAACGCTGAATTTTGGTACTGACTTTGCGTGCACACATCAAAAAAAGTTTGTGACCTTTGCATAAACTGACTTTTTTAACGTTATGGAAAAACAATTAAACTGTTTTATTGCTTCGTATTCTAAAGCTATATTTTTAAATTCAGAATTATAAAAGAAGAAGAAATCATTAATAAATAATAATGTAAACTAGAGTAACAAAAACGTTTTCGATTTTTCAAATTGTTCGCAAACCTTTTTTGATATGTGTACACTAGCGGAAATGTTGTGACAATAGTAAACATTTATGCCTTTGTCAAACAAACAGGAGAATTCGAAGCGTATTCGAAGCGATACCGAACCGAAGCGAGAGGTCAGTCCGATAGTTCTGTCACGCTATCGAATCGCTTTCAATTTTCTATGTGACTGGATTCAAACAATTCCATACATTACAATGAAAATTCGGTATCGCTTCGGAAACGCTTCGCTTTCGCCTGTCTGTTTGAGAAAGGCATTAAAGTACTTTTGTGTCTACGTTATAAGAGTCAATACGAAATACGAGTTTTTGTTATTTGAAATGTCTATTTTGGCCAGACTACATAGCATAGAACTCATGAAGTAAGTATCTTTCGTGACCAGAAGGCTGGCTCATCCTTTAGCAATTCAAGTGACAATGCTGCCAGTCTTTTGGGTATGTTTCCGCGTGACATTGTGGATTAGCAATTTAACGCTTAATCAACTTTATTAAGTTAGTTAATTTTATATCGTATAGGCATTTTTGTATGTATTACCCCGTAATACCCTCAAAACATGCACATGGTGCCTGTCAAAACTTATATTTACCTTATATTTCGTAATCAATCAATAAACATAAGATTGCAGTCCACTACCGGTTGCTCAAATATTATAACACCGTTTTAAAGAAGCATATCCTTTCTCAAACTGTGCCATCACATTTGGTCGTCCGGGTCGTGGAACAAATTAAATGCCAGACGATCTTCACAGAATCTAAATTAGTGTCGACTTTATTAAGTTGCATAATCATCAATTTAACGCAGTAAAGCCTTTGTCAAACAGACAGGCGTGGCGAATGCGAACCGAGGCATTTTTATTTGTAATGTATGGAATTGTTTGAAACCAGTCACATAGAAAAGCGAAAGCGATCCGATAGCGTGACCGAACCGATGCGAAGACGTGGCGAAGGCGTATTTGCTCTGTTTGACGTCGTTCATAAAAAGCCAGCTAATACAACTGCCACGCCTCGGTTCGCTGCACCCAGTTTGACGTCTCGTATCGGTTCGTTATCACTTCAGACTCGGTCCGGTTCGCTATCGCTTGTCTGTTTGACAAAGGCTTAAGCACGGAACTACTCGCATAGGAACATAATATCGTTTCTGTTATATTATAGAATAGAATATTATACTAGAAACTATGTTCAATTATTGACATTGCGTTTTTTTGACAACTATCCGATAATTCTTGATACCTCAAAGGTGCGGTCATGTCTTCAATGTCCTTACTCCCATTTAGAATGTTGTAAATGATAAATACTTGCTAACATTGCTAGCCTACCTCCTCCACCTCTCTTCGCCCAGAAGCACAAAATTTCCTGTGGATTCCTGAATTCCCAGAGTGATTCTTTGTTGCGACGATTTTATTAATTGGCAAGTTACGAATTCCCTCACCAAAGCTTATTTACTATTAACTGTTGCCATAAGATACACCTGTTTGTCAGTCTGAAAATAATCCCACAGGAATGTACGAGTAATACCGGGAAATATGGTATTCTATGTCTGATTTCAGAATATAACCTATTTTAGAGCCTTTCATCAAGGATCACCGTGGATTTTAGTCAGTACGAGGCAGACAGTCCCTTCCGTCCTGGGTTAGAGGACTCACTTGATGATTAAACCACGATTTATTTAAAAAATAAATACGCGATTTTACTGGTGTATCATTTAGTTAGATTTCTGAGACTGTGACGATAATTCTTCGCACTAAACCAGCTCTTACTGTAGGTACTTAATTGGGAGATAAAGAATCCTGACTAGTGAATATATAATTACTAAATTCCTACTACTTTTTTTGAACTAAATATGTTGGGTTCGGCTGCCAGTTTGATCGATACTATAGCATGTTTTTATTTTTAATTTAAACTCGGCGACAAACAAAAAACTGGCGCCAAAATGAAATAGGTATAATATTGTAATAGGTTACCCTTTGTAGTAAATGGGTTTCAATTTTATAATAATGGCGACACTTGATTGCGTATACTGTGAGAATGAAAACATAAGGAATCAGGTTTTAAGAAGGTAGTAAAAAGGACAAAACATGTCAAATTACTTTATGACAGGAGCTAGATTTGTTGTTGTTTCTATCCTTACCAACTGAACTTTTGAGCTTCATTCCTTCATACAACAAATAACCACAGTTACAGTCTCATGAAAAACAACAGTAAGTAAATATTTATCTATATATATAAAAGGAGAACTGACTGACTGACATATCAACGTACAGCCGAAACTACTGGGGCTAGGAATGTGAAATTTTGCACCCGGTTTCCTATTATAATGTAGGGGAGCACTAAGAAGGGGTTTTTTGGAAATTTAACCTTTAAGGGGGTGAAAAGGGGGAATTAGGAAAGTACGTAACCCACGCGGACGAAGTCGCGGGAAAAGTGCTAGTTCTTAATAAAATATTATTAACTGTGTACAAAATTTGAAACAGAAATAATCTTAATTTTTTTCACAAAGGCGAAAGAGTTCCAACTAGTAACAATACTTAACTTATACATTATTTATTATTATTTTGCAACAAAAAAAAATCCGATTGGGAATACAAATAGAATAGAATATTAATTGTGCACCAAAATTAATAAACAACTTTTACAATATTATTAACTTTAAGGGGAAACTGGTTTTTTCGTGACATTTAGGACCTGGAAACCACAAATTAAACCCGTTGCTAGTTTATTTCCCATCTTAGTACCTTACCTGGAAAAGAATATCTCCTACACATACAAATGACCAATCATAATAAGTCTGAGTTCATTTAAATTCAGAACACTAGCAGCCGCGCCCATTACTTTACCGTATGTTTTTTAAGCCTGACAAGCGCATAGTCCATTTACACAAGCAGATTTTTTCGCTTTGAATAGGCGAGTTTGACTCGTGTAAACGGTACGTAAAGTGTGCGATATTTTGCCGGGATCGTGGGACTATCTTGTTAGGTTCCCCAGGTCCTGGAATACAAAGATCAACTGAAGGAACAAGTTATTTTTGTATAACTCTATGTGTAAAAGTCTCAAGGGCTTTATTTATTATTATTTATTTTAAGGGAGTTTATAACATATAGTAGTAATGTGTCCCCCAAATGTCAAAAGTTTCGTTAGATATCTGACTTCTTTGGAAGACATATGAATTATGGACCTATGTTTGATAAATTTAAGAAATTAACTTGAGTAGTCTTCAATGACACTATCGTATAAGACTTTTTCATTCTCGCCTCTACGTGCGATATAGCCCAACCTTTTTTTCAAACGAATGTCACGTATACATTTTCGTTACTTTGTGACTGGGCAACTTATTGACTCCGTGTAAATGCGTCTTAAAGCTAATAATAGCCTCTAAAGCCAGGTGTCCACAAAAAGCTGCTACGGGCGTCTGTCACTGACGCCAAGGTCGAAAAACACTAAACTTTAATCGAGTTACTACAAACTTGTTTTAGTTTGTGTGTTTGATATACTGTTGAATTGATTAGCTGTATAAGTATTTGAGATGTAAGTTTTTTTTATGGATATTAATTATCGTGTTTTTGCCACGTGGCGCATTCTTACGACTTCATTACATTTTAGGCGCCTGAAATGAATTTAAAGTTTATGCAATTTGAAGATAGATTTCGGCGTGCTTGTATGACCGGATGTTTGAATGCGGATAAGGCGAAAAGAGTGTGTAGAATTGTAGCATGTGGCGCTCTGTAGTTTCTACGTACCCCCATGAGAAGAAGGCGTGAGTTTATGCATGTATGTATGTAAAGAATAACATACTCCATCAAATACTCCCGTTTCACATTGTTTAATTTAACAAAAGTGTTTCGAAGTTCATTGCTGGACACAGGGCTCCCATAACACTGTATTCTCTACTTGCTCCCAGTTTGAATCACACTCCTCTCTGAAGTCATCTTGTCGAAGTCACCATACAGTTTTTACTGTGTTGCGTCGGTGTGCAAGCATTCCAGTTCCTTCAAAGTGAGCTTGCTCTATTTAAGGTCTCATTTATGCCGTCCGATCATGGACCTGGCCCGGGTCGACGGTGCGTCGTGTTCCAAGCGCACCTCGAAGAGCTGTCAGCAATGTGACGGGCCCCCCCTTAGAAGGTCAAAGCCTGCCTGGTTCGCCGGATTGTCTTTTCAGGTAACCGTAGCCCCTGAATGTAAAGAGCTATTGAAGCATACCGTGGATTTTAGTCAGTACAAATCTGACAGTCCTTCCCTGGATGGGAGGACTCATCTGACGATTTTACAAAGTATATAAAAATATTTGCTTCTGGGCTAGATTGAAGTCAAGAGCAGCCAACATTAAAGCAGCTAAACAAAAAAAAAAGACGGTTCATTCAGCCAGAGCTGTCCGTTAATTTCCCAACTAATGTACCAGCTGAGAAGAAAAGCCTGCTGGCCTATATTATCAATAAATACAGGAAGGCTGCGAGGCTGCAATTTAAAACAAATAGTAAGGCAGATCAAATAATTCAAAATAATCACTTTTCAAGGTTCCTATGACTTTTCTGAACGCAACATTTTACTGAGCGTATTCAGACGTTTAAGGCTCAATCCGGAAGGCCATTGTAACCGCAAACCACAGTTAGTGATATTTCCTGTTGTTATTTTCATCTAATCGATTAGGCGGATTTTTGCCATCGCGGTCACCGTATTTTATTTTATTAATATTCTAGCCATCTTCAGATAATTCCTCAGTTCAGCTACACTTAGGACCAGTTTTTTGATCAGTTGTTAAGCAACTAATTGTTAAAATCCTACACATTTTTTAACCATTGATTACCAAGTGATTTAAATAATATGTCAACTTAACTGTGATCGATGCACGGGTCGATTGCTCGTGTCGCGTCTCTCGTGTTCCACATGCAGCTCAAAGAGCTGTCAGCGAAATGACGGGCCCCCTTAGAGGGCTAAAACATAAAAAGGGTTGCGGAATGTAAAGGGCTATAGAAAGACACCGTCGATTTGAGTCAGTACAAGTCTGACAGTCCCTCTCGTCCTGCCCTGGGTGGGAGGACACATTTGATGATTTTACCACGTTAAAAAAATCAATACCACAACCACATAATTTTCTAAAGCCTTTGTCAAATAGACAGGCGTCGCTAATGCGAAGCGTTACGTTTTTATTTTTAATGTATGGAATTGTTTGAATCCAGTCACATAGAAAAGCGAAAACGATCCGATAGCGTGACAGAACTATCGGACTGACGTCTAGCTTCGGTTCGGTATCGCTTCGGACTCGCCTGTATGTTTGAAAACGGCATAAAAGCCTTTATCTTCAAGTTTTACAAATGATTCCTTTGAGTTTTTATTTAAACTACAGGTGACAACATGATCTAAAGGGGCGGATTTAGGGCGTGTCGAACTTGACTTGAGCTAAGTCATTGACTAATAAATATCAGCCTAAGTCTTATCTAGTTTTGCTTAGCTTTCTTTGTTCATATCGTTTTCATTGTGTAGAGAGCAGCACCAGCGCCTTTTAATTTAGTATGACCATAGAATTTTACGCAGTCATGTAAGTTGCTTGTTGTGTAAAGTTGATGATTTACCAATATCACTGTTTCATTGTGATGTTGGGTTTCTCTCCTTTACAGTGAGCCCTTGTTCATTGACGAACAAAATGTGTTAAAGGTACTCGTAACCTTTGAAATGGCATGCGGATTTATTGAATTTATAATTAAAGTAACTTGCACGTCAGAAGACATTTTTTATTTGATTGAACCATGAATACGTCATAGACAAGGCAGTCGTTTTGACATGACAGTTGCACAGATAAAAAATGGTTATTACAACACCGTGAGATATAATTATTAAGTCATTTTATTATTAAAAGTG
This sequence comes from Agrotis puta, assembly GCA_943136025.2. Lineage (NCBI taxonomy): Eukaryota > Metazoa > Arthropoda > Insecta > Lepidoptera > Noctuidae > Agrotis > Agrotis puta. The sequence continues at coordinate 16,242,339 of OW964176.2, read as the reverse complement.
ACTCGATACATAGAAGACGCGCAGGGAATGCATAATCTCTCAAAAAATAAAAATTGTACATTACCTAGCGATTTTAACTAAATACTGAAGCGAGAGGGAAATGAGCAAAACAGGAACTATGCATTCTAAATTAACAAATTCTCTAGGGAAGTGCATTCATTTTTACAATAACAACCTCTGCGCCACTGTTTTGGAAAGTGCAGATTTAGTTAAAGGTCAAATATAAACAACAATTACAAGGTTGAAAGATGAAAGATCGAGGAAGATATTACATAAATCTAACTTTTTATATATATCAATGCAATTTTAATGCGTGATTTAATTGCTAAGTACTGAGTTTGTAATTTCAGGAAAAAAAAGGAGGAGTGTGCACACGTATTTTCTTAAAGTTCATAACAGAAAGAAAACAAATATGTTAATTTACAAAATAATTTATTTTTCTATTATTCTCCCGAAGATATCCATAAATATACAAATACATATAGTACATTTTTTATTATGAAGCCCTAATTCATGTAAAAGGCGTTTTATTTTATAATTTGTTAAATAAAAGTAAGCGTCGAAGCTCAGAGCAAATTAGAGAATTGTTTTAGAAAAAGTCTATTAGTTACAATAGTAATTTACCATTATGACCTAATTACAAAAAATATTTTGATTAAGAACATATTTTACAAAAGTACAAAAAATTAGTGAAAGCTAAAATTAATGAGTCAAATAATTGGCAGTGTCTTTTAATTTTATTTTACACAAATAATGGTACATACATTATTCGGCACTTATCGCCTGATTTTACAATTGTCAGAAAAAAACTTTTGATACATTTTTCATGAACTAACGATCTATAAACCTTGCCTGTCTTTATCATTTTACTTTGAATAAAACGAGACGGCAATAAAAATATAGAACGTATAAGCACACTGGTAAATACGACATGGTTTTCTTGGCGCGTGGCTTTTATTGGAACTAACGCCGCTATTTTGTTTTTGCAACACATTTTACACAAACAAGTTTGCAAATGTTCACCAATAGCGCCCTCCTGTTGATGTCAATGAAGCGCCAAAAGAACCATGCCTCACTCAACGTGTAAATTAATTTTTTATTATGTTTTTTTTAACATGCCAATTGTAAAATCGGCTGCCGGTATTAATTCTAGAGTACCCGATCCTTATCTAATATTAATTTTATTATAACTAAAGGCAGTGAGAAGCTAAACGGCTTGGTTGTCGCAAATTAAAACATCCCCAGTTTTTTCAGTCAGGTTTGTTAGTGAGTTTAGTTTATAGAAAATTAGTAATGTCAAATAAAAAATATAAATATTGAAAAATAAAAAAAAGGTTTAAATATTTACAAAGCACAGATAAAAACAAAACACAAATCTATTTTATAATTTTTTGTTTTATTTTCATTAACGAGGTTAAAGAGAGCTTTTTAATTATAATAAATAATTTTCTGAATTTTATTTCAAATAATAAATTTTCTTCCGCGAATATCAACCAAACTTCTAATATTACCTGACCACGAAACCCATATCTTAGTTACATTCAAACACGAATGTAAGACAAAGATTATCTTAAATAAATAAATAAAAGCTGAAGAATGTAGAAGCGAGTACATCAAGCACGTGCAAATGGCACATGTTAGGCTTAAGATTACAGAGAGTCTTACAACTAAATTCGTCGGGATATCTTTCTAACACATTTTATAATCATCTGTCGTACTCAATACGACACATGATTTCCATAGGACAATAGATTAATTTTCAAATTATAAGTTATCTTTCCAAATTGGGAAACCATAATATTAATTTATCAAAGAAATAATATTGTTTTAAATTTTAAGAAAATAAGTTTCAAGAGTTAACTGAAAGAATCTAAACGAATAAATATACAAAGAAGAATTTCTTTTTCATATTTATAAATATAATAAAAGAAGTAAAAGCTACCAAAGTTCAACCCTATATTTGCTAAGCGTAATAAACCGAAGAGATTAATATTGTCATTTATTATCTCAACATAGTTGACAAAACCTAACGTAAAAGAAACCTAATCATACATTTGTAAGACAAATCATTTAGGTCCCTTACATTAAAAAATTGTTTGTCATGAAATGTAAACATTGTAGAGAGATGTAGAGATAATTATTAAATTTTAAATAATACAAACTAAGGTAGTGCTAACATCACATTGTTTGCCTAAGTCTAGATTCAGACGTTTAGGTTGCAAACCTAATAGATGTCCTTGCTCAATTTGTCACCAAACTTCATTAAGATAGGTATGTTACAAAAGTCCTTATGATTCTGATTCATAAACACTGATTGAAAACGTTCAAAACCTCTACTTAGGAACTTTTAAGGGATAAAGTTGTGAAGAAACATATCGTGAATAACTGACGAAGCTGACAGGATGGTTTTTACCTAAAATTTGAATACTCTTTATTTAACGTCAGTTAATTTTCAAAAATAAATTAAATTATTCTAAATTTACAATTGATAAATAAATATTGCCAATAACTGATCTACGGAAGAATCACAACTTTGTGACCACTTTCTTTACTTTGTTCCAAATATACGACGATAGATTACACGTATGACAGGTAAATTACTCGATATGTTTGTATCCCTAAAAAAAAGAGGACTTTATCGAACAATTTAGCTAAATTTTCAAATCAATGCTACGAAATAACTAACTTTACAATCGACTATTTACATTTGAGCACTTGCAACACATAGTGCGTACTATGACACTTTCGTAAAAGTTTGAGTCCAACGCATTGGAGTCTTGTGGCAACAGCACGGCGGTTACCCGGAACCGCCGGAACCGTTCACGTAGACGTCTGTTGCGGCTCGCTGTCCGGCCCGGATCACGCTCTGGACGGTTTGGGCAGCACCCTGGAATTTGATGAACAGAAATTAGTTGATCAACATCGTTAATAATATGCGCTCTGAATGTACAGAATTGCTCAAATCTGTTGTCCTGTCTCCAAGAGACTAACTCTAATAGTTATCTACTTGCTCCTCATACAACATCAAAAAAATCATGGTCTTGGTTTTATAATATCACTTTTATCCAACCCGGGAATCGAACCCAGGACCTCTTGGAAACAACAGTAGGTCTTGCTACCACTAGACCAAGCCAAAGTGAGTGGGAAGTTACAGATTATAGAATAATAATAAATAAATATTCCACAACTATCACACAACGCCATCTAGTCCCAAGCTAAGCAGAGCTTGTGTTATGGGTACTAGACAACTCATAAACATACTTACATATTTCTAAATACATACATATTATAGATAAATTACACCCAGACACAGAACAAATGATCGTGCTCATCACACAAACATTTGTCCTGGGTGGGAATCGAACCCACGACCTCCGGCATAGCAGTCAGGGTCACTAACCACTAGACCAACAGGCCTGTCAAATATAGAATAGGGTATTTTACTGCATAAATAAATTGAAAATCTGTTTAGTCCGTCAGTTAGAGTATTGAAAAGTAATGAACACGATTTTTTTATTTTTTTTTATCAAAGAATGACAAAGATAAAACGCTTCTTAATTCGAGAGTCGGCTTGTGACGTCATAACGCCTGTTTTATACCGACCGAGTGCCGTTTTGTTTTTTAGAATCCTTATCAATTTTGGTTAACGTAACAAAAGAAAAAATACGTTTCAAATATTTTTTGATAATGTATATTTCGGACTAATATTTCTTTTTTTGAGTAAAATAGCCTATTCCTAAATAAATTTATTGAGATTTCCTGTGTATATGTAAACGGTGAGGATACTGATTAACTCGTTCATAAAAAAAAATCCAGATAGTAATTTCTAATCACAGAAAAAAATTATTATTAAGATTCGAAAATTGGAAAAGACCAAGCATAGTTTAAAGATAATATACGGGGAAAGATTTATAGTTAAATTCTATTGCAGTGTGGAAAGAAGATAATGCTTTAATTGTCATACAAAAATAAAAAGATAAAATTCGTACATTATTATCTTTGATGTTTAAAGTCAAGTTAATATTATTTGTTTTAATGTTATTTATTAATCGGTGATAGTTGAAATCATTCATGAAAAGAAATGATAAGTTAAAATGATATTACTTGATGTCGGATCATTTATCGTCATTACAGTTAGTTACAAACTTACAAAATTATCTTCAAATCAAATTACCTGAAAAAAATCTAAAAAAATACAATAAAATGAGAAAAAATATAAATGTCCCAATAAAAGAGTCAAAAATAAACATATGACATAATACTAAAATTACATACAATACGACAAATCATTATTACAAATAAGTACGACAATCGATTAACGTACGACATTCGATTACCAATATTTTTCATAGCCATTTTTTAATTTTATTTACCTGTATCGCAGCTCCTAGGAACTGTGAGAAAGCCCTGGTAACATTAATGGCTGCTGACACGAGCTGCCCTCGTCCAGGCGCCTGCTCTGCTGTTACAGTCCTCGGAGGCTCCAAGGGTATCTAGGTGTAAGTTATTGCTATTAGATATTAGCTCTTATGATAACAGTGGTAAGAGCAAGTATGGTAACGCTTAGGCAGTGAGCTGTGCTGGTGTGGTGTGTTTTGTTTGAAGATTATTTTTATACGTTTTTGTTTAATTCGAAATACGAATTCTATGTTTGTATTTCAAATACCATTACCATTTTCGTGTTTTTTTTTATTTGATTTGTTTTTTAAGTGACCAGTAAGAAATTGTAATATAGTAAGAGACATTTTTTTAATTCTTCAAACAAACATACATATGTGAACTTAAATAAACGAGTGCTTTGTGTGATAGTGGAAGTGACGGATATGGTAAATAAAATAATATGACAGTATGAGACAACAAATAGAGTACTACAAATAATATGAAAACATACTTCTAATTACTATTTTATATACATATATAAAAAAAAATATACAAAGATATTTACAAATATATACAAGAATATACTACAAAGGAAAAAGTGTACGTAATTGAAATGTTAGTCAAAAACATGCAGAACATAAATGGATATTAAACCTATTTTACAATGTACAACAAAAAGGGATCTAAAATTACATCAGAAACATACAATTTTACAGAAAGGTTTAAGTGTACAAAAGTTCCATAGTTAGAATTATTAAAATCATCAGTAATTTTAATAGGCAAGCATCGAGCAAAATTATTTGAATTTAGAAGAATTAATTTTTTTGTTATTTTTAAAGCCAATCTTATTTTTTACTCACCAAAGTATGTTACACTTCACAATCACTTGTTATGTAACACATTTATTTAAAATATATTCTAATATCTACATATTCATACAGTAGTTATTAATAAAAGTAACTGGGTATAATTATTATTAATAATATTAACTCTACTTGTATTATCTACAAAGGTGTTGAGGAACTACTCAATTTAGATTGAATGTTACCAAATCCCTTGGAAATACATGGAGTGTGATAGGTATGTTAATTGGCGATGGATGACGCCAAGGAATAAGGAATTAATTGAACTAGACTTTAGCATTATATATTTTTTAAATGTTAAATTGCTGTGGGCAATTAAGACCATACCATCAGGCGAGATGTGGTCTAACGTGCCTATCATAAATTTTAAAAAAAATCTATTTCAAAACTCTTTTCGAATTAAAAGTAAAACCACCCAAAAACTCAAGTTTATAAACCGACATAGTCACTAATACTGTTATTAGAATTTAAAACAGAACATTTGCAATGTTTCTTATTTGTTTTGAGTTTCCAATATTTTTAATTATTATTATAAAAAAAAAGAAAACTGAATTAGTAAAGTAATAGTATTTCTGAAAAATTGAGACTGAGGTTAGAATACAAACGTTAAGCAAATATACGAGTATTTCTAGTTTAAAATGATATTGCTTTCATTCCTAGCCACATTTTTTTCTAAAGTCTAGTCAATTTTTTTCTTGAATTTTGTTATATACAACTGGTGTACTAATGAGGTGAACTGTGGGTGGTAAAATTAAATTATTAACACTATAAACAAAACACATACAAACACACAAATAAATTAAAAACAATTTATTATACAAAAAAACGCGCTTAACGGCACAATGTTTATGTACAAGCCAATGAAGCCAATGTTTAATAAATAATTTAACTAGAAAAAAAAAACAAAAATATTACACAAGAAAATCTAAGAAAAAATTATAATAATCTTAATTCACGACTCACTATGTACATCCCACCGATCTCCATTACTATACAAAAATCTATACAAAGACAGACTTAGATTAAATAGGAACAATATATTAATAAGGTCGCGATATATTCAAAAAAATACTTTCGTAAAATAAATCTGTTCATTTAATCTAAAGTCTGTTCCCAACACCTCAACCCCAATCACATAATTTAAGTAATAACGATGCGAAACCCACTCTATTTGCTGGTCTATCGTCAGCGTTCCCAACGAACGGGCCAGAGCCAAACCAGTTGACCCTGTTGCTCGTCGACTGACTGGCTGATGCTATTGCTGGAGAGGGCCTGGCTGAAGGCGCAGGCTCAGGCCTTCTATTAGGCCTAGGGGGTCCGGCTCCTCCTGGTCCTGGACCCGTCTCCCTCCATTGCTGCCATAGCCAGGCCAATCCATCCAGAATCGGCCTCCTCTGCGCTGGCGGCGGCGGTGGTGGCGGCGGCGTTGTCGTCCGCCTTGCCTTCGGCGTCACTACCACTTGGTTGAGTAAAGCCTAAGAGGTTACAGTTAATTCTAGAGTTCCTAATGGATTATAGATACATACTGAAATAAAGGCAATGAAATAAGATGAAGATATAAATGAGAGATATCGAAATAATGGTGCAGAAAGCGGAGTGAAGTTACGAGTTGATTGCATCAGTGAGTAGTAAATACGAGTAAATTATAATATAGATTTGAAATGAAAAATGGGTTTTGAAAGAAATTAGTTTCCTTCCAATGTATTAGGTGAAGTAAAGAAAGTTAAACTAACAGAGAGTCGGAGTTGCTCATCCATAGAACTTGCCGTGGTTGGACCAAACCCTTGGTCCTTCAGCAAAGCTGCGAGCAGCGCGTCGTTGCTCTTGCCGAACTCGGTGCTCAAAGAGATAGGCGATTGCGTGGCTTCGGACACCATGCCCGTCGATTGCGTCTGCTGGATCAGTTTTTGTAGAGCCTCGTCCGAAGATTGTCCTGGAATGTTTAATTTTAAAATGTATGATTCTTGTTTAAACATGAACGTCTTGTCGAGGGTCGCTTCAAAGTAAAGTGAATGGAAAAACAATCACTTTCATTAAAACATTTGTTTATTTTTATTTTGAGCTACTTGAACTCCTTTACATACGTTTATTATTACTCTTTTCTAGGTTATACCTGGGACTTACCTGTGATTGTGAGTTTATTCCTTTGTGTCGTTGTCTCCTGTGCGCCCTGTAATTTCATCAAAGTTTGTAACAACTTCTCATCATCCTGTTGACTTTTGAGATTGTCCATAATAGCTATTTTTGCACCATAAGGTAAATCTGTTGCAGGTACGTTATTTTTAACTTCCTTAACATTAACGTTAATAGAAGGCTTCGGTTTTAGCGAGTCGAAAGGTTCGTTCAACGGTGATGGCGAAGCTAGTAGATTTGATAGCAGATTCAATTCATCGTGAACACTTTTTGGTAGGTTGGGACTCACATTTAGGTCAGGTAGTGTGGGTAAGTTTAGTTTGGATGGGTCTTGTCCTGTGGCTTTAAGTAGAGCTTGTAGTAGTTTGGTATCTTCTTGGAACTGTCTTATATCATCTTCAATAGATTTCGCATTGACAGTTGTGGTTGGTCTCGGTGTGGTTGTTGGTCTCTGTGTTGTTGTTGGTCGTGGTGTTGTAGTTGTTGTGGTAGTAGTTGGCCGTGGTGTAGTTGTAGTTGCTGGGCTATTTGTTGAAGGTATCAACTCGTTTCCACTGACAGCTATGTTTTTCCCGGTACGGACTGTTTCGCCTGTGCCAGTTTGTATCTCATTGAGGCTTCTTTCTACAGCTAACGCTATGATACGATTGGCGAGCGCTGCCTCAGGGTCTTCGTTACTAGGGTTTGTTTTCAGCACAGTTTTCTGGAAATAGAAATCATTAAATAGTAAAAAAACTGCAGTTTTATCGCTGTCGCGATTGTACATACGTATTGCGCGATCAAGAATTGTTCAGGTTATGTGTTATTGCTTTTAGAAACTCTCATGCGTCAGACCGTCAGTCTACAGAGAAAAAGGAAAGCAACACAATATCTTCACAATATATCTTTACCAATAATATAATCGAGACATTCTCTTTACTATATTTTGAAAGTAACCAATATGCAGTAAACAATACTGCTGACTTTTAAATAATTCCGACAAAACTGTTACTTTTAAGTCACATTATTTTAATTATAACGAATTTTATGGCACTTACCAGGTTATTCAAGAAAGCCAAATCCTCTTCGACGGAGAATGTTGAAGAACTGGGCATTTCTGTTGTTGAAGTGAATCCAGTGAATGGAGCGCGACGACCAGTCAGTGTTGTTGGAGCGCTCCTAATTGTTGTTGTTGTTTGTTGTCTTCCTCGGTTGAAAGTCGGCATGAAAGTCGTGGAAATTCCAACATCAGGCTGTAACGTAGTGATAAGAGTTCTAGGAGCAAAGGTCTTAAACAATGGCCCATTAGTTGTTGTGAATACCGGCCTTACATTCAATGGAGTAGTTGGGTTTGACCCTATCGAGGTTGTTTGAGGATTAGAAGCTATCCTCACATTGGAAGTAACACCAGAAATTACTGGAATACTCAAAGCGTTTGGATTTTGACCAGTCGCCTGTAACAGAGCCTGTAAAAGTTTCGTATCCTCTTGGAATTGTTTAAGGTCGTCTTCGATTGTTTGTGTTGTTGATGGCCTATTTGTTGTGGTTGGTCTAGCTGTTGTTGTTGTTGGCCTAGCAGTTGTTGTAGTAGTGGTTGTTGTTGTCGACGGTGTAGTAGTTGGTCTAGCTGTAGTTGTTGGTAAAGTGGTTGTTTGTGTTGTGGTAGGAACTCTATTAGTTGTTAGACTATCTAATGAGGGTATGTTTAGGGAAGCAGGATTTTGACCCGTTGCTTGTAAAAGCGCTTGCAGTAACTTCGTGTCCTCCTCAAATTGTTTGATGTCATCTTCAATTGACCTTGACGTAGTAGTTCCTTGCTGTCCTGTTGTTACTTGGAGGTTGCCGCCGATATTTGGTAAAGACAATGTTGTTGGGTTGTTCTGGTTTGTGAATAACGCCTGTAACAACTTCAGTGGATCAGTAGTTTGAGTTGTAGTCGGTGCCGTTGTAGTAGTTGGGACTGCTGTAGTTGTAGTCGGCCTAACAGTAGTTGTCAAATCTCCCAATATCAGAGGGTTAGGATTTGCATTTAAAGTTTTTGGATTGCGGCCCGTCGCTTGCAGTAATGTTTGAAGTAATTCCACGTCCTCTCGGTATCTCTTTAACTCCTCTTCGATACTGATAGTTGTAGATTGAACTACGGTTGTTGCTTGTGCTGTTGTAGGTGGTTGTGTTGTTGGAGCCGCTGTAGTTGTGGTTGTTGGGGCTACAGTAGTAGAAGTCGTGGTCGTAGTCGTAGTTGTAGGCTCTGTTGTTGTTGTTGTTGGCGCTGGTGTTGTTGTTGTCGTTGTTGTTGTGGTGGTAGTAGGCTCCGTTGTTGTAGTTATCGGAGCAGGCGTAGTGGTCGTCGTAGGTGGTAGAGTAGTCGGTGGATTGGTTGTCGCTGCCAAAGTTATCGGAGCATTTGTGAATGCAGACGACACCACTGTTGTTTCAGGAACAACACTTGTTGTTCCTTGAGTTGTTGTAGTTGCAACATTCATCGTTGTCTCCTGTGTTTCTAACTGTGGTGTCTGCGTACTCATTTCAGTCACAGTTGATGTTAACATTGTCTGTATCTCAGCTAGTACGGAATTTGTTGATGGTGCTTTTGTTGAAGCCAGTTTCTGTACATTTGAATTTTCTGGTGATACCGTAACCTCGTCTATTGGTATAAATTTAAATACAGCACCTCCATCACCTTCTCCTGGCTTTTCCGTCCGTATTTGTTGCGTCTGTAATTGTTTTATTTATGTTAAAATTTTGTTGTCACTAAGGTCTGTGAAAGTTGTAAGAGCGGTTTCTACTTTATTACTAACTACTTTTAATTATGTAACCCTTCACCACTTACCTTTCGAAATAGAAACATATTCAACACACTACTATATTAAACCAAGTCCAAGTGATAAGTTTGCATATGAAAATGTGTGATAAAATAGAGTGATTATTAGTGACCACAGTTATAATAAGAGATTCATATATAAATAAGGAAACGTTTATATAAATAATATAATTATACCTCCGGATCAATATCCAGTGTTAATATTCTTGGTTCATGAGTAGAGCTCGTCATTTCCGATATGACCATCTCCTGTTTAGCAGCTGAAGATATACTATTAAGCAGAATCTCATCAATAGAAGGTAGCATTGTAGTTGTGCGTAAACTCAATACATGCGAGGCAGTGCTTTTTTCTGGCATAAATGTGGTAGTTTTTATACCGTTACTGCTTTTAATATTAAGTGCCGATGAAGTAATCTGCAATTATGAAATAAAATGTTACCGCCTGCATTGTTATTAGAAGCGGTTATCATGCAAGAGGCATGCAGAGCTTACGAAGAGACCCGAAGTCCGTACCACATGCGCCGGCCGCTCCTGAGGCATTGCTGGCAGTGAGATACAAAGCACCAAGCGGAATGTTCAAGCTTAATAACATAAAGTCAATACCATCAATTGTTGGTTATTTACAGTGTCGTTGGTTAATCTTTCCGTTTCGTTATTTGATGTGTCTGTGGATGTCACAGTATTAGTGGATTCTCGGATGGGGTTAGGCTGCGGTCTGACAATGGCCGGATTGTTATGGATGGGGCTGTATGGATTTCTTAGACTCCACGGGCTAATTGGTAGTATGTCAATTTTTTGCATGACACGTGGCACTCTAGTCCCGTTCGGGAATTTACGTATTACTGTGTTATTGGGTAGTACACCGTAAACAATATATGGGCTCGCTTCTGTTAATGATTCCAATATGTCGTCGTTAGGATTTTTACGTACCACTGTATTATTAGGTAATATTCCAAATATAACATAATCTTTTTTCGGAATTGTTGGTGTTCCAACACTCAGAGTACTAACTGTTGTTTGTATAGTGTTGCTGTCTGAAGCATCGGTAGCTGTAGTGGTGTCTATGACTGTTGTAGTCGTTTCGACATTAAGTTGTGTCGTTGTCTCGGTGTTAATTGCGTCTGTTGTAGTTTCCATTGTTTTGGTATTAGCAACTGTTGTGGTTGTAATAGCACTCTCTTGGAATCTATTAAATATATTGACTTGTTGACCATCCGTGGTGGGTGTAGGAGTCGTGCTTGTGATATCATTGACCGTTTCAGTAGATTCGGTCGTAATAACTGTTGTGACAGAAGACGAACCCGTTGTGCCACTGGTAACTTCGGTGGAACCCAAACGAGAAGATATTGTGACGGTCTCAGTAGTAGATGGCACACCATTTGTTGCTACGGTATCTGATGGCATTGCCGTTGTTGTGAGACTCATTGCGGGAATGCCACTCGTAGTAATTTCAATCACATCGGTGGATAGAGGGTTTACAAAGAAGGATCGGGATCCGGATCGGGGAGTCATAGGGGTTGTAGGTTCAATATCACGAGTAGTCGGAGATTCAGTCGAAGCGATCATGGTGTTCATAATGTTAGTCAAACGTTCTGATAAATTGATATTGCCAGATGGACTCACTAAGTCAACCAAAGGTGGTAATGTCGCTAACTCATCATTGTGCTGTCGTATAATGTCCTCGATCATCTTCAACACTCTAGCTTTCTTTGATAGTACCCATAATTCTAAACGTGATATTTGACTAGGATCCTGTATGTCATCAATATCAAGCTGTGGTGATACTGACGAGGATACCAAGGATAAGGATTTCAAAATAGGTGTTGCGGAACTACTGAGAAGATTATCAGATTCAATGGAAGAGAAGTCTGCAGTTTGGAAATTTGTGAGAGAAGATAAGGGAACCGGAACAAACTTGTTAGTAGAGTCACTTGATTTGTCACTAATATTATCTACATTTACCAAGTCCGTTTCTAAGGAGACAGATGACGTAGCTGTTGCTGTAGTCGGCGTTGTATTTGGTGTAGCTGCGGAACTAGGTCGTTCAGAGCTAGCACCTGTAGTAGGAGTCGCAGCTGTCGTCGCCTGGCTACTAGATACAGACCTTGTGCTCTCTACAGCTCCCGGTGTAACAGGACTATTTACATTAGCGGGAGTTTGTGTAATACTAATGGGTACATTTCTATTATCTACAGTGATATTTACATTACCGCTAGTGCCTACATTTTGGAGGGCATTATTGTATAATACACCATCGATATCAATATTTTCAGTATCCTTAATGTCCTCCAAACTGTAAGGTGTTGTGTTTGGGATGGAATCAGCATTGTCAAGTACAGTCGCAAGTCCACCTAAAGCTCTGGGGATCAAACTTTTTAATACTTTAGCCATATCTAAACTCTTTAGTTTCGATCTACTGTTTTCATCCATATTTTCTATTATATTTATAATGTTATTCGACAACATGCTAGTTAGTTCAGAAGATACTAAATTGTTATTGGACAACAAAAGATCAGACACAGTGTTATATACCATTTTCGGGCTGTCAGTCGATCCCTGAGTTGGTGTAGATGCAGTCGTGGGTTGGTCTTTTGGTGGTTCCGTATCAGAGTATAACACTCTGATAGCGAATGGTCTCCTTGCGGAGATGGGAGTCGTGGGAGTGGGAATGGGAGGTTGTGGTGTATTCGCAGGAGTGATTTTTCCGTCTTCGTTGTTTAGTGACTGTGTAACAGTTCCCCCGACCAAAATACTGTTAATCACATTTGGTGTAGCTTGAACAGTGGGCTGTACAGATTTAGTAGTAGTGCTTACATCGGCGTTGGTCGACATAAATGTGTCCTGACCCGCTAAATCTTGGACACTATTTACATTATTATTGCTACTCACGCCATCGAGTACTTGTTTAACATCAGTTTTAAGGTTTTGTATTTTCGTTACTTCGGTTGTTGTCGAAATTCGTGGTTTGGGTGTAGACGTGAGTATGTCAGCTAGAGCATCAAATATAGATACTGTAACTGACGGCGAGTGTTGTGATGCTTCAACGTTCATCACAAGAGATGGCTTCACCAGACTCTCGGACAGTCTCAAGTCTGCCGAGGACAACGTCCTTCGTGTCTGAGTAAAGGAAATAGCGTTCATGTCTGGCCCTAATTGTATCTCTTCTCCCTCTACCTGAAATAAGAAGTAATCTCACCCATATAAACAGAAAAATAGACGTTCTTGTGTAATAAATGTTCAAGTTTGAAAAGAAATTGTTGCATGGAATGGAAATCCTTAGTGGGAGGAACTCGTGCAAAGACCAAAGCCTCTTTATTTGTTTTGGAATTAAGATAAGAATATAAATGTTTAGGAGTTAGTGTTAAATGAAAATTAGCCATAGATGACGTTATGTATTAAAACAAGATGTAAAATGTATACAATATTTAATGTCTTATATTAATAGTATGTTAGTGGATGCTATTCTACATGTTCGTACACATTAGTTTGTTAAGTTTTTGCGCTAAGTTAAATGCTTTCATAACTCGTGCAATATATAGAACATCTTAACGCAGAAACTTGTGGATGTAAGTAAAATTTTGTCTTAAAGAGATTTAATCTACATAATTGCCAAAAAAATACTACTACTCTAGACTTAACTATATAAAAAAAACGTAAATGCTCTTAGAATCTATATCTCTTTAAAACTAAATCATTTCCATTTACAATAGGGTGTATGAGATGAGCAATGATCGTGACAATGATGTATGTTAACTATATGATTCCATTAACCAGTTCAATGGATGATTCATGAAAGTATGGCGTTGTGTTGTTCAGTCTCGACATCGACTCGGTAGTGTACATGTCTCCTTCGAACCAATTAGGCTCTTCTACAGACTTTGTCAACAGGTGGTCAGTGACGTAGAATTTCAGCCAAGCCTTTAGCAACAAGAAATTTCTTATTAATGTTAAAACGATGAGTTTCGTACCAATTGATGATAATATGATTGTTAAGGAAATGCCAATCTGGGTGGAGTCACTGCTGATTGCGAATTAGATTTTGTCAAAATGGTTGATGAAAATGTACTGTGATGTTTTTAAATAACGTTTTGAATAACAATCAGTAATAACTCAAAATTGATAAAAATAGTCATGAATATATTAATATCAAGTGCAACGATAAATATAATGATGAAAATAAATGTGATTTATGACATCTTAACGCCAATTCGATAAAGGGGCTTTGCGGAACATTACTTTTGTTGAGTTCAGATAAAAATGTTAGTGGGGTAGAATTTTGAAAAATACTGTATCATCGTATGGTGTTAATTTCTATATCATGTTACTTACAGTTGACGATGTAATGGTGGGTACAGTGGGTTTGTAAAATGGTTTATCAAGATACGAAGCTCTGTATTTAGAACTGAACCTACTCTTAGATTTATCTGGTTCAGGCGTTATCTGTAAAGTTTTGTAAGAACAATGAAAAACGTCAAAAACATTTTCAGTGAACTGAGGAGGAAGAAAAGAATCAAGTACTTACCCCGTTGTTTGAGGCCTCTGTCGTCTTAGAAAAAGATTCGCTGAATTTTCTTATGTTCCTTTCTCTGGGTTTAGGAGTTGTTCCCGAAGCTTCTGAGTTACCATCTTTAGGTTTGCTTCGATTGCGTCCATACTTTCTTGTTTGTAGGTTTCTAACCGGAGGGTATACAGTTGAAGACCCTTTTTCTTTTCCAATATCATTGGTTGAATTTTGGTCTTTAAAGTTCGCATGGTATTTGTATTTATCACTGTCTATTCTTGAAGAAATTGTTGGAGAAACATTAACAACAGGCATGTTTTCAGATTCATCCGCCATATTTGTTACTTCACTAGTATTATTTTCCAAAGACTCCTTACTGGTGACAGATACTAAAAACATGTGATTATCGTTATTTTCTGGTTGCGTATCTATTCTCACAGCCTCTCCATCTTCAGAATTATTTAGTAAAGCAAACACAAGTGGAGTGTCAACAGTTCCCTCTGGTTTCTTTGTTACAGTTTCAGAGTTGACTTCTTTAGCGGCTTCTGTTGTAGACGTTGTATCATTCTTGACGTTGTTTCTCAATCTTGAATAGTAAGAAGTCCGAGGCAGTACAGCCCTTTGCGGTACGTTCTCTTTATCATTTTTTATACTTTCTGTTGACGAAGTTTCAGCAGCACTTGCGGATTTTCCTTTTAATTTTCTGGAATAAACTGGAGGACGAACGAAAGTTTTCTTTAACGTGTTACTAGGTTCAATTGATTTGCTTTTAATTGTTTCAGTTTTAGGTGATTCAGTACTGGGGGCTTTAAATTTTCTGTTGTACTTAAATGTCGGTTTCTCAGTACTTTGACCTGAAGCAGTAGTGGATGTTGGTGATGGAGTTACGGTGGATTTCCTAGTCCTAGCAGAATAAACCCCCCGGGGCTTGTACTCAGTATTTCTAGATTTTGGCACTTCTGGCGCTACAGTAGTAATAGATATTTTACTTTCTTCCTCGTTTTTTGAATCTTCTGCTGTGGGTGGTTGCTTGTTGCGAAGCTGTAAATTTTATAACAAATAATATATAAATTGACCTACTCTTACACAACTAATCAGCGACACACAAGTAGTTTTGAAACAAAGTGTGTTAAAAATAAGTTGTGATTGTCAATAGTGCTGAAAGTATTTTAAAGTACATCATTTTTTTTGGGCCTCTTTTGAAAGTTACCCAAAAAAGGAGTTGATTCAAAAAGCAGTACTTTTGGTCACGGTTCGTATTGTTAGGAGGTTGCTCTCCCAAGACCCCTACACACCCACAGGTAACTTCGATGCTGTCCCCAATGCTGGTCCCATCAGCAGATTTTTAAATTTTAAAAGGTTTTTATTTCTTTTTACAAAAATAAAGAGTCTATTATTCATTTTAATAAGGTACACCTCTGCCCAAACCCTTCAGGGATTATAGGCGTGTTGATATTTTATGTTAAAGTGCTTGAAATCACTAGTTCTAGCAATATTTATCATTATTTAGTGTTTCTCGGCACTTTCAGTAATCAAAAAATGTATGAAAATTACGAATCTTTGAACTTGTGTATAACTTGGCAGAGAGCACTATTGCTCCAAATGACTAGTACTAACAATAGGTATCATTTTTTTTCGTTGGCTTTCAGAAAAGGGCCAAAAATGTATGGAGCGTGAATGTTCTCTTTTCAATACGAGTATGTAATATTTTTAAAATGGTAGAGAAAATGCAGAGTGCATCATTTAAGAATTAGTCAAACAAAATTGATAAATAATAAGGTGATCCCCTTTTAAGACCCCAATAGTTATTTTACCCGTGAGTATTTGTTTGTGCCTGTCCCTGTCCCTGGCCCTGTTAGTGTAGACTGTGGTGATACAGAGTAAGTTTTGTAAACTCTTTGTGATGCTTTCGGTGACAAACTCTCGGCGGTTGGAGAGCTCACTGGTGTCTGAAAATGTATTAATATTTTTATGGCGAGACAAATAACTGTCGTAGTTAATTCACTACACGGTAGTAATTTGGATGATTAAGCCGTACTAACCAAAATATAAATTCTACTCACCGATGCATTCTTAGCTTGTATTAAAGCCTTGAAACTAGCAGGGTAGTTATCATCTTCGTCTATTTCATCTGCAACATGCTTTTTAGGCAAAGTTACAGTTGGTCTGAAGTTCATCTTTCCTCTAATTGGACGTCTTACAACTTTCGTCACTTTTATGGTAGTTGTCTTGGGTTTGTTTTTCTCTGTACTCTGTTGGACAATAGTTTCAACGATGGTTGGAGCGGCAGCTTTAAATTCTGCTTGACTAGTAACACTCTCTTTGTTCTGACTAGACTTTATTACTTCGTTCGCTGTAACGAGTCCTTCACCTGTTAAATTCGTATCGGTTTCTGCAGGTCGAGTTTTGTACCTTAATTTCCTTGAATTTCTCAAGTCAGTGGATTGGGCGGTTCTTGCAGTAGTTGGCTCTTTCTCGGCTACAGTAAAAGTGTTGGTAGTTCCGGATACAGCCAGATCTAGTGACCTGGCATTGGCACGGGTATTTCCACGGCTGCGGGGTCTTTTCGTCTCCACAGTCTCAGTTGTCGAAGCTACGGAGCTTCTGCGCCTAAACTGCGTGGTTGTAGCGACATCCTCTCTTGGGATTTTAGTTATATCATCTAGGTTAGAATTGATTACTTCGAGTCTGCTTTCGTCGAAATTTGGAGAAGTCAGATCCACCGGTGCCTGGGTTGGCGGAGACGTTGTAGTGGGTCTTCTGCTGACTACTCTCGACCTAGTACGGGAGGCAGGTTCTCTTGTTAGTGAAGCATCTCTGTTATTAGTTTCAGTATTCGCTGGTTGACTGCGCGTTCGAGTCCTTCTCGAATCGAATCGTTCGTTGTTTGCACTTGGAGCTGGAGGTTGTTCAGGAGTTGGAATAACCTCGGGCCTAGTTCTCGTCCTTGTTCGGACGACATCTCTTTCTCTTGGAGTAGTTTCTTCTCGTCTTCTACTGCTCCTAGGCCTAAATGTAGGCTGCACGGTTTCCGATTGATCAGAACTGGCTACACTATTGCCATCTGAAGCTGATGGTGCTTGCAACCTTCTACTCCTCGGCGCACCTTCCACCTGGAAAGTAAAATAATAGTTTGTTAGTATTATTGATATTGTTATATGTAATGAAATGGTCATTGTCATAAAATACTAAGTTGAAAGAGAAAACAAACAAATCTTCACTGTATTTTCTTCAGACATGTCTCAGACTTCTAACAAATAAAGATAACAAGAGAAAGTACAGATATCAATTACGCACGTAACGCCTAATGAGTAGCACTGAAAAGGAAAGTGCCATCTGCAACAATGCATTATGAAATCTTTAATCTATGAGCACAAAGAAAGTGCGTTGGAACAATACTGGACGGCTTGTGGTCGGTCATTGGAACGCATAATTCAGTTACTTCATGCGACATAACAGCATGAACAGCTACTTGGATTCAGTTAGAAAACTGTTTACGAAAATAAGTAACGAATGAAAAGACGAACAATTTTGATAGTTTATTATTTGAATTGGTTGTTAGAAAAAACGAAGAGAAGTGTAGTCGCTTTTGGATAGAAAACAAAGACAACATAAGATTTAGAATACTCAACGTTTTTAAAAATAAGTATAAAACATAATTACTCGTAATGCAGCTATGTTTTTTAGTTTATTTTCTACTTTTCCGTGAGTATGTTCTCTGTCAATAATAAACACTAATTTTTTACATCAGCATCAATTACTATGAACCGTCAATAAAAAACAAATAAATCTGTAACTCAAGTATTATACTGTATTTGGTAAGTCAAGTATTATTGAACAAAATTAGCATTGTCTGGTGCTATGGCCTGTAAGCCTATAACTAGTACCCAACCTTCATTCGAGCTCAACTCACACGGTCATTAATTATTCTTTTATAACAAACGAGTAGAGTGTTCACACGTGTTCATGAATTTCACACACGATTTACAGACGATAGACTTGTTTATATTATAGGTTTTATTACAAGCTTTTATTTACTTTCACAACCAAAGTAATCAAATCTTGCAAGTTAATTTTGATCCACAACCCGGTTGAGCTGAAATTTGCACATAAGGGAACAGTGTATAAGACAGGAATGCGAGGTATAATGGGGACATACACTCTTTAGGCATACTTAACACAACACTAACGTAGCGCAATAGCCATCAAGACGTCATGTCTTGATGGCGCTTGCGCTACGTTTAAGTGTGTGTGATTTCCCATCATACCTTGCGACCCCGTCTTATACACTGTTACCCTGTATGTATATGACGTGACAATGCAATATTATGATGACATGCAGCTGATCTGATGATGAAGCTGGAAGGTTTTTTAAGGTAGTGACAAAGACAAAGTCTACGATGGCGAAACTGAAGGAGAAAAAAGAAAAACGTTATAGTAGCCAGGAGTACATATAGTTTTAAAACATGGTAGATAATTTGGCTAGGTATCGATGAAGATTTTTTTTATTCTTTGCCTGATTTATGGCAACAACTAGTTTTGTAGTAACTATACTGGTTATCCAAATAACTTTCAAGTTATCGACTAGTTTCTTGTTATTATGAATCCCTCTTATGTTATTGTGTGCTTTTTTGCTAGCACTTTCGAGTAGATCCAGACATGAACGTAATCTTTATCCCTAAAAAACTGGCACGTACAATACTAACAATATTCACAGTACACACGTGTACAACGAGGTAACTCGCAAAAGCAACTAGTTTTACTATGCTATTTGAAAGAACCATTTTGAGAGAAAATGGATAGCTGTCATTATTTATCTTCGCTGTCGTTTTCTCCTAGAGCGTAGAGATAATTCTAGTGGGTTGAAGATTAAATGGTATAACAGTTCATTGACGCAATACTTGTATACCTTGTGATGAAAGAGGATATATCTGAATTCACGATACAGGAAGAAATCCTAGTGCGGGGCAAAAAAAATTGATCCTGCGTTGGCTACCCTGACTTCACAAACAAAAAGACTATGCTTACTTTAACCGAGGTCTCTAGGAATGTCTTATCAAGCTTGACCCTGGAACGTAAAGGGCTATTGAAGGAAACCGCGGTATTTCCCCGTTTTAGTGCCCCTTACGTCCCGCCCTGGATGGGAGAACTCATTTGATGATTTTACCACGATTACTTTAAGTTTCATTTTAAAAATAAGTAGTATGGATGACGTGTGGGAAACGAAATTATTTCAAATTCATTATAGCAAGTAGGTAGTGGTTGAACAAAAGTCTTCACACAATGGGTTCCTGATGACCATAAGATGGACTGCGCCACCTAGACTGGCCCGATAAGAAGTGGCCAGAAACGTGGATGCACACCGTAAAAACGGGTTCGAGGTGACGCAGAGCGAGAACTCTTGGAAAATCTTGGGAGAGGCCTTCGTTTAGAGGTGGAACACAAAGAACAGCATAAAAAAAAAAACAATGGGTTGCACTCTGGGAGTGCCGGCAGAAGTGAAAACTTGAATAGTAATTGTTGGAAATATCTTGTGAACAGATTTTAGTAAAACTCGTAAAAATGGTTGACTTTTTATTTCAATAATTTTCCAATGTGACGTACATCTTTTATAAACAATGTTACCTAGCAACGTCACACGAACATTCACGCAAGCGCCCTGCGCCGTCCTACGCTTTTTCGGTCAGGGTCACGTGTCCTGACGCGAGTTTAAGATTTTATACCCATTACAGAAAAGTGCTCAACGCCGCTAAAGAAGTTTTCACTTCAAAAAAAACTAGTAACATTGAAAGCCAGAATTGAAAGAATTACGATAAAACAGTACGAATTGTTGATAGATTTTAATGGCGTCAAAAAATAATCAAGTCTCAATTGTTATTTTTTTTTATTGTATAGAAATTTAACCAATGAGCAGTTTAACTAGTGATCAAATAACTGGTCCTAATTAGTTCAAAATAACTCTTTCTTCCCTGGTTAAACTCACGCCTTATTCCGTTAGCAGTATACAGAAACTAAAGAACGTTACCATCTACAATCCTAAGATATTCTATCGAGGCTCTCCCCTCACAGTATAATGTCCCATGTTGACTAAAATAACCTTCTAAAAGCACAGAATAGTTCAGTAGATCATTTGTGTCGGCTTTTAACGTCATAATGCAAAACAGCAACGCCCATTCTGATCTGAAAACTGCGATAACAGATTAGCGTCCATTATTAGTGCCCTATGATACTATTAAATCTAATACAGGGTGATTATTTTGACCTGCGTCTTATCTAGGTCATTTATTTGAGTTTGGACAGAGCACAACTGTCTAGATCTGTAGGACTCAGTTTTTAACGTTTTATTATTTTTCTCTGTGGTCTTTAAACTTTAAAGTATTTAATTAAGCCTTTAAATATTTTTTATTTGCTTTAGTGAAATGTAACTTCCTAAAAATTATTTTCTTGCCTGTCTGGACTCTTGCACTGGATCCCAATTTCAAAACACACTCGCCTCAATTGACGCATCTAAAAAAATCAATATCAAAACTAAGTTTTGTTAATATCTGGACCAATTCCTCATGTAAAGCGCAAGCTTCGCAGGACTATCTAAACAGGTAACGTAACCCTGGAACGTGAAGGGCTATTGAAGAAACACTGTACATTTTAGTCAGTACGAGTATGACATTCTGTTCCGCTCCACCCAGGGCGATGGGAGGATTCATTTGATGATTTCACCACAATAACAAAAAGTGTGCAAGTCTTTTGACCATGAAAACATCACATAGAAAAGGACAAAACAATACAAACTCACACACCCTATACCCAAAGTGAGAGGTGGTACATATGGCCCTATCCGCCTGTCCCTATTCGACGCATGTGAACACACGTGTGTTCTAACATATCGGCTTAGTTTATTTAATACACGAACCGCAACTCAGGTTTTATAACGAACGGTTAGTCTATTTAATACATGAACGGTTACTACATTTAATACACGAACGGTAAGGTTAATGCTGGTCGTTAATTATTATGCGTGTGTGAGCTGTTATTATACGTGGTTTATGTTGTATTTTGTTGTACGGTGAAAGGGTTAGTGCCCTGTGTATTAGCTCTCTAAATTGTTGAGACAAATGCATTTTTTGGTATAAAGGGTAACGAAGCTTTTATATTTTTTTCTCTATAATAAATTCTTGCGAAAAACGTCAAAACATTTCTGTTTCGTACAAAAATATATCTTGCTATACTAAACCTCAGTTCACTTTCAACAAGACTGCACATAAGATGAGTTAAAAACACAACGTAGGAAGTTATATACCAACGGGCAAAAATTTATAGGACTGAATCTAGTTAGGTATAGCCTAAGGAAACAAAATAACAAATTGATTACTTTCCAATAATCTCAAACAGAATATGTAGCTAGCATAGTATGCTTTCATAATAGCCAGCCATTGCTTACTCAGTGGAATTGTATCAAAGTCGTGCCAGCAGTTTGTAACAAGTAACAGGTGACACTATCTACAGATGATATGTAGGTAGATTAATATTGCATGTAATACCATCACGTTTCTATTCATGAGGACCCAGTAAGTAGGTGTCTAAAGTCCTGAAAGCGATTAATATTATCATCAATATTTTTTGGTCCCGACTGTCATTTGTTGATCTTTGACAGTCGTTACTGTTCGTCAGAAGCTGACAACCAATCTTACGAAGAGGTAGCCTAATACCCAGTTACTGGGTTGTGTAAAAGGCCCTGGTATGTAATTTCACGTTTTTGTGACGTAAACTGGAACTTTGACGTTAATATTATGGAAAAAAAGTTTTTCATCGTTCGTACACTAAAGGCGCTGTTACAGTAACCCATATAATAAATACTTCAAGTACGCTGAAATTAAATACAGAAATCATGTGATAAGACCGCAGATAGGCAGTCGCTCCATGTAAAATACTGATATCCAGCTACACCAGGTTCGATTGGAAGCCGACACCAGCGTACTTGTTATGATATTTTTATTGTATTAAATAAATAAATAAATAAATATTCCGCAACTATCACACAACGCCATCTAGTCCCAAGCTAAGCAGAGCTTGTGTTATGGGTACTAGACAACTGATAAACATACTTATATATTTCTAAATACATACATATTATGGATAAATTACACCCAGACACAGAACAAATGATCGTGCTCATCACACAAACATTTGTCCTGGGTGGGAATCGAACCCACGACCTCCGGCATAGCAGTCAGGGTCACTAACCACTAGACCAACAGGCCCGTCAATTATTGTCAGTATTGTACACTAATTGGCTAAAAGTGTAGTACCCTACATTTCAGACTATTCCTGGTAACATAACCCTAGAACATACCTTTTTTTATCGTGGTAAAATCATCAAATGAGTCCTCCCACCCAGGGCAGGGCGGGAGGTACTGTCAGACTTGTACTGACTAAAATCCACGTTGTCCTTCACTGGCCCTTTACGTACCGGGGTCACGGTAATTCGTTAGTCCCGCGATCCCGGCAGGCTTTGGCCCTCTACAGGCCCCGTCACAATAACCTATAGAAAATAAGTACAACCGCCTACCGGTTGTAGGTACTTATTTTCTATGGGCTACTGCTTTTTTTAAAATTTTGACATACGAGTAGGTAAGTTACCGACCATTCAGAAACGATGACTTTGAAAATCGATCTAAATTAAGTTTACAAAGCGTAGCTAATATTTTCAGGAAACATTATAAAAACATATTGCCTACATCGAGTATTGAAATATCATTAAAATTTAGCTTCTACTTGTACATGTAATGTTCATTTTTTATTGCTAATAAAAACGGACTATCAAGTTAAAATCATTGCCTGTTTATGTTGCAATAAATTATATTTCAAGTACATGACCTTTAATTTGTTTATTGAAAATGTAATTTAACATGTTTTTTAACTAAATTAGGTTACGATTATTTTTTTAGGATGAATGGCAAGCATCACGCAAGTCCCACCCGTAACACCCAAGCCGTCAGTAGATATTGTATTCTCTAAAACTCAATTGGAGACAGGGGAATATGAACAACTTTTAGTATTGGAAAAAGAACTCAAAATGCAGACTGATATAGTCTAAAGGCATTCAATGATAAAGCTAAAAAACGCGTCAAACTGACATAGACTAGGTATCGTTGTTATGGGTCCTTTAATATTGTATATTTTTTTTTCACAAGTTAAATGCACAAGTATTAAAATGACAGAACACAACACACTCAAAACATTCCTCAGACCAATTTTAAACCGCTGTCAATTTTCTTAAAAGAAAATCAAAATGCGTGAAATTTTTTTAATGAAGTTTTACTCAACGTGGTGTTTTTAACGGCAAAGTGTCTCAATATGGTTATTTTCACTTATATTTCTATCGATGGCCTTCGGGCTCAGTGGGCAGTGGTCACGACGAAATATCTGGCATTACACCACTCGATACAATAACAATAGGTCTACATGACAGCCTACGAGTAATTGTTAAGTTTAGTTTACATATTTTTAAAGCAAGATTTTTATTAAATCCAATTCTGTCTGTCTCTTTTTTTAGCACAATCTCGCTTGGTAGTGTGCAATTATGTGGTTGACAGTGAAGCACGCTTACCTAGAAGTAACCTATTCACTCTTGACTTAAAGATCCCAAAATTCTTCACCCGTGCTCATTATTGCAGTATCTATTTTTAAGTCATTTTATGACCATTTCTATAATCAAAGCAAGTATTTTATTATGAGTGTTTATTCGACTTCAAATCGCTGGCTCACGATTTAAGAACTGTATTCCCATTTCCACTCACATTAGGCCAAACCTAAAGGGAAGTCAAACAATGGCTATTTAGGCATTCGTAACATGTGGCTATCATTAAATCCTGTGTGTACAGTCCAGTGTAAACTTTCACTAAACACCTTGTTTTAACAACATAACTATCAACCGAAACAAGGTCAATATCTATGTGCAACGAGATCTATTGAGATAATACTAGAACAATAACTTAAATAAGGGCGGCGACCATTTGATTGGCTCGTTGAAACCACCAAAATAAATATTGAAGTACAGAAAACCCGATCATCGACCAAATAGGAACAAATTATTCAGCAAACACTCGTCTGTTTGTGTCTCCGCATAGTACCTACTATAAGATCCAATTATAATACCAGAATTAGCTGCCTGGACGCCTGCGACACCAGATAGTGTTGAATTCGTCCATAGGCTACGACGACCACTATCCATCTGGTGGGCTATAAGTATAACCTTCTGGCGGGTACAAAAAGAAAAATCATGACCAAGGGCATCCCTTATGAACTCTCATCTTGAAGTACTGCTAATTACCATCTCTACTTAGTTGTTACTTCCATCACATTGCGTACAACAAAGGAGTGGAACTCACTACTTGCGTCTGTGTTCTTGAACGCATACAACAACAAACATGTACAGGTTTCTTTTAGATAAGTTCAATCAATCATAGGCTTTGTTTCTATCGCCTTTTATCCCATTAAAAAAGCATAAGGTGCCAAAGAGACAGTTAGATTCCCAGCTGTTCTTGTAATAACTTCGAACTATTTATTAGGACAAGTTAAAGTGTGTCATGTACATTTCCCGTGGTCCAACACTATAATTTACCACGCGAGCTTTGTGAATTCCTCATGAGAAAGAATCAAATCAAAATGTGCATCATTAAAGCCTTTGTCAAACAGACTGGCGAGGCCAATGCGAAGCGTGACGTTTTTATTTGTAATGTATGGAATTGTTTGAATCCAGTCACATAGAAAAGCGAAAGCGATCCGATAGCGTGACAGAACTATCGGACTGACGTCTCGCTTCGGTTCAGTATCGCTTCGGACTCCCGCGTCTGTTTGACAAAGGCATAAAACAAATATGTTTTGTTCCACGTTGATCTACTGTACCAATCCTGCATGATGAAATATCAATAACATTGTACTCGCTAAATGACACCGAATTGGATTTACGGTGCGGAGCAAAGTAAGGTATTAGGTTTCTGACTCACGACTGAGTATAATTGAATAATTATTTAAATGACATATTATTTCATAATGCGGATCAATGTTGATTGATCCACGTCTAGGTGTTAAGGACTTTTTTTTTTACGTGGTAAAACCATCACATGAGTCCTCCCACCCAGGGCAGAGCGGGAGAGACTGTCAGACTCGTACTGACTAAAATCCACGGTGACCTTCAATAGCCCTTTACTAAGGGGCTCTGTCACTATTCTGACACGCCTTGAGGCGCCCGTGGAACACAACACGCCGGCGACCCGGAGGTGTTAAGGACTTGAGATAATAATAATAATCAACTTTATATAATGTTAAAATTTATTATCTTTGTAAAATTGTTGGTTTTTCACAAAACATTAAAATAATATTTTAGGAAGTGATGTGACATTCTTTCAGTTCGTAATTTGCGGCAAAGCAATGATGGACGAGTCAAAAATTCCTATATTAGATTCATTAGATTGATTCATCCCACTGTTTTTTTTTTGTCAATGGTGTTAAGTATCCTCGTACGAAACGACTCGTAAACGATTGGTCCTATTTAAGGCCCTAATATTTTCATTGATTCACCATAAGCTTAGCCAGTCTGTTCCATTTAACTCAACATTATCAAAATTATAGAGCTCTTAGTAGATTTTATCATAGTTCAGGTTACTTTCTGTACAGGCAAATATCAACCATAAAATATAGCTAATTTAGTACATTATTATTATACCATATTTATAACACGATCGCATAGGTTATAGGTAACCTAATTTATATTAACTTAAACCGCAATATAATTTTAATTAAATCATTTACATAACTGTTAATAAATAACTGATCAAGTACATAAAATATCATATTACATAGTTTATTCGCTATTTGATTGAACGACAAACTATTGATTATATTTTTTACCAGTCTTTAGTTACAATGGATGTTCGTTCAACCGCGAATGAATATTTTTTGCCAAAACGAATTTGTTTATTGTATATTTAAGTATGTTTATATTTTGATACTTCTTTTGACTTGTTACAATTTATTTTTAATTTATAAAATGTATTTCAACGTTTTTACCAGTATTACATGGTTTGACAAAGGCTTGATGGCAAAAGTAAGTAATTAGCTGTGCCCCGTTGTTTCACCCCCGCTGCTCAGCTCCTATTAATCTGAGCGTAATATTATATAGCCTAAAGCCTTTCTCGATAAATGGACTATCCAATAAAAAAATATATTTCGAAACAGCAGTTCCTGAGATAAGCGCGTTCAACCAAACAAATTCTTCAGCTTTATAATATAAAAAGTGTAGACGATGAAGACCTTTGTCAAACAGACAGGCGAGTCCGAAGCGATAACGAACCGATACGAGACGTCAGTCGAGACGTCAGTAGTTTGCTCACGCTATCGGATCGCTTTCGCTTTTCTATGTGACTGGATTCAAACAATCCCATAATTTACAAATAAAAACGCCTCGCTTCGCATTTTGTCACGCCTGTCTGTTTAACAAAGGCTTAACTGATATTTTGAATATTGTAAGGTGTAAAAACATTTTTTTTTCTTCGAAATTTCAATTCAATAAGACAAAAGACTGAGGACTTTCCGCTGCAATGGAACATTATGGAATTAAAATAAGAAATCATTACAATTGACACAAGTTCATCAAATTTTTTTAAATATCACAAAACAATTTAAAGATGCTCCATAGATTTCGCAAAACTATTACATGTAACTAGGATCATTTCACATATAATTTTCCCAGCAAACATATAAACATACATACAATTATAAGAACATTACAGCCTACAAAATGATTGCTACAGGCATAAAGACAATTTAGTGTTCTCAGATATAGCTTAATCATTGCATAATCGGAGACTGTCACGCATTCATACTGTACATATTCAAAAGTACTTTTATATGTACAGATACACAACTTTACATTAAAACAAGTAATTTTCAATGCGTGTGTAGTTTGACAACTTTACTAATAGCTAAAGCTTTACTCTTAAGGTGCTCATAAACCCGGAGCATTCACTTGCAATGAGCATTGTTGCGAATATTACAGTACAGAACAACAAACGAGAGTGTTTTATCGAGCATTCTAATGAGCTGCGAGCATTCGGGCGGCAACTCGCTGTCCATGGACCATGCACAAGTCGACGTAGCGTTGTGCTCCTCGGGCACTTCAAAGAGTGTCAGCAAAATGACGGCACCCCCCTCTAGAGGGCCAAAGCCTGCCGGGATCGCGGGACTTACGAATTACCGTGACCCCGGAACGTAAAGGGCTATTGAAGGACACCGTGGATTTTAGTCAGTACGAATCTGACAGTCCCTCCCGGTCTGCTCTGGGTGGGAGGATTCATTTGATGATATTACGACGAAAAAAAAACATTATACGGGATTGGTGGTGAGTTTTTTGCCGAGCCGACTTGCAAGTCGGACATCTTCATAACATTGCTGAAAAGATCGTGATAATGTTCAATCAATCAATCAATCAATCAAAAGTTTATTGTGGATCATAGGTATGTATAGTACAGTTCTTAAATATTTGAAAATTTAGATCAGCTATGTCCCGCCCGTAGGGCATACAATAATAATAATTACATTTAAAAACAGGCTACTAATTAAATTAACATTGTTACAAATTATATTTTATAAAAGTAGCACAATAATTAAAAAATAGGGAACACATTAATGAAAATGTCAAATTCATATTATTATATAGAAAATAAGAATTATTTCAAAAAATTAAAAAGAATAAAGTCAAACATAATAAATTAAAATAGGTAAGATGTCAAATTATACACATAAAAGTTAAAAAATAAAATTGATCACAACAAACTAAAACAAGGAATTGCAAAATTATACGTAGAATGAAAATAGATTATAGTTTATAATATCTCAGGTCATTGAACACATCACGACTGGGTTGGATTATATTTTAGTAAAGATTTGTCGGACAGAAATTCTTTTACAGAGTAATAACTTTTGTTTACTAGCAGATCATGGAGAGTCCTTTTAAAATTCTCATTTCTCATAATTGTTCTGATAGGCCCCGGTATATTATTAAAGATGCGAGGAGCTGAACAAAAGATGCTCTCATGCATTAGGTGAGTTTTACTGGCTGGTGTGCGTAGTTTATCTTTACGCCGTATACGCGTGTAATAGTTGAACATGTGGATATTGTTTTTAACAAATACTGCTGCTTCAAGTATATAGACGCATGGTAGTGTTAATAATTTATTGTTTTTAAAAAATGGTTTACAGGAGTCAGTTTCGCATAAATTGAATATAGCCCTGATGCAACGTTTTTGAGCAATGAAAGCGCGCTCTTTTTCCGTACTGTTGCCCCAAAAAATTACACCATATCGGAGAATAGAGCCAACGTAACCATGGTAAGCTGCTAGCAAAGTACTCCGATTTGCTATTTTCCCTAATCTATATAATGCATATGAAAATTGTCCCAGCTTTTTGCAAACGTGCTCAATATGAAATTTCCAGTTAAGTTTGTGGTCAATATGTAGTCCTAGAAATTTCGTTACTTCCGTTTCCTCAATGTCACTATCTAGGCAATGAATTTTTAAAGCACCTGTACGTCGAGTTCGTATTTTAAAGTCCATTATTTTAGTTTTATCAATATTAATCATTAAATTATTCATTCTAAGCCAATCTATAATCAATAAAATTGTTTGGTTAATGTCAGATTCTAAATCATTTGAATTATCATTAGCAAATAAAACGGTGCTATCATCAGCAAAAAGTGTAATGTCATGAGTTGTTACCGAAGGCATGTATGTCATTTATATATATGAGAAAGAACAGAGGGCCGACAATAGTCCCCTGAGGAACACCGAATTCAACTATTCTAGATTCAGATACATATAGTTCTTCTGTTTTAGTACTAAGATTTATCCTCCTTACTTCTGTGTATTGTTGTCTGTTGCTCAGGTATGATTCTATGAGTTTGTACACATTTCCTCTTACACCATATGCATACAACTTTCTTAAGAGGATTTTGTGGTCGACACGATCGAAAGCTTTTGACATGTCCATGTATAATGCGACAGCTGACGACCCTTCATCCAAGTTTGTCATAACCTTCTGTAAGAAGTTATAAACTGCTACATTTATGGATTTGTTTTTTCTGAAACCATATTGATTGGGCGCTAAGATGTTTTTTGCCTCAAAGAAACTATAAAGGCAGTTAAACATCACCTTTTCAAAGATTTTCCCAAAAATAGGTATTAATGCAATGGGTCTGTAATTACTTATGTTAGTTTTGTCTCCTTTTTTCAACACTGGCTTTATAACCGATATTTTTAGTTTTTCTGGGAAAGTGCCTTCTTCTATACATATATTGATAATAAAGCTAAGTGGTTCTGATATAATATGGGCTACATCTTTAACAATATTAGTCGTAATGTTATCATAACCGGCACTGTTTTTATTTTTTAGAGCAATTATGATTTTGTAAATGTCATCAGGGATAGTCGGTGTCATAAATATAGAATTGGAATTATATGTCAATTTATTGGATGATTCTTGGGGAACGCTAGTATTATTTTTGTTAATGTCAAGGAAGAAGTCATTGAACGAATTAGCAATGTCTTGAGGATTATTTATGGTCATGTCATTTATAATTAATTGAGCCACTCCTTCATTTGGGTACTTCCCTTTGATGTCATTTATTAAGCAGTTTTAGTGGTTTGATTTGGATTATGCCTATATTGCCACAGCAGTTGACATTTACGTTTGCTACATATTTTTAATCCATGTGAAATCCATTTCGGTCTAGATCTGTTATGTATCTTGACTTTTTTAATAGGAAAACAGAGATTATATAACATAATGAAATTATCATGGAATATGTTATAGGCAGTATTCGCATCCAAGCAACTATAGACGTCACTATTGGTTAGCTGATTAAGATATTTTATGAATATTGCTCTGTTGCCTTGAGAGTAATCCCGTTTCAATATAGACCAGTATTTTATGTTGCAGGTCTTTTTAACTGGAACCTTTGCTATTTGCGCATTATGGTCAGATAGCGCTAATTCCTTCATAGTGCTTTTACAAGCTCTTATGTTATGGGCTATATTGTCTATGCACGTTTTACTAGCAAATCTCGTTATTTGGTTGAATTTTAGTTTTAGATTATATCTGGTTAAGATTTCTGTAAATTCGATGGAAAGTTTTGCATGCTTCAAAGTATCTATGTTGAAATCTCCGCACATTACGATCTTTCTACCGTGTTTGCAAACGTTATTTAATATTTTATTAAGTTTGTTGTTTGTTGAGTTTAGAAAAAGATGTCTATAGTGCCTGCTGAGTTGTTAGGTGGCCTGTAAATGCATAGTACAACTATTTGATGTTCCAACAGCTCAATTGCAGAACAGTTCAACATGTTCGTAGCGATGTTTGGCTTTCTTCGTTGCTGAGTTCGAAAAAAAAAACGGAAAGCTCGGTGTTCTGGCAAAAGTGAATGCTCAAGTCTATCACCACTTTTAAAAGCCTGATTGATAACAACATTTATCAGTTCGAATTTTTTTTGCACTAGAAATATCTCCTTTGTTGGGTTCCTTTTACAAACATTTAAACTCACGAACACAATCACCCATAACCGAAAACTGGTTCTACATTATTTCTTTGATTGAAATGCCAACTTTGTGATTCTAAACCTGTCTACAAAACGTCTAGCCAATTCAAAAGTATTGTCTACACGCATAATTGAACTTCACAAAGTAACCTTATTACTTCACCCCCCCCCCTCCGCTGCGCACGCGCCGTCTTTTGTTCTAACAAGTGATTAATCATAAGAACTGTATCACAGTGTCAAGTTACTTGAGACTTTTTTATTTGTTTTACATTGTTATTTAATGAATGGCTGAATTTGTAGCCTCAAGCGAGGCTGAGAAAGAAATGGTGCATTTTTGCGTACTGGATTGTTAAGCATATTTTTTAGGCATTTATCTAGATTTCGCTATAAGTTATTGCGTTTGTTTCCAATGTCCGAAAACCGATCGTGATGTTTTTTCATATTTGGTAATGTTTAAACCGCACTTTGTAAAAATTTTCAATGAAAATTTCACTTTTTTTTCGTAATGTAAGGGCATTAGTCTATAGAGTTATTTTAGGTTCACTCTTACTTAAATAACAAGCAATTTTAATAATACTTTCAGCACCGGGGCCCGGAATGCAAAGGGCAACTGAAGGAACGGGGTGGACAGTCTGTAAGAGTCTGACAGTCCCTTTCTGTTGGACGAGATGGCGCTAGACGACTTGTATACCTCTGTCTCTTTCTCACAGCCCAACTACTCAAGCTTTAAAACATAATGGTAGGCCACCACTGCTTTTAATATTATGATGATGTTACCAACACAAAAAAAAAGCCAAATTGCAAGCAAGAATTCCAAATTCAAACTGAAAAGACAACTATAAAAAAAAGACAAAAAAAGAACAAGCCCTCATTTTAAAAATCGAACCAAAAAAATCGACTTAGCAACAATCCAGTTCGATCCAGTTTCGGATAAAATTCCACTATCCGAGGTCTGTCTTACAGGACATTAACCCAAAGTATTGAGAAATCATTGTTTCAAGTTATAAAGCACAATGAGTGTGCCTGAGACCCTGAGTGCAAGTTGTGCGGTAGCTGGTGCCAAGGTCTATGGGTTGTCGACGCAAGCCGGGAGCTGTCATTTTGTCACTAGAATTGACTTTCGTTTTGGAGGTTAAGTGAAATGGACAGTAGTTGGAAGTCAGTTAGTTCAGAAGTCAAAAGGTGCATTCAAGAAGCAAAGCTGATCAGTTAAATTAAAATTTAAGTCGGCACGTTTAGCGCAGTGGCTGAGCGATTGGAATGCTGCGCTGCGTATCGCGGGCTCGATTCTCGCGCGGAGCAAATATTTGTATGATCTACAAGTAGTTGTTCCGGGTCTGAGCGTTTGTGTATGTGAGTTTCTATGTCCTAGTGTGGGGCGAAGTTTTTTGTTTAAAAAAAACTATATTTTACAAATTAATAACAGCGGCAATTGTAAAGAAGTAGCAACAATTTTATGGACCCTGTCGGATGCGGTACACACTGTGGTTTATGTTGATGCAATATCGAAGTAATTGCTTCTACATTCAACACATAATTTGAATACTAGTAACTAGCTCTGCAGCTCGGCTCCTATTATTCGTAGCGTGATGTTTTATACCCTACAGCCTTCCTGGATAAATGAACTATCTAGCATTAAAAGATTTTTTTCAATTCGAACAATAGTTTAACAACTAAATAAACAAACTAACTCTTCAGGTTTTATAATATCATAGTTTAGATTCTCATGCCATTGTTTACGTAGATAAAGATACTATAAGACACCATTTCTTAGAAATTCTAATGAAAATGTTTTTCCTCAACTTGAAAAACGCTGTTGGTTATGTCATTCATTCATTATACATAGTCGAAAATAACCGATTCTTAATTATAATAATTGATGATAATTTAAATAATTGATGGCTTAAAAGTGCAAATCCATGTTGTCAACTAGAAAAACGGCCATGCTTTCCAAAAATTTCCATTTCTAATTTTGGAAATTTTTCCCTTCTATATTTATCTGTAAAAGGAGAACTGACTGACTGACATATCAACGTACAGCCGAAACTACTGGGGCTAGGAATGTGAAATTTTGCACACGGCTTCCTATTATAATGAAGGGGAGCACTAAGAAGGGGTTTTTGGAAATTTAACCTTTAAGGGGGTGAAAAGGGGGAATTAGGAAAGTACGTAACCCACGCGGACGAAGTCGCGGGCTAAGTGCTAGTATATTATAACTACTCTTAAGATATCCAAGCTATAACTTCGAACTTTTCTTACCAACTTTCTTTACTGCGATATAATTATTGCACTTTTCGCTTCTTTCATTCAGTTTTCTATTTCTGGCTAAGATTTTCTCTAGATTGTGACACTTTGGTCGCGGGACTTAAGATTTACCGTGACCCCGGTACGTAAAGGGCTATTGAAGGACACCGTGGATTTTAGTCAGTCAAGTCTAACAGTCCCTCCCGCCCTGCCATGGGTGGGAGGACTCATTTGATGATTATACCACGACAAAAAAAAAGATGTGACACTTTGGTCGCGGGACTTAAGATTTACCGTGACCCCGGTACGTAAAGGGCTATTGAAGGACTCCGTGGATTTTAGTCAGTACGAATCTGATAGTCTCTCCCGCTTTGTCCTGGGTGGGAGGACTCATTTGTTGATTTTACTACGATAAAAAAAACACTTTAATGTGTTATTTTAGATGCCTTAGGGACTGTGGGAAAGAGACGGAGCTATACATGTAGTCTACCGCCATCTCGTTCCCACAGTTGAACTACTCTCGCTTTAAGACGTGATAGGCCATTTTATCACAAAATTCTACTTTAAAATTAATTTGCTTGACGACACATTTACCCTATAAGACTTTAAAGAATGACTTTGGCACGTAGCGTATTGGGTGCGATTCCGGGATGGAATAAATATTGGTATAATTTACAAGTAGGTAGTTGTTTTTTTACCAGTAGACAGTTGTACCGTGACTGGCTTTTTGTGTATATGAGTTGCTTAAAAAACGCACCCACGATACAGGAGAAATTCCTAGTTCAAATGTTTGGATATAAAAATATTTTTAAGACCCTATTCTAGTAAAAACACGCTAACAGGTAAAATCAATCCCAATGCAGCAAATCCGGTTACATTTCTGCCCCTACCAATCCGTCCCTGTCAACTAACCACAACTTCTGCTTACCCAACTAACAGACAAACCCATGACTCACTAGTTTAAGAGATTGTGCTTAAAGTTAGCGGGACAAGTTTCAGTCGCAAGCGCATGTGTGAGCAAGTGCGTTGAGCAAGAATTGCGACATACTGATATATGTGTTTTATGGAGTAAGATATCAACGATTTATTAAGTGATCTTTTTGAGTGATATGCACTTAAATTCACAGTTAATTTTGGACTTGAAACATGTTATACATGGTTTTAAGGGATGAAAAGGACCTTATTACTAAGACTCTGCTATCTGTCTGTCTATCACCGGTGTATCATGAACCGTGATAATAAATTAAATAATTGACATTTTCACTGATGATATATTCCTATCGCCGCTACGAGTATAACAACGAATACTAAAAAACAGAATAAAATATAATAGAATAGAATATGCACTATCTTCTTCTTCATCTTTTTAATGCGTTAATTTCCCAAATGATCGTCACAGAATTTTTAGTAATTTGGTTCTTTTTTATGAAGTAAAACTGGTCTTAGGCGGGAGTGTGCTGGATGAGGCTGGTGACCATGGAGCTTGGCACAAGCATAGAGAGGCCTATACCCAGCAGTGGGTGAAGATGGGCCGTGGATGGTGATGATGATGAAAACTGGTCTTCAGTCCTCTTCGGTAGTTAACTAGGTTCAATTCATTTTGAAAACTATTTCGGGGCTATATAGGGGCTCCCATAAAACAGTCATGATTTCTTTGTCGTTTTTTATAGATAATGTTATGTTATGTTCGTGGCTTGTTTATTTTATAAAAACGTTGCCCCTTTGTAGGAATTTCCACTGTAGTTTTTTTTAACACTTTACGCGGCTGCAGTATTATAGTACATTTACAAACATGTATAGTCACATAATTAAACAAGCAACAAACAAGTACCCGTGGATAATACAAATATTAATTCCATACGGAAATCGAACCTACGATACGCAATACAGCAGTGAATCGCTTATCCACTGAATCTTAAATTAATAGTTAAGAAATACATAATATTTCTTAAGCTTAAGTTTATAAGCTTCTCAATAAAAGGCCATGTTATTCTCACGAATAGATAAAATATACAAACAACATCATAAAAAGACGAGTAACGTCACTATGGCCCTAATGATCGTCAAAAGAAGCAGTGATGTCCTTATAATAACGCTGGACTGTAGCAATCTGTCCTTTGACCTCTCTTGAAATGATTATTATTGTGAAATGTCTTATGAACATAAGTCCTTGTTCTCTGCGAAATTAAACTGTATATATATACAAATGATACTTTTCTAACAACGAAATGAAATATGAAGTAGTCAAAAGAATACTGAAGTAACATACGTTTGAGTAGTTAACGAAGTCAAAAATAATTTCAAAAGTATAAGTATTTTCAAAAGAAAATTAAAGTGACAGCTACTTTTATATGAATTACGATTTTAACACCAATAACATTATACATTTTTTGGTTGTATCAGGAGCAGAGTGTAAAATTCCTCGATAATCCATTAAAAAAGAGAGGCACCTACCAGATGGGTATTGTGTCTGGTGGGCCTTCTGCCCAAAAATCAATTTCGGAATACTAATTTTAGTACTAAAAGTGTGTATGTAAGTATATTCCGTCTTAACGTCAAAACAGCTGAACGATTTTGATGAATTTTGGTACAAAGATAGACAGGGTCGCGGGACTGTACGAATTACCGTGACCACGGAACGTAAAGGGCTATTGAAGGACACCGTGGATTTTAGTCAGTACGAGTCTGACAGTCCCTCCCGCTCTGCCCTGGGTGGGAGGAATCATTTGATGATTTCACCACGATAAAAAAAACAGAGATAAACAGGACGAGAAAGCCGCGGGCAATGGTTAGCTTTCTTTATCTCTTTCTAAACTCGCCGAGAACATTAATTGCGCTTTTGATTTTAGTTCCTCTATTGTTCCATAGATGTCGCTAGTAGATTTCCTTTTGTTGACAACTACGTTTCGCTACACTTTATATCTCATGATTTGCACCACATTGCAAGTAAACGCGTACGGCACAGCTTTATATAATAACACGGACTTGACCAGCGTGCTGCGCGGGCGCTGGTATACGTTCTGAGAAACTACACGATCCAATTTGATCAACGAGGCTTTGCGGTTTGATTGCAGACAGAGTTAACCTTACGCCTATTACTTTGTTAATACTGTTAAGGTATAAATGCGATCATTATTAATCTCGTTGTATTTTTATTGAATGATAGTTGGTGAAGGTAGGGTAAACTAAAGAAAAAAACGTCGGGTTGCACTCTGGGAGTGCCGGCACAAGTGAAAACTTCAATAGTAATAAACACACACGAACATTCGCGCAAGCGCCCTGCGCCGTCTTACGAATTTTCGATCAGGTCACGTGTCCTGACGCGAGTTTAACATTTTTTACCCATTACAAAAAAAAGTGCACAATGCCGCTAAAGAAGTTTTCACTTCAAAAATATAATTTTTAGTAATTTTAACACCGTGGATTTTTTATCCGTTTTTTTTTTATCGCGTCTATCTGTTTATGATAAACTTTAGAACAACAGACCGGATTCTTCACTAAACTATATAAGGAAGGTTAGGTATATTATTTGTTAAGGTTTGTGAAAATTGGTTGAAAATGACGAGTATGATGGATAATGTTATGATCTATGTTAGGATCACTTTTGTTTAATACATACATATATTTATATGTATCTTTATTGCCAAATAAATAAATCACTACATATATTTGTGTAACATAACGACGTGATATTTAATGATAACTATACGTATTGCAACTCTAGCTTTATAAAAAAAAAGTTCCGGTAAAAGTCAAATCGCCTGGGAGCTTTCACCGAAAACGGTGCCCAATTCTTTTGAAATATAACAAAACATAATATGCTCTAATGCTATATGAAGCCGAGGTAGGTCGCTAGTACATACATAAATTTACACCTTTTTCCAATGTGTGTAGATTGAAACTACATCAGGCCACCTACACCAAAATTTCCGTTGATATAATAAAGCTATCCGCTATCTTAATTGCCTGAAATAAAAAATAATTATTTAAATAAACAGTATTTGCGTATTCGGAAGCATTTAAACATTAATTTAGTCTATGCATTCAAGGTAAACTACAAATACTTATTTTACTGTCATTTCTTTAATGAATTTGAAAGAAATATGTACCTACATGAAGTTTCGATTAAGAAAACAAGATAATTAAGACTTTACATAAGAACTATTAAGATAAAACTTAATTGCATATATTCAAAATAGCATTAACAAAATCTATGCTGAATCTATTTCCTAACTATATATCTTCAATTACGATCAATTAATCATCGCATATAATGTTCAATCTGAATTTTAATTAGATAATTTAGCCTCTTAGATTTGGATAAGCACAATGACCTAAGCACTTTATAAAACAGTTATTTCAGGGACATTTCAAATTAATACGTGATGTTTTTTTAACATGACAGTTTGACGTCTTAATAAATTAATTTAGTATATTTACATACACAGTTTTTTTAATAATTAAATATCGATCAAATAAATCCGATGTCACGTTTGCGCGACCTCGAAGTAATCTTTAAAAACTAATTAGTAGGTACCTATTACCTATGTGTTGCCAATCTTATGTTTTTAGAAATAAACCTTGAATTGAACTGCAATATCACCTTTAGAAATACAATAATTACGCCTAATCTTGTCTCTCACACAATCATTACGATAAGGTTTTGGCAATCACCAATCTGTCAGCTGTTTTTTTTTTATTACTTCTATCTCTCTTTTTTCTATCTCTAATGTGGTCATCTGTGGAAGAAGAAAAGATTAAGATTGTGGTGCATTTTCATTTTTGAAATTATGATCATTATTATGATACAAAGAAATTACTACCCTCTCTGGTGTACCTTAATCCATTGTTTTATGTTGATAGGCTAACTGCTAATAAATTGACCAAAGTTGAGGCGACTTTTTATTACATCTTATGACAGGAAAAAAAAAGTAATTCCTGACATAAAAGAACAAATAAATGTCAAAAAGGAATTAATGCAACGACCAATTCTTCCTTAAATTTTTTGACAAGATTAAAATGCAACCATTAATAATAACATGAAATCGTCTGTTTAATTATTATCTAGACCTAATCTAAAGTCGTGCTGACATTACAACGTGTTACGAAAATCTTTTAATTCATAAACTTACTGCTAATATTTGCATTGCAATATAATTCACCTTTTCAATGCAAGGGCACATTACTCGTACCAATGAATCTTTAATAGCTAATCTATTTATTTAGTAATAATAAAATGTTTAGATGTTCAATGACATCCATATTATTTAGCTCACAACACATAGGTACATTCTAATTCGTGACTTATTACTATTATAACACACGATACATTATTGAGTAATCAATCAAATGTGTCTGTTACAATTAGATTATGTTAAGCTTAATTATTATTTAAGTGCCTAATGTTTGTATTATTTTAATAAGAATAAACTTTTATTAAAATCAGACTGACTTTAATTTGCTGTTATGTATGGGGCAATTTAATACTACAAATTCAAGTTACCTATGTTACATATGCAGCAAGATCAGGTTATAGGTCCGACCGAGATTAATATTTAATCTCAATCCAAATACCGTTCGTTTGTTTTTGACGGATGCTTCTGATTGGATATCTTAAAAACTCTTGTAGGAAAATCGGTCATTGATTAGTTACAAAGATCCAACAGAATTATTATTTTTCAGCGACAACTGACACATTTGACATTCCATTGTTTCAGTTAGGTTTTAACGTTAGAACCATGTATGCAGTAAAGCCTTTGTCAAACAGACATGCGTGGCGAATGCGAAGCGCGACGTTTTTATTTGTAATGTATGGAATTGTTTGAATCCAGTCACATAGAAAAGCGAAAGCGATCCGATAGCGTGACCGGTCGGTTCGTTATCGCTTTGGACTCGCCTGTCTGTTTGACAAAGGCATAAGAGTTCTTAATTTCTTAATTGAAAACAAGAAACTGAATAAACAAAACCGTAAAATTTTATTACTCATTTTTTTGTAACATCACCGAATGAATCGAAAGTGGACTGTCAGACTCTTATTGATTAAAAATCCATCTTGTTCGTTCAGTTTCATCAGCAAGCAAATACACTATAAGTATACTAAACTGATTAATTTTATTAGCTTGGACAATTAAAATGATTTCCAATAACTAGATAAAGAGAAAATTAGTACCAAAGCTAGCTATTATAATTAATAGTTGCATACGAATAAAAGCGGATTTTGTCTGATTTGAAAGTGACAAGAATAATTAAAGGAAGCTTAACATGGAACAATAGACGGAACAGGCATTGCGCCTGCGCCATAATAAGTAAAAACAGATCTAGTTTCTATTATAAATTCCAGTATCCAAATTAATTTCTATGCTAATTGTTTTGACTGGACACGGCGAACTGAAAATTGTAAAAGATACTTCGCGTTGTCTATTTTAGGTCAACTAAGATTAATTTGATAAATAAACTAAACATGTTTTTAGTTTCAACGATTTTCTGTGAAAAGAATAATTCGAACGGGAGCAGAATTTATACCAGCAACCTCCGGATTCAGTACATCCGGAAGTCACACAGACAGAAAATGTTTTAAATATGTATGTTTCAAAATATTTACGTTTCAATTTACATATTTACTTGTCAATAAATTCAATGTAATCTTTCACAGACTGACTTCTTAATTTTTTTATATCTGAATTAACGAATTTGCGTCTTCATTCATAAAATATTTATAGTTATGCGTGTATTCGTCAGATTTCGAGCGAAAGTCGTCCACTTTGAGATCACTTTCATGCTAAACCTGTTGGCTTTCTTCAGCATAAAGTAATGACATTGATGGTGTGAGCGATAAGCGATCAGCGGGTCATTAATGATGAGGCGAAAACTAGGTCATTAAGGTTTATTACTTTCTTATTATTTGTGGTATAAATCAGAATTTACATAGTCATATAGCCAGCATTTTATTATTTTTCTCTCATCTGTTTATTTAGGTCGGGGCAGCACAATGGATTTTGTTTTTTCAAACAATTGTGACGTTCTATGATCTGAGTGTTCGAAAAGGCCACTTTGCCAGAATCATAATACAAATGCGATTACATTATTCTTCTCTATTAATATTTAGTTCATTGCTTGAGTGCTAGTATAGAATATTCCATTTTACGTTTAATTTTAATCCCCTGATTGTCTTATGGTTTTCTTCCACCTCTAGTTTTTAGTTTTTTTTTCTTGTATTAGATTAAGTTTTTATTGTGTTTAATTTATTTTATTTTAAATGTGTGTGTGTATCGTGGTCTTTTTGCGCCAAATAAATGTTTCTCTTTGTAAGCACGCGGAACTACTTTTTTTCCATCAAATTAACGTGAAATTTCGCGTTTACATCACAAAAACGTAAAACGTTATGCCTAGCACCTCAGTGCATGGGTTCTCATCAGGGGTGAAGATCATCATAATCATAATTAACGATAAATCAGCGTTCAAGTTACAATTTAATCATCAAACCTAGAGCTAATATTTCCTTACAAAAAAAAAGATTTTATTGAAATAAATCATGATCGCTTTCGCCCATCATTTGCACCAAACGTCGTAAAAGCGTTCAAGGTTGAGTATGCCGAAAGTGACAAAAGCCTTGTCGGTCGAACTTCCCGGGACAAAGCGGCGGCGTGATAACTACGTAACTTTTAACTGACAGTAATAGGCAGGTCTGTGTTACTACATGCCTGCTTGACAATGCGTCAGCAGGTTGAACGAATTTCTGAACCAGATTTCAAACTAAAGTGCGATTTTTTGTATTGAATAATGGTTTTCTCTGTTTTTTTCGACGAGGTCGACGGAGGCGTAGGTGGTGTGTAGAACTGATCATGTCAGAAATTGCCCAAAACAGAGAGGCTTGAAAGGAGAATGGGGAGGCATTATACCCAGCAGCGCGGAACAATATAGGCTGTTAAAAAATATGGTTTTAATTTCTCTTCTTGCTTTAAACATCTTATGGTGTTTATAAAGAATTGATGTAAATGAAGATGGAAAATCCGTATCGATTAGATTGTTCGTAAAAGTACTAAGGAACAAGATAATTTTGTCAATTTCTTCTCTGACTGTATCATTTTTATGCTTACGAGCTCCTAACAGTAAAGTTGAAGCCTGAAGATTTATAAGACTGTCTCATCAGGTAACCGTGGCCCTGGAACGTAAGGGGCTATTGAAGGATCACCGTAGATTCTAGTCAGTACAAGTCAGACAGTCCCTTCCATTTGGCCCTGGATGGGAGGACCCATTTGATCATTTTACTACGAATGAAAAAAAAAACATGTCTCCTAAAACTTCCACCGTCACCTCTATTTGTGACTGGTATACGTGAAATAGAAAACATTTATCACAAACTCAATAACGTTCAAATATAATATTATTTAACAATAAATAAAAACCGCAGTTGTCAGTCAACATAAAAGGATACCGCAGTCGCCACCAGCCGGCCCAAGGTTTTATAACGAACTAATGAAAGGACCTTGCTACCGTCCCCGCCCCTTGACGCCCACTTCTTAGACTCTAGATACGTGTTAATGGAACGAATGAAAGAATAAATCTAAGTTAATCTTTGTTTATGGATTATAGAACTAGGGTCACGAGACTGTCTAAGTAGGGCACTGTAACCCTGAAACTTAAGGGCACTTTCTTTATTTTATAAAGTTTTACCCCACACTGAGAATTTCTTCCTGTATCGTAGGTGCGTTTACAAACATAGAAACTCACATACACAAACACCTAGACCAGGTGGGTCTGATCATAGAAATATTTGTTTCGTGTGGGAATCGAACCCGCGACACGTAGCGCAACAGTCGAACCACTCAGCCACTGCGCTAATCGTGCCGTCTAAACAACTTAAAGTCTTTCATTTATTTGAGTTAGGGGGAAATTGACCTCTGGTACGTGGCCCACTTTACTAGGAGCAGGAATAATAGTAGAGAAGTAAGCCGAATATTCAGGCCAGAATACCAAGATAAAACTACAACGTAGTTAAATCGACCAAAATTACGGTACGGTTGGTGCAGTTCGCAGTGGTAGACGCTCACGGCGTCGGACATCGCCAGACGATCTACGGCCACCGTAGGCGCGGGCATGCGGTCGGCGAGTAATGGACGACTCGCTGTCCGACCATGGACCATGCCCGGGTCAACGGCGTGTTGTGTTCCACGCGCGCCTCAAGGAGTGTCAGCATAGTGACGGGGCCTGTAGAGGGCCAAAGCCTGCCGGGGTTGCGGGACTCATTAATAACCATGACCCCGGTACGTAAAGGGCTTTTGAAGGACACCGTGGATTTTAGTCAGTCAAGTCTGACAGTCCCTCCCGCCCTGCCCTGGGTGGGAGGACGCATTTGATGATTTTATCACGATAAAAAAAAAGGTTGGTGCAGTAGCTGAACCATCAACTGCTGCGCAGCATGCCGCGGGTTCAATTCCCGCATGGAACGAATATGTTCACTACCTACAGGCACTTGTACACACACAGAGGTGTTTGTGTACTTATGTAAGTTTAAATGTTTCTAAACGCAGCCACGACACAGAAAACATTTCCTAGGCCTGTTGGTCTATTGGTTAGTGACCCTGACTGCTATGCCGGAGGTCGTGGGTTCGATTCCCACCAAGGACAAATGTTTGTGTGAGGAGCACGATCATTTGTTCTGTGTCTGGGTGTAATTTACCTATAATATGTATGTATTTAGAAATATATAAGTATGTT
The DNA here is from genome assembly GCA_943136025.2 of Agrotis puta. Classification (NCBI taxonomy): domain Eukaryota; kingdom Metazoa; phylum Arthropoda; class Insecta; order Lepidoptera; family Noctuidae; genus Agrotis; species Agrotis puta. Next base: position 16,199,113 of record OW964176.2, on the reverse strand, counting down.
TATCAGTTGTCTAGTACCCATAACACAAGCTCGGCTTAGCTTGGGACTAGATTGCGTTGTGTGATAGTTGTGGCATATTTACACACAAGAGTAACAGAATGATATGGAAAACAGAGCAATAGTTATCTATATTACGTCAATCGATCCCATCCTGTAAACTACACTATAAAATCGACTACATAAAGGAAATCGCCTATCATGGTGCGCCTAAGTAACCAGCATGGCACTTTTTGTCCCCATCAATCTTACTGGGTTGTTAAACCACAACCATTACATATAGGTTTATGGCGCCCTGCAATATGATTACAAAGGAAACTTGTTTTATGTACTAACTTAAATATATTCGAACAATGAACTTAAGTCATTATTTGATGTGAGACTAGAACGTAAAGGGCTATTGAAAGATCACCGTGGATTTTAGTCCGTACAAATCTGACAGTATGGGTGGGAGGACACATGTGATGATTTTACCACGATAAAAAAAGTCAATATTTGATTAATTAAACTGGTTGCTTTTCGTTCGAAGTGTTAATTTTTAGCGATGATTTTTATGAGGACCAACATAATCTTTTCGCATAAGTAGATAGTTTTATTATGCAGTTTTTTTTTAATTTTGTCCGACAGTAGAAGTCTCTCCTGTGTCATGGGTGTGTTAAAAACATTTAAACTCACATACAGAAATATCCAGATCCTGAATAACTAATTGTAGGTCATGTAAATATTTGTTCCATGCGAAGATCGAACCCGCGACACGTTCCGCGGCAGTAGATCACTAAACCACTGCGTGCAGCCACAAGCGCGCTGACAGAACGGTGATAGAATGTCTTTTTGTCTATAACAGCGACAGTAAGAGTTTCGTTCAAAAACCACACGCCTAATGAAACTTTTTAAACATAATATTAATTCTACTTCTTATTAAAAGTAGGTAATTGGTCAAATAAGTACTGTACTACTACTTCGTCAAAAACAATCAAAATCAGTTCAGTAGTTCAGCAGTAAACGCGTAGCAAACAGACCGACTGACAGGCTCGTTTATTATAGATATTAGTGCTAATAGCACCCTCTTAGTCTGTCCTCAAAAGGATTGGAAGCGTGAAGTTACGGTTATTGCGTTAATTACTAATGATTTCTAATAATTAGACGATTGAAATATAGATAAATGAATTATGGTTTCGTGCTGGTATAATAGGGTAGACCTAAAAGTAGAGTAGTTTATTTTGAAATTGGAAATACTAGAAGTGAAACTATGTTGTTGGACTGGTTGAGCTTGCGGACCTAGGTTCGAATTCCCATTCGGGCATCATTGTTATTAGGTTTTTCCGTAAGGAATTTTTCAGTAGCAGCTACGGTGTCTGATATTACATGGGATTAAACATTACTGGTGTATGCCTTGGGGGATTACAAGCAAAATCAAACGTTCTTGTTTTATATACAGTTGAACCAGTATTGCGTAAGACATGGCCAAGTATATATCCTTTTTCTTCTGTTTTCTCACAATCGTAATTACAGAGATCGACAAATTATATTGCACGTTACGCTAGGAATTTCTCCTGTGTCGTGGGTGCTTTTACAAACATATAAATTTACAAACACTAACGCCCAGACCCGGAACAACTACTTGTAGATCATGCAAATATTTGCTTCTTGCGGGAATCGAACCCGCAACACGCAGCGCAGCAGTCCAATCGCTCAGCCACTGCGCTAACCGTGTCGTCAATTGAAATTGAGTAGACCTTTTGAATAAGTCAATCAATAAAGGAACAAAACCAAAATAGTGGAACACCACACTTTTACTTTAATTATTATTTGTAAACCACTCAAACACTATAAAATAAAATAAACATATCGTAACAATCATCGTAAATAAATTCTAAACTCCAGATTCCCATAAAACTGCTACCTTGACCATTTTCAAGTTCGATTACATAAGAGATTGAGAGATCTTCGCTACCATGACAAAGTTATATAAGCATATAATTTATATGCTGATTATCGTGATTAAAGGGCCAAGATTAGGGAAACGCTTTCAAACTGTTTTATATTCATACAATGGCTTTCTCTCGGGTTGATTTATTAGGCACACACTGGCAACGCAGTTGATCACGTGCCGACGCCATGGAGAAGTAAATTTGGCTCTCCAAGCTGATTGCTGCACACCTATTCACCAGGCTTTCTACAATAGCTCCATGTAATCCTCAGTGCCGAGATCAATTGATCTGCATCCTGCATCCAAGCCTGGATTTTAACATTTAATATCATGGATTTCCGCAAAGTAACGACTGATTCTATAATTTATCTTAAAATTCTTTCCGAAACCCGGAGGAACCTCGTCATACATAATTAATGATCATGGTTACCCATCTTTAGATCAAGACAAGTTTCACCTCATCTCTCTTAAATTCGTTGCGTGTGGGTGACACTACTTTATAGCATAAGCTGACAATAGTTTTGCCTCTCCAAATAATGTTGGCCTAAAAATATTAAGATTAGCTCCACTTTCGTAATAGTCTAGATTTGTAGCTAAGTGGGTCAAATAGAACCTTTTGTATGTGATACAATGTGTTACACGTCGACTTATTGTTCTTTTTTCATTGGTATGTATAAGTACAGTAGACTCCACATCAGTAGCAACGCACTAACCTTGAGGTGGTCTAGCTTAGTACGAAGGTCGCGGGACTGTACGAATTACCGTGACCCCGGAACGTAAAGGGCTATTGAAGGACATCGTGGATTTTAGTCAGATTGTAGTCAGTAGTCAGTGGGAGGACTCATTTGATGATTTAACCACGTAAAAAAAAGCGTAGTACGAAGTTGTGAAGCGGTTATAATATATGCAAAGCACAGACCATCAAAATGAATTTAAAAATGTGGCCCCACTCGAGGATTTTTTTGTTTCCTGAATGTGTTTACAAACATTTACACTCCCAAACATCTTCAAGCCAGGCAAGGCTAGGTTGGGGCCTATGGGACCAACATCATAATTGTAGTAAACATAATCACCCTACTATAAATACATTGAGTTGAGTAGATATTTTTAAAGTTCAGTTCGGGAAAACTGTCTTGTTTTTGAGATAAGTTTAGTGGTTGAGTTTGACGGTCTATGTAATTATGACAACTCCTTTCTGATACCATCACCATCCCATTCTCCTTAAAGTCGGTGCAAACCATTTACTTCTTACATTTTTTCTTCAGTCACCAATCAAGGCGTTGTTCACTTATTTTTCTTTTAAAATAATAATTCCCATAGTCCGTCCGAATTTTCTTTGGCCGCCTTCTCTCCTTCCTTTCTTATTATAATCTGTTTAAGTTGAGACTAGCTTAGACTGGAATCATAATCACTGACATGCGGTCTACCGTACCCAGTTGCAAAATATCCTTAATGGTTTGCAATTGTTGATTGGCGTCGGAAGCTAGCTTTGTTATTAAAGTTCGTTAGCTAGGGTATTATTATAAGATGTTATCTATAAGCTTAATAGTACCTGTCGATAGTTCTAAGTGTATTTTGTCTTGAGATTTTTTTTAACTGTTATTATGAAAGAGTTGAATTATCGGTGCAATCATTGTCATGTAATTTATGGACTTAATGATGATAAATGAACAGTGTTAAAGCTCAAATTGTTAATTTAATATTTTTTATATTTACGTGCTGATAAAAGAGTATATTAACGTTTTTAGTGTCTTTAAATATTCCTTTTTTTTCTCAATGTGTGTGTCAAAGTTCTAACGATCTAATAACCAGTCTAACTAATGAGTTTCGTATTACCCAGTAACTGCATTGTGACGATCAGACAGGCCGTCCACCAAGTGAAATGCTATTACAGTAGCGTTCACGTAGTAGGTATTTAGGCGTATCTGGTTGGAATATAAGCTCACGCTTTTTTCCCATGGAGGTAGGCAGGTCGCGCGACTGTGCGAATCATCGTGACTCCGGAACATAAAGGGCTATTGAAGGACACCGAGTCTGACAGTCCCTCCCGCTCTGCCCTGGGTGGAGTCATTTGATAAAAAAAATGGGGGTAGGCACAAACCAAAGGACGACACCTGCTAGGATCTTTTGATCCACTTATTTTATTTAAAAAGCTAGAAAGATGACGACGACTGCTGCGAAGATATTTCTATGACCTACAAGTAGTTGTTCCGGGTCTGGGTGTGTCCATGTTAGTTTCTATATTTGTGAATGCACCAACAACACATGAGAGATTCCTAGAGTGGAAATGGTTAAGAATGTTATGATTTTTCTGAATTTTTGAACCTTCCCCAAATGAACTCGACTGCATTCATCTACAACCAACTCACATAATCCAAAACAAAGTATCTGCCAAAATCTTTACATCACAAATCCTTTTGTTATTAAAACTGGGCTAATGATATGCATAGGATAAACAACAAACGTTACAAGTGTAACATCAGTGTTACAATGTTACATTTAATTTAACACCCACGATTCTTTCTTATTGTTATAGTTAGCAGCTGAAATAAGGCGGTAATTCTCCCCTTTGTTCGATAGCAAAAGGATATTAAGATAGAATAGCTCTTTAGTCTACTAAGCTAATTGCAGATACTGAGTGCTGTTTTTGAACAATCGTACATAATAGCTATTATGTGCGTTTAGTGTTGCATTTCTTTGTAAATATTCAGGATTCTTTTGAAAATGTCGAATAATTACAGTAAGAGATAAAGCAAAATGTCACCATTTTTAGTGTTAAACCGACAGCTAGAATTTAAAATGAGTTTCTAACAATAATATGTTGATTTTTAACAATTATAGAAAATAACAACAATTGTTTTGCTACAACTTTAAGTGAATACTAAGAGTTATTGACGAAAGTTATGTTACCAAGAATAACATGACTCTTTGTTATGTATTCTCAGTAAAATTGAAAGTATAATAATGCAGTTGCAAGTGGACATTGTTGTTATAACTTTTTGAACAGACGTGTCGTAATATATGAGTTCAGTTTAACTTTCATTAGTAAACATTTTAAGTCAACAACAAAAAATGTTGTACTTTTTAATTAACTTGTAAGTATTTCTAGACTTTTTTTTTTTTTTATTTTTTTTTTTTTATTATTCACGACTCATTCGATTTTCACAGTATTATAAACAAATAAATCGGTTCTCTAGATAAGTTTTTTTCGTTGAGAACTCATACCATAACTTAAATGAGAACCTACTTTATTTTTAAGTCTGTTAAAAAAGATTACATTGCATACCTATAAATAGTACACTATACAGTGTGTATTTAACAATCTGACAAAGGCTTACCGACTTTAATGGCGATATTACAACCGTTGTTTTTACCTGTAACAATAAATATAGTTAGTATTAAATGTATGAACTTCAGGCCAATGAAAATATGGATAGATTTTGTTGTAAGTAGTAGTAATGCGAAGAAACATATACCTACAATTATTAAAAAAAGTCGGGTTGTTTCCATTTTAGCAGCTTTTTGTTTCGACAGCGTGTCACTTTGCTGTCTTCAACGTATAGCTTCGTAAAATAAAAATCTGACGAAACCAAAATCTGTCCACACCGAAATAGCCAGTAAAATCATCAAATTAGTCCTCCCGCCTGTATGAAGCGAAAAGGACTCTTATTGGCTAAAAGTCCACTCTGTTACTTCAGATGTCCTTTCCGTTCCAGTATCGAAGTGACCTCTTCTGACATCCCCGCGATCAATTTATTTTGATACCTACCTAAATCAATTTAACAAAAAAACAAAGGTGATGAAACTTTCAAGACTGTAAAACATTATTGTCTCTATTATCAAGTGTCATGTTAATAAGATGGTCACGTCACATATTGCTTAAAATAACATAATTATAGACAGGTATCTACTCGTATTTATTGCACAGATTGCTCAACTAAAAGCTTTTTCATAAAAGGCTTCATACAGATTCGTCTATTGATAGGTACCTCACTAAATATCATGAACGTCACTATGTAGGTATAGTAATTCCTTGACATTTCCATTATGGTGGTTAACTAATACTAGTATTTTATGAATATTTATTCGCTTTATTATTTTGGGATGTACGAGTCTCAAATTGTCAATTATAGAGTAAATTGTAGTTTTCAGTGATAGGGCAAGATTAGGCGATGATTATTGCATTTGGAGGTTTTACAAGTGCATTCTACTGAGCTGAATATAAACTAGCTACTACTTGATTAATCTTATCTGATATTATTGTTTTATCATGCAGGAATCATGAATTTACTTCGTTCAGAAATGTTGGAGGGGCATGTCAGACTCGACTGACTAAAACCATATGGTGTCTACAGCCATATGTCGGGGTTCGCAATCACCGCTCCAAAGCTTATCTTATGTTTCACAAAAAAATATTTCATTCAGATAAAACACACAATCACACTATCTTACTATAAATAATGCGATATCCATCTACTAATATTAGAAATACAGAAATAAATCCGTCCATCCGTCTAGAAATCTGTTTACCTGTGGCATTTTCTCCTCTCAATAGATTCCGATGAAATTTGTCGCATTCGTTCATGAGTTGAGAGACACAACCAATTTAATACTATAAATTCTATGAGGCCGTTCCCGTGGGATAACTAGCGGGCAAAGCCACGGGCAAAAGCTAAAAGAACCACAAAAATAAACACGCAATTTACACGCACTTATCGACTTTGCAAAATCTGATAATAACTTCTTCAGCACGGAACGTTTACACGTTGCGATATCGGTAAATAATCTTACCTCTATTTGAGACAAATCGTGAGGCATGTGTTCCGGTACGTACAGAAATTCTCTGATAACTACCTTTTGTCACGACTTGGCCTGCGAATCTATGACAATTTTACTTCAGCCAATTATTGTTTGGTTATTTGTCAAGATATGATTAATGTTTCATACTTTGACGGCAAAGTACTGCGGTTAGATGTATATATTTATACAACTATACGACAGTCAAAATTTAAACTAAGGTATTCAATATGTAGTAAACAAATAAAAAATAGATGTTTTCGTTAAATAACCTTATTGCTAAGTGGACTCAGTCTCGACAGACGTCGGCAGGCGACCTCCGGCCACCGTAGGCGCGGGCGGCGAGTAATGAGCGACTCGCTGTCCGACCATGGACCATGCCCGGGTCGAAAGCGCGTTGTGTTCCACGCGCGCCTCTAATAGTGGCAGCATAATGACGGAGACCCCCCTTTAGACGGCCAAAGCCTGCGGGGGTTTCGGGGGTAAAGGGCTATTGAAGGACACCGTGGATTTTAGCTAGTACGGGTCTGACAGTCCCTCTCGCTCTGCCCTAGGTGGGAGGACACCTTTGATGACTTTACCACGCGAAAAAAAAAAGTTTACTCAGTCTATCACAGTCCCCTGGAAATAAGCCTCTCCTAAACTGTACTATAACTATAACACACTGCCGAGACGTATTCAACCAATTTTGATTTAAAAATAAAACATCACCAAATCCAAGGTGACCCTCAAAATAAATTAACAAGAAGATGCGACCTTCTTCCTTATGGAATAATGTCCACCTCCCACAGTCATTCCCATATTTATACAAACAGTCAACAACTACTACTGTTGATTATAATTTAGTTATAGACTTGAAACATTCACTTATGAGTCACAAGCGACTGTTTCGATACTTGTAAACGAGGCATAACTTTAAAAGGCGATTAGTTATAGGCGTGTTTAATCCGGGTGTATTTTTATGATATCCAAAAGTTGCGCATTGCTAATTTATTTTTAGCAATATAAAATAATATGAATATAATCTATAATTAATCAATCATACTATGAATAGCTTACTCAAAAGCTATAAACACCATATTAATTTTAGTTTGTTAATTTGTTTAATTAGTTTTTTAATTTCTAACCTATTTGTCACAGTTTACCATTTAGTTTCATTAATAAAGAAAAGGAAAATGTTCATTAGTTGGAACGGATTAAAGTATATTACGATTATTAATTACGAAGAATTATACACGTGTGAGTGCTCATAATTTACCCCGAGCTTAAATCTCGGTCCTAAATCATGTAAATATTATTATTAAAATCGTTTTTAGGGTTCCGTACGTCTGAATACAAAAACGGAACCCTTATAGGATCACTCGTGTGTCTGTCCGTCCGTCGCTCACAGTCAATTACCCCCCCCCCCCTTATCTCCGAAACTACTGAACCTAAAATTTTGAAAAAAATACAGAAATTAGTTTTCTCCTTATAGATTAAAGGAAAACCTATAAGAAGTCCATGATATTAAAATAACATGGTAAATCACTCAATATTGTGCGTACCAACTTACATTTTTTTTTAATACGTCATAAATCGTAAACCGCAATTTATCTTTCAAAGTTACAACCAACTTTTATATAATGTTACTTGCTGCTACGGAACCCTTTAAAGGCGAGTCCGACTCGCACTTGGCCGGTTTTTTTTTCCGGTTATTATCAAATTTAATAAACACAAATAAGTTAATGCTATTAAAAACTATAAAAAAACCCAGGTTATCTCTACTAAGTTATGATGTAAAGCGAACAAGTGTAATGCCTTTGTCAAACAGACCGGCGAAAGCGAAGCGTTTCCGAAGCGATACCGAACCGAAGTGAGACGTCAGCGAGACGTCAGTCCGATAGTTCTTTCATGCTATCGGATCGCTTTCGCGTTTCTATGTGACTGGATTCAAACAACTCCATTCATTACAAATAAAAACGTCACGCTTCGCATTCGCCACGCCAGTCTGTTTGACAAAGGCTTTTTTTTTTTTTTTTTGCGTGGTAAAATCATCAAATGAGTCCTCCCACCCAGGGCAGGGCGGGAGGGACTGTCAGACTTGTACTGACTAAAATCCACGGTGTCCTTCACGAGCCCTTTACGTACCGGGGTTACGGTGATGGGTAAGACCCGCGACCCCGGCAGGCTCTGGCCCTCTACAGGCCCCGTCAGTTTGCTGACACTCCTTGAGGCGCGCGTGGAACACAACGCGCCGTCGACCCGGGCATGTTCCATGGTCGGGCAGCGAGTCGCCCATTACTCGCTGCCCGCATGCCCGCGCCTACGGTGGCCGGAGATCGTCTGGCGACGTCCGTCGCCGTGGGCGTCTACCACTGCGGGTGGGTCGGAGGGAGGACACTGTTCTCTCCCTCACGCGGCACGCCTCCTCCTTCGCGAGCATGACTGCTTCGCAGAAGGAGGCGACCGCTTCCCACTCCGTCTCGCCCCGCAGCATGGCCTCGACCAATGCCGGGCGCGAGAGGTCTCCGCCTATCGCCGTCGTGAGGACACGGCGGTGCTCTGCCCAAGCGGGGCAGTCCTGCACCGTATGCTCCACCGTGTTTGACAAAGGCTTAAATAAGATATCAATTAATAACATCCAGGACAACAAGTTAAACTAGATGTGTAAATAGTTTACATGATGTAAGAGCGAACAGAACTGTTCCGACCATGACGCCCCGGTATACATAGGTACCACCAAATTTACATAATACAACTTACATAGACTAACTAATAGGCTAAGTGAAGCTTATTTTGAGCGTGCGACAGTCACAAAAGGTTTTGTCTTGAGTCAAAACAAAGTCGATTTTCTTTTGTTTCTTTTTTTTGTAACGATGACTTTTGAATTCAGAACGTAGCTCCGGGCACAGATCATCAGCTTGTATTCGATTAAAGCTGGGCATAAGGCTTTCCTAATACTCGTGAACGCCCGAAATTAAGCCTTTCTTATCCAGTCTCTGCGCGCTGCCTTTTTTTTAAAAAAAACGTTGCCCCACACTAGCAATTTCTCCTGTATCGTGGGTGCGTTTACAAAAATATAAACTCACATACACAAACGCCCAGACCCGGAACAAATACTTGTAGACCATACAAATATTTGCTCCATGCGGGAATCGAACCCGCGACACACAGCGCAGCAATCCAATCGCTCAGCCACTGCACCAACAGCGCCGTCCTTTTACAAGTCGTACCTCCACCTGGCGGCGGCGTCTACCCCAACGGTCATCTGTCCTTCGAGAGATGTGGCCAGTCCACTGACACTCCAGCCTACTAATTCTTTGACCTATGTTACAAATTAGTGCTCTCTATCATCTCACCTCACTCCGGATTTTATCCATCAGAGTTACTCCGAGCATAGATCGTTACATAACTTGCTGAGTGACTTTAAACTGATGGGCTAGAAATTTAAGAGTGCCCACCATTGTTCATTATTATTTTCAGAGATCGACATTTAAACCCGGATCTGCCCAAAGCGTAATTACCTTATCAATGCAAGGTAGAGTGATGTCGCCAACATTTTTATTTTTTGCAACATTGCAAGCACATGATTGATTTGCTTATTGAAGTTGAATACTTAATTAAATAAAGGATTAATTGCGTAGTGCGTGTTAAGTGTTTTTGAGACGTAAATAACTTACGTATTTGGTAATTAATCGTTATTAGAAGGTGATCTAGTAACATTTAGAATTAGGTAAAACAAGTAAAAATATTAATTTGTAAAGGGCATGGCCGGTATTTGTATAGAGCTGTGCCCTTATCTATACGTAATCTATATATATAAAAATGTTATGTTGGTTTGTGTATGCTTCAAAAACCCAAAAAGTTCTGCACCGATTGAGCTGAAATTTTAGCACGATATATAATGCGCATCAAGGATGGTTTTTATCTATTTTTTTTAAGTTTTTTTATGCCACAGCGAAGCGGGGCATGGTACGGCTAGTTACATATAATAAAATGGTAGGAAAGTCAAAACTGTACATTGATATTTTTTTTAAAGAATACTTATGCTACTTATATACCGAAGCCAAAAATATAGGAATAAACTCAAAAAAGTACTGCATGGATTTACTTTAAATTTGGCACGAATATTAATAGAAGTCGTGACCCGACATATTAGCTACATATTATCACACTATCACCTACGGGGAACGAGCAGTGAATCTTTCTTTCCTCAACGCAGACGACGTCGCGGGCAGCAACTAGTAAAAAAATATAATGTACATTGACATATAGTACGTCATATTAAAGCTTACATGTATATCATCATAATAGTTTATGTTTTAGGATCAGAGAAGCAGCGAGAGACACTATAAATAGGATGCAAAGGTTTATATCACAGGTAACCGATTTCAGTCCTATTTGTTTCATGGGCATGTGGACGGCGAGTAATGGTGACTGGTCTCCCAATCATGGATCATGCCCGGTTCTACGGCGTGTCATGTTTCATCGCGCGCCCTAATCTGCCAAAGCCTGCCGGGGTCTCATCAGGTAGTCGCGACCCTGGAACGTAAAGGCTATTGAAGGAACACCGTGTATTTTAGTCAGTACGAGTCTGCACAGTACCTCCAGTCCCGCCTTGGGTGGGACGAGTCAGTACGAGTCTGACAGTCCCCCTCCCGTCCCGCCTTGGGTAGGACGACTCACTATTTGATGATATTACCACGTTAAAAAAAGACCTAATCAAAAATAAACAAAAGAAGTTCTAAATTCTTTTGTTTATAACAATAGGTACGACGTAATAAAGAGTTCCTAACTTCCTAGTCACGAACTCCTAATAGGTACATAATAGATTTATTAAAACAAATGATCCGGCCCACATTTCTTTTTACCCTTCACAATGTAACAAACGTTAAGTAATAGGTAGACGCGGACGGACAGACGAAACGATTCCTATCTGTAACTATATGGTCTAGAAAGGTTTATGTAAGTGCTATCTGTTTTTTTTTAGCGTTTTAAAATCATCAAAAGAGTCCTCGTCCTCCGGACTTTCAGACTCGTACTGACTAAAATCCACGGCGTCCTTCAATAGCCCTTTATATCCCGGGGTCACGGTAATTCGTAAGTCCCGCGACCGTGGCTGACTTCGGCCCTCTAAGTTAGGTACAATAGGTAGATTTCGTTATTAAAAGTAACTTATAATAAGTTTCTTTTAATAATTAGCTACTTGACTCACATAACATCTTATGTATGGTGTATGGTTAGGCAGGAGTGTAGGTACTTAATAGTACACTCGCATTTCGCCAGTTACATTAATGCCCCTATTATGAGACGAGTGTATTGCTATTAACCAAGCACAAAATCAGACTTCATGGCTGTTACTGAGGAATTTCTGATACAAAATCTCAGTTAAGCTTTGGGTACCGATCCTAGGACCTTCTTTTCAGCAGTCGTACTAGCGACCACTACTTAAATAAAGCTTTACGATTCTTATGTATGTTACCAAATGATCACGAAAAAAAATTAAAATGCAAAGATAAATCATTAAATACAGTTTCATAATTAGACGAATTAACTGTCCAATTATTAAAAGGTATACGGTAATTTATAAAAGACAGAGTTTCAATTATTAAAGACACAATGCAGATTATATCACAAAACCGTACGAATACTGTGGGTAAATCTATACTAATATTATAAAGAGGAAACCTTTGTATTTTTGTATGTTTGTATTGAATAGGCTCAAAAACTACTGGACCGATTTCAAAATTTCTTTTACCATTACTTAGAGGGATTCTTCCGAATCCGTATAGGCTATATTTTATCCCGGTTTTTTTTTTTCAGAGAGCTTAAAAAATAAATGTCCACCCGTGCGAAGCCGGAGCCGGTCGCTAGTTACTCATAAAGTACTAAATGATCGGAAAAACCTTCGAAAAATATGTTATTTACAAGCCGAATAGAATTTAAATTGTCTCTTTCCCACCTCTATGTCACATAACGTGGGATAGCGGGACGATGTACGGCCACCATAGACGTGAATTTCAGAACAGCGACTAATAGGTAACTCGACGTCTGATTAAGAACCAGGCCTGAAACTATGAGATCTGTTGGTCTAGTGGTTAGTGACCCTGGCTGCTATGCTGGAGGTCGTGGGTTCGATTTCCATCCAGGACAAATGTTTGTGTGATGAGCACGATCATTTGTTCTGTGTCTGGATGTTATTTATCTATAATATGTATGTATTTAGAAATATATAAGTATGTTTATCAGTTGTCTAGTACCCAAAACACAAGCTCTGCTTAGCTTGGGACTAGATGGCGTTGTGTGATAGTTGTGGAATATTTTTTTATTATTATTTATTTATTTATTATTATTATTAGATGGCAAAAAAACAGGGCATTTATAAGACAAAACGCCTTCTGGAATCGCGGGACTATCTCAACAATACACTGTGGCGCTGAAAGGCAAAAAGTAATTAAAGGGATAAGATGGTTTTAGTGAGTCAAGTCTGTCTCTTCGTAATACATAATTCAATTCAATTCAAATTATTTATTTCAATTCATAATGTTCATATAAAGGTGGTAAAAATACAATTAGAGAGAAACAATTGTGGACCCTGTCGGGCACAGTAAAATTAGAAAATGGTTGGAGAGAGGAAAAGCGCTTTTTATCGATATTTCCTTAACAATACAATTAGGTATATTGTTCTTATTGTAATTACAATGTCATTAATTTGTATAGAAAAATAAATATTTAAGATATTTAAGACTATTACGAGTCCATTCATCTAAACTAATATTATAAAGCCGAAGAGTTTGTTTGTTTGGTTCACCACGCTAATCTTAAAAGAGGCAGTGCGGGCAGCTAGTTAAAAAATAAAAGAGGTTTTCATTATAATTATGCCAACGATTTAAATAAGGCCACAATTACTAAATAGCAAAATAAAAACGTGATAATCTGTTACATCACGATTAAATTCAAGTCATTTAAATAATCATCAACTAAAAGATTAATTACTAAATTATTTCAGCGAGCCATACATCATACATGAACATTCATATAGTATAACACGATATATCTGACCCATTGAATAATTTTTACGTTCACTTTCTGCGCAGGAGTTTGCATACGGTTCCGAACGGGTCACGATTTAACCCGAATGTGCACGAACGAAATAAGATCGATTAATTTCGAGAAATATAATCGATTTTAATTTGAGATATCATATGTTTATGACCTAAAGAGATCAGTTTAATAACGTTTAATTTGTAAATTGTTCGTTAGTTTAAGATCTTATGCAATAGAGGACCTTCTAAATGCTTTGACCTGATTGATAAGTTAATTCGTGAACAATGGATGTCCGAACATAATGGCTCTAAATTACGGATTTCGGAACATCTGTGCTCTGATTAAAATCTGAATTTAAGTTCCAAAATTGCCATTAATGGTTATTCTAAGAATTTGACATAACTAAGTAGCTATTAAATTATTGAAGCCTTGTGTTAAGTAGACAAAACATTCCTAAATTATGGCATGCAGATTTAATAATGCAATAATGGAACACTGTAGCAATCCAATTGAATTTGCAGTGTCATTTAAATGCAATAATTTATGTGATAAGATTCTCATAAATCACTGACCACCTAGAAATTAAACCTTATTAAAAAAGAATTTCCAAATCTGCACATGTGCCATTGATAAATCATCCACAAGAAAAAAGATTCCGTCGATTTTTTTCAAAGTCGATTAAAAAAAAATCTGCAGGTCTATCGGTTACGAAAATAAATTCTTCACCAATACAAATAGTGAAATGTTCTAGCAACAAATTGACTGTGAGATACTAAGTACCAATCTCGAGGCTTAAGTACTTCTACAAGTGTCTATGTCTAGACTGGAAATTACTTGAGTGTAGTCTACCGACACTCACTTCCGGATTCCGGTGAAACATCATGTTTTATTACCATAAGCACTTGGACCGCGTTCTGTTTGCGAAGGGCTTCCTCTATAGAAAAGGTTTGCTGATAAGTAAAATATAGTTTGATATCAAATAAAGTATTTACTTATTTGAAGTTTGTAAGTTCCGTTTTTTTTTTAACGTGGTCAAATCATCAAATGAGTCCTCCTACCCAGGGCAGAGCGGGAGGGACTGTCAGATTCGTAAAAAGCCTTCTTCGTTCGTAGGTCTTTTGGTTACAAAGATATTTGCATTTCATTGTGCATATCCCAGTTCAACCGAACCGAAATAAAAATGGCCGCCGTTCGTGAGGTATTGCTATAGGATTTTATTATAAACAATTTTCTTGATACTTGATACGAGACTTGATAAAGTACGGAATGAGTACATCAGAGGCTCCTTCAAAGTTACTCCAATTGCAGAAAAAATGACTGAGAGTCGCTTAAGATGGCGTGGACATGCAATGAGGTTAGACGAAGAGCACGCTGTCAAGAAAGCATTTCGCAGCCCAGAAAAGAAGAAAGGCAGAGGGAGGCCACTAGCCACGTGGTTGACAACCGTTACCAGGGATATGGACCGGGCACAGCTGAATCTACAGACAACCCAGGACAAAGCGGCCTGGCGCTGACCCCCAAGTAAATAGAAAAAGCAAAGAAGAAGAGAAGAATTTTGTTGGTAAAATTGAGTATATAATATACCCCTAAATTATCGGTAATCGGAAACATGTTGTATTGAAAGCTCTTAAGAACAATGCTTTTCTGATAATACTAGCTTATATTAAGCTTACTAAAGATAAAAAAGTGTGAATAAACTAAACAATCTAGTTTTAAAATCCACAAACAATAGCAAAAGATTTTTTTATTTTTCTGCGAGACTAGGACAGTTACAAAATCTTAAAATACATAATGCATGTGATCAAAAATGCAATAAAAAAAACAATGTTCTCAAACCACAAACCATTAATAAATGTTACCCAATTCTATCAACATACTTAAATAATTATAACCATAAATCAAAAATATTTAAATGTTTTTCGAAATTTGTTTCTAATTTTTAAAACGAGCCTAACTTAGGTTGGCAACTTAGGTCGTCACAAAATATATTTTTTTATTTTTCCGCGAGACTAGGACAGTTACCAAATCTCAAAATACATAATGCATGTGATCAAAATACAATAAAAAAAAAACAATATTCTCAAACCACCACAGACCATTAATAAATGTTACCCAATTCTATCAACATACTTAAATAATTATAACCATAAATCAAAAATATTTAAATGTTTTTCGAAATTTGTTCCTAATTTTTAAAACGAGCCTAACTTAGGTTGGTAACTTAGGTCATCACAAAAGATATTTTTTATTTTTCCACGAGACTAGGACAGTTACCAAATCTCAAAATACATAATGCATGTGATCAAAATAGAATAAAAAAAAACAATATCTCAAACCACAGACCATTAATAAATGTTACCCAATTCTATCAACATACTTAAATAATTATAACCATAAATCAAAAATATTTAAATGTTTTTCGAAATCTGTTCCTAATTTTTAAAACGGGCCTAACTTAGTTTCGTTACTTAGGTCATCACAAAATATTTTTTTAAAATTTTTCTGCGAGGCTAGGACAGTTACAAAATCTCAAAATACATAATGCATGTAATCAAAAATTCAAAAAAACAAAAATCTCAAAAGACAAACCATTAATAAAAGTTACCCAATTCTATCACAATACTTAAACATAACCATAATTCAAAAATATTAAGGTGTTTTTCGAAATCTGTTCCTAATTTTTAAGATGAGTCTAACTTAGGTTGTTACCTAACTTAGGTCACCTAACGTAACTTATAATCCTTTCACTAGAGACTTGAGATTGCTGATTCAATTTTGATAATATATTGTATACCTATCACTTCCTCCAAAGTTCCGGGTGGTCCTATTATTTCGGTGTTTATTATTGTGCAATGGAAAGCTTAGCTTGTTAAGTTATCTAAGCAAGTTTATATGACAGAGAGGCTAAGCTACAGATATTTGTTTTTCTGTGATCAAAAAAAATCATTACTCGTGAAGTAAAGGGAATATGGTGAAACACAGAAACGAAATGTGGATATAATACAATTCTTAGACAATTTTAGAAAAAAAATTAAAATATTTTGTCGATACATCTGCTTAGGCCAGTGGCTGGCAACGCGCGGCTCTCCCCTTGCGGCCCTTGATATTATTAATTGAAGATTTTATATATAAGAAATATAGTTTTTATTAATAAAAAAATCTTTCCAGTTATAATATAAAATTGCAGCTCGCTGTAACTTGTTTTTGCTACTTTGTGGCCCTTGTTTAATGCCTTTACCTACAGAATGCGATGCGAAGCGCGGCAGTGTGAAAGCACATAATATATGGACATTCATAGGGTACAGAAATTAAATGCGATCAGATCGTATCGCCAGATCATATCGCTGAAACGGATAGCGCTCTGTCGGTATAAAGGCCTTTTCCAAAAGACTGCCGACCCCTGGCCTAGCCATTCAAAACTATGCTAGGCGCGGGCATGCGGGCAGCGAGTAATGGGCAACTCGCTGTCCGACCATGGACCATGCCCGGGTCGACGGCACGTTGTGTTCCACGCGCTCCTCAAAGAGTGTCAGCAGAGTGACGGGGCCCCCCTCCAGAGGGCCAAAACCTGCCGGGGTCGCGGGACTGTACGAATTACTGTAACCCCGGAACGTAAAGGGCTATTGAAGGATACCGTGGATTTTAGTAAATTCGAGTCTGACAGTCCCTCCCGCTCTGCCCTGGGTGGGAGGACTCATTTGATGATTTTACCACGATAAAAAAAAGGGTGGCTTTCAATCTAACCGGATGTAGCTGTATTGAACGTGGTTTCTCTAAACTAAACTTGGTACGAAATGAATAATAATTTAACAATTTCGTTGGTTATTTGAAGTAAATCGGCAGCTCCATGCAAAAAAAAAGTAAAGAAATTATAATGTTTGGCGAATCTTAGCGGACAATTAATATCAGGCGAGATAGTGGTCAAACGCAAAGCTATCATTAAATAAAAAAGTTAATATAAACTGAAACTGGGCCTTAACAGTTAAATAACAATACGTTGCTTTAATAGTAGATTATTAACCAAGGGGATAAAGCAGTGTCTTCTGTCGCGGGTGACGATTTAAGTTCACCCAAGACTAAGACAGCTTTATCACCGAGGAAAATACTCTACTTTTCGTACCATTTGCGAAAAAATGAACTCAATAATAATATGAGATAAGCATTTATTGAAAATAATGACAATTAAAAGTAAAAGTTAACATTCGAAACATTGGTCCAATTATTGATAGAGAGAGTTACATTTTTGTTTGGTACATTTATTGTCGATGAGTTAATTTGAGTATATCTCTGTTCTTGCGTCTGAGGAACTTGCGTTTCATTTGATTTAACATCGTTACGCATTTTTAGAACATTAACTTATTTATAAAAATAAAATAAACTTAAGGTTTTATTTGAAGAAAACAAAAACGCGGCAAATTCCTAGACTAAATTTTTTTTGTCGGAAAAGCAAAGGCATCAAGCTCATACGGCCTCTTCGGTCGTAATTTTGTTTAATAATCATAACTGCATAATAATAGTTATTTATGCAACTGTTGTATAATCAGGGGTATTAAAACACGAATGTGGGTTTATCACACGAGGCGTAGCCGAGTGTGATAATAGTATCACATGAGTGTTTTAATACCTAATTATAACGGTTGCATACAAGACTTTATCTACAATCATGCTGTGAATCCTCTATAAAAGATTCTCATAACATACCATATTCGCATACCATATTCGAGTGAAAAAATGGCGGGATATAACACGATAAGACGAGTTGTTCTTCTTTCAAAATTTTAGCGATCTGGTGGTGAAAATGTCATTGCATGAGAATGTTCTTTTTTTGAAATTCATTATAACACGCGTTTGGATGATATAATGATCATTATATCATTGAGTGCTTTAATGTTGGCAATAAGCTAATTGTTATAGGTTCTTTTATAGAGGATTAATAGCATGATAGTAGATAAATACGTATTCCTTTTTCAAAAAGATGTGTAATGCTTTATATACAAACTCAATGGTGTAAACACAGATGTAGTTCAGTATAAATTTCGATAAGTATTCCAAATTTAAATCACATTCTCTCCCTAGAGGATGAATGAAATTCAGTACAACATTCTCTCCCTGTTTTTAACAGATTAAAAATGACTATCGTTATGTTCGATTTTTGAAGCATAGAATGTCACTTTTTTGAGCACGTGGTACGAAAAATTAATTACGCATGCTTCATAATAGAAGACAATGCAGCTTGCAGCGAACTCTTTGATGTCTGGTTATAATCGTGTTTCTTTTTCCTTGTGTTATCTTGATAATGATGAAAGTAATTAATGTTTTAGTCTCAATTATGCTTAGGTCGCTCAATACCATTACAATTATTTAACATCTAACAAATGCTCATCTGATCTCCTCAATCCAGTTACTCTGGGTGTCAAAATCAGTCTTACCTAGATGTATCGACCTCCGCTGTTTAAAATCTTGAGCACTGATAAAATAATGTACGGTTGTTTTAGCCATCATTAAATATTTTCAAGAGTTTATTTTTAGAGACCAGCAAAATCGGGTAAAAGAAAATGAAAGAATTCAATATAATTGACATTAAATAAATGTTTACATTAGTAGTATACGTGACCGCAGAAACTACAGAATATGTGCCACAGAGGGAAATAAAAACTTGAATAATTAACGCAAGACAATTACACTTAAGTGAATATTTAAATTCACAAAAAGGTACACGTTCAGGCAGTGCAACCTTATAATGGGACGTGACTTAAAGGAGCTGCATGTGGTTTGTACTTACGGTAGAAAATTCAATCTTTTAAGTTCTGCCGTCCCGTTACCAGCTGTATAAAATTAATTTAATAATATAAACAACTTATTTTGGAAGCAAACGTTCTGGCATTAAAACTAACTTGTCATGAAAATATTGTATTTTCTAAAAATAGTTTAACATAAAATGAATGTCTATATCAACCTCTCTGTGTTCCTAAATCATTAGTTCAATTGTAATGAAACTTTGGTGGGTTTTCTATGCATACATACAAAGGTAAAAATCAAAATGTTCCATGGAATTGTAACTCATAGTACAGCGTATAAGCCCATTAAAACAGAAAGTTTGAAATGTTTAAAAATTACGCAGAAAATCATCAGCAATCCTTAGAACACAGGTTAACTAACAATTTAAGTACTGGCCCAATTACAAATTGAACTTAATCACGATTCTCTCAAAGATTCAACTCGACCTCAAAAACAGGTCGACCTCTTACTCGACAGCTGACACGAAACATGTTACAAACAGGTTGAACTCCGATTAACATGTCAAACGATGCAACTGTACCTTGATGGAACATGTCCGTTGGTTTTTATAAAGAATATCGGTCAGGGATGGATGTTCGGTGATGTGTAATTGAAAGATTATTTGGACTTATAATGCACGGAACATTACTTAATACAGGTAATAAGTAACAATTAATTGCTACATTAATTTGAGTAGTTCTACTGCGCTCATAAACCTATTGTTCTCATAATTAGAATGTTCAAATTTTTTTCCTTAGTAGATTTAATTTAAAACTTTTTTGAAACTCAAATAAGAAACAGTAATTGTTTCACAATCTAATTAAATAATTATTTCTGTTTTGCCTTTTTTGTCGTTGGTACCATTTAAAGATGCCCATGTATCTTTAAATGATACCAACTGAAACAAAACAAAACAAACGAGATTCTAAAATATAGTACAATTGGTTTTATTAAGCATATTCCAAGTTAAATCACTTTAAAATTACGTGAATCATTGAAAAACTCTTATAACCTAATTCTCAGCTAGTCTTCGCGCCACCTCTTTTTGAATTTTGGCTGCGCCGTCCATCGTCCATTGTTACGTAAAAATTAACATCCTAATTTATAACGAGAAATAGTTGCATGTAAGCCTGATTTCAGAAGTTCCATTGAGTTGACCCCTGACTTACAGTTCTTATGTAACACCCATATCATCATTTTTAATAACATATCGTCATTTTTTAATAACATATCATTAGTCTCAAAATCCAAAATGCTAATATATGTATGTTTGTAACAAACTCAAAATTCTCACGAAATAAAAAAACGATTAGTAAAAATTATTTATTGATCTTACGTTCACTGTTCACCGTTCACCGTTGAATAACAAAGAATTTGACCTTTTTAAAAATACATAATGCAACAGAATGATGACTATTACTTGTCAAAAATTTAAATAATTTTTACCTGTCAGATGTCAAACTAACAAAGAGTTTTTATGCAATATTGGTCAAATCACTATTTTAGAGTGGCAATAAAAAGCTCATATTATGTCTAATTGGTCTACTTTTGTAACATAATTGAGCAGCGTCTAGATTTCCGTACTTTTTCATTGTTCAAGCAACACGTAGAAACATTAAGCAACTATTAGCTTCCTTTATGTAATCAAATGTATTATTGACATTAGTCTCAACCTAATTAATTGTTTTGAGTGAAAGAGCACATTGGAAATATTGACATCAAAGATTTTTATTTTTGACGTCTACCAATCTTCTTTTTTGAGACTGTCAATATAAATAATGTGATAACAAAGAATTCTATCACATAAGAAGATGTTTTATTTAAAATAAGTAACTGGCAAATTTTAAAAAACGCATACTTTTCCAACAACCTTACTTACCGACAGCAAAAAAACAAACAATGCATATTTATTTTATTACAATAAAAACATTCGTAACACTTTCAATGCACATCAGTCCTTGTACCGTTCGCAGAAGATGACCGCTTCCTTTCTATTACACCGAGGCTGCATAGCTTCGTGTCCAAGCAATTACGGTTTTAAAATGTTTTGCTGCACTTAATGTAATCTAGACTACTTTAATTATAATTTTAATGATAATTTGCGGATTTTTTTACGTGATCATTAACGTTTTGTTATTGATTCTTAATGTGCTTGAGTGAGAGGTAATCTGTCTTAATGAATAATTATTTATTTATCTTTAATTTTTATTTTTTGTATATATTTTATTTTACAGGTTTTTTTCATTAAATTTAGTTTTTAAAGTATGGCTCGTAGGACTGTAGTTATAATATCATGTAATAATATCTTTCATTTAGAAAGGGATTCCAAAGAATCTGTATTTAACTGGTAATTAAAGATTTATATTCGTATCAAAAAGTAAAATAAATCAAGGTAAGCTAGTGTTGAACTAAGTTTTACCAGCTAATCATAATTTAAGATCATTTGATTTAAACTGACCTTAATCCATTTAAACTGAGACAATTTTCTTCATTAGAATCATTATTACGAAACCCGTTTGCCTATAAATAAATAGTTGTTCCAATGACAACATTATTGCTACCTCGATGTTCCTCACTCCTATGTCTGAAAGTGAGGTGAGGCAACAGATATTGTCATTGAACAACACCAATTCTGAAGGCTACGATGAACTAAACACCAGAATAATCAAGACATGTACCAATGAAATAAGTAAAGTATTGACATATTTGATCAACTTGTCATTTTCACAAGGTGTATTCCCAAAAGCTCTAAAATTATCCATTATTAAACCATTGTTCAAAAAGGGTGATAAATGTGATGTAAACAATTATCGACCTATTACATTAATACCCATCATCTCAAAAATATACGAGAAATGTATGTATCACAGATTAATAAATTACTGCAGTAAATTTAACATAATAAGGAAACAACAATTTGGATTTCAAAAAGGTAAATCTACATCACTAGCCATATTCTCACTCTTAAAAACAATACTGAGCAGTTTAAACAAAAATCAATTGGTAACGGGGCTTTTCTTTGACTTATCGAAGGCATTCGATCTTGTTACACATACCAACTTATTACAAAAATTAGAAGCTCTTGGAATCAGAGGACTGCCACATCAATGGATATCGTCGTACCTAACTGACAGACAACAGAGTGTCGCAGTTACTAAGCTGGACGAAAATAGAGACATGATAATTCATACGTCTGAATATCAATGTGTAAAACGCGGCGTGCCCCAAGGTAGCATATTGGGACCCATCTTATTTCTTCTCTATATAAATGACATAGTTGACATAACTAAACACAGATGTTTTCTTTTTGCGGATGATATTTCCATAATCGTAACTGCTGACAAAAAATATAATTCAATTACTGACCATGAAACTGACATAAATAATACTATTGACATTCTAATTAATTGGCTGAACAATAATAATCTATCTATAAATCTCGACAAATCCGTATACATACAATTTAATAAACACCATAATAATAAATTTAATTTAAAAATGGATATACGTAAAATAACACATGTAGAACAAACTAAATTTTTAGGTATTGTATTGGATGAATATTTAGACTGGAAGGCGCAGGTTCAGTACGTCTGCAATAAAATAAATAAATTTGTATATGCCCTTAGAAAAATTAAATATGTAACTAATATAAAAACGGCTGTAATGTCTTATCGAGCGTACGTTGAGTCCTCGTTGCGGTACGGACTAATAACATGGGGAAATAGTACGGAACAAAACAGGGCATTTATCGCACAAAAAAAATGTATACGCGCCTTATACGGAATTCCGTCCGATGAATCGTGTAAACCAATATTTAAAAGGCTTGGTTTGCTACCGTTGCCATCGTTATATATTTATGAGATGTGTATGTTTGTAAAGAAACACAAAGAATTATTTAAAACAGCAGAAGAAGTATGTTCACGAAGTCGGCGTGACCAATACACACTTGTACTTGACGAACTGCCTAGGTGTACTAAATATAATAAAAACTGTGTAGCTATGTGTGTACGTGTATTTAATAAATTACCAAAGACATTGAAAGAATTAAATTGTAGACTATTTAAATTTAAATTGTACAATTGGTTGAAGGAGAATAATTTCTATAGTATTAAGAATTTCCTAGAACACTAATATTAGCAACATGCAACACTTGCATCTTGCATTTGCTTGTGTTTAACAATTTTGCATGCTTTATTTTTAAGCTAAACATGTATGATCTCATTTTTATGTAAGACCTTTTTATACCGTGTTTTTAAGCAAATAAATATTATTATTATTATGTCGTTTATTCATTTCACATTCATATTAATTACATTTTTAAATATTTTAAATAAAAAAAGTAAACAATATAAAACATTTAAAAATATAAAAATAGAGATCCGCCGGTATGGGAGCAGGGTCCAAGCTACCGGTGGTTAGGGCTCCAGAGACAGGAACCTCCTCACAATGCGAGCCGTATCGAGGAGCACTGCCTTCTGAATCAAGCCCTTGATCCAACCACCTAGGGAGAGCCTCGATAAGTGTTCGTCGAGGCTCTTGGCTATCAAGCCATTGACCGTAACGACTATCGGCACAATGATAGCCGAGCTCACATTCCACATATCGACAACCTCGCGCGCTAAGTCGAGATATTTGATTTGTTTCTCTTTCTCAGCCTTCACGAGGTTCTCGTCATGAGGAATGGTAACATCGATTATCATTACGTGGCGCGCTGATCTGTCTATCACTACTATGTCAGGTTTATTGGCGACAATAGTCCTGTCTGTAATGATAGGCAGATCCCAGTACAACGTGACATGGTCTTTCTCGAGAACTGGGTCGGGCACATACTTGTAATACGGTACCTCAGAGTCCACAAGCTTGTATTTCAAAGCAAGTTGCTGGTGAATAATCCTGGCCACTAGGTTATGCCTATGCAAGTACTCGCCGTTAGCAAGACGAGAACAACCAGAGATAATATGTCTGATCGACTCACCCGGACGGTGGCATGCCCGACACACGTCAACCGTCCCGTCTTTCATAATATGTCTCCGGTAGTTGTTCGTCAAGATAACTTCGTCCATAATTGCACAGACAAAACCTTCAGTTTCCCCGAAGAGGTCACCGAAACGTAGCCAAGACACGGACGCTAGAAAATCTACATCGGGCCCATGAAGAGCCCGGTAGAAGCGTCCGTGTAGCTCCTTGCCTTGCCATACCTCCCTGCGGTCTTCGGTACTGAGTACCACAGGTTTGTGCCAGTTCTCTTTAGCCATGGACAGCGGGGTGAGTCCCTTGTCCACTGTGACCACATCTCGGTGCATACCCACTTCCATTTTCAAAAAATATTCTCTGAGACTGCACACCTCGCGGTTGTGGAGGGTCTTAGCGTTTAAAAAGCCTCGACCCCCACATTTCCTCGGGATGTACAGTCTCATGACTGATGATCGTGGGTGATGCATCCGATTTGCGGTCAGCAGTGTGCGGACTCGTCTATCCAAGGCGTCGAGTTCAGTCTGAGTCCATTTAAGTATGCCGAAAGAGTACATTAAAACTGGCATGACCCAACCGTTGAAGGCGCGCACCTTGTTTCCGCCTGAAAGAAGGCTATTTAAAACCTTCTTGAGGCGTCCGAAGAAGCGCTCCCTCAACGATTGTTTCATGTCCGATACATCAATGCCAAGCGCTTCCGACATACCCAAATACTTATAGGTTTCGGATGAGGAGAGGGATCTAAGGTGTATGGAATCTGAAAGTTGAATTCCTTCAGATTCCATAATCTCCCCTCGCTTTACATGCATGACTGCACATTTGTCCACACCAAATTCCATCCTGATGGCACTACTAAAAGTTTCAGTTACCTTCAGTAGCTCCATCAGTTGCAATTTGCTGGGGGCAAAGAGTTTGAGATCATCCATGTATAGAAGGTGAGATATAACCTGGCCACCTCTCTTCAACCGATAGCCTAGACCTGAATCCTCCAGCAATGTGCTTAGAGGATTCAGGGCTAAGCAGAACCAAAGTGGACTCAAACTGTCGCCCTGGAATATTCCCCGCTTGATCCATACAGGTTCATCGTTCGCCTGGATCTGTCGACACCCTGGATAGCGAAGGACCGTTCTCCATTGCCCCATACACGACTCAAGGAAGGCGCGTAGAGTTGCATCTATCTTGTACAACTCTAACACCCTCATGAGCCATGTATGTGGCACCGAGTCGTAGGCCTTCTTATAATCTATCCAGCATGTGGACAGATTTTTGCGAGATCGATGAACCTGTTGGCTTATGGCCATGTCAATGAGGAGTAACTCCTTGGTACCACGGGACCCGTTCCTACATCCATTTTGAGAGGCAGACATAATTAAATTATTATTTATATGTGCATTAATTTTTACTCTCAAAATGGATGTGAGAAGTTTATAGACCGTCGACAAACACGTGATCGGTCTATAATTCTTGGGTTCCGTAGTACCACCGGCTTTATAGAGAAGGTGGGTAATCCCTGTTGTTAGGAACTGTGGTAGCGACCCAGACTCTAAGGATGACTGGAATTGAGATGCCAGACAAGTGTGTGAACTATTCAACCATTTTAGCCAAAAGTTGTGCAGTCCGTCCGGTCCCGGGGATTTCCAATTCGGTAACGAACGGACTGCTCTTGCTACATCTAATGGCGTAATGGATATAGGTTCCATTTCTGGTATAGTTTCACACACCCGTTCGACATCACGCATCCAATCAGCCTCAGTATGACTGACGGGTACCGACCAGATGCTGCGCCAGAATGTACTCGTGGCGCTATCATCCGGGCGACATACGTCAGTCATGTTTTGTTCAGGTCGCTCCCAAGCTCTGTATACCCACCTCTCATCGCGCTGGAACATGCGATTTTGTGAATACCGATCAACCCGCCGCTTATACCGACGAATACGGCTTGCCCATGCATAAACTTTCTGCTTCAGGAAGTCGATGCGCTCTGTGACACGGGCCATGTATTCTTGGGGACTTATTCCAGTCCCCGAGAATGCCCGCCTCACAAAGCGCATCACACGTGGTCGTGTATTTCCCTCCCTGAAGCAGTATAGTTTGCCGATAAGTACCCTGGCCCCATCGATACGTCGCTCGATCCTGCTCTGCCAGGCTGGTACGGTTGGCTTAGGTCGTTTAGCTTCGTCAGAAATTGGGAATTTGACGTTAGCTAAACGACATGCCGCGACAGCCCCACAGTACAGGATCGAGTGAGTATCGACAAGATCCTCGCTGCTCTCAAAAAAATTCTTAAGCAGCGAGTTCAAGGCACTCACCAGCGCCCTATTTTTTTTAAGCATGGGTAACCGTGGTAGTCGGGGTCTAAGTGCAGCGGGAATTGAACGATACTCACAAAGCGCATCCTCCAACGCACTCCTCAATCGCTCGTTGCACTGGCTACTTACCGTGGCAACCGCATCATCCTCCTCCACGACAGAAGAAATAACAGACCGTGGCGGAACTCTGTTTACAGACACGGACGCCGTTGGTGGTGGTGGAGTTAAGATGATACGGTTGCTTAGTACTTCTGAGCGTAGCCTATCAAGCGCGGTGTCGTCCAACATGTGATTACGTTGGATGACCCGCACCTGATCCGACAGTCGTTGGGCCGTGATGTTTAGGGTTGGTTCAAGTACCTGGAACAGAGACAGCATCCTAACACGGTACGCAGTGAGGTTAGTTCCTCCCTCTGTAGACCCGTAGTATGCGCGCATGACATTCTCATTTATGGACCGAGTCCATCTCATGCGCTGCACACAACCACCGGCAGCGGGGACCCGGCTCGGGGCCGGTTGGCCCCTAGGTCCCAAGCTCTTCGGTGGCCGGCCTCTCCCCTGCCGACGTACAGGCGTTGGCGACGTCGGCGGGGAGAAATATTCGTCGCTCGAGCTCGACGCAACTGCCGCTACCGGTGACACAGGTGATCCAGGGTCCGGCGGCGGTGAGGCGGAGCTGAGCCACGAGTCCGGAGATGGTGGGCGTGCGTTTTGTTTGGCTCTGGCTCTAGTTAACATCTGCAATTACCTTTGTTCATATTTTCCATATTTTCATTCGTTTTATCAATCATTATTGTGATGACATCTGTCATTTTGTGTCATAATTTGTATTTTTTCTTTAAAAGTGTTTTTGCCATTATTTCCAGCAATTATTCACTGTAAATGTATTCTAAATAGGCTTTGGTGTTCAGATGCTTGATTTCTGTTTTCTTATTTGCGGTATGATATGAAATATGGGATAAAGGAAAATAAATTTTGTCTTTGATGTTTACTTCAGTGTATTATTATTATTATAATCATCAACTTTATTTTATTTTATTTTATAAAAAAATTGAAGTTTATTAATTGTACGATCAACTTTATCATCTGACCTATTTCTTCAACAAAAAAAACGAACAAAATTAAAAACCTGTCACCTCCAACGGTACTCATCGTGTGTTTGACCTTATTCTTTATTTTACTAAAGGTCAGATTATTTACCAATTCACCTGTTTTAAGATGCATGTAATTTATTTGATGAGTTCAATATGATTTAATATTTCTATTAATTTGCCAACATTTCTGAATTAATAAGATTGAATCTGGATGTTTTTGATTGTTAGATTTTGTGTCACTGCTCTTTGTTTCCAATTTTAATTATTACATTAAAATTGAAACACTTATATTCTTTTTTATCTTGCTGATTGTAACTTCTGTATTTTTAAATCAGCAGTCTTAAGTTGATGTTGTATATAGTATACGCGATATTGTTCTAAAATAATCGAAAAAGCATTTTTTTATATTGTTGTAACAATAAATCAATATAAAAATGTAGGTAATAAGATTTTTTCACAAATTTAGACGACGACATGCCAGTGAATGTAAAAAACTAAATTGCAGCTTTCAGTTATGTCCATAAAGCCGCAGGGGTCCCACGAGAACACATTATAAGATACGATAACATAACGACTGTCAATTTAATATCCACAATACCCGAAAGTTGCAACATCATTAAAATTTGATTGCATAAAGATTTGATAATAATACATGTATCTCCTAATTTTATCTACTGGTCATCGTGTACCTATCAGTTAACCATCTGGCTTATTGCTAGTCGATTGTGCCAATAAAAAATATAATACTGCTTTTATATTGCACTGCAGATGCAATTTTTTTTTAAATGTCAGATATTTCACAGGTGCAGCAATGCACATTGTAATTAAGTGGTTTCATAACGTAATGAAAGATTAAAGATTACTGCTGCATAGACAGACATTTGTAACTTTTGTAATTGTAAAGAAATAAACACTATCATGGCCGCTGGAAGATATGGATGGACCTTTGCCCTGCTGTGAGACAATAAAGACAATATAAAAAAATCGGAGGTACAGCAATTTGAGAGGGCCAATATTATGTTTCGTTTCTGCGAAATAGTTGTGTCTATGATGTTATTAAAGCCTCATTTAGTCGTTGCAAAAATCGTATACAAGTGTGACTACATTGCGGACATGAATTCAATTGATCAATCAAATACCGCTATGTAGTTGAACTTGAATGCAAGTTCTTGTATTATCTTAATGGAGTTTTGTGGCTTAATTTAGAATATTGTTGTTTGGGTGGAACGAAAGGGACTGTCAGACTCGTACAGACTAAAATCCACGGTGTTCTTCAATAGCCTTTTACGTTCCGGGGTCACGGTAATTCGTGAGTCCCGCGACCCCAGCAAGCTTTGGCCCTCTCCAGGCCCCCCGTCATTATGCTGACCCTCCTTAAGGCGCGCGTGGAACACAACGCGCCGTCCACCGCTCATTGGGTATAAGGCAGACGTGGCCGTCCAAATACAAAATAAAACAAGGCATATAAATGCAAATAAAAAACGTCAAAAACGCATGTGTCATCAAGCAAAAAACCTTTAGAATTATTTGATTTGCGGCATTCAAAGCTTTGTTTTATATAGATAAGCTATCCATATAAAAAGTTCTTTAATAGAGCTTACAAAGTAGTAAAAAATCAAAAGAGCATCGTTCATTGAAATAAAGTCATGGACACTGGATGGTACTTAAACCTGGCCATTTAGGAACATTAAACGCCTTTGAGTAATGATACAGAGCTCGCCAAATAAAGTGCACTGCAATGTACTTACATCAATTTAAAAGATTTCAGTGTTCAAATGATTTTCACACTCATTGTGAATGAAGAAGGGTTCATTTTCCATCATGTCGGAAATTTTCAAAAAGACGTGCAAACTATTACATAATTATTTTTACAACTCAGTATTGACTTTATTGCTGAGAAAATAAAGCATATTATGATACAGGTGCTTTCAACTTTCGACTTATACGTACAAGAATGAATAAGATAACACTACCTTATACAGAGAGTCGAGATTCTCCTTCAATGTTAATTCACCGACAAGTCAACCTCGATTTTTGTGAAAAATATCGCTTTCTGTACTAAAGATGTGGAAACATCATGATTCCCATATGGTTAAAGGTCAATGAATTAAAAACTTCTTCACAAGCTGTGTTGTTTGTCTCCTTATATCTGTTTTAAAGTTTTTTTTTTACGCCTTTTTATGGGGAAATCCAAAGCTTTCCAGAAGAGCATAATATTGTGGTCAAGAGCACATCTCAGTCGTTGAATAGATTGCGGGACAGTCTAAGCAGTAAGAGGCTGGAAAACTCATTTGACGATTTTTCTATCATTATGCTCTTCTGGAAAGCTTTAAATTTGGTATGTAACAAAGCAAGTGTGCCCAGAAAGTGACTTTTTAACTCTTTATACTTGGATGAAAGGGGAAACTGGAAGCAGACAAAATGTCAATTTAAACAATAGGAAATTTGATTTAAAAAAAATATTACTCAGTCAGTCACATTTTCACAAAATATTTGACATACATTTTTTCTTTTGTTATGTAAACCAAGATTGACGAAGATACGACACTTTTAAAATTACCATACGTCACAAGCAAGTATAGATTTTACTTGCTTCTGTCGTCACGAGCCCCCACTCTCGAATTTTGATGCGTTACATCTTTGTAAATATGCATTGAATTAACAAAAGAAAAAAATACGTGTCCATTATTTTTCAAACCTCCAACTGACAGACTCATTAAAAACGCAACCCTCTTTCTAAAGCAATTGGGTAAAAAATATAATTTGTCATACATTTTAAGCACCAGAAAAGATTTCAACAAGTATATAATAGGATATCATCAGGAAAAAACCCAGGCATATCGAATACTTAGTATCAGAATAAAGGTTAATCCGTAACAATCATTACGAGAACAGGAAGGCACCGTGACAAGTGACTTATTCAAATATACTGACATTTGATACTGTCGCGGCATTTATTACAAGCACGACAAAATAATTTTAATGACCAAGAAAAAAGTGTGCAATAAATGTATTTGAAAAATCTTTATGTTACTTGGTAGGTCAAGCTGAGGTACTAAAGTTCTATATAAATCTTTTGACGTGTGGCCCAACTCTAGAACTAACACGGCCGTTTTTAGATTTTCAATGCAATTTACAAAATATGTTACTAAACAGAGCGTCCTGAATTTTTTATTAAGTAACTTTAGAATCGCCTACCAATTTATTGAAAAAATGTGCTTTGTAGTGGCATAAAGGGAACAACTATTAAAATTCAATAATCTATACTATATAATAAATCTGTAGAAGGGTCAATTCTGTACATAGAAAATATTGAAAATCTAAATAGCGGGGGGTGTTGCTGGATCGATACCAAACCCAAATATATGATTAAAAAAATTTTTGTCTGTCTGTCTGTCTGTCTGTCTGTCTGTTTGTGCAGGCATCACGTGAAAACTAACGGTTCGATTTCGATGAAACTTGGTATAATTATTCCTTATTATCCTGGGCATAACATAGGATACTTTTTAACCGACTTCAAAAAAGGAGGAGGTTATCTTTTTTTTAATTTTGTTACCGCATAACGACCGACTGGGTGAACCGATTTTCATGATTCTTTTTTTGTTTGAAAGCTGGTGCTTCCCGTGTGGTCCCATTGTCACCAAATCAGGATCTGATGATTGGATCTTGGAGAAATCGAGGGCAACCCTCAAATTTTATAGGCTCACCCATCGTTTTTCGTAAATCTTATGAAGTAATTTAAGTACTTGCGTATGGGAATCATGATCTTATGTAGCTGAGCTGATGATGGAAGGTACAACTCCTTAACAGTAGTTTGTTACCGCATAACGACCGACTTCGTGAACCGATTTTCATGATTCTTTTTTGTTTGAAAGCTGGTGCTTCCCGTGTGGTCCCATTGTCACCAAATCAGGATCTGATGATTGGTTCTTGGAGAAATCGAGGGCAACCCTCAAATTTTATAGGCCCACGCATCGTTTTTCGTAAATCTTATGAAGTAATTCAAGTACTTGCGTATGGTAATCATCATCCTTATGTAGCTGAGCTGATGATGGAAGGTACAACTCCTTAACAGTAAGGAGTAGGCATCGACTGATTCATTGTTCGCGAATCTCCGGAACTACACATCCGATTTAAATAATTCTTTTTTTTTTGTGCTAGGTATCGTTCCACTTAGGGAATACTGAAAGTTTCATCAAAATCGGTTAAGTAGTTTTTGAGATAGGGAATTTTATTAGCTTATTGTGTACATGAGGGATGTTATTACCAGTGCTACGGATTATATTATATGTATTTGGCAAGAATTTGGGTTGAATATTTAAACTAAAAAGAGAAAAGTAAAAAACTTTTTCAAAAAAAAATGTAACCGCCTTCAAAGTCGTCGGCAAAAAATAAACAATGAAATAAAAAATAACAAAGCCATCTACTTCCGAAATAAAAGTTATTTTGTAGATTATTTTACCCTTTTTTGTGGTTCTTTTTGAAGGCGGTTACATATTTTTTTGAAAAAGTTTTTTATTATCCTGGAAAAATACGTAGAAAAAAAAATCTTATTTTTCAGTTTTATTCATAGACGTTGTTCTGTAGAACTGCGAACACACGTTGCATTACCCGCAGTGGATTCAGCGCCGTAATATTTATAAGATTTCATTGTCAGAGTTACTCAAAATGGAGAAATAAACCATCCACGCGAAGACCGACATCCGCGCGGACGGAGTCGCGGGCGGAAGCTAGTCCAATAATAAATTGAAACAATCGTATTAATTATTAACAATAGCATTACAGGAAAACCATTTATGTAGTCTAGCCGATAACATAACAGTAAAGTACAAAATAATATACTTATCATCATCTGCCTAGCCCTTTACCAACTATATTGAAATTGGCTTCCAGTCAAACCAGATGCAACTGAATATCAGTATTTTACATGGAGCGACTGCCTGTCGGACCTCCACAACCCAGCAACTGGGTAATACGATACCCCATGGTCAGACTGGTTGTTAGACTTCAGAGCTTCTGACTAACAGTAACGACTGTCAAAGATCTACAAATGACATCCGGGACCAACAGCTTTACGTGCTTTCCGAGGCACGTAGGAAACTCGCTATGACAGATGGTCACCTATCCACAGAACATTCTCAGCAAGAGGGCTTAACCTGAAAGATCGGCCTGTGCGGCTGTAATTATTTAGCCACGAGCTCCTCTCCACAAAATAATATACTTATACAGGTTGTTAATCAGGGTAAGGAAAAAGCCATCTCACAATAATAATAAATGAAAGACCTTTAATAATATAAACAATATTATTATCTGTCACTACACAACAACACTTCAACAACACATACCAATCGAACCTGACATTTAACAACAATACATTGAAATATCAACCAACCAATTACATACAAGAATCGTATTAAAAAACTAGTTGGTAGCCGTGACTTCTCCTGTATTTTATTACTAGTAGATTTATGAAGGCTCTAGCTAAATAACTGCATACCGATGCGGAATCTATTATGTTTTATGTGTTGGAAGCTTTGTCGGTATGAAAATTAATGCTGTGATATAATTTTAGAATAGGATGTTTTTGATCGCTACGTGGCGTAGCGTAGCTACGAAAATATGATCGTAGCACGTAGATGACATTGGCAGATGATATTGCGTCGTAGCAAATTATTGAATAACATCTACGACACATATTGCTCTTAGAAAAATCTTTTTAAAGACATTACGAGTATACTTCCAAAATTGGAAAAAATATGTCGTTAAATAAATTGACTGCCAATTAGAATAGTCCGTATTTTCAAATTAAAAATCTCTTAAACAGTTAATTGAATTGTTTGAAAACTTTGACTTTTAGATATTGTTAAAATTTGCTTATAATTTATTTTCTCTGCGTTAAGGATGAATCAAATTGGAGTTTCTTATTCTAGCAGCCACCTGCCCTAACAGTGTTTATAAACAAAGAGACAGAGAGACAGCGAAGTCCTAGTAATACGGTCCAAAAAACGGGTACCTACATACCGAAGACCAAAATAAACTACAACAGCAAATTAACTTATGAAAATACAAAGCAATGGCGTTTCCATTAAGAAATTAACTTACCATTCCTACAATAAGGATAAATAACCCTTATACACCGTGTTATTACAAGCTTACATCAAATTCTTATTGTCTTCCGCAATGTTTTTTACTGAGAAAACGTCAAGAAATACCTTTACGAAAAGGGTAAACTACTTCAATCCGACGATGTAATTTTCTACTTAATGTTGGTAGGTACTTAATACCGAATGAAAGGGCAAATGATTGAAAACCATAGTAGGAAAGATTACCTTTCGACTTTAAAATTGAGTATTAATTAATGTAAACAATTTTAATTGGAATCGTATGGAGGTACTGCATTTAAGATGCCTTAAGTAAGGTAAGGATCTCACTTAAGTATGTAGTGAAAAACATGAAAGGTACGGACACCACCGCAACATTTTTGTAAAATTTAACTTTTATTATATTTTGTGTTAATAGTTTAGTGTGACAATAATCTATACACATAATAAACTATAAGTACAATATTAAAAGAGTTTTGTAATTTGAAATCTAATCACTTTTTTTATCGTGATAAAATCATCAAATGAGTCCTCCCACCCAAAGCAGGGCGGGAGGGACTGTCATACTTGACTGACTAAAATCCACGGTGTCCTTCAATAGCCCTTTACGTACCGAAGACTTTACGTAAAAGAACTCCTGTGAATATTGCTTTGCATCCTACGTAATTCCAGAAAATTACGGGTTTACTGAAAACTGTGCCGAAATGAATGTTTTTTTTTGCGAATTGATATTAATACAAAAAATTACCATAGTAAGAACATTATTTCCTTATAGACAGAAACCCGTATGTTATTATCAATTATAATCTAATCCATTTTTTGCAACGAAATAGTGTGAGGTTAATAGTTCTTTGCGGTTTGTAAAAAGTTGTCGACCTTTATTTTTATATATTACTTCTATTTACTAATTAAATAGCTACTGAAATAAAATAAAGGTTAAACAAACATAAATCGTTTAAATGAAATAAAAATTAAATTAGTGCACTTACGATCTAAAATTGCAATTAAGTATCTGTCAGATAAAAATCGAAGAATTTATTAGTCGAATGTAGTTACTGCATCCGACAGTCAATTACAGAAAAAATAAAATATATATTGATTTTTGCATTTAATATCACGACTGCAATACTTTCTAACATTATTTATTTTTGATATTTATTTTTATTTAATTAAATAATTATCTAAGAAATATCAAGTCATTTATTACATAAGCCCAATTATTTTATGTTATTTAATCTGTTCCAGTGCACAGAAACGAGCATCAAGATTAATCTCAGAATACAATGTACATAACTACTTGCGGACAAAAAAACCGCACACCAATTGCCCCACATATCATTACTGGGAAGTCCAACAACAAGTGATATTTACACGAGGACACCAACTCTTCTTTTTGTAAGTTCATACTGACTTACCTTCCCCTCTTGAAATAAATATAAGAAAAAAACAAGAATTAAAATGACTGGTAAACTAGTTGCAGTTAATGTTTATCAAAGTTCCGCTCCATCAAGGTCTGTGTTACGATTCTATTAAATAAATCATTGATTAGAGTACTTAGCTTGCCTTTTTAGTGTGGCCTCAAGTGTAATTTTAATTTGAAAGTTCGAATTATGAGTTGAAATAAAAATAAACGGTGCAGTAAACAGCGTGATTACTGTTTTTGTGTTTATTTTTTTTCTCGATTCTTCTTTCGTTATATTTCTGTACTTGACAATGTAATTCCGGAACAACTTTAATACAATTATAGCAAAATGCAGTTATTTCTGCTTTACAATGCCTTTGAACAAGATGCATTGAATTATAATATTTTATTTTATTTTTATTCGTCTATTTTTGTTCGTTCGTTATTAAAGGTTTGAAAACATTCCCCCACACTAGGAATTTCTCCTGTGTCGTGGGTGCGTTTACAAATATAGAAACTCACATACACAAACACCCAGACACGAAACAACTATTTGTAGGTCATACAAATGTTTGTTCCGTGCGGGAATCGAATTCGAACACGCTGCGAAGCAGTCCAATCGCTCAGTATTATATTATTATAATATTGCATAGTTATGAATATATATAAGGTGCATTATAAATGTGTGCTTGCATTACAACCGTTTATTTTTAATATGTTAAAAAAACATTTCCATATGTAAAAATACCAGATTTTTAATAGACCATTTTAAGTAGGTCTTGAACTTGTCTAAATTGTATTTCCTTATTGAATTTTATGATTAAAATGTAATAAATTATCATTAAAGGTTATGTAAGTAAAGTTTAATCCCCAAAAACATGATGAGAATTATATTGAAAAAAATAAACAGCATTATAGCAATGTGTAATTTACGTTTTTAATTTATTCACTGTAATGTTATGTAAAAGATTAATTATAGTTTTAAATTAATTATTCTCATTTTTAAAAGGAATCTGATTCCAAATATTCCTTTTTATTACTAATCAACGCTAAAACTTTTATTTTGGTTTGTACTTAATCAACTCAAAAATATAGACGTCACACACAATAGCACATACACAAAAATATTTATAATTTTAGCCTTAAAAAACAAGCGATACTATATTCTAAAAAAAATTCAATCCACTTTAAAATTCTCCCAGAATCGTGGATGCATTTACAAACGTGGAAATCGAACCCACAACACGCACATCAGCACCCAATCGCTCAGCCACTGCGCCAATCATGCTGACGTCCATTACTTTTTTTTTTTCAATGAAATATATTATATTTAATATCTCATTACCTGTTTATTACAGCATAAAATTAACATGCGAGATATTATGCGTTGTTAAAACCACAAAAACTGTGAGCAAAGTAATAATATATGTATTAAAGTATAAAGTTGCCACATAACTTGGCAAATCACTAAGTATTGCCACATCTAATGGCCGATCTATAAGCATTCACATACCGAATATCTTAAAGCACTTTCATAAATCGCTGACAGCGAAGAACGTGTAATCCTTACTGATTTCATCGGTTCAATGTTGATTATGCCAATTTTTACGTCACGTTTGGCTCAGTGGCTGAGCAATTGGCTGCTGTGCTGCACGTCGCGTGTTCGATTGTCAAATGGAACAATATCTGTTTGATCTCCAAGTTGTTCCGGATCTGGGCTTTTATGTGTTTAAATGTTTGTAAACGCACCCACGACACAGGTTTTCATGCAAGTGTGGGGCAACGTTTATTAAATAAAATTCTCACGTTGTAGATATTACTCCTCCTTGTTCTAGTGTTCGTAAACGTGTCTGGTGAGCCTGAGGTACCGGGTTCGTTTCCCGGGTCGGGCACAGTATTATTGAGTTTTTCCACTAAGATTTTTTTACATTCCCGTGGTAAAGGTTTTCTAGTTACACGGATGAAGCCGCTGCCAACAGCTAGTTTACTTTGTGACAGCTTTAAAAAGCTCGAGAAAATGAAAATTTTACAAATGTCGAAAAAATAACAAATAACGTCACAAATACTTGTGACACAAAGAATCGAATGATTAATAGACAATTAGGAATGCTTAATTAAAACCATTTTTTATTATAATTTAAATCCATGACATTTCTTTAAATACCGAGTTTTATTTAGAAACTTGACCGACACCAGGGTCGTACTCAGGTTGGGAGCATTCCATGAATTTCATAAATAATAATATATTGCATCAGAACAATTATAATGTCAGCGTGGAATATTTTTGATTGAATCATTTATTTGTAAACAAATCAGAACTTAACAAATTATTAAAAAAAAACAATGAGCTACATCTGTATTTGTAAAAGTATACTAACTTGTCCTTCATGGGTCTATAATGGTAAAAAGCTTTAATTCTCAAAACAGCAAGGTCGAAATTTTGAATAGGTAAATTGAGTAAAAACTAATGTCCCTTGATCTTCATATTACTGTAAGACATGATTATAAATTTAGTTACAATCACGGATAGGGCGCTGAATCCAGTGGAACAATATTGAAAACAACAAAACCCAAGTTGGTGTGTCATGTAGGTTAATATGCAAGCCTAAGCTAATCTATAGTAGGTACTAGTAGGTTGCGTGTAACCAGTTTCTTAAAACAACTTTTAAAACAAAGAACAGCTACAATTACTTTATTTGTTGACATACTCGTATAAACCGCTATAAAGTACGATAGGTACAACTCAAATAACTTCTACGTTTAATATTACATCTGAGCTTTTCTGTGAGCGTATAGATAAATTAATCAGGCGTTAGTAAATAAATCAAACAAACAATGGGATCATCATCATTAGTTTATATCTGGGTCATTGCCTGACATAACCCCCCCCCCATCA
This sequence comes from Agrotis puta, assembly GCA_943136025.2. NCBI lineage: Eukaryota > Metazoa > Arthropoda > Insecta > Lepidoptera > Noctuidae > Agrotis > Agrotis puta. Next base: position 16,160,809 of record OW964176.2, on the reverse strand, counting down.
ATCAGTCTCTATTGAACTCAGGTCTTCTCAAATCTCGTCTAACTGTAGAAACAAATAAGGGGGGAAGAAACGCCTGGTTGTCACCACTGTGAGGATCGCTCAAAGGACACGGCGGAGCACACGGTGCAGGACTACCCTGCTTGGGCAGAGCACCGCCGTGTCTTCACGACGGCGATAGATGGAGACCTCTCTCGCCCGGCATTGGTCGAAGCCATGTTGCGAGGCGAGACGGAGTGGGAAGCGGTCGCCTCCTTCTGCGAAGCAGTCATGCTCGCGAAGAAGGAGGCGGGCCGCGTGAGGGAAAGGACAGCGTCTTCCCTCCACTCCAGCCGCAGTGGTAGACGCCCGCTCCGCCCACCGAAGGCGCGGGCATGCGGGCTGCTAGTTTTGGGCAACTCACTCTCCGACCGTGGAACATGCCCGGATCGACGTCGCGTTGTGTTCCACGCGCGCCTCAATGAGTGTCAGCAAAATGACGGGGCCCCTCTAGAGGGCCAAAGCCTGCCGGGGTCGCGGGACTTACGAATTACCGTGACCCCGAAACGTAAAAGGCTATTGAAGCACACCATGGATTTTAGTCAGTACGAGTCTGACAGTCCCTCCCGCTCTGCCCTGGGTGGCAAATCGGCAAATGAGTCCTCACTCATTTGCCGATTTTACTACGATAAAAAAAAACTGTAGTAGCAAATAACAAACACTGCTACAGTCCCTCAATGACACATTTTCACATCGCGTAATTGTCCCGTATGAGGATTAATAAATTTTTAATCGTCTATCGAGAACTTTATACGCTGTTTCTTATACACGAACTAGAGACGAACCTATTGTCATCCATCGGGAGCGAGTCTAAGCTCCTGACAGTTTTAAAATAAATCGTAATAACACGCTCGGGTCATGGGCCCGAACGAGTGTCACCTTTTTAAGGAAATTGCTCGCCGACTGGTCGACACTTCGCGTGACCAGAGAGCTGGTTCTTTCTTGGGTCAAAGAATAATCATTGCCGTCCAATGTGGCAATGCTGCCAGTCTTCTGAACACGCTCTCGGATGACAGCGACGAGATTTCATTTATTAATTTAACTTTAAATTTAATTTAGTCTATATTTTTTTGTAAATATTTAGTTTATCTTAACAACACGGGAAGTGAAGAACTATGTAGACTTTTTTTTTTTATTTGGGACAAACCCACCACACTATTCCCTAACCACTGCAACTCCTGTAAGCCAGAATCAACAGTGGCAACCAACCAGAAAAGCGCCGAAACAATGAAGCTCGACGTGTCCCAGAGAATGAATTTACCTGTCTTGGATCCTGCAACGAAATTAATCAGAAAAGAATAGTGGAGGAGTAGGAAAAAAATATATGTTTCCACTTCCCTCCATGCAAGCAGGAGACAGAACAAACTATGTAGACTATTGGATGTATTGTAATATGAAGTACAACTTTACCTAACAATTTGGAGATCACATTAGACATTAGACTACTATTAGTAGTCTTAGCCTGCATTAAAAAATACTGTAAAAGCGTTTCCTCATAGGCTTGTTGCTACAAAATATCAAGTACAAATAACCTACTCAATTTGCTTATCACCTTATTAAAAAAGGTGTTATGCTAATCAAAAAACCGAAAATTTCGTACAACCTTATTTTTTCATACATCTATGGCATCTAAGGCTATTGCTAAGGCGGTGTCACATACGTAATAACTTCCTCATTCTTCGACAATGTAGTGTAGTAATTGCTCCACTGATTTTCAGACTTTAGTTACGTATGTTGGTTAAATGTCTTCCTGGCGTATAATCGTGTAATTTTTGCAAAAGATTGTAAGCTTCTATGTTTTAAAAATACGACTGCACATTACAATAGGATATTTAACTGAAAAAACCTGATAAGTTCGTCAGTGAGATTATTGAGTCATATTTTGCTTTTGCTTCGTAAAATAAAATTGACAAGATACATTTTTTAAATTAGCAAAACGTCACAACCAAGTACAAATTCTAACATGCTTCGCTCGCTATGACAGATGGTCATCCATCCACAGACCAACTTCAACAAGCACGAATTGGCTGTGATGATCAAAAATTGCGGGAAGTAAATGATAGTAATCATCACATTATATTTAAACTAAAGAAGACAATATTTCGACAATATTCTAACCGTAATGACAACATTCTCCAAACAATGTTCCAGTCTAATTGATCGAACAAGCATGGCCGATGGTGTAAGGTCTTATTGGCCGTGAAATGACCACGTATGGCCAGCTAATTAGACGGTTGGGACAAAATGGATGGGCCCAAGTGGGTTAAGTGGTGACTTGGTCATGGTATTGGTGTAATGGTGTTGTGCAAAGTACATTGGAATGCACCTGAATTAATCGGTATTTTCTGTGGTAATAGAAAACGTACCTAATAGATGGCTTGCCGTCCGAACATGGACCAGGCCTGAGTTGTCCTCAAGCTGTCAGCAAACTGCCGGGCCGATAAAGCCAAAAGGTTGCCGGGGTCACAAGACTGTGTTAAAAGAGCACAACGGCCCTGGAATTCTAAGGGCATATGAAGGAATAGAAAGCAATCTATTGGGGTGGCCTATGTTTAGCAGTGGACGTCCTACGGTTGATATGATAATGATGATGTAGGTATAGGTTGGTTTTTAGACAGTAAGAATCTGACAGTTTCTTCCGCGCCATACAGTGAAGGCGGACTCATTTGATGACTTTACTACCCCAAAAAAGGGAGTTTGATCATTCCAGAACATAAATTACTCCTGTTTTTAAATATTTACTCGCATTAACGCCGGTGTTGCGTGTCTTTTAGTGTTTTAATGAAAAAAAAGCTTTATAAATTACTACAACCATTATAGAAGCATTATAAACACAACGGAAATATTGTCAACATTCAATTATTAAACAAAACCGACTGATAAAGTTAATAAATTCATTCATGAACGAAATAAAATCAACGCTGCATTCATTTGAAGCTAATTGACGCATATTTTGTTCATTCCACCAAATCCTTGCAAATAGATTCGACCTTTGAAATATTTATGTTCCAATAAATTAACTTACGGTTCATTTCCTTGTTATAATTATTAATTACTTAATGTTCGTTCAACCGATGGTAATGACGATTGACATGTGGAGTGGAAGTTTGTTTCGTGCGGTAGATCGACCGCCATTGATAGCAAATAGATCGTGTCGATAATTTTGTAATATAGACTAATTTGGACTTGAGTTTAATGAATAAAAAACTACCAAACTGAATTTACAGTATGCTCAGAGCACAAAGTTATTATTACGGATTTACAAAGAGTGTAATCATCAAATAATGAGTCCACCCACCCTAGGAGGAGCAGTAAGGACTGTCAAACTCTTTAAAAAAATACTAAAAACGACCCTGTTCCTTCACATGCTCTTCGCATTCCAGGGCCACGATGCCCTTTAAAGCCAACAGTGTAAAGCTATAAGCCATCAGTGTACTTTTTTTAATTGTGCCTATATATTTATCCATACTATGTAAATATTAGTCGAAACTAACTACTAAAGGAAATACAAAGTAATGATCGTTATTCATTGCAATAATTTAAGTAGTGTCTGCATTCCTTGCGACTACCAAGCATGAATACCTACTTACGTATTCGATCTTTTACGCGCTGTAAAACATTAAACTATGAAACTTAGGTGGAGAAGCTAAGAACGTCTTTAATAGATTTTCATCTTGAACACAAAAGTCGAAGGTCTATATTCGATTGGAAAGGTTTGGTAGATAGGGGTAGGTTGATGAGCTGGTATCTGTACCGTATATAAACATAGTAGAAAAACAGTTATCACTAAAGATTTAATTCGACTGCAAGCCATACTCGAACATGCGTTCTTCTTTTTAGGGTTCCGTACGTCTGAATACAAAAACGGAACCCTTATAGGATCACTCGTGTGTCTGTCCGTCCGTCGCTTACAGTCAATTATCTCCGAATCTATTAGACCGATTAAGTTGAAATTTGGTACACATATCAATTCCTGTGACCCAAACACAGAGGTGTGACGTGAGCAGATGAAATCTGTATATGGGGGGTCATTTTTGGGGGGGAAGGGGAAAATTAAAAAAAAAAATCTGAAAACTGCATCGTGTGGCATATCAAATGAAAGATCTTGTTGAGAAGATCTTAAATGTATTTTTTTGTAATTTTAAAATAAATAGTTTCCAAGTTATTCAAGAAAATAGACGAAAATTGACCATTCCCCCCCCCCCCTTATCTCCGAAACTACTGAACCTAAAATTTTGAAAAAAATACAGAAATTAGTTTTCTCCTTATAGATTATAGGAAAACCTATAAGAAGTCCATGATATTAAAATAACATGGTAAATCACTCAATATTGTGCGTACCAACTTACATTTGCAGGTGGAATGTGTGGGAGAACATATTTTTTAACTCCAATGTTAAGTTTTGTTGAATCGGTTTGTAGATGAATATTTAATGAAAAAAATAAGCCCACAATGAGCATTCTACGACCAATATTTTAGGAGATATTAATTATTTTTTTTTCAATTTAATTCCGCCCGCGGTATGACAAATAAATGCTTAGTAAGGCGCGGGCCCTTACTACGGCATTGTGAGACATGACCTTCACGTTGCTCTACTTGTTTCTAAGATGATCAGTTTGCGCGAGAGACACTTCCAAATTGACAAAACTAAAAAATATGTATGATGTACATATAAACTACAAGCGAAAATTGGTTTGAACGAGATCAAGTAATTAGTTTTTTTTTAATACGTTACAAATCATAAACCGTAATTTACCTTTCAAAGTTACAACCAACTACAAGAACTTTTATATTATATTACTTGCTGCTACGGAACCCTTTTTTTCCTTAAAGCCTTTGTCAAACAGACAGGCGTCGTGAATGCGAAGCGAGACGTTTTTATTTGAAATGTATGGAATTGTTTGAATCCAGTCACATAGAACAGCGAAAGCGATCCGATAGCGTGACAGAACTATCGGACTGACGTTTCGCTTTGGTTCGGTATCGCTTCGGAAACGCTTCGCCTGTCCGTTTGACAAAAGTTTCTACGATTTATATTCAGTTATTAATAGCAGTGTCACTACATAGCACTAATAACAATTATCAGTTCAAAATATAGCTACTACACTAAGGCTCCGGTTCCACTGAGGGTGAGCGACTCACTAATCACGTGGCTTGAGTAGAGAAGAGATGTGGATTTCAAGCCATGTGTTTGGTAAATTTCGCTCTGCTCCGCTCCGCCTCCGTGGAACCGCAGCCTAACTCCTTAAATACTGGCATGATTTAAATGAATTTGATATCAATTTAAAGTTAAACCTTTAAAATGGTATCATTTTTATTACTCTTATCTAGTAATAAAGCACTCAAGATCGCGCGGAATCGGAGTAAGTGATTCTATACTTTTGTTCGCATATGTATTATTGCAATTAACATACCAAACCCATAAAATTGAACCCTCATTACCATTCCTCAAATATGGTAATGAAATTCAATTACTCCATACATTCAGTACTATCTAAAGCTGTTATTATAACTTAATAGGCTGTAATTGACATACCACATTAATTTTCTTCGAAGCTAGAGCGTGACTGATTTGTTTACCTGTAAAAAAGAAAATTTTCATTAATTTAAATAATAATTCCAAGACATAGACGTATATTTTCGTGCGTTAATAAGGTGAAAAATATTTTAAAAAATCCGTCAACCAAAAAAAGTGTAGGTTTTTTTTTTCACGTGGTAAAATCATCAAATGAGTCCTCCAACCCAGGGCAGAGCGGGAGGGACTGTCAGACTCGTACTGACTAAAATCCACGGTGTCCTTCAATAGCCCTTTACTTTCCGGGGTCACGGTAATTCGTACAGTCCCGCGACCCCGGCAAGAAAAGTGTGTACTTATTCCGTAGAATAGAATAAAAGTAAAAGTAGTATAGTAAAGTTTTATAGTAGGTATATACTAGTGTTCCGGCTTCACCCGCTGCAATTCAGATATATTTTACCTTCTTCAATAAGGTCTTTAGATCTTTTTGTCTCTTGATGAGAACTATTTGAAATCAGATGTAATAATGTGATGACCTCACTCAACATCTATTTAAATCGTAATAATTATCCCGTGTAGGCGATGTCCTCCTAGCATAGACACCTCTATCTACAAACAAAGCTAAAATAGAGCTGAGAATTTACACGCGTCTAGACAAAGTCGTTCCTCTCGCTCAGCACATTAACTGAAAACAAACTTGTTTGCCTTAAACATTTACTTTAGTTTTGTAGGTCCTTTGTTTAAAACTTTTTTACCTGACAATTTGAGACAGTTACAATTATTTATAGAATGTGTCTTGTACGGTTACTGTCGTTAGAAAAATTAAAATTAACGGAGGTCAAATGCCAACTGCATAGTCAACAGTTATGGAGTATTTTATTTTTGGGACAACCCCACTACACTATTCCCAAACCACTGCAACTCCTGAAAGCCAGAATCAACAGTGGCAATCATCACCAGAAAAGCGCCAAGACAATGAAGCTCGACGTGTCCCGGAGAATGAATTTACCTGTCTTGGATCCTGCAACGAAGTTAATCAGAAAAGGATGGTGGAGGAGTAGGAAAAGTTATGGGGTATCTTAGAAATAACAATATTGAAGTCAACAAAGTACAGTAAAGTCTATTTTCCCATAAACAGTCAGAGTTATGGGATATTGATTTTCCTGTACTTTGTCAGTATGTTGTATAAACAGAGTTATTGGTCACGGGACTCGCAAATTACCGTAACCCCGGTACGTAAAGGGCTATTGAAGGACACCGTGGATTTTAATCAGTACAAGTCTGACAGTCCCTCCCGCCCTGCCCTGGGTGGGAGGACTCATTTGATGATTTTAACACGAAAAAAAAAACAGTCAGTGTTATTTTTTTTTAATTAAACCCATAGCTGATCCACAATTCACTGGTTATATGTATTGACGTCTGATAGGAGCAGCATGTGAGGTTACAACTCAACCGGGTAACAAACTAGATGCTAGGTTTTTTTTTGGTGCATGAAATCATCAAATAACTTCTCCCGTTCATGCTAAAACTAGTAACAGACTTGTACTGATTGAAATCCACACCATTTCTTCAATAGCCCTTTTCGATCAAGAGCCGCAGTAATTGTTCTGAACATTCACGCAATTTTCGCAGATTCGGGGTTACTGAGATATTACAGATGGAGATACCCAATTACACTTGAAATCTTTGACGCTACTGATCTACATTTGATGGCACGTTTGGCGCAGTGGCTGAGAAACAAATATTTGTATGATCCGCAAGTATTTCTTCCGGGTCTGGTTGTTTGTGTATGTGAGTTTCTATGTTTGTAAACGCACCCACGATACAGGAGAAATTCTTAGTGCGGGACAACGTAACAAAAAAAAACTCCTAATTCTTTCATGTATTTAACCACCTTTACAACCCATGAAATAAAACTCCATCAACCAACAGATAAAAACAGTAAAATAAAATGCAACTTAGAGCATAAAAACATAAGCGCCAGCGTCACTAAGGACAAGGTAAACACCTGCCTGTCTCTTATCTAATATTACATTATGTACTTGTATGTATATACTGTGCTTATGTACGTGCTTTACATAGTGTAGCCATTTTACGATATTATAACTTGTGTTTAGTTTATGACGATCTTTTAGAAGACAGATTTAGAGCAAAGTTATTTGTTTGAAAAGGCTCTTGATACTGAAATGTATTGGAGTTAGTTAGAAGCTTCTTTATGCATATATATGTATATAAACATATACAGACATACTAGCTGTTACCAACGGCTTGGCCCGCATGTAACACAAAAATTATCCCACGTGACTATCATACAGGATAAAAATCATCCTATGTGTTAATGCATTTATAAATGTCTACCAAATAAAATCGTAATCATCAAAAAAAAGGTTAAACAGTACATAATAATTTAACCTATTTAAATTTGTTATATAAAGAATACTCTGAACAAAACCAAAATCTGTACGTAATCATTACAATATTTAGTTTTGTATTAATATGTATAGAAACATACTTTCTATGCAAATAATTAATAAAACGGAACTAAAACCAATCTGATCGTACAAACGGTTAAAATTTAACGTGAAACCGAAACCATGAACGAAATCCATAGTTTGGTTACTCAATAGTAACTGCGTTAAATTAGCCGTTTCATAGTTTCAATTAACCGAATTTAAAACCTGCATAGTAACAGATGTTCTTTAACTTATCAAATATGGCTGATAAAGTCTAATAAGAAGTGTAATGTTATGTAGTAAAAACAAGTAGGTGTAAATACAATCTTAACTACACAGTCAACAAATATTTTCTTTTTAACAAATCATTTACAACCCCTTTAGTAAACGCCAATTAAATAACCAATCAATTCTTGTATGTTATTTTTTTTATAATCTATAGTAATGTATGTATGTTATCTGCGAAAGATAAAGTAAATTGTAAAATACCGTACCGTAATCGTATCACCTAAATAAAAGTAATACGCAATACTTATATTATTTAATATAAATAAAATACTAACAGTAAGAAAACAAATGTTTGATCAGTACATAAAACTATTATGTATTAACGTCTCAATATTATATTGACCAATACCATTTAAAAACCACCACAGAAACCTTTACAATATTGACCCTAACCCAAATCCTTCAATCAATTTAGAATATTCCAATTTAATTCTGACAGTTTTATACAGACTTAATCTTAGTATTATTAAAAATACTAGTCCTATTACGTAGGTGGAACTCTTACAGATAGACTAAAGTCATTGTAATAAATAAATTATATACTAGTTGTACATAGGTAGGTACCCAATGTAAATCCGGACAACCTTCATAAATAAGCAGAACTTTAAACACGGTCTTGATTTAGCCTAGACTTGTTTTTGCTGTACTTGAAATAAGTAATTAAGTAGTTCAAATGTTAACGTGTTAATCGTCTATGCTCTATGGCAGTGTTTTTCAACCTGTGGGTCGCGAACCTCTGGGGCGTCGCGTAGCTTCTATATAGGAGTTGTAAAAAACTGGGGAGTTCCAAAAAATACATTTTAAAAAGATTTATTAGGAAAAAATTAAACTAAGGGACGATATATTTTTTAAGAAAATAAATACTATGTTGGATCGAATATAAATTTGTTTACAAAATAAAATACGTGAAAACAATACAACGGGTAGGAAGGTCGCGAAATATTTCTTCATACTAAAGGGTCCGTGTCTTGAAAAAGGTTGATAAACACTGCTCCATGGCATTCTGTCTATATGATCATTCAGAAATAATAAATAGACCGAAAAAGTATATAAGTCAAAACAAACAAAGTGAACCTGTTCTGCAAATCTTATCACTATTTTTTCGTCTTAGGTTAAGGTTGACGATGGAGCGAGCTTACCCAGAAGAAGCCTGTTCACTCTAACTTTGAAAAGATAAGGGTTGTATGCGTTCGGAAATACAGTCGCAGGCAGAGAGTTCCACTCCTTCGCTGTCCACATTATAAAAGACATGTTGCGCTGACGCTTAATAAATGGTACTACGGACAGGCGAACAATTACTTTCCTTTTCTAATCCATAAGACACAACGCAGCACTAATCTCTAAAACAGTAAACGTCAACGATAATGAACGAAATTCTTCAATTACGCAAGGTCTATCAAGCGTTTGATCAAATATTTCAGCGCTGTCACGCGTGGCTTGCGCAGGCGCAGTGATTTACCACAGTTTGGAAAGTGCAGTGCGTTCTGTAATTTGTTTTGATTTATAAAGTTGCAATTAAAAGATAAGTTTTTTTTTTAACTAGTAAGCATACCCCACGTGTAACATTACGTGAAAGAATAGATCAGATTAAATCCAGCGGAGTGTTCTATCAGGATAAAAAACCTCCTCACCCAGCTCATGACCTATCTGTGTGCCAAATTTTCGTAAAAATGCGTTGAACCGTTTAAAAATTATCTCACTTTCAGAATAATAATGTTAGGTAGGTGTGTGTTATCAAAATAAAGTTGCATATTTCACAAATATATGTTTAAAAATACCAATTTATCACTAACTAGCGGCTCGTCCCGGCTTCGCACGGGTGGCCTATGTTACTCAGGGTAAATGTAGCTTTCTAAAGGTGAAATTTTTTTTGGAAATCGGCACAGAAGTTTTTGAGTTTATTCATTACAAACATACACACACACAAAAATACAAATACTTCCTCTTTATAATATTAGTATTAGTCAATAATGAATTAAATGAATGGTCAATCAAAGTACTAATCTACCCGCGACCTCCGAATCAGAGTAATATAACGCCCATGTAATTTTTTTAGGTATGTTTTAGTAATACCTTGATAAACAGTTCTCATCCGAGGTTAGATTTGCTAGCATTTCAAACCCTGCCCGTGACAGAATTGATCAATAGAATTCGTCTTCTTTTTTTGTTACTACTCCGAATCGCTGCGATTCAGTTGCAATAATTTTAAATCATCACATTCCTCTATAGAATCTATACTTACCTTTAAATCTTCTCGCTATAATTTATTTGTAGATGCAGAAAATGTATTTAGCCAATCCATGTCAGATAATTCAGGCCACTGATCAAATGATAACAATTTGCCTGACGCGACTAACTCAGCGGGGAACGAATGTTTTTAACGCAGAGTAACACGTTTTAAACTGCGAAATCGTTCGGTCATTGTTGAAGTATGAAATACAATCCTAAAACATTGTCAAAGATCATTGCACTTAGATTTAATTCAAAGATTTCTGCGTATATGTAATGGACGTCACCATTCTTAGGTCGCGTGAAAATATGTAGAAAAGGGATTCAGATCACACATCCCGTAAATAGTGCTCATCGTAGTTTACTATGATGAGCATAGTTTACTATGATGAACATTATTTTCATTATTTTTCTCATCACCATCAGCCAAAAGACGTCCACTGCTGAACAAAAGCATTGTTTGTCATATATAATTCCCGCTGAGTTATACAGACCGATGGAAAACCTAATAACACTTTCCTCGACCTGGTAATCGAACCTAGAACCTCTTACTCAACAGTCACGTTAGCGACCATTACACCAACGAGAACTTAAAGTCTGTATTAATTAACATCTTAAATTATGCATTACTATCATTAACGACACTGCATTGGCCGCCGAATATACCCGAGTTCATCCAACCGAAGCCGATGAGATGTGCGCAAAAAAACCTATCATTCCACGTTTTATGATTAGAGTATAATTAGAAAATAGACAGTGTTTTTACATTGCGTGCCTTCATCAATTAAATAATGAATTGAGATGTTAAAAGAAAATTGAAGTCAATGATTCTGTGAAAAGATGTCATTGTACTTTAATTTGTGTGTGAAACTGATGAAAGGGTTTAGTTATTCAAGATTCATGTTTTGTTGAAGATTTTTCTGTAGCCTCGCCTGTTTATTAGTCTAAAAAAACCCCACGAGATGCAATATCGAGATGAAAAGTATCTCGAATGTGTTAATCCAGGTCGTAATGACCTATCTGTGTAGCAAACATCATAAACCCTCGAAAGAGACCCTAGAACGCAAAGGTCATATGAAGGAACACGGGTTTCAATCAGTAAGAGTCTGATAGTCCCGAATACAAGAAAAAAACCGGTTACTGCAGGGCGTGATGTAAAAAAAAACCTTTATTATTTTACAAAAATGACTAAGCCGATCAAAGAATCACACATATATATAAGAGCATTATATGTGTAGATTACGTATAAACCTTTTCAATTGATAAATGTGGAACATAACATGAGATGTGTAAGAGCAGTTCTCCTATACAAGTAAATCAACATGGCATTATATAAAATGTAATTCATTGGTTCAGTAGTTCAAATCTCATACAAATTGAATTCGATAATAAACAGGCATTACAGTTAAAGGTTATCGGTAATTTATTCTAATTGACTATTAATTTCATATCGTCTGTTGAATTCGCACGTAACGTGTAATATCTTCTTTACATTATTGGCAATGTAAAGAAGATAATACTTACGTTATTATTTTAATTGCAAGTTATTCTGTTAGTTGTATTTTTGTAAACGACTTCAGTGATCTTTCATGGTCTCAATTATGTTCCTATTGCATGGGTATTAGCCATGGAAAATAATAGACATAATGACAAACATAACATTTTTGTGCACCATAGAATCAGAATTCTATAGAATCAGAACTCTCGCTGAGCCCACCTGGTGATTATGGACCACGTCTGTTCATAGAAACCGTTTTTACCAGCATTGGGAAGATTAGATTCGGCTGCTTTAACCAACATCCAATTCCCAAAATTGAATTAAAACATTAACTCGAATAACATCTGTAACATTTAAATATAACTCATCATTTCGCAGTGTAAAACAAAAACGGTAAATGATGTCGAAGCAATTAACAGTAACGCGAGTGCTAAAGTGAAGTAACAGATGTAATATGATTTAATGGCGTGTAACGTAACACTTTTACACATCGTGTTGATAAATCAAAATGAATAAAAAATCTGTAGTAACATTCCTATAGATGTGCTCTAGTTATTTTTTTTTTATTTGGAATGCAAAACAAATCACTTATTTTGAAGTATTCCCGCACCGGATGGTGTGGAAGGGACTATCCGACTCTTCATTGTCTGCCTAGCCTTTTCCCAACTTGGAGTCGGCTTCCAGTCAAACCAGATGCAGCTGGATATCAGTATTTTACATGGAGCGACTGCCTGTCGGACCTCCACAACCCAGTAACTGGGTAATACGATACCCCATGGTTGTCAGACTTTAGAGCTTCTGACTAACAGTAACGACTGTCAAAGATCTACAAATGACAACTGGGACCACGAACTCCTCATGAATTTTTAGTTAGTGAGGGACTATCCGACTCCTACTGACTAAAAATTCAGCCTGCTCCTTCAGTTCCCTTTGCATTCCAGGGTAACTATTACCCGGCAGACGCAATAAATTAAATAATTAATTTCAATAAAGTATCTTTAGGCAAAGCACCAAGGTCATATTTCCATTGGCATTAAGATTTTCTAACACAAAATCAACATTTACATCACAATTTGGGTATTTTCGTAACTGTTGTGGTCGATTCGTGGTTGATGGTCAAAAGTCTCTTGCTTTTGTTTTACTGGTTGTTCCGCTAGAGTGTGGTCTGCTAAAGTGAGGTTTAATGCAAATCGTTTATGAAAGAAACTTTAAAAATACCTAACACAAATACAAATAGTTAATTTAACTATTGATAAAAAAACTGGACCTAAGCAGGCAGTTGCTGACCATTGACCAATGTAACAAAATCCCCAAATATACCAAAAAAAAAACGATTGTTAACAAAACTTTCAAGGCAATTCAAAAAAAAACAATTTTCGGAAAACACTTGCTTCAAAGGAATTACGACACACCCTCTAAGAGAGTATTTAAGACGTCGCCAATTATGTACTAACAATACTGCCGAATGTATACGGCACATAATGATACTATGTTTCACAACTGGCTATTATATTGTTATCTTATAAATCTCATACATTTCTGAAACGTTACCTTTCACTGAGGTTGAGATCTATAGACGTTACCTAGCTGTACACGCTTTACTTGAGCGTTATTCCTAACGTAGACTCAGAACTGACAACTGTCATTGGATGGAAACAAAAGATAGCGTAGGATATATGGATAGCAACTTCCTATCCAGAGGACCAAGACAATGGGTCAGTATATCAAAGCGAAGATTATGTTTGTACTATCAAAGATATTATGACATCTAAAAATAATTAATTTTTAAATTTATTACTGACACCATTTTTTCAATACGTAAAAGTATTTGTATCAGACTAGTGACACGCCCCGGTTCTGTACGGGTCTAATACAAACAGAACAAAACCGTATCAAAATCCGTTACGTAGTTTTAAAGATCTACATATACATACATAATTATATAGGCACAGATCTGCATACATAGGGACAGACAGACAGACAGCGGGAAGCGACTTTGCTTTATACTATGCAGTAAAGTATCAGAAGAAACATCTTTCATTACTGCAAGATTGAGTCGAAATCGAGTCTAAGCAAAAGCAAGAGCTAAGTAATGTTTATAGATCTCCATCTAAGAACCGATGAAGGATAATCTTTGAGCTAAAGATCAATCATTGGGAATTAATATTTTAGATATAATAGCAAGGTTGGTAACACCAGACCATAGACCACTTAAATTGAGAAATAACTTAAAATGAAAAAGATTTTATTTCAACTGTTGCAAAACTGAAGTGAATGATAGGTAATTGTACCATGTCAAGATTTGCTCAATTTGATCTATCTGTAGCATTCAAATTTGAAATCTATGCATTTATAATTATAAGGTTTCTATCACATTGCCGGTTTCCTTTAATGAAATTGTAGATATTGGTTTAATGTTTGGAGATAACAGACTACAAAAATGTTACAAAATCTACAACATTATTTGTGTGATAACATCTAAATTCTTAACACAAGTAAAAAAAATACTTCATTGACGCAATCAGTTGGGCCATTGTTTAACAAATTCCGAATTAAAAGATAAAAAGATTTTTAATTATCTCTTTAGTAATGAATGAAAATCTTTAAACAGCGTCTTAAAGTAATTCCCACGTTAAAAAAGTACTTTCTCTGAAAAAGTCACTCACATTCTATGTTACAATGTAAATAATAGATATACTTTTGAAGGTTTTGGTTTCTTTAATAAAATTATTTTCTAGACAAGAATCTCAAAATTATCTCACAGTACAATAAATTTGTTTTCTAGACTATAACATTTTCTAGTTTCTTACTAACTTTATGTGAACAACAGCAATGTCTTTGGTTTACTGACTTCAAAAATACAGAAGGTTCTGTAGTAAATGATTGAACTTAGAAAATGAATCTGTATTGCACAATCAGAATTAAAATAAATATAGAACGACTGTAATTATGATTTGAAGTACAAAAAAATTAAAACAAAAAACGAAAAGCATACAACCGGATAACATAATGCAACAGCCTTGATTCACACTCTTTTTTGACCTACTTTTAATTTAAAAACAGCCAATTCATTCCCATCACACAAATCATAATATATGCAATAAGAATCTTTTCCTTTTTTTCGTCGGTTAAAATAAATAGCCGTTGCCAGCGGATTCGTCCGGCAGTATTACAAAATGAAAAACCAGAATAAACTGGATCTCTTTTTTTTCCACGGTATAACCAATTTTCTAGGATTTAACCTATCTTTGAACGAAATTTTATCAAGATCCGTTCAGCCATTCTTACGTAATTAAGTCGCAAACAGTCATCCATTCATCCAAACTTTGCATCTATAATATTATTAAGATTAGATTAGCGTCACACAATATTTGATACTGAGTTAATTATCAATAACATCCGGTATCACTTCGCGGGACTATATCATCATGTTACCGTGACCCTGGAACGTAAAGGGCTATTAAAGGATCACCGTGGATTTTAGTCAGTACAAGTCCGTCAGTCCCTCCCATCCCGCCCTGGGTGGGATCTTGCCTTGAAACCAGTATAACTCATCATCATCTGCGTAGCCTGTTCCCAACTATATTGGGGTCAGCTTCCAGTCAAACCAGATGCAGGCGAATATCAGTATTTTACATGGAGTGGCTGCTTAGAAACCAGTATCACTAGTCATCTTAAAGACAATCACTAAATGAATAAAAAAACAACATTACATAAATAACTTAAACTAATGCACTTGCATTAAAACTAATTGCTTCCTTGAGCAAAAGGTTACGTTAGTGGGAATTGACATATGGATATAAAAAAAACGTGTTTAGAGAGGTTCGGGTATGTAGGTCAAATGTTGAAGAGAATGTTTTGCTTATATCTACTTGTTACATATAACATCGTCTGTGAATGTGAAGTATTTGGTACGTACATTATGCTATGTATAATCTTCACCTTGACTAAATAATTGGACGATGTTTTTTTTTATAAATTGAGCTAATTGATATTGCAAGCCATTTTATAGGCAATTTTAACTTTGGCAACATAGCTGTTGGACGAATTTGCTTTTTTTATATAAACTACTAATCATGCATCTATCTTGCCTTTTTCCTGAACTACATTGGGGTCGGCAATATGCCACTCTATAACTCGCTTTTTCAGCAGTCACCTCTCTTTTTTTTTAAGATATAAAAATACTACAGTATTCAGTTACACGAATTTCCTAAAAAAATAAATCATTAGGAATTATAGTTCATAGGCTTATCTTTATGAGTCTTAAGACTTTATCACGAATTTTCACGTTTTAATGTCGTAAAATAAACAAGGACTTTGACGTTAATTTTTTGATTAAAATAAGTTCTTCTTTGATGAAATAAAGACGAGTTTTCATCTTCTATACAATTTACTTCATAATACTTCAAGAACGATATACGGCAAAAACGTAGATTTCATGCTAGGGCCTCAGGACGGGGTCGCGGGACTGTACGAATTACCGTGACCCCGGAACGTAAAGGGCTATTAAGGACACCGTGGATTTTAGTCAGTACGAGTCCGACAGTCCCTCCCGCTCTGCCCTGGGTGGGAGGACTCAATTGATGATTTTACCACGATAAAAAAGGGCCTCAGGACACTACAATACGTAAAGAGAGCACACCAAAAACATTGCGTTTATGTCTTTGACAAGACGGAATTGTTCTTCCAAAGATTATCAAAACGTTTTACTCCATAATTCACGACAAACCGTTTGGTGCTATATTCTATTTCTGTCAATCGTTTAAAGTTAAAAAATACTTTATGTATAACCACTTATTTAGATTTTTTAACAAAGACATTTGGATATAGTCTGTGACCAATCATGATGACAGGTACGAGGCTGCGAGCATCAATGGTTACGCAAGAGTAATCAGTTTCAGAAGCCGCGGTCAGAAGTTCAAGCGTGAACTGATTATTTAACTGTTCATAAGATGGTGGTCATGATTGAAAGATAATGGGAATGATTTAGTGAAGCCGATCTTGGGGGATATGAATTTCAACCAATGTACCTGAGAACTTTACTCATATCGATATTGATTTAGATAAATATTCCTAATGAATCACTTTGTAAATGAATAATAAAAGAATAGCCAATGGCCTTGCAGGAAATTCACGAAATGAATCATTAAGAATATTGCTTAAAGAGGCAGTTTCAGACCCTCTGCAGCACAACTATATAATGACCCAGCACCACGGCAGCACTGACACTGGTTCGTTTTAGTGGATTTTCAAATTTATACTTCAGCATAAAATAAAAAGTCTAAAAAAGACAATCTGACGTAGTCTTTTAGAGAAAATCATAGCTGCTCTGACGCATGATAAGTTTTAAGATTAAAATAAATCGATTAGAATAGATGAAAATCAGCATCAAGCTCTAAAAATCCACTATTATGTCCCAGTGTATCTCTACTTGACTTAGTTCAATATTTGGCTCAATCGGACATGTCTTTACCTCACTTAGTTCAGTCTTTCTTCGGCTCACTACATATTATATTTCTAGGTTGACAGTCCTAAGACCGTTTAAAGAATGAAGGAAAATCGACAAACATGAACTGAACTAGTGAAATGCATCATTTTGGCAATCATCTCAGTCTCATTACCAGTTAGGAACTCGATCTGATTTGCTGAACTAAATGTAGCACTGAACTGATGCCTTTGTCAAACAGACAGGCAAAAGCGAAGCGTTTCCGAGGCGATACCGAACCGAAGCGAGACGTCAGTCCGATAGTTCTGTCACGCTATCGGATCGCTTTCGGTTTTCTATGTGACTGGATTCAATCCAAAATTCATTCAATCCATTACAAATAAAAACGTCACGCTTCACATTCGTCACGCCTATTTGTTTGACAAAGGCTTAAAAGAGTGGACTACTTCGTTAGCCGAAAAGATATCTCTATATCTTCATTCATTTCTTTTCACTGACACTTTTTGCGCAACTGTACAGTCTAGAGTTATAATCGAGCTCTAGATAAGTCTAAATTAAATCACAGGTGTGATCTATAAGGAAAACACTGATCTTATTTCGACACAATGTCTCCACCCAAATAATAGTCGAAGGCTAACGCACAGGACTTTCGATAACTTTCGAAAGTGGTTCCAATAAGTTCCTTTTATGTCATGAAACTATCTGATATCATACTTGTCATGTCAAATGTCTGTGGTTGTGGATGACTGAGGTATTAAGTAATCATGCTATTGTTGAACCGAAAGACCCCCTAGGTCTAACACTATGATTGATTCTGTTAAAGCGTTTGATGTCCGTAATATTTCTTTATTATAAGATATCTATGTTTTATAATATTACTATCTGCTGCCAGCCGCTAAAATTATCCCACAGGAACATGATATCGGTATAAGAACTATCCTAAGTTTTCATTATTTGTTAAAAAAATCCATTCAGTAGTCTTTGCGAGAAATAGTAACAAACGTCCATTCATCCATGCTCACAAACTTTCGCATTTATAATATTAATCTAAGTCACCACCCATCGACCACACAGCCTATAGACTCCTAATAACAGGCGACCGATGTCTGTCAACACATTAGGCAAAAATGTCTTATAACCGTCGTCACTCACCAAACTCGTATTAGTTTCGACCACTCCTGTGAGCCGTAAACACTTCCGCATTACTCCTTTAAAAAATCGAGAAAATAGACATAATATGTTCCCGTATACAATACGTTTGTATGATAAAAAAGCCGGACTTCAAATTTCCTGAAAGACGGTATCACATTTCATCGGTAACTTAATAGTTCCATAATCTAAATTAGATTAAATTTCTGACAATATTTATCGGGGTTCATCTTATACTGGTCATTTTTGGTGTCTTTATGATTCCGTCCCTTTCTTTTGCAAGTATTTTTTTCGCCATCTCTTTTCGTCGATTTTAAGTACACATATTAGTGATGTTCCAAATCGTACAACCACCTCTGTTGTCGATAAATCAAAACAAAAACCTATAACTATTAATTTATACAAAAAATATTTTTTCAATAATTAGAAATTACAACAGATGTACATCTGATAAAATATGAAACTTTAATTTATAAATTTTAGATACCCACACGATCTTGATTTAAAAAATAAATGGATAATTGCAACCAAGCGAGAGAACTGGATCTCATCTACTTTGAGTGTAATATGTTCACGTCATTTTAGCGAAGATTGTTTTATCCTTATGAAAAACCGTCGATGTCTTCTAAGTTGAGCAGTACCAACTAGTAATTGCCGCTTTTGGTGAGTTTAATTATTGAACCTTTTTTTCTGTCTCCTAGGCAAAAAATATAGTTTCGGAACCTTTCTTCTTTTTCTTTTTCGTGTCGCTGCCGCGACGGTATTTATATTTTATTGGCCCAAAACCCCGTCATCTCCACCGCGTTGTCGGTAGCGGCGAAGAGATCCGTTTGGCTGCATGTTTTTGGGCTAACTCTATAACATCGCGCTGCATTCAATTTGATAGGCCTCATCAAAGACTTCGAACATAGCTTATAATAATTACGGAAATTTTAAAACATTGTTTTTATTCATTTATATATTTTACCTACATGATTAAATCGTAATTACAATAAAAGAAGGTAATTGAATGCAAGTATGTAAAAACATATTTTATTAAATACAATTTAAAAATGTCGATACTTTCTTGTTTGATTTAAAACCGTCCCATCCCTAGTGACATGCACTGACCTTGAATTGACCAATCAGGACGCAGTACCCCGTCCCTCTCGCTGACGTCATACCTCAGCAAGTTGGCAGAATAGTTTTCGTGCGTTTTATCGTGTATTAGGTGTCTATAGGCTGTGTGGTCGATGTCACCACCACTCATTTTTTGCTGAGAAACGAGTATTTTTTGGTACAAAAAATCATGGTTTACGGCGGCGTTCAATTTAAAGTACTAAAAATAATTATAGCACTAATTAATGCATAAAATAGTACTGAGGTCATAAAGATATTTAAAACATGCATTAAAAAACGTGTTAAAAAAAAATCTCGACATTGAACCATGGCTTGTGATATTCAAATAACGATATCACTTTTAATGAACTTTTACATAAGATACATATGTGGCCCTGGTACGTGATAAATAGCTTGAAAGGTAAATACATCAATCAATAAGTGCATTGATGCAAAAAACTGCAACGGCTGATTCACTAAGACCCAGAACTGTCTAATCTAGCTCTACCTTCAAATGTCCTCGATGTCAATCTTAATTGAGATATACAATTAGTATTCTGAATAAGGCATGAACCTAACGGCAGCATTAACTAATTATATGCCTAACGTTTTGCAATATAATACCAAGTGAGTAGGTATAGTCGAACTCAAAACCATGTTATCGATTTTTTACTTTACATTTGCAACGAACCCCACTAGGATTGAAACTATCCGCCAAATAGACCTTACAACGTCGAAAAAGTTTTTTTTTTTTTTTTTTTCATAATGGTAAAAATATTAAAAAGCGCCTTTCGGGTGAGACATTGTTGCAGTGCGTGTGACATTGCGGGAGTGTCCTGGATGAGGCTGGCGCGAGACCGTGGAGCTTGGCACAAGCAAAGAGAGGCCTATACCCAGCTGTGGGTGAAGACGGGCTGGGGATCGTGATAATGATGATGACTGGGGTGAGATAGCACTGAGAAGTGTGGGACTTATACTTTACTAAAACCGAGTGGTCACCATCAGCGTATGACAGTTCGGGTTTTCTCAGAAGACCAGCTGAACTGAGACATATCTACCTGTTTCCTCTGAGTCTCACTGTGCCACTGTATATTCCCTGGGGTAAACGAAGAGAGACCGCTGGACCACCGCGACCCCAAAATATACTCGTATATATTCTAAACACTGGTGGTCATCTTATGAATAGTACGTGACGATTAGAACCTTAGGTCGTAAATCAATTACGAGGCCAACTAAACTAGATAAACTTTACAATCTGACAACCTCTAATTAGTTTGCAATCTCATAATAGAAGAAAAAAAGTGAACGTACTGAATTGCATAAACTTTTAGCCGTAAAAGTGCTAGATCATGTTGAAAGGATACTAAAATATATGAAGAAGTTTTTCAAAAAAAGATTGCGTAATCTAGAGTTTCATATGTAATAAATGGTTCTTAAATTCCAAAATTGTTTTGTAATCAATACTGTGTAAGGAGTGGTAGTATTGCTGGACTAGGTTATAGCAATAAATTAGTCCTAAGTGGCTGAAAGACGAGTCACGGTTTTTGTCTTGGCCAGTGGCTAAGCATTATACAACTTATAAACTAGCATATGATTGGTTTTTAATGCGTTTTTTATTTATTTATTTGTTTTCTTTGATGCATTTGAATAAAAAATGTATTTGAATATGAAGATTAAAAACATAAGAATACTAGTTTATTTAATTTTAAGGTTTTTATTTCAGGAATTTTGTGAAATGATGATGTTACGTCTGACAGGGGAGAGTTGAAGAAGGATAGGAAGATGATCACGTTTTGTTAATCTTAACATTTCGTTTGCTGAGATTGATACAATTTAAACCACTCCCCATTTGATACAGATGCAATCTACTATCACATGACATGACAGGCCATTCACGAACCGATCCCAGTCGGTCATCTCAATATACAGTTACATTATGACCTATTAGATCACAGTTACGCAAGCGAATGCACAGCCATACATTCACATCATCGTTAATCATAATAATATCTCTAAAGTGTGTCAGGAAACATCTAATTTAGAGATTGTTATAAAAAATTGCGGAAATACATCTCCTTCTGCTATGTGACCTGACAAATTACAGACAAATGTAGTCAATGACCGCAAATAAACCGCACAATACATTGTTGTTGCAAAAATGCATCAGACGTCTGTAGCGTTATCTTTATGATCTTCGTTAATAAACTTATTGTGCGAGTTTATAGGTGTAAATGTATTATAATTTCTTCCTTTTGCAGACAAGTCATATTTGTGCAATTTAAATTGCACCTAGACGTAGTGTGAAATATTCAGGAAGTTGATCGAGATACCGATAAGGAATGACGAATTAAATCGTGTTATGAACTCAACCTGGTTCAAATATAGCAGTGTTTTGTTTTTTTTGTATTTAATTCGTCAGTAGAATATCAGGAATGGAAAGACCAAAGTGATCAAAGATAGCAATGATCTTATCGAGACCATATTATAATCGGCTTACAGACTACTCATTAAACAAAAAGATAAGTGCATTATCTTTTTAATTAATTTTGCGTAAGAATTAAAATCCTGCAAGAGTGAACAGTTATTAAACCGTTACTAATTTATTAATAATTTTACTACCGTTAAAGAAAACTTGTCATAACCGGGTACGTGATTCTATTATGATTATAACAGCTTTGCCATGGTAGAATTAATTTCGCGTTTAGCTAAGCCTTCGACTCATACAGTAATGTTACTTGGTGTGTTATGTAATGATTGTACGAACATAGAATTGTTGTTACATTAATCTTACATTACAGATGGCACATATTCCAAGTAATTTGATTCTAGTCAAAAGTCGAAGGCAAAATTTTAAATAAGTATGATAAATAATTCAATTTATGGTGAGCGTTCCACAAGGGACACTATTATGTCTACTTTTAATTTTTAAAACGTATGTGAGGAAAGAAAAACAAAGTTGGAAAAGTACAATAGAAACAGAATTAAATAAAGTAATATACAATATTGACTTGTAAAAAAGCCAACCTTCTATAGATTGGGTTTTTTTCCACTTACAAACACCTGACGGATTTAATAATTAGAACAAATCCTTGAATGCATATTATAGCTAATGTCAATATTGTATCATTAAACACGTGCAGCACCTATTCTTTAATGACGATTAAATAAAATTAGTACCTACTAAACATACTCCAACTGTACTTAAGTAGGTTTCAATTATTGAAAATAAGCCCATACGGCTAACTCATAAATCAGGTGCTAAAATGTTTTTTTACCCATAATCAAAATGTACGACTTTGCATCAATTTAACCTTACTCTAACACGTGAAGTCACACCTGTCTCTCCCTAATGTACTTACGTGTACAAATTACTGCAGTTTTTGTAGAAAACGCAGTTCCTGTCTACATTTTAATTCTCATAGATAAATCCAAAGATTAACTAATGTTGTTAACTTTTGATCGTAAATCAGAAAATATACGTAAGATTCTGATCATGGAATAATCAATACAATAGATTAAAGAAGCAAATATACTGGTGAATATAACGAATACTTTGAAAATCAAAAAGAAAATACGTCTTCAATCCGGACGACGTACCTAAAATTACAACCAACAACCATCACAACCTTTTTTCTACATCAAAAATTCACAGTTAAACTAACGGATGAAAACATCAACATAATCCAATGCCGTGTCAGTTTAATGCACTACATATTCGTAGACAAAAGGCTCAGTGAAAGATATCACCGCGTGTTTATTTGTCAGACATGCTTACTGACTACTAATCGAGCTGTTACTATCACTTTCTCGCATTTTGTCTTTGTCACCGGATATTTTTATAGAAACATTTTATGTTGAACTGCATTAGCGGTACAATTTATGCCGTTGTCAAACAAACAGGCGAAAGCGAAGCGTTTCCGAAGCGATACCGAACCGAAGCAAGACGTCAGTCCGAAAGTTCTGTCACGCTATCCTCGTACTGACTAAAACCCACTCTGTTCCCGAAACTACAATTTGGTATTCACTAAGCTACTGACAACCGTCGCGGAACTTATGATTTACCGTGACCCCGGTACGTAAAGGTCTATTGAAGGACACCGTGGATTTTAGACATTACGAGTCTGACAGTCCCTCCTGCTCTGCCCGGGGTGGGTGAACTCATTTGATGATTTTAACACGTTAAAAAAAACTACTGAAAACGACTTGTGTCAACACTATCTCAATATTGTCTCAACGACGAACCCGATGTAGTATACAGCCTAGAAAAGCTCTTTCAGACAATAGAATAACTAGTCCATTTCGGACGGTGAGCTTCATTGATACCCTTATGCGTAATTCTATGATTATGGTAACAAGCAACTCTTGTGATGAAAGGGACCTCATTGGATACAGATTTGGGGCATACAATGACTGAACTAGAAAACAAGATAATCGTCGATTGATCCATCAGTTTCGATAAAAATGCAATTATATGACTCACTCATTAGATATCCAAAGAAGGCCACGATTACAAAATTAGACTTCACTTACTTCTTTCTCGTTAATGATATTCTAATGCTTATAATAAGATATAGATACCGACACAAAGATTTTATCTCATCAAAATTGTGAATTCAAATATATCGTTTCGCAAAAAATGATTGAACATAGCATTTCCTGTGAAGCAATGACAGATTTATTTCATCATTGAATCATTTATAATAACGAGAAATGCATTAGTTACACAAATCGGGGTGTTGAATAGAAGATCAAAAGCAATACATAGTAATCAGTAAGTAAGAAATAAGTACCTAGTCTAGTTTTGAAATCATGGCCTTCTTAGGCCGTCTAATGAGTGATCCATTGAAATGATTGCATGTGTATCGAAACTCATGGATCAATCGACAATAATCTCTTATTTGCACAGTAATTTTCTTTTGTCAACTATTCACAAGCACCAATATGTGTACACTTAACAATTTCAATAGCGATTTTCTCGTGCCACTTCAACTTTGATATCCAAGGCCTTTTTCCATATCATATTTTTGGTGGGATCTACCTCCTACTTGTGACTACTTGCGACTGAGCGATCCAGAATCAAAAGTTGATACTGTTTTTACAGAATTCCAGCACCGTCTGTAAGACTTTGCTGCACCTTAGGACTCATCATTACTTCAGGGTTAGATTAAGCCCACGGAATATTTATTTTTTATTTATTTATTTAAATTAAAATTATAATAAAATCTTGAATGTATGTTACACTAGTTTTTGCCAGTGGCTTTGTTCGCATTTATTTCAAATTTGACAATCAATTCGAATCGTCCATATACCGAAATCTATTTTCAAATGAACGTGACTATTTTTTTCTGGGGAACAGTACTTTTTCTTGATGCAAGGTACCTTATGTCCACCTGTACACCTGACAACGTATATAGGCAAAATTTCAGAATGATCGGTTCAGTGGTTTAGGCGTGGAAAGGTAAATACATTTTAAAGGTTACAAGGTAATTTTTAAATGTTAATTAACTGTAGGTGCAAAAGTACTACCATTGGAAATAAAAACAAGATATTTACCATGATTATTTGTTTTGAGTTTACGATATTTCGACAAGTCGCAAGCGCCATGATCACAGATCATCGGTCCAGTTTAAACAATCATACACAAATCATAATGATATTACTCGGGTTTTTACATATCAATGTACTACTTGTATACTTTCTCTAGACTCAAATGCCAGGTCATAGATCATCCTGAACTGTCGCACAAACTGTTCATAAGAAAGCAAAACAATTCGTCATTGAATTATTCAGAACAAATTGCACTTCCACCTCAAAGTCAATGCAATTATCTCATTGTTCAGCGTCAACATGCACTAAATGTTCACAAGATGAAGGTCACAAGATCAGGACAAAATGAAAGTTTGACATTTATAAATTATGCAGTGCCTGTGCGCATAAGAATTAGACACACCTTCTGATCCTTGAGTTTGTTGACAAATTATTGTTATCTAGTGCATAGACAGACGAAAGACTAAAAGAATTACTAAGTATGTTGTCATGTTATGTTGTTGCATAAAGTTTAAGGTTGAGAATGTGGTTAAAAAATTAATGTTTAGAAAAAAACTTCTGATGTTAGATTAGTTGTTTTATTCTATTGTGACACAGTGGCGTAGCGAGACCGAATCCAGGACGATGCAAGACGCATCTGGAAGCCCCTTTTCTTTCAATACGAAAAATATGACCTACCTCCAATGCATGGACGAGGCCCCCTTGTTGTAAGATGACTTAGTTAACTGACTAAGTTTTATAAAAAAAAAACAAATACTATTAACAAATAGTATTAACAAATCCGGATTTGCGGGACTGTCTCATTAAGTAAACATGACCTTGGAACGTAAAGGGCTATTGAAGGATCACCATGGATTGTAGTCAGTACAAGTCTGACAGTCCCTCCCGTCCCGTTCTGGGTGGGAGGACTCATTTGACTATTTCATCAAGATTAAAATTAAAAAAATAAAAAAGGTATTAACAAATAGCATGACAGTTGTACCTATATCTATATATTTTTTGTCGATGGGATTGCCCTTCGGACATATATATATAACTTATCGTTAACTAAACTTGTTAGAAGAGGTTGAACCATGAGTATTTATGTATCCGTTTTTGAAATACATAACATGGAAATAATAATTTAATCAACATTCTATTAAAAGGAAATATAATTTAACTTTTCTAAACATCTTTCCTTGGGAACTAAATATGATGTAATAAGGCAGAAAAGAAAGTGGTTGTAAAATAAACAATTAAAAGTCATTCATATGAGAAATATCATAAACACGGCTCTTTATAAAGCAAGTAGAGTCATGAGCACCTTTAAATACATGCGCCTACCTACATACACATAGTAGCGATAAAAGAAAAATGATTATTTTCTAAGAGTATTGATGGTTGTGTCAAGAACATAGTATTTTGGCACCAGTAATTAGTAGTCTGTAGTAGGTGGTCCGCTACGTGAGTGCACAGGAATTACAGGCGACAGGGAGGGATGGAGTCTTATTGTGAGGCAAATTATGACCATGCTGACCACGACCACTGTGTCAAAGCGAACCGACGAAGAAGGAGAAGAATAAGTATTCACTTATGAGACTCAGACTATCCGCCACCAACTCGTTGGAATGTCACCTCCTTTGTCAATTGCAAGAAAGTGTTTTATAACAATAGATAACCGCTATATACCCAAAACCGGTATATAAAGCAACAGTAGTACATAATACAATAACAAGTTGTATGACACCGCCTCTACAGCCCCCTTCAGATGTCATGTCAACTGTCATTGACACAAAGCATTTATCGAGTTGTTGTAAAGCCACAAAGTTAATTCCCCACAAAAAAAAAAGTATTTATAAATTAGCCAAAGGTTTTTGTTTTTGATTATTGTAAATTCCCCCCATTTGTTTTTCCCGCACTGATCAGAACAAATAATAAAATCCAGAACAAAACTACCGAAAATTAGGACACAATGTGGAATCTGAACAGAAAGTACTAGGAGAACAGGGTCGGGAAAAAAAGAAATAAACAAATATTCTACATTGGAGATGAGTTTTGCATATTGCAAATCGTTTCCTTGTATGAAAATGAGCGTATCAAAAAATTTACTTCAGTTATAAATATTTAGTAGTCATTATTGTTTATTAATCTAATATGCTGACTTAAAAACATATAGCTGTTAATCTTAGTTCATATTCTGATGGCACGGTTAGCGCAGTGGCTGAGTGATTGCTGCGCTGCGTGTCGCGGGTTCGATTCCCGCACGGTGCAAATATTTGTATCATTTACAAGTAGTTGTTCCGAGTCTGGGCGTTCGTATATGCGAGTTTATATGTTTGTAAACGCACCCACGACACAGGAGAAAATCCTAGAGTGGGGCAAAGTTTTAATAAAAAAAACGATTGAAAAAAATTGACAGACTGGGGTATAGGTTGATGTGCTGGCATCTGTGCATGCGAGTGAGATGTCATTACTTAAAATATCTCTTTCTAATGCATGACTACCTCCCATAAATACCTATAAACAGTCACAACTCTAAATAAGATCATTTACGCATCTGCGCACAAAGAAAGTGTTCCTAATTTGAATAATATGTAACTCTTACTAACCGTCAACGCTGAATGACAAACTTAACAAATGCACTTCTTATACACTCTATTCAATTGCGACAAAGGTGATATTTGAATGGTTAAAGAGAGCAGTTAATCAAAATTAAATTAATTCAAATAGTAGGTTTTTGCTTTACTTTCACTGAGTAATGTGTTGACGTCATTGCACTTCATATGTGGTTAAAGCGGAGAGTGCCGTTGCGTTTAGATTATAACAATTTGCAAGTAACGTTTCGTAATGGACGTCGCGTCGCCCATTCTTATTTTTTTATATTTATGCTAGGTCAGTTTAAAATAGAAAAAATGCGGTAAAGATAAGATACTATCGGTGGTCAATTTCACTAAAATAATTTATTTTTATCTTTAAAATATTTTTTTAATTATTACTTTCTATTTTCTGTCTAGGTGATAGCGTGATAATATGTGGCTTATATATGTTGACCCGACTTCTTAATAATATCTGGACATACATACAGACAAACAGACAAAAATTAAAAAACTATATTTTTGGCTTCGGTATCGATTGTAGACCACACCCCAAGTATTATTTTAAAAAAATTCAATGTACAGTTTTGACTTTCCTACCATTTCATTATATGTATAGATTCGAAAGCCCAAGTTGTTGAGCATTGCCAAACAAATCTTCCAATTGTCCTTTACGTTCCAGGGTCACAGTAACCTTTACAGACCAGCGACCGACCTAGAAATGGTAGATTAAACTGCGGAGTATAACTATTGTATATAAATTACGCTAATGATATTAAGAACTTAAGTCATACCTGCTTATCTAACTAGAATATACTTATTTCCTTTCATACATAATATAGAGGAAACTCAAAGTAATCCACTAAAATTACCATAAAATACCTCTGGGCATAATAAACCTTATAACTATCGATGCATAAAAGTCAAAATATCTTAAAAGCAATAACTAGGTGATTAACAGCCACCTTCAATAAAAATGTATGGTTTGATTGATATTAGCATTACTTAATAATGCTTCTAATGTCATATCTAGTTAATAATTAGATAGACTTGTTATTGAATTAATAATTAATGTTTTATCGGAAAAAAACGGGCTTAACTAATTCATCACGTTTTAGTGACGTAATTAATTAATTTTGATGAAAATAATAGTTCCTCGTTCGAACAAGAAATTGATATTTTAACACTACCTTCACAGTTCATTTTAGAAAACATTCTGTATGTTCGCAAAAATCTAGGACTCTTCAAGACTAGAAGCGATTTTCATAATATCAATACACGCAGTAAACACGAAATTGTAATACCGAGATTCAGATTAGCAAAGACGAGCAAGTCGTTTCTTGTAAACAGCATACGTTTTTACAATAAACTAGCTTTTGCCCGCGGCTTCGCTCGCGTAGAATTTGGTCTGCCTCATTAAGTTACGTGACATTTTTTTATGTAACTTCACATCGTACATCCCAGATTTCTAACTTCAAAATTAGTTTCCATACAATCTTTGAACACCTATACCTAATATTTAGATGGAATCTCTTGTGGGTGGAATTATCTGAATTCCTTTCTAAGTGCTCATTATTTCAGAGGGCCAAAGCCTGCCGGGGTCGCGGGACTTACGAATTACCGTGACCCCGGTACGTAAAGGGCTATTGAAGGACACCGTAGATTTTAGTCAGTCAAGTCTGACAGTCCCTCCCGCCCTGCCCTGGGTGGGAGGACTCATTTGATGATTTTACCACGATAAAAAATAATAATAATAGAACCCTGCATGAATTTCAAAATTCTACCAGTGGTTTCTTCATCAATCTTTGTGTCAATCTTCAACCTGTATGGTGTGTTTATAAAAAGTAGCCCTATGTCCTTCCCCGGGCTTGAGATTATCCTATCCAGCACAAACGGATTTCTATACACTGACTAATAAACAGGTCGGACCAATGTTACTTGCATTTAATCACTACATAGTATAAAACAAAGTAGCTTTCTTTGTCCCGTGTAACGATCGAATTCGTGTAACGATCGACATCATTGCGCGATCACCACCATCTATCGAGCATATGGACCACTCGACATATAGTACTAATAGAATTATCTATACTCCGTTCATCATCTGCCTAGCGTTTTCCCAATTATATTGAGGTCGGCTTCCAGTCAAACCAGATGCAGCTGGATATCAGTATTTTACATGGAGCGACTGCCTGTCGGACCTCCACAACCCAGTAACTGGGTAATATGATACCCCATGGTAAGATTGGCTGTCAGACATTAGAGCTTCTGACAGTAACGACTGTCAAAGATCTTCAAATGACAGCCGGGACCAACGGCTTTACGTGCTTTCAGAGTGCTTTTTACCCATCCACAGACCAACCTCGGCAAGCGCAGCTTAACCCGTAAAAAATATATAATAAAAAACTTTTTATAAAAAAAAATGTAACCGCCTTCAAAAAGAACCACAAAAAAGGGTAAAATAATCTACAAAATAACTTTTATTTCGGAAGTCGATGGCTTTGTTATTTTTTATTTCATTGTTTTTTTTTTGCCACCGACTTCCGAAATGAAAGTTATTTTGTAGATTATTTTACCCTTTTTGTGGTTCTTTTTGAAGGCGGTTACATTTTTTTTTGGATTTTTTTTTATTTTTCGTTTTTTAGTTAAAATATTCAACCCAAATTCTTGCCAAATACATATAATACAATCCGTAGCACTGGTAATAACATCCCTCATGTACACAATAAGCTAATAAAATTCCCTATCTCGAAAACTACTGAACCGATTTTGATGAACCTTGCAGTATTCCCTAAGTTGAACAATACTTAGCACAAAAAAAAAAGAATTATTTAAATCGGACGTGAAGTTCCGGAGATATGCGAACAATGAATCAGTACTACTACCTACTCCTTACTGTTAAGGAGTTGTACCTTCCATCATCAGCTCAGCTACATAAGATAATGATTACCATACGCAAGTACTTAAATTACTACATAAGATTAACGAAAAACGATGCGTGGGCCTATAAAATTTGAGGGTTGCCCTCGATTTCTCCAAGATCCAATCATCAGATCCTGATTTGGTGACAATGGGACCACACGGGAAGCACCAGCTTTCATACAAAAAAAGAATTATGAAAATCGGTTCACCCAGTCGGTCGTTATGCGGTAACCAACTACTGTTAAGGAGTTGTACCTTCCATCATCAGCTCAGCTACATAAGATGATGATTACCATACGCAAGTACTTAAATTACTTCATAAGATTTACGAAAAACGATGGGTGAGCCTATTAAATTTGAGGGTTGCCCTCGATTTCTCCAAGATCCAATCATCAGATCCTGATTTGGTTACAATGGGACCACACGGGAAGCACCAGCTTTCAAACAAAAAAAGAATCATGAAAATCGGTTCACCCAGTCGGTCGTAATGCGGTAACAAACATTTTAAAAAAATACAGTCCTCCTTTTTTTGAAGTCGGTTAAAAACTATCCTATGTCCTTTCTCAAGTTCCAAACTATGTCTGTACCAAATTTAACACTAATCGGTTCAGTAGTTTAGGCGTGAAGAAAAGACAGACAGACAGACAGACAGACAGACAGAGTTACTTTCGCATTTATAATATTAGTTAGGATTACCTAAGTCAGTCACTGGACTAACTGAGGGAAAGTTTAAAACCCATATTAAACGTGTCCTTATAAAAAAAGCATATTACAAAATTAAGGACTACGTTGAAGACAAGGATGTGTGGCAATAGTTCCTTCTGCACATGTGGCTTCCCTGGCAGCTCAGCAGCAGCACCTATTTGTACTTTAACTTCTCTCATCCACGTGTTAGGATAATATGATTCTTCTATTTTATTCCTGTATATAGTTTTTTATTTTTTATTTTTTTTTATTCTTATTATTGTGTTCGTTTTGCAATATTATATTGCCTTAGCTTTAACACCAGTTCAGATTTGTTACAGTTTGTAAGACATTATAGAATTAACCCAGCTTTTATAGCTTTCTTTTTTTTTGTATAGATTCTTTCTTACTCTTTGTTTGTGAATGTGAGAACATTGTAAGTCGTGTGTATATACATATATATTTCTTTTTTTTTTTGTAGCACTAATTTTAAAAAGGACTTCCCCTTGTTACCAGGCCTACATTTTTCTCACATTTCTAAGTATCCAAAAATTGTAACAATCTGATTGTTAAACCATACCATATTTTAAAAGAGTAACCATGGAGTTTCTTGCCCGTTCTTCTCCATGGAATCGACCAACCCGAACCGAGCACCTACTGTCGACGTTTTATAAGTGCCCTCATGGGCCTATGTGAAATAAAAACTTTTGATTTTGATTTTGAACACTAGAGGTGCTTTTCCATTGTCAATACAATAAAGGTCTTAAATACTTCAAGTACTCTGTACGGTAAAATACGGAAATCTTGTGCTAAAGCCTCAGTTTTTGATGTATGTTGAAACATTTTCCTATTTAGATACTAAATATAGATATAGAGTAATAAACAGCTCAGATTTTATTTTAAGTTGAAGAATCTGTAAATCCACAAATGTTATCTATATATGTAAAAGGAGAACTGACTGACTGACATATCAACGTACAGCCGAAACTACTGGGGCTAGGAATGTGAAATTTTGCACACGGCTTCCTATTATAATGTAGGGGAGCACTAAGAAGGGGTTTTTGGAAATTTAACCTTTAAGGGGGTGAAAAGGGGGAAATAGGAAAGTACGTAACCCACGCGGACGAAGTCGCGGGCAAAGTGCTAGTGTAATATATTTAGTCACGCTTACTTAAATAGTTAAAACTA
Organism: Agrotis puta; assembly: GCA_943136025.2. NCBI lineage: Eukaryota > Metazoa > Arthropoda > Insecta > Lepidoptera > Noctuidae > Agrotis > Agrotis puta. Next base: position 16,128,183 of record OW964176.2, on the reverse strand, counting down.
AAATAATAAAATCACTTCATGGAAGGCGTGCTGAAGTTATACTCTATTTGCGATAATTATGAAGGGAAAATTAACAATTAATTGACAGGCTACTCAATGTTAATACAGTTGTTACAAAAGTTGTTACGGAAAAATATTACATTTTGATAAGCACAATTTAACTTAAAGTTCCAGTTTAAAAAAAGTTCTAATTACACACTTGTAAAATACCATCAAAAAAGGACGTTAATCATGGAATGAAAAAAAAGACCTAATTGAGCATAACTGTGATGGCACAGTTTGTAAAGAGTCTGGTGCGCTGAAGGTTCAAGTCCTGCTCGCAATTTTTTTTTTTCCCACAACAAACAACCTAAATATTTACAAAATAAATCCCATATCACACTATTCCAATATCAAAACGCTCTGACCTCAAATCTTAACTCATTAAACCACATTTAAACAAATGACTCTCAATCTTTTAATAGTCTATAATAAGCATTCATTCATCACAACCCATTACACATCTTCACATAATGATAAGTGACCAGGCCTCTCGACCTTTAAAGGTCAACTTACAATAGCTTCAGGTTACTATGGGTCTATGACCATTATAAAACGATACGCGATAATTGATGATGGTTTGTTTGACAGGTATATCAGGTAAGTCATATATAATGTTGTATTTACGGGTGATAAAAGGTAATGTTTATTTGTAGTTGATAAATGATGAATGCGATTTATTCGTATGATTTTGTTAATTTTCAATTTTTTATTTTCTTTGCTTACAAACATTTTGTATACTAGATTTTTGAGGGAATAAATAGTAATTGAAAAGAACAGAATGACTGAGCTATTAACTGATGTATTGCATGGTGCAGTTTCGATTCCTGTACCGAACAAATGTTTGTATATTTGTATGGCCTACTAATAGTTGTACCGGGTCTGACTGTTATGATTAAAAAAAAATACACCCATGATACTTGAGACGTTCCTAGTGTGATGTAATATTAAATAAAAAACAAATAGGGGCGTACTTACCGTCCCAAATTCTTCTGTAGCTTTAACAGAGAAATTCCTATTTAAAAATCTAATATCACTCTGCCCGACATAGGAGTCGAACCCGGGACCTCAACTCTAGCAAACGCGCTTGCAATCACTAGACGAACAAGGCAGTTAGAAACCACTTACTCAAATGAATACTCCAGTTTTCCTCTTATAAGCTAATGCACCAACCAATTGGTATTCACTTGGCAACATTAACCACTATGTATTTAATATCCAATAATTTACTTGAAAATATCGCTTAACTTGAAGCGGGTCAAGTTTTCAAAGCCATTTACTTAGATTGTGATCTGGTGCAACTACTTGGAAGTGATACGTATGATAGCTCGAATTTTGAAGTGGAGCATACAGAATTGCAGATAACCTGGGACCTTGAATGCATGTTTAGTGGGAGGAATGACAGATATGGCATTCCATATTTGTCTTTTCACAACCATCCAATTCTTAGTACAAGCGGTGAAAAGTGGATGATTACTGTATATATATAATAACGGTTTTAGCGTTTAAAGCTAAAGTTCCATATATGTCAACTTTGTCAACTTTAAACAATTGACAGAAATGGAGCAGTATTTAAATGCGTTTAGCGGTAATGATTTCTGATATAAGCGGGTCTCACTAGCAAGAACTTGCTAGAGCGAATTTAACGAACTTTCATACACCATCACAAAAAACGGCTTAGTTCAGAATGAGGTTCAAATTTTACTTGTGATATAATGGTCTATTTGACAATGTTAAATTACAAACACATGCATTTATTAATATCTACAAACAACCGAATTAACTAAAACACAATTGTATACCACAGTATACAAACATATAGTATTAATACTGTGTCACCACACTCTACATGCACATGTCAAAGACACCAAACCCAATCAAAATAACGTTCACATTCGCACTCCCTTGCATTTCTTAATCTCATGTCAATCACAGATGTGAATGCAGGACAGTCAATGTATCAACGTCATAGTATCTAGCTGTGTATATCCTACCTGTACACTGTAGTGTACAAATCGTATTAGGTCAACTGACGTGTGGATTGCAGGTGTGTTCTGATATTTATCCTGAGGTAAATATTAGAATCTGATTTATGTAGACCGGCTTTGAAGATTGTTGAAGACCAAAGAAGGAGATGTACTGTATGAGGAGCGATATAAAAGAAAATGGAGTAAATGATGACTTGACATCGGACAGGACAGAATGGAAGAAGACGTTTTGCTGACTCAAAGTGGAATGGAAAAGCTATTGGAAAATGATGATGATGAATGTAGATTAACTTCGTTTGACTGAGAAATCTTTCTCCTACGCCTTGTTGATTTTAAAGATTTTACAAAAAACTTTTCAACAAAAACATTCATTAGCAACATAATCATCTATTTACGGACCTGCCACCCGTTACTAAACGCAACGATTTGATGCACCAAAAGTTTTACAATGGAATATTAAGGCCCACTTGCACCACAATCACTAAACGGGTTTAGCGCTAAACTGCCTTAGAATAATGTCAAATTGTTTGAAGTTGACAGAGACAACGATGTTTTAAATCAGTTTAGCGCTAAACCTGTTTAGTGATTGTGGTGCAAGTGGGCCTAAGTGTTGAAAACCTAAAACTTGGATTACTCATTAGAAGCTAATATCTTGCAACCGTTCTTTCTGTAATTTAACACTGGAATTGCTCTCGTTTCATGACGTCTTAAAACCAGGCCTGTTCCAGTGAGTGAACGAGGTGGCGCTAGACGACTTGTATAGCTCTGTCTCTTTCACTCACTGGAACAACCCTGGTTTTAAGACGTCATAAAACGGCCGCTGGAACGTCTTTTGGCATCTTTCCTTCACTTCAAAAAAATTTTGTTGAAGGTTTCTTGTTTCAAAACAATTGCAACTCGACTTTATCCCATTATGTATGTAAAAGATAAGTGTCACAAAGGGAACGTCGCCAAATATGTTGGCATTGCCGATCATGACAGGAATCTAAATTGTCTGTTTATACGTTTTTACTTTCAATTCTAACCTCAAGAGAATTGAAGCTACTTCTTAATGTTACTAAATCGTTTAAACTAGGTTTTAAAACTTGTTTTTGTTTTTTGTTTTAGGATTATAGATAGTATGTAACTAGATTGCATACAGCATGAGTTATTTGCCTTCTTCTGTCAGTATTTTGTAATTAAACGGCATTTTATTATGACAACTTTTGTATTAGGTAATTAAGTAGTCGGATTATAGGTTCCAAAAGTGTTTATGGTTGTGAAATTGGAGTACAGTTTGTGTTATGTATATTACCTATTTATTTAACAAAGAAATGCAATACTCGGAAATTCTCCAAACTTCATGATTTATTATTTTTATAACTTAAAGCATTTATAAAATGTAAAAGTTACTCAAGAGGAGTTTAAATAAGATCACAAATTATTTTAAATGATGAAATATGCCGAATGAACATTTATTTTTTAGTTATTTTGGAGTCAACTTAGTAGACTTATGAGTCACTTAGGTATTCAATCTTAACAATTTCATAAACGATTTCACAAACAATGCGATTCTCGTAACAATGCTGAAACAATTATTTCAAACACATCTTCATTAGAAACCTCCATTTATTACATTATCTATTATATAGGCAGGCAGACATTGCGTGCTAAAAAATAAGATTATTTCAACGATAGTTCTCAACAATACTAAAGTGAGATGGTTATCGTATATAATAGTGGCGCTAAACTGTATTTTAATTTAGAATAAACGCATTAATTGACTTTCTAAATTAAAAGTTGTGTTGCGTAAATGCGGTGGCTAGATGCGTATGATTGTGGATTTTCTTCCTCGATGTTATGCCCATTTTCCTTTCCTGTTGTTTAGTTGGTAATGTTTAAGAAATGCTTAGTACTGTAAAACATGATAGACATAATAGATTATGATCTTCTAAGATGAGAAGTCTTCCACTTAACCGAAAATCATTTAAATAAAAAAAAAACTGGTAATCATCAAATGTGTCCTGCCGTTCCACACTGGTCAGACTCGTACTTACTAAAATCCAAGGAGTTCCAGGATCACGGTTATTTGTCAAGACAGTTCCGCTTTCAAGGCTTTGGTCTACTATGAGGGTCCCGTCAGGTATTCAACCTTACACACGAGAATTTTCTCACGAAAATTCCTTTTGCACTACAGATCGCTACCGTAGTCCAAAAACCGGTGTAATTTCCTGTACATAGTAACTTTTTATCAACCTCAATACACGCCGACGAAATATTATGCACATAATCGACTTTAAACCGACGCTGACTCGATCAGAAAACCTACCATACCAGTACAAAAATACTTTTTGTAATGCGGATACCACGCCTATAAGTTTCGCTACGATATTTCCCTAATTATTTTCCATGAAGAGGAAAACTGTTATTAATATGTAAATAGGCTTTGGTTATTATTTTTAAATTAATCAGTGAGAAATCTGAATGAAAATTACGGCATAATATCCATAACATTTATTTAAGTTTGCAATCTTTACAAACATTTAAAATCACACACAAAAACGTTCAGAAAATATCTAGCTAGCTTAATATGATGGCAACATGCTTTTTCATAGCGTTATAACTTGTATATCTGTTTAAATTGACCTTGTATTACTGGTACACCTCCGACTAACTGTTCAGGACTAGCAGGTACAATTTTATATACGTTTAAACCTCAGATAAGAGGTGAATTAATCGGAACCGTCCACATGATCGTCCAAAATTCAATCAAGTTATAAAATGTAATAATGTAATACTAGCTGTGATTATGTGAAAGTGTAACAATATAAAGTTACTTTTTGACTTTCTCTTGTTTATGCTTTCAAAGTTATTAATGACTTCCCATTAAGTATTAAATCTACGGCTATAATAACTATGTAATATGAGTCAAACGTAGCCCTCGGCGTCATTGCTACTGTTATCTTACAACCACTTATCGTATTATATTATTCAAATTTTTATTTGTTACATTTTTTATTCGACTAAAAATTTCATTTGATGTTACGATTGTCACCATGGCTGATCGATTCGCTTTAAGCTTCGCATCGCATCTTGCAAAAAACAATTCCTGACTGTTTGAAGCTTGAAATTGTGAATATAGTTTCCTCCGTGTTTCGGAAAGCATTTTTTATATTTCCCGTTTTGCGGTGTGTAGTGCGAAAATCTGCCAACCAGGATTACCAAAAGGTGCACTTCTTAGTCACTGGGTAATAAAGGTCAGATAGGCATATAAAATATCCAGTTTTAGCAGCATCCTGTTGAACTGGAAATCAATCCTTACATTGTTGAGCAACAAATGTGCTATCAACCAAAGTCAAAACTGAAAAAAAGCTTATCTTTTTACAACCCAAACAATGACGTCACAAGATTTCATAACCCCTTAATTTGTATTTTATAGTAGGCAGTTAATTTACACTTTTGCCCGGTCAAGGTGACAAATTCGAGGGTCATAAGATCTGGTCAATGGTCATTATCGTAATGCAGTTATTAAATGACAATTGTTGTAATGATATACATCTTAGATTGGTGTTGATAAACAGTGATCCGGTTCTGTTGTTCTTATTGTGTAGAACGTATAATACGGTGGTTGATTTATTTATGTATTAGTAAAAGATTTTAAGGTTTTTGCAGTGAAAACTTCTTTAGCGGCGTTGTGCACTTTTTTTAGATGGGTAAAAAATGTTAAACTCGCGTCAGGACACGTGACGTGATCGAAAATTCGTAAGACGGCGCAGGGCACTTGCGCGGATGTTCGTGTGTTTATTACTATTCAAGTTTTCACTTCTGTCGGCACTCCCAGAGTGCAACCCGTCATTTTTTTTATGTGGTAGAGTCATGCAATGAGTCTTCTCCCATCCGGGTGGAGCGAAACGGACTGTCAGACTCTTACTGTTTAAAAGTCTAACCTATTCTTTCCTTTGCCCTTTGAGTTCATGAGCTACATGGACACCCCATTAAGGTTCTAAGGCTATCTGTACACTTTAAAACGCACTCTTTGCTCTATTTATGTCTCAACTGGTACTTGTAGTTTGAACAGCTGTAAGATAGTGACAGGTGATTTTGAGCCCAAGAACGGTAGACATACGTGTGTTTTACAAGCTAGGATGGGAGAAAATCAGTTATTCTGAGAGGAATTTCTTTACAATGAATTTGTTTGGAAAATTGTATTTTTGTTTATGTTTATTGTAGTGGGTATCCCCAGCGTTTTAAAGACCAACTACAGCCTGAAGTAGTTTTGTAAAATGGTGTTGTCGTAAAACATTTATTGATTAGTCTTATTACTTGTTTAATACGTACAAGTGTTAGATTAGACTTGACTTTGTTCCATTAATTGAAAATATAAGTATGTTTTTAAAACTAATAAAAGTATCAATGAACCCTCCGATCAACTCATATAAAGATGATCTTATTATGTAAAGTTTTTGAAAGTAAATACTCTTAATGCATGCAATAAAGTTGTTAATAAAGTTTCAGGGAATTTTCATATATCTGCTTATTATGAGCCTTTGTAAATGTCATCTCAAATTGATCACATTGTCATTATTATAACTTGTATTATATTCTTTATTGTATTAAGAATAAAGAGTAATTTATATCGTTTGATTGATGGATTACTAACGACTTTTGTTGGCATTTTACATAAATTGTATGGACACTAATAGAGCTGATATAAGAATATACGTCATATTGTAATGTAGTTTACTAGTAACTCATTTATCACATAATCAGCCACTGAGGTTCCCACTATTGGGACACAATCGGCTTTTCTGTGAAAGAGACAATAGACTATAGTTACCAAAACTACAAGAGCCCAATATAACACATTTATTTCGATTTGTGTTTCTTGAAACTTCTTCGTCTTGCGTATATTTTCTATATACTACACCTACACATGTATGACGGGGCCCCCCTCTAGAGTGCCAAAGCTTACGAATTACAGTGTCCCGGAACGTAAAGGGCTATTGGAGGACACCGTGGATTTTAGTCAGTACGAGTCTGACAGTCCCTCCGCGCCCTGGGTGGAAGGACTCATTTGATGATTTTACCACGATAAAAAAAAAATCTATACATATAAGCGTATCGACGGCAAAAGGTTTTATATGTTTGACCCAAAATTCAGGAAAATTATGGAGTAGATAGCTAGAGTTTTCTTAGAAACATAAACATGCTGAACTTTCCTTCCCGTAAACCAATATGCCTATTTTTATCATTACCAAATTCTACTATAAATTGACACTATTTACCTTCTATCTAAGGCAAGGAACAACAAAGAGTGTCAGCATAGTGACGGGGCCTGTAGAGGGCCAAAGCCTGCTGGGGTCGCGGGACCAAGGGATTACCGTGACCCCGGTACGTAAAGGGCTAGTGAAGGACACCGTGAATTTTAGTCAGTACGATTCTGACAGTCCCTCTTGGTCTGCCCTGCGTGGAAGGACTCATTTGATGATTTTACCACGATAAAAAAAACTATACATATAAGCGTATCGATGGCAAAAGGTTTTATATGTTTGACCCAAAATTCAGGAAAATTATGGAGTAGATAGGTAGAGTTTTCTTAGAAACATAAACATGCTGAACTTTCCTTCCCGTAAACCAATATGCCTATTTTTATCATTACCAATTTCTATTATAAATTGACACTATTATTCTTCTATCTATGGCAAAGAACAACAAAGAGTGTCAGCATAGTGACGGGGCCTGTAGAGGGCCAAAGCCTGCTGGGGTCGCGGGACCAAGGGATTATCGTGACCCCGGTACGTAAAGGGCTAGTGAAGGACACCGTGGATTTTAGTCAGTACAAGTCTGACAGTCCCTCCCGCCCTCATTCTCCGGGACACGTCGAGCTTCATTGTCTCGGCCCTTTTCTGGTTGGTTGCCACTGTTGATTCTGGCGCACAGGAGTTGCAGTGGTTAGGGAATAGTGTGGTGGGTTTGTCCCAAAAAAAAAAAAAAAAAGTCCCTCCCGCCCTGCCCTGGGTGGGAGGACTCATTTGATGATTTTACCACGATAAAAAAAAAAAAAGGCAAGGAACAAAAAACGCTTAATGAATGTTGAAACTGTGAAACACAAAATTAATTATTTAACATTGACATAGAATTTAAACTGTAAACAATTTAACAAAAAACTCTGGCCTGTTGACTAATCGGTTACGATCAATATTACTAAGAATCTTGTTGTATTATAAACTGTTCAGATAGAACATCTAGATTAAATTAAATAACTTGAAATTAGTGTCTCAAGAACGCTCATCTCCCAATTTCACCAAGGCTTTGCGACACCCAAATAAACCCCATAAGAGCATTATTAAATTTTCAACCCTAGACTGAGAGATTAAATTTCAAGAGTGTATTAATTTAGGTGTCGCTTAATATCGGTTAAATTTGGCAGAAGTGGTGCCCGACGAAGTAGCAAAAACCTTTAAGACATAAAGGTTTTGTTGTTCAAATTAATTCACTGAGGTATTTATCATTATTGGTGTTATTTAATTTTATCTGAAGGTAAACTTACTGAAACGAAAAATATAGCAAAACATATTTCACTTATACTAAAATGCTCATTCAGGTTAGTTTCAGATAAATAAAGCCTTAATACGAATTCTACGTAGTTGATCGTACTTCGTACTTGAAGCATATTAGACGTAAATTATATAGAAAATCAAAAAGCGCCTCTAGGGCACGATCGAGGAACTAATCTTATCCATCAAAGTCGTTTACTTCACGTCACAGACACGTGACTCGTGCTAGGGTCTCTGCCCACTTAGTCTACGGTCAAATTGAAATAAACGAGTTGACTTTGATTCCGGTAACTAACACGAACAAATAACACGAACACACACAAAGCAAATATTATAATAACAGTATAATATTAGTTGAATTCGTTCGAATCGCGTCGCGTCGCGTCGCGTCGTATTCGTCGCTCACGCAGGACACCGCCTTAGTTAATCGACATCTTAAAAGCAGGAACTTAGCTTAGTAACATAGGTATACCTTTTATGTTTAAAACTTCCAAAATTCACCTTGCAACTACATTTCCTTTCTCAACGTTGCGTTGACGACCTTCGTTATATTAATAGTTAGTTATTATCAGATTGTAACACTAATATAACAATAATATCTGGTGTATCTTGAGTTAAAAAGTTGGCACATACTGCAGTGTAATGCAGTCTCAATTGAATGCAGATTTAAATTATGTTTTACAATTGAATTCCTTGTGGCTTAATCTGTTTCAGATTGTACGAATGCATTTTTGTGTTATTGCAACTGTAATTAATAATATTAAGAATAATACAGTTAATAGAACTTTTCATGTTGAGGTAACTGGTATATTTAAGGAATAAAATGACTACAAACTTTTATCCTATACTTTATTCGTGTCTAGAGGATGAATTTTTCTAAAATAATTATTTAATCCTAATCTTTATGGAACTCTCGTGTGAACTCTCACACACTCTAAACTTTTTATCTGTTTGTAAATGCATGAACTTAAACTCTGGCCTTATCTAGCTTATGCCAGCGGCTCTTCCAGGGGATGAAAAATATCATGTGTTAATTAGACTATATTCGACATCCGAGACAAACATCAAGTTCCGTTCAGGTGGCGTACCCTGACATCTTAAAACGTGAGTTACGCAGTGGGAAAGAGACAGACCTATACAAGTCGTCTAGCGCCATCTCGTTCCCTGAGCGGAACAACTCACGCTTTAAGACGTTAGAGTAAGTCACCAGCCGTTCTAACGTGATCGAGTCACAAACATTCATCCATCCAAACTTACACAATATTTAATTAAAACAGGTAATCATCATCATCATGTCAGTCGTAAGACGTCCACTGCTGAATATAAGCCTCCCCCATAGATTTCCAATAGGACCGGTTGGTAGCGGCTTGCATCCAGCCCAATCCTGTGATTTTACAGCTTATCACGACTAACATAATCTACAACTATGTTACTAGAAATACCTAGGTCTTTCCTACGATTCTCAACAACAACCGGTCTTCCGCATTCAGTCCTAACTTGGTAAAACCTCTGAGCTTCATTGAGCTTCGAACAATAGTATACGTAGGTAGCCACCTAAGTTGTTAACCTTTTATACCTTATCATTCAATGCAGGCAACAGTAAATGCACTACATCAGTGTTTCTCAAAATGTGGGGGTCGAGCGATTATTGGGTACCCTGAAGAAAAAGATGACAAGGCAGGCGAAATTTTCGACGGTAGTTAATATTGAGACAAAATACCAAAAATAAATTGGATATTTCCAATTGAGTTTGAAAACAGTGAAAATCAAAATTGATGCTAAAGCCGTAACCAAAAAAAAAATTGAAAACAAATCCCAAGTAATAGTAATTATTGCTTTAAGATTGACATTTCAGATAAGAAATATTCAGACATACCTATACTCATATAGTTTTGCCACTTTTTCTTCCTGTAAACCAAGAGGTGAGACATAAAGCGACTTCCCTCTATGCTTTAGGAAGCACGTGAAGCCGATGGTCCCGGCTGTCATTAGTTCTTTGACAGTCGCTACTCTTAATCAGAAATCTGACAACCAGTCTTACCAAGGCATATCGTATTGATCATTACTGTACTGGAATGTAGACGTCAGACAGGCAATCGCTCCATATACTGCTATTCTGCATTCGGTTGCACTGTTACTACAACACTAAGCAGATGAGGAAACGAAGAGTTGAGAATTTAGAAGTATTTCTTAGGTGGGTCGCGTGCATTCAACTTTGAGAACCACTGCACTAAATACCTAGGTATATGAGCTATAAATGTAAGTAATTTTTCTAATCGTCGTCTGACCTTCACAAAACGAAAGGCTTAGACCAGACCACGCTGATATTACGTCCTTGTGACGGAAAACACTTACCTACACCACTTAGTTCTCACATTCGAGTAAAATTACGATACTAATACCTGTCTACATATGTGTACGTGGTCTTAAAGGCGGAATTAAGGCGACCCGTTATATCTTAAGGGCATGTTTGAGATAAAAGGTACGACTATTTTCACCCTAGCTGTTCCTCCTATTATATACAAAAGATTATAAGTACTATACGACCACGGTAAGAACAAAATGTTAATGAAGTTAATCTGACAAAATACTGTGTATTTACTCTGTTTTTTTTTCGTTTTTCATTTATATAAGCCGTTACAGTTTCGTTCTTGTTGTGGTTGCAAAGTAAGTCTATATATCTGTAGCTACATGTTTATTGCTAAGTTAAACTGAAATTGGTTATAACAGAAACCATAAAACATCAAATCGACACGATTGAAACTTATTGGATACTTGTTTATTATATGGTTCTTAGAAGTATTAAAAGACTAGACTACAAGACAATTGACTCTAAGTTATTACTTAAAGATAATGTTTTAAAGTTTTATTAGTATACTAGGTGTTGCCAGCGGCTTCGTCCGCGCATTCCTCGAAAATTATCTCACTGGAACATAGCATCGGAACAAGAACTATTCCATGTAACAATCCGTGTTATAATCCATCTGTGTACCAAATTTTATACAAATCCGTCCAGGATTTTTTGCGTGAAAGAGTAAAAACATACTCACAAACTTTCCCATTTATAATATTAATGAGAAGGGGAGTGGTTGGATGAAGAACCAATAATATTGTAAAACTGAGGTAAACCACAACTGATACATTCGTAGTTACTTATATGTTGATGGAGGGCACAGGATTTCTCATCGTGTAACCATCACATGAATTCTATGTACGAATTGTATGTGGCTACAGTTCCAGATATGCCAAAACCAGTTTAAGCTGACCGTAGAATGTGTGGAAGGATCATACAAAGCGAGACCACAATAAACTGGTTTTGTATAGCTTGATGTGTGGCCGTTAGCACCTTATAAAATTGGGAAGTGACGTGGAGATTTACGATTGAGACGAATAACATAAGATTGTATCGAGAAAATGTTATTTGGCTATAAATTAACGGACAATTTTGAACGATGTTTGATGATTTTGAACTCAAGTTACTTAATTATAAGAACTAATTCTAAGAAATACGAAGATGTGCAAATAAATGAAAGAATTACCTGAGTTTAATTCGGAATAAAAATCTAAAAAAACCGACTTTGACTAGACCGCCAATTAAAAAACCTTATTTAAAAGATATTGTAAATGGAAAATACTTATAATTTGTATAGTATACATAATAAAGAGTATTCTTTCTATTCTAAAAATATCAGTAAAAATGTCTTCCTAGTTTAAAAAACTATTTACTAAATTAGATCCGCGAAAAGTCCCATTAACAACAAGTTCAATAACTTCTTCAGCTGATTTTTCTAACCAAACGACAAAACATTGAAGAAGCGTACGAAACCCGTTAACAAGCAAATGATAAACAGAATTTCTCTTCTCAAAACTAACTAAAACTTGCTTTTGTAAACTACGCGAAAAAGAAACATTGAAACAGAACACCATAAGAGTCCCATTTAGAACAACTTCTTCAGCCCACGACTTAAGGTCATGGTTCACAAACACAATAGGCTCCCAACCATACGACCCAACCTTGAAGAAGCGTGCGAAACGCACTAACCAATGAATATAATGCGGTTGACACTAATAAAAATAACTTAGTTGTTAACGTTTTTTAACAGTTGATACGTTTAATGGTTTTTACTGTTATTTTTTGACAGATAAAAATATCACACTGACAGCTGAAACTTCTACATTGCTTGTGATATCTTAGTAACAGTGATAAACTTTTCTTGTACTAATAATAGAACGGCCATTTTTTATTAAACTGACTACAAGCAAGGTGTTTGACAACTACATAAAAATACGGTAAATATCATGAGACTTCGTGAAGACATCATTTATCTGTAATCCAAAGCTGGTAACTCCCGTTTTGGCGTGTTCGGTGGACCACAAAGACTGAATGATTAAAGGTCTGACAAAATAATAGTTTCACCGAAGTTTCTTTCAGACAAACTGTGTTTTCATCAAGTTCCCAAAACACATACCTACCACCTTACCACAAAAAGATAACTATCTGTTGACCGCTTGTCTAAAAAAGTGTAACTGCAAAACGACCCTTAAATCAACGTGAAATGTCGTTGTTACGTGAACTGTTTTTTTAGACAAGTGTATTACAGATGTTTATCTTTATTGTGGTAAGACGGATAGTATTTGATAGCAAAAGCTATAATTATTCATTCAGGGACAAAGTGATCTTTACCATTTACGTAAACTCATAATAATGTAAATCTTTACCCAGTTAGCCTCAAATTATATGCAACCACACTACAAACCATCACTTGATGTATAATAGTCACCATCACCATTCTCATTGTCATATCTATTAAACCCAATACACCATCAAAACCAACCGTTTACCGGCCCATCATTATAACAGCTTATAATATTACAAAAATCATGATAGCCCACCTCAGCGGGCAATCTTGGGGCATTTAAAACTAATGACATGGTACGTGGTGGCTAAGGGCACTTAACGAAAATAGGCTTAAAATTGCGTGTTGCTCAAATAGACTGATTGTATGACGTTTGTTACTATGATAGGTTAAACACCTCAGCATAAGCATTATTAGTGTTAAACTGGGATTTTTAGTTTTTTTACTGATTTATTAAAGTTTTTCAGAAGTCTTAATGACTCAGTAGCAGTTTGTGTGTTTTCTTTTATATTTTTGTACGTTGTTTATATGTTTCTTTTCTACACCTAGATGATTTGGCGCGTGGTCGCGGGACCAAGGGATTACCGTGACCCCGGTACGTAAAGGGCTATTGAAGGACACCGTGGATTTTAGTCAGTACAAGTCTGACAGTCCCTCCCGCCCTGCCCTGGGTGGGAGGACTCATTTGATGATTTTACCACGATAAAAAAAAAGATGATTTGGCGCCGTGGCAAACCTCGAAGAAGATGGTGGGACGAGCCAGACAAAGCCAACGATCAGTGGCCTACTTTGGCCCTTGATCGTAAAAACTGGGAGTCTTGAGGGCCCTTGCCCAGCTATGGGATAGGCAAGCAATCAGTATCAGTAGATAAGTTGTGTAACTGATCGGAATTGATCTGAAAAACTTCCCCATATTTTTTCATTGAAAATATTCGGAGAAAAATCTTCAAGCAAAGTTCATTGTTAAAACTGTAGGAAATAAAATTATTTCCTACAGTTTTAACAGTGAACTTTACGATTTCATATTCGATTACTTCAACATGTCAAATATTTACATTGTAATCAATTAAATTGTTTCCAATTCTATCTTGACATCTACGAGTATGTCAACGATGTTTGCATCATTATTTAAACGTTCGATATTTCATAAAAATAATTATTTTTGTAACTATTAATCTTCAGTGCCAGTGAAAATGTCAAGAAGTCAATTTAATAAATTAACACTTTGAGCTGAGCAACGTTATAATACGTAAAATTTGAAAAAAGGCTGTTTGACACAACGTTTAATCACGTCAGTAAAAAATATGTCTTTCTTCAAACGGCTGAGGCTTATACAAATTTCTTCAAGCTACATCATCGCGCCACTCCAGGTTAGTTTTTTTGTGCACTTTATAATGCTACTCGCACACATACATTCTAATTACGCATACATTCAGAGAAAATAGTGCGCCGCGCAACAAACATTTGAATACCCAGATGCTCAGTTGAAAGTGTTTAATATATATAGTAAAGTATCAGACACTTGTGTCGCGTTGTGTACGAAGGAGTTAAGGCGTATTCCCTAGTTTTATTATATATTTTGCAAGATGCACCTTTTGTCCAGATGCATCTCATGTTTAGCACTTGCGCTTGCAACCACTAGCTAGCGCTATTTTATTTTGCTTTTTTTTTATAATACCATACAATTCAAAGCTATTCAATAGCTAGCACAGTCATGCTATTATCGAAAGTGCCGTGACATGCACGTTGCGTCGCAGCATACCAAACTGCACATAGAACATTGCACTTGCCTCGTTTGCATATAATCTGTGTTTACATCTACATATAGTTAGTGTGTTCGTGCTCTATTGTAATTTGTTTCCAATTATGTTGATTGGTGTGAACGTCTTAAAAGGAAATTGTATTTTTGAGTTTAATAATTATGATGTCAACATTTTTTACTAGTCTTTACGCAAACGATGGGTCAATTTGAAGTCTATAAGTATGTGTTGAATTTGTGACTTTCAATTATAGTATTTGTGTATTGTTAATTAACATTATGTTTAACCTACTCTTGCCAGCGGTTTCACCCGCTGAAATCGGGAATTCTCTCGAAAATTTTCCTACGGGGACATGAAATCGGGATAAAAACTATCCTATGTGTTAATCCAGGTAATAAACTGTGTACCAAATTACATCGAAATCCGTTCAGAATCTTTTGCGTAAGATAGTAACAAATATATTGCCTGCCGGGGTCGCGGGACCAAGCGATTACCGTGACCCCGGTACGTAAAGGGCTATTGAAGGACACCGTGGATTTTAGTCAGTACAAGTCTGACAGTCCCTCCCGCCCTGCCCTGGGTAGGAGGACTCATTTGATGATTTTACCACGATAAAAAAAAGATAGTAATAAATATCCATACATCCGTCCTCACAAACTTTCACATTTATAATATAAGTAAGGTTCTTTTTACACGCTGTTTATAGAGCAGAATCTTAAGATTCTTAAGATGTAGGCCTTATCTTTTAAGACACTAAAAAATAAAGATAACACTGCTCCATAATTGCTTCATTATACCACAAAAGCTGTTATCTCATACAGTGAAGGCAATGCACACCACACTTGTTTAATACTAACTCACAGTAAGTCAGAAGTTGGTAAGCAGAACACATAGTTTCTTCGCAACGGTGCGGTGGCAGTAAATCGAATCGTTTAAAACTGTGCCGGCGCACTTTGAAGAAAGTTAAAGTGACCATGTCGTAACAGTTATTCACCTAGCTGCCTATTATTTAATTCCGTTTAGTTTGCAATTGCATTATGCATGTCTTGACAAAGAAAAATTTGCAAATTCAAACAATTTTAACTTTCTACAATGTGAGTTTAATGACCGTTACTAAATTATTTTTAAGACAGGTATTTAAATAGCGGGTGTATATTACGAAATTACTGTCGGCAAGATTAAAAAGTACATTAAAAATTATAATTTTATATTAAATCTTAAGGCCTTATTTTGCAAAGCAGCGCAGCTTAGAGGTTTAAAAAATTAATAAGTAAATATTTATTTACACTATGCCAAGTTACCCATTATTCTTTAACCGTACTATTCCAATTTTGTATTTTCCTGCCAAAATAAAAAAAAACCGGCCAAGTGCGAGTCGGACTCGCGCACCGAGGGTTCCGTACAAACCTGCAAGGTTTACGTGTGTATGTGAATAATTTAATACCTCTACGCGTTTATGAGGAAATGGGTAGTAAGTTTAAAATTATTAAAAAATATATATTA
This sequence comes from Agrotis puta, assembly GCA_943136025.2. Taxonomy (NCBI): domain Eukaryota; kingdom Metazoa; phylum Arthropoda; class Insecta; order Lepidoptera; family Noctuidae; genus Agrotis; species Agrotis puta. Next base: position 16,111,720 of record OW964176.2, on the reverse strand, counting down.
TGTGATGTAACTAAAAATTTATGGTTTTCGTAATTTTTTCTTTATCTATGTTATAAGACGTTGCTTCGTACCAAATTTCAAGATTCTGAGTTCACGGGAAGCACCCTGTAGGTTTTGATTCCCTTGCAAGTGTCGAAAATTTGCGGCATAAACGGCTGTATCTTTTGATTGCGTTGGCTTAGAAGTTTGATTTTTTCACAGCTTCAAGGGACAGTAGACCTGAGTAATTGATATAAATTTCAGCTTCATACCTCCACGCGTTCCTGAGAAAAAGGGTCTTGACAGACGGACGGACAGACAGACGGACAGACGGACAACAAAGTGATCCTATAAGGGTTCCGTTTTTTTCCTTTTGAGGTACGGAACCCTAAAAACGACGAGTTACACTCTGGGAGTGCCAGCAGAAGTGAAAACTTCAATAGTAATAAACACACACGAACATTCGCGCAAGCGCCCTGCGCCGTCTTACGAATTTTCGATCAGGTCACGTGTCCTGACGCGAGTTTAACATTTTTTACCCATTCCAAAAAAGTGCACAACGCCGCTAAAGAAGTTTTCACTTCAAAAATTTAAACCACTAAACGACTTTAATAATCAAACATCGACGAATCTTCTGTGGAGTACTGGACAAACGATGAGGGATTTTATATCGTGCCCTGCCGTCTGTTGATGGACGTTTTTGAGAGCGCTAAACTCATAGCCCAACTCTGAGTCGACTCAATTTAAATTATCGAAGATCAAACATATTATAAAGTAACTTAGTTATTTACAGCATTATCAAAGAACGTTACTGAACACTCAATACCATAAAGCGCTGAAGCATGAAAAATCGCGTGCTTAAAAAGCGTAAGCAGCTAATTACAGCTGATGATTTACATGACTCGAGATGTGTTCACTCACGAGCCTGAGCGAAAGCGAGGTAAGTGATCTGTCGCTTAATTCATTCGCAATGTTTACGCTTATTGACGACACTAATCGATATAACTTATTATTATGTCACTGCAGAGAAAACTGTGATTTCACCGGGTGTTGACTGCTTATATTTTTGTTTGGTTTTACCTGTTTAATAAATATGTTTTGTGATTACTTTGTTTGTTATCAGTCTTGTACCGTTTAAACTAAGGATAAAGAAATCTATAGATAATAATGTGATGTACCTCGTAGTATTTCGCATTGAGTTTGATTGAATAATGCTTAACATTTACAATAAAGCCATAGCAACGATGACACTAACAACTCTTAAATGAAGTTATGGTGTGTTCATCACCCTAGGACGGGAGGTCTTATCTGAAATATATTTTACTCCCCCAAAAAAGAGAGCTGTTAATCGCATTTTTAATTCTTCTTCTTGGTGTCACTGGCACGACGGTATTTATATTTTATTGGCCCAAAACTCCGCCATCTCGACGCATTTTTAATTAAAATGGTATCACACCAGTTGCAATAACTAACGTAGAAACAGAAAATGAAACAGAGGATGCGGTCAACGTAACATTATTCTGCTAAGCTCTCCAGTACAACATTATTGCTATATCATACTCAAGAAACAGATAGTTATGAACGTTACAAACAAAACTGGTTTTACTTAGATTTAATTTATTTGAGTAAGTGGAGCGTTGGCAGTTTACTGGAGTTGAGACTGGGTTCATATTACAACATTAGTGTCGCTAAACTTTAGTATTGTATGTATGTATATGGTAAACTTGACCTATAACAAGGAGAACATATGACGTTCTTTATTTACATTTATCTTCTTCTTCATTGTTCTTTATTGTCATTTAGACAGGCCTGTTTGTCTAATGGTTAGTGACCCTTACCGCTATGCCGGAGGTCGTGGGTTCGATTCCCACCCAGGACAAATGTTTGTGTGATGAGCACGATCATTTGTTCTGTGTCTAGGTGTAATTTATCTATAATATATAAGTATGCTTATCAGTTGTCAGGAACCCATAACACAAGCTCTGCTTAGCTTGGGACTAGATGGCGTTCTGTGATAGTTGTGGAATATTTATTTATTTGGGTCACATAAACCGTTTCTTGCAAGATAGCATTTATCCTATTTTGTGGTAAAATCATCAAATTACTTTTCCATTATGTCAGACTCCTATTGAATAAAAGTCTTACCTGTTCCTTTAGTTGTCCTTTGCGTAACAGGGCCACGGCGTTCTTTACAAACGATCCCGAGACCCCAGCAGTCGTGATCTTGTTAACCCAAGGTTTAGGCAGGAATTAACCTAGGTCTCAATAAAACGTATAACACTACAATAAAGCTCCTTTACTTTTAACAGTGAAAATTAAAGAGACTTGTATAGAATCTTCATGGACTTGTGAAATCTGCTTTATAAATGAAGCGACCGTTTGAAATCAGTCGTAACTTTTATGGACGGGTGCAGCTGATTTGTATACCACTTTATGGATCTGATATTTTATGAGCTGTTGCGTTACAAGGCAAGTCTGTTCATTTTATAGAATTGGTCTAGATGAGATTGATGCTAAAACGGTAAAACATTCTTGTGAAACAAGATTAGGCAAGCAATGTCTGTGCGATGATCGTGTTTCATTCTCATAAGATGAACGCAAATAAAAAAATAACATTATATCCGAAAGTACACAGAGTATACCTTTAGTAAACCTAATGGCCCAGCGACTGACTGCAACGCTGCATGTTGCGAGTACGATTACCGTACGTAACAAATAATTGTCTGATCTACAAGTAGTTGTGTGTATGAGTATATGAGTTTAAATTTCCCCAAAACACACCCACGACACAGGAGAAATTCCAGTGTGGAACAACGTTTTCCAAAAGAATAAAACCTAACTTAAACAGTTATACTTAGAGCACGTTAAATATTATCAACCCCAAAATATCGACACAATTAGTTTAATTAATGTTAAAGCATTCCTGACAAGTAGGTATCAAATTATCAATCAATTCACGAATCGATAATTACCTAAGATATCAAATTATATCACTATTATAAAAATTAAATCGTGTGTAAATATGACAAAAATATCATTCAACAAAATACATTCACTACAGAACGCAGCGGAGCAAATAAGCGATACGAATACTAGTAACAATATCTTGCAACCTTGGTAGTTGACCGAGCGCGACACTGTCAAGTTATACTTAAGTTATGCTCATAGCACACTTACAAGCACTGCACCTAATCGACCTCAACTCACCTCGCCTCATTTTCACTAGCTGATCTCTATGATATATTATGGATCTTACTTTGTAATATGGAGCAATTGTTTATACTACAAACGTATTAAACAAGCATACGCCCCTCATGATGGAAAGCAGTCACCGTAGAATGTAGAAGCCTACCACTATCCTTGCAGCTGACCTTGCAACTCTTCCATGTTCTTTTAGAGGGTGTGAAAAAAGTAACTTAACTTATTCGAGACAAGGAATGCTAATACCAAAACACGCCTTGTTATCCTCAAAAAATCAAGCAGAAGTGTACCTAAAAGTACATCCACATTTTACCAGATATGTCTTATGCCAGGTGAGCCCATAGATGGAAATTCCAGCAGTCGTCGCCAATCGATAGAACAATGAGATAGTCGACATAATATCGTGCTGTGCTTATAACTGTGCGTTAACCCTTAACTTGCAACTGACAAAGTTATTATAAGTAGTTATGTTTGAGTGAAGGCGTGGCGCAATCGTTTAATTGTTTCATGTCATACTTTTAAGTTTATAACTTAACTGGATCAAATCGAAAAAAAGTATTTATTTTCTGATGTAAAATCATTTTAAGTGAAAAAATATTTCGAAACGTATGAAAATCAGAACTAAGTATGAATGGAGTCAAGCAAGTTATAAGCACAAGTTGACTGCTAATTATAGATAGCTGAGTCGTAACTTACTTTCAAAACATCCTGTTGCAAACAGCACTACTTTAACTTAAGGCTCTTTGGCTAATAACTTACTTTGCTTTAAGTTATAATAAGTTGACGAATAAGGGTTTCAATGACTCATGCCGGTCACACCAAAACCGTTTAACGTATTGATCTCTAGAACTAATGTGTCTTCTATCTTTTTATGACATGAGTTATGTAATTGTACGACTTCGTTATAAAGGTAACAAATATGCTTAACAAATACAGACTGTATTTGTATTACTTTTTTTAACAATCGCTTTTATTATCTTGCTCAGAAGTAAAGACCTAAAATGGAGCGAGCTCACCCCGAAGAAAGACGCAACATTGTGAAAACTGTTGGACCCTGGCTCGGATAGGAGAGTGGTCGCTAGCCAGATTCTGGTCAGGCTTATCACCAGCACTCGTAAAGAGAAACTCTTTGTCCCAGATGCCTTTACCTTTAACAGTAGTAATTTTTACAGAAGTGTTCAACAGATGTTCATTTTGTTGTAAGACAGTTAAATTCTTACAAATTAAAATAAAACAGTACAAAATCAATTCGTTGAAACAAAGCAAACTTTCGATTCGTACCGATGCGTGGGCGCCGAGTCTCAAAACTGGCTCAGGTGCACGCGTCACTATATTAATTGGAATTGTTGTTAATCCTGATTCGAAAATAACAATGCATTGCTTAAAGGAAAAACCCTTATTGTAATAAGACTATAGGTACTATAAGTTTTTGAATCCGGAATTCGCAGCAAAAATGGCTGGCCGAAGTTCTGATATTAAAATTGCAGTTTTATGAAACAAAAATATTACTTCACCAAACTAGTAGGCATCGTTTCTATAGCATAGCTGCAACAATCTGGGTTTGTAATCCTGAACGAATACAACCCGAATCTCTTCAAAGTTAAAATGAACAAGCTTTTTATGAGAATGCTCACTCCATCGTAGACTTTATCTCTGTCGTTTCTGACCTGAGTCAAGAGCAAACTCATCTCAAATTAATTATTATAAAAAAAACACATCGCTAGAATGAACATAACCTAGGAAAATGATGATGATTGCGTACATTTAGATAAAGGGAGCCTTTTCGCTCATCAATAAATACAAACACGAAACGTTCACAGTTCCAAACATGGTCAAAATCAATAATGATGAATAATCGAAGAGGAGGATTATTTGAGACTTACCTGAGTGGTCCTAAGGGCGCTGGTGACGGCGAGCAGCGTTAGCGCCGCCACGCTCCACCACACACCGGCTCGCATCCTCATGCACTACAAACAAAAAAAAAGTTATTGTTAGACTTATCAAACAGTAACAAAATCTTTTGCTGTTAACTAAGCACTTTTTGAACGGTTAAGTGATCCCTTCAGGATTTCGCAGCAATTTAGACAGGAAGAAGAATTAATGACGCATCAAATTCTCCAGCAGCATACAGTGAATATGAGTAAAAGTGAATATGTCATTTATTGATTTTTGAACGAGAAAAACACCAAGTATAATTTATATTTAAATTCCTAGTTGCTAAAATCATAATACCCTTGCCTACTTATTTCAATTTTTCTAACATCAGCATAGCATCTGTTCTTCTACCATACTTGTCTATTATATTAGTCGTCATCCCATACATGAGTCACTTTCTTCTAAGCATGTATCTTTCAATCAGTTCATCCGTCGTTTATTTGATCTTTCACTTCTTACATCCATTCACAAATTACGTGGAATGAGAAAAACGTTGTGAAAAAATAATTGAGCATGTACTTTCATGTTCACATTTTCTTAATTCCTCCGCACCACATACCATGAAAACCGATTAACACACAATTTTAAACTTGAACTTGTATTGTTACGACTTTTTTTTTTACGTGGTAAAATCATCTAATGAGTCCTCCCACCCAGGGCAGAGCGGGAGGGACTGTCAGACTCGTACTGGCTAAAATCCACGGTGTCCTTCAATAGACCTTTAAGTTCCTGGGTCACGGTAATTCGTACAGTCCCGCGACCCTGGTATATTGTTACGATACTAAACATATAAAGTTAAGGCCGCATTTCCATTATAGAAGTTACTTGCATTCTAGTACAAATTGTATACAACATGAAAAGACCTGTATACAAGCTACAAGAAGGTAGTTTGAACTTGATGATTTTGGTTTTTTTTCAATTCAAGGAACTCAAACACCCGGGGTCACGGGACTGCCTCATCACGTAACCGTGACCCTGGAACGTAAAGGGCTATTGAAGGATCACCGTGGATTTTAGTCAGTACAAGTCTGACAGTCCCACTCCTCCCGCCCTGGGAAGGAGGATTCATTTGATGATTTTACCACGTTAAAAAGGAACTTATACTCAAATAACGTCATACTTGTATGTAAGACTTGCGTAATGGAAACGTGCCTTAAATTTAATGAGGAGTCAACTTTAGCAGCTTGCCATTGGCTGAAATATTTTTCATGAATCATTTTGCTCAGTACCGTGAATTTAGAATGTGTATGTACTTAGCTCTTAGTAAACAAATCATTTAACACTTAATGCTCAGTAATTGTGTGGTAAATTTAATGTTTATTTATAAACTTTGAACGTAGCTATAAAATGATAAAACAAACATCAGCGTTAACTTGTCAGTCAACTGTTTTATAGGCTTGATGTAAAAGTTGTCAGCTATTCGGAATGTCAATTAAGAGGTGATTAAAAGTCTGCAGGTGATCAGAAGAAGATTAAAGGTTAACATTAAGTATTACAAAAAGAACTGGTTTAATCTCTTTTACTTTTAACAGAATTTTTTATTTTATTTTATTCTGGACTTTCATATAATATTATGGCAGTTATCTCCTTTGGACAACAATATAGGTTTTTGCTGACCCAAATGAACATTTCACTATTTATCGTTTTTTGGTTGGAAAATCATCAAATGAGTCCTCCCACCCTGAGTGGACTGAAAGGGACTGTCAGATTTGTTTGACTAAAAACCAACTGTGTCCACCCAAATGTTCATTCAGTTGCCCTTTGCGTTCCTGGACTGCAGTAACCTTTTAAAATATTCCCGCGACAACATTTTGGCCTTGCAAATGTTTTCAAAGGGTTTGGTATATCCACAACGGTGAATGCACTTTTTTTTTATCGTGGTAAAATCATCAAATGAGTCCTCGCACCCAGGGCAGGGCGGGAGGGACTGTCAGACTTGACTGACTAAAATCCACGGTGTCCTTCAATAGCCCTTTACGTTCCGAGGTCACAGTAATTCGTGAGTCCCGCGACCCCGGCAGGCTTTGGCCCTCTACAGGCCCCGTCACTATGCTGACACTCCTTGAGGCGCGCGTGGAACACAACGCGCCGTCGACCCGGGCATGGTCCATGGTCGGACAGCGAGTCGCCCATTACTCGCCGACCGCATGCCCACGGGGACGGTGAATGCACTTGGAGACATATTTCAACAGGATTTTAAAAACTTTTCGATAGTTTATATCAATTCAATACTTTTCTGGCTTTTACACCATCTTTTTCTGACAGATTTGCTAGGCTTTCCGAACCTTGTTACCACTTCTTACTAACGTGCCACAGAGTTAGAAATGTGAACACGATCGTAAAGTTTGTTCTCTTCATATCGATAAATCTGTCACTCAACACTTTCACTATCAAATTATACGACAGCTTTCGATTTCATACTACTTCTATACTTCTATGCGACCCTGGTATGTCTGCATAGAATTCGAACTAATTTACTAATGCTTTGCATAAGTTGTTATGGTTTTTAAATGGTATATTTATGGTTTTGTATTTATTAACTTTGGAAAAAAAGAAAGTGTTTTCCAAAGCTCCGTGTTTCGTAGAAATAGGCCTTATATAAAATAATTATAAGTTCAATTTATATTGCTGCCGAATGGAATGTAAGCAATTTTTGTAACGTAATCTTACAATGAAAAATAAACTTTATATCAATAGTGTATTGTATAAATTAAATAAGAGATTTTAACTGCGAAAATACCCGAGAATGCAAAAGAATTCTCTGGAAACCGTGTGACTTGTTTTTCAGTTCGTTTCAGTGTGTACTTTACACAATAAGCATAAAGTTTATTATGCTGTGTAAGCTCTCGATACAAGAAATCGCAGCAATGTAAATTGAGCCTTATGCTCCTTTGAAAAAATCATGTCTAATTCTAATTGAACGTACCTACTTTATTTTAGTGTAGTGTAGAAATTTCAAAAATGTTTAGACACATCAAATAGTGAAACTGCATGTTCGATGTAACGATAAAAATAATTAAGATTTTGTAAAACAAATTTAATTAGTCTCGGTATTTGTTTTGCTATGAATTTAGTCATTGAATTGCAGTAATGCATCTTAGTATTTTAGCATTATAATAATATGAACAGTAGCCGGTTAGTATTCCAAAAAAATAAGTTATATTTTATTTCAATTATTTGACCCTGACACACATCTATATCCTGATAGCTATCAGAAAGTCTTAATCTTGATAAGTCTTTAATTGTTTTCGCTCATTATCATTAAACGACTCCACTATAGTGTAAAGATATCTTTATCTAATCGTGCTTTTTGCAACACGCCGGAATTGGCCCTGAAAAAACCTGTAGGGCCCTTAGATCTACAAAAAAAAGAGTGTTACATAAATTAATTCTAAAGTTTACGATACAAGGGAACGAAACAAATCTATATACTCTAGCTAACTGAACTTCTACTAAAAACATTTGAACTAAAACAGTTAATAGGTAATGTAAAAGTTAAGGTTTTTATCACTTACGAGTTCTGTCAATTATATGTAAGTATATCAGCAGTACAATATCCTGTAGAAAACATAACAAGGCACTTAATGTGTTGAAGTAATTTTACAAAGTAAGAAACGGGAGTAGACAGTTAAACCCGATTTAAATCGAAGATAAAAATATCTTTATTTTGACACATGCATTGGAGACACATACTTTTGTACAAGTCAGGAATCCAAACTAGCATTCCTGTGCTATGGAATCCTGCCCCCCACTCCCCCCACTAGACTACTTAGGTATTATAATATAAAAATATTGTATCCATAGTATGTAACAAAGAAGATTACAATTATCTCACGATTGTCTAAATACTAACAAGACACAATAAATCATGATCCAAAACCAATATTTCGCAAGATCATTGCATCAATTGATCGCACTCGTACGCACCAATAATCGATTGATCAATTATCAAGAGACTGCGGCCGGCGCCCGCGCAGGTATGCGCTGCAACGCTTTCTATGACCACACTGGCTTAGATGCTATGTGGAGCGGTGGACTGATGTAATGTTTTGTTTCAGGTTTTTTCTTTATTAGTACTAGAATTTGTACTTGACCAGTACTATGGACATACCGCATACTAGGGTATTTTTTTCATTTGAAGTTTATTTTTGAAGATTATTTATATGAAAAAGAACTTTTTCATATAAATAATTTCATATAAATAGTCGACATTTGATGCCTCATTCCGTCTACTTCTGAGCCCTCTTTTACTCATATTTTCCTAATGGAACGCCTGGGCACGTCCGAGGTTGGGAAACATGACATTAACGTAGATGGGTCAGTGAGGTAGTGGAGTTAAAAGGAGTGTCCTCAACGGTAAAAAACGTTCAATAATTAACCGTAACAGTCAAACTAAATACCCTAGCACTGGGCCGTTTTGGATTATTTATGACCAATTTTTATTTGGGTAGTAAAAACATCTAATAACTCCTCCCAGTGTGGGTGGAGTACGCGACCATCAGACTCTTTCTGAATAAAAATTCCACCCTTGTTCTATATTCACGGCTACTTTTACAAATGGGTTCCGCGAGACGTTAGACCACTCACACAAAATCTGTGTCCCAGAAGTGGGAATTGGAACGTCATAGAGAATATGGGGTTTATGATGAAAGAGCATATAACATGATTTATTGAATACCTTGAATAATGAAGGGCACAAGCCGTTCCATACAACAATCTTAGTCATACAAATAATACTCAGATACTCGGTTTTTCCCTCAACTAGCACACTGACTTTTACCGAAGCAATCGTGCGGTTTGAAACGGATCAATAAGAAATGAAGTAACTTGAATAAATTAAGATCTTAATTGGGTATTTACTTAGCTATGTAGGAATGCCGAGAATGTTTAGAAAACTGCTGTCAACAGACGAAGTTTAATATTCTTATTAGCAGCTAAATGAGCAAATGCTTTAATAAGGTGCTAAATTAATCGTTAATGGAGCCGTCGACTTCCATAGACTAAAGTGATTGATTGGAATTAAGTCATGTGCGTAATGGGTACTTGGTTTAATGAACAATATGTATACTAGAAGGTAACTAATTTCCATCGCGGGTCTGACCTTAATCCTGGAATATAAATCTCCGCTCAACGGTGGGCGGGAGAAGAATCATTTGACGATTATACCAAGCTGAAAAAAAGTAAACAATTTCCTCGATTTCTTTAATACTTAATACTGTTCCTACTTTTCTTGGACATATTGGAAAAATCGATATATAAGTCAATCAACTATACAAAGATTTTTCGTAAAGAGTTTTTAATTTAGATCGAATTATCCCGAACCGTTAAAGAATTATCTTAACTTGAAGAGTGTGCGTTTTGGGGGATTATTATGTAAGTTTGCCGCTGAAAAAACTCAACTTTTAATTTAAGTAAACAAAAAAGGAATAATAATCCATAGACCTCAATTAAATGACATAACACCGAAACCAATTTCATTTACATAAACACATCTAATTACGTAGTAATTACTGCAATTGAAAAAACTAAGACCATAAAACTAACGACAAAATCGTGTACACACTTTTTGTACATAAGAGTGAACAATAGCTTACTATAAATCAAAGTGAACCTCGATCAAAAGTCGTTTGGTTATATCACCACCACTAAACGGTACTATAATAAAAAACAAAAGAGGTTCAAAACAATGAGAGCCGGCTTTCGTTTAGGAATTTTGTGACAGGAAACATGAACGTTGAAATTACGGTCTGTCTGCTTTTTATATTTCAGAAGTGCTGAAATATTAGCTTTTTGCAAGAATCCTTCGTACTCTCTTCACCGGCCTAGCCTTATCTCCAATTATGTTGTGGTCGGCTTCCAGTCGAACCAGTTGCAGCTGAATATCGATATTTTAGACTGCCTGTCCTGACCTCCACAACTCAGCAATTGGACAATACGATACATCTTGGTTGGTAAAACACTGGTTGTCTTCTTTCAAAATATACTTATTCCTACGGCAATTAATATAGGGGAACATAAAACGGGGACGCGAGGTATGATGAGAAATCACATACTTAAGGCAAACGTAACACGATACTAACGTAGCGCAAGCGCTAACAGGACGCCATTTGTTAATGGCCGCTTGCAAATGACTGTTAGTGTTGTGTTAAGTATGCCTAAAGAGTGTATGTTACCATTATACCTCTCGTTCCCGTCTTATACATGGTTCCTCTATGCATATAGCTCATTATGTATTCCATCAGTTAGGATGGGCATTAGGCATAAGCTGAAGCATATGAACTATCTTTTAGAGATTGATGAATAAGTGGTTGGTGTTTGTCAGTGTTTTTTGAATCCCACTTGTTCTACTAATCAGTTCAACGGTAAAACTAAAGAGAGTCTTTATTCTCATCTGTTCTATTCTACAAATCCACAGTTCTACTATAGAAACCAATGGACTTCTGACATTACCATTATAAATCAATCTAAGGCCAAATCTGTCCAGTTTTATTAACTTTCAATTGAATCTCGTACTTAAATCTCATTATTACACTATAATCATAATCAAAATACCTTCACGTAACATAGGAATCCATTAACATCGGAGGCACTCGGACAACATCGGGCGCGTCCGAAATTATATCAATTTATAACCTTAAGTAACAGTGTTAAGACACTTTCACTGCAACGCTATCAAAGTGAGTGCAAGACAGGTAACAAGGAGAGACAGAGATAGCTGTACCAAAATAACTTAAGACAGTACGAGAGAAAGAGATAGTTATTGCAAGTAACTAGGTGCAGTCATGTGCGAATTTAACAAGAACTGATGAAAATGATGGCTAGGTTATGTGTGTGATGATTTTCGAAGCTTTTTCATGTTGAAGTTGTGTTGTTTTTGTGTTGTTTCAGTGGCTGGAATCGTGAATTCCAGAAATGTAGTGACTACCAGTATAAAGTAGTAATAAATAAATTAGGCGCAGTGGCTGAACTATCGACTGCCGTGCAGCGTGTCGCGGGTTCGATCCCCGCACTGCACAAATATTTGTTCATACGAGTTGTTGGTCCGGGTCTGGATTTTTGTGTATGTGAGCTTCTGTTTGAAAAAACCGCCATGATACAGGAGAATTTACTACTGTGAACAACAATTTAAAATATGGTATAAATATCACCATGTGTCCTTCACAAGGTCCTGGACTATCCGTGTGCCAAATTTTATCCTAATCAGTTAAGCTGTTAAAACGTAATATGGTGACAGATAGATGGATAGTTTCTTTGCCGTTTAAAATAACATGTATTGGCAATCGTGAGGATGGATTATCTGATGAAAAGGTTATGGCAATTTTCTCTCATGTAAGACCGGTTATTGTACCGTTCAAATTGGCAATTACATTCTCCGACAAAATCGCAAGACTTTTCATTCGATCTTTATTTTAGATCTTCGTTGTATTTCTAGCTAGCCAATCTCCATTTTATTTTTGTTGTGAAATCATCAAATGAGTCCTCCCACCCAAGGTAGGACGAGAGGGGCTGTCAGGCTTGTACTGACTAAAATCTACAGTGTCCTTCAATAGCCCTTTACGTTCACAGTTACCAGATAGTCCCGCGAGCCCGGCCTTCTAAGAAGCCATCATATTTGCTCAGCAGCTCTTTGATGCGCGCGTGAAACACAACACAACGCGCCGTCGCCGTCGCGTCGACACGGGTATGGTCCATTGAAGGGCTATTGAAGGATCACCGTGGATTTTAGTCAGTACGAGTCTGACAGACCATCCAGCCCCGCCCTGGGTAGGGGGATTCATTTGATGATTTAACTACGATAAAAAAATAGGGCAAAACGAATGACAGGCTGGTAAATATAAAACAATTTAAATAGATTTTAGAGCGTAACGTCATAATAAAATAATCAATAAGCCAAAGTAAAAAAAAAAACATCAACAAAACAATTTAATATGATAAACTGGAAACAATCACACTTCCGTAAATCGGAACGCGTTCGTTTATGTGTGAAACGTAAAACGGTCTGATCGGTGGCTGTTACGTAAGGCTATTGCAGTAATTCTTGTATAGTAATGTGCATTGTCCCAGTTATACATAAAATATCGTTTCGGTCAGAACTTTGTGGCGCATACTTTTTTGTAGCAGCCTACTTTCGCAGTAATGATTTAATCAATATTCAGGTTCATGAAGGAATTTAATTTGTCCTTGTGATAGTTACTAGGTTATTACTAGGTGGTGTTAAGTCACCTAAGAGAGGCTTGTATGTCTTTATAATGAGGTTAATAAAGATGTATAAGATAGAAAACATCGTGAGGAAACGGGCATGTCCTAGGATCAAAATTCGAAAACATGTGACGTCTACCAACACTCAAGGGTGGATTACTGCCCAATCCCTCTTACAGAGAGGTGGCCTGCGTCCCAGCAGTGGGATCTTTATATTCGCATTATGCTACAGTTCTGGTGGAAAATGCATTAGAGAGAGTTTCCAAAAGATATTATTACAAGTAGGTATGTTTGCTTAACAACATAAAAATTAACTGATCGAGCATTTATCAAAGAATATTAAAAATGTACGTTATTGATATGGCTTTCTCAAACTTGTAAAATATCACGGCCAAAAAACACCTAAGGCAAATCAACATAATACTAAAAGTCAAGATTTTAGGTCATCTCGCATTACAAGGTAAACCCAAGTCATAAATTAAATGATACTCAGATCAGTATCTTATTGACAAACTGTCCAATCAGGCAATAGCGTGCCAACATTAAATAACTAATTGTCCAATTGTCAATGTAGCCAACCGAACCGGAATGGACAAATGTCATGGACAGTGTGTTCGGAACTTAATATGTTATTAAAAAGTAAAGGCTGACGTGACAAACGCAAGTGTGGAAGTGGGAATTATATATTTTAATTATAGGCTAGGTGTCTTCCATGTTTTTTTACTGTATTTTGTATGGATTTATGGTAGATGAAAAAAGACTATGAGGACTTGTTTCAATTATTTTGATGAAAAAGTAATTTAGGAGAGAAAAAGTGTGCCCTATTAAATAAAGCAAATGAAACATTTCAAAAGTAGAGTGGATTATATACTACTTTAAAGTGTATTCTATACTAATATTATAAAGAGAAAAGATTTGTATTTTTGTGTGTGTGTGTGTAGGTTTGTCATGAATAAACTCAAAAACTACTGTTCCGATTTCAATTTTTTTTTCACCATTTGATAGCTACATTCACCCTGAGTAACATAGGCTATATATCATGTCCACCTGTGAAGACGGGACGGGCCGCTAGTAATAAATAAAATAGAAAAGTAAATATGAAACAGAATTTCAAACAATGCTTCTTTCAAAATTAACAGCGTAAGATCATGTGCATAAAATTCAATATTTATACTTTCATCTTCAATATTGTAACACTGATATTTTTCTTAATTTATCTTTATACGAAATAAAGGAACCGACAAGTTTTGATATAATTATTCAATTATCATATCATTATTGAACACGAGATGACAAATATGACAAACACAGCGTAATATAATCTAAGTTCTAACTTTCTTCGAAAAATAAAACTTAAAAGTTAGTGAACGGCTATCGAATGTCATGCCTAATATTCTAACCGTAGAGAAAGTGGTAAATTATTCGTCGAAATGAAATATCCTATAAAATGTAGAATTGTACACATAAAAAAGTTTTATTTTATTATATTTACTGTAGTTATGGTATGGTGGTTTTCACTTTCCTTTAAAGATAACACTACCGGTTTTTTTGACATGTTAATCACTTAAAATAACTCTACAAGTTTCTACTCTTTAATCCCCATAATAATACATTTTAGAAGTTAACCGTCTGTTGGATACTAACTAAAACAACAAAAATTGAAAAAGAGTTCATCAGCAGTCAATTGCAACTACAAAAAAAAACATAATAATTTTAACGAAACATTTTAATTCCATTTTCAATTGACAACGTTTTTAAAAATACCAAAGCAATAAATAACGTCGAAAGACAGTAAACACAATCAATTCCAATTACTTTCTTCCAAAACACAATTTCACGCGATTCGCTTCACCAGTGAACACGTCACTTTATCCATACACTACCGACTGACACGGAATGGTGGCGGTGTCATTACTGCCATTAATTGCATAATTATAAGCCCCATGACAACTGTGTACAGTGAAATTAATTAACCATTGCAATTATTGTTATTTACAGCATGGCCGCATGAGAAACGCGATGGCAATTTTGTTGCCTTTGGCTAAATTAACATGTATGCTTGTGACTTTGATGTGACAATGTAAATACTCTTTAGGTCATAGTCAGAAACAAACTAAAAATACACAATGGACAACTAGGTAATACGCCCTAGTTGACAAAACGCCCAGTCTAACACTCAAACTTATTGCTGGAAATCTGTGGCCACTGTTGGCGTATTACATGGCCTAGGCCAAGATCTCCATGCTTTTTATTTAAAAAACGTCGCTCCACACTAGGAATTTCGCCATGTCGTGGATGCGTTTGCAAACATAAAAACTCAAATACACAAACGCCCAGGCCCGAAACAACTACTTGTAGATCATACAAATATTTGCTCCGTGCGGGACCGGACCGGAACCCGCGACAAGCAGCGCAACTGTCCAATCGCTCAGCCACTGCGCTAACCGTGCTTTAGTACGAAAATTCCTTAATAATTCGTTAAAAATGAAAGATCTTAGAAGCAGGGTCCTAAAAGGGCCACTTAATGAGCCATTTAAAAGCAATTCATATTATTGTCTTGTTATGATTCTGCTAAAATGGTATTTTAAAACCACCTGATGAGTGTTGTGTCTGATGACCTAGTCCGGTATAAGTTCTTAACTTACGAAAAAATTTAATGTTTTTGTGATTATTTTTTTCTTTTTATTTATTACCCGACTACGGCAAAGCCAAAAGGAGGGTTATGATTTTGACCGGTATGTATGTTTGTATGTATGTATGTATGTATGTTTGTTTGTTCCCTCATAACTTCTAAACTACTTATCATTACATGACAAATGAGGGCTCATTAGAAGCGTCTCAGTTGTCCACTGGCGCCCTCTAGGGGATGAAAAGTCGTTACCGAAAAAAAAATATTTTCGCACAGTATCGACATGGGTATCAAATGATAATCTTAAATTTACAACTCAGAAACTATACATGTAACATAAATTACTTACTTCAAATAATATAACCCCAAAATAGTGTAAATAAAAAAATAAGTTAAAAATAACTAAAACCCGACTACGAAAAAATCGCGCACTGAAAAGTATGAAACAAGAACAAGCCGTGGTCGTATGCCACCTAGCCAATAAAGATTGTGTGAAACAACAGCAGGTGGCATACGATTTTTTCGTAGTCGGGTTTTAGTTATTTTTAACTTATTTTTTTATTTTCATCATAGAAGTCGATAGTATTCTTTTTGTGATTACATCGCTACATCGTGTATACCTTCAATTTGCAAATGCAAGACTTCTAAGTTATGATGTGGCGTGAAAACGTCACCTTGACAATATGAATACCACAAATACGAAAGTAAGTTTCTCTAAATTTATCGTCGATCTCAAGCTGAACTATCGTACAAATTCTCAAAATGAAATTTCAATAAAGGTTCCTACTTTTAAAGAACTAGAGTTAAATCCTATACAATTTCAAAAATACTTACAACAACTAAAGCCACTGTTCTCCTTCAAAACCACTTGAAAACTGATATGATGATCATAAAAACACTATTACCATAGCGTGCCTACCCATAATCAGATTAAATATGCAAAGGAACCATCTCCGCCCAGCCCTATCCAATTACTAACACCTTGGCCGACACAGTCAAGCATGCAAAATACTTCCTAAGGAACTTAGATGATCAGATCTGTAAGGCCGGAATTACATGGTACACGCATGCTCTTCAAATTAGATGAAACAATCAAAGTCGACCGATTCAATGTGAGGTATGGTATGGTATGTACTTCTTTATGGCTGTCAATCAAAAATTATGAACCGTTTTATAGTGTGATCAGTGGTGGTCCAGTGAGTTGATCATTGAGGTTTACTTTCGGTAGTTTATTTTATCACCACTGGTCCCAAAATTATGAAGGGAAACATTGTGATGAAACAATCATCTCCTAGAACAGATGCAGACATGTGTCATCTACCAACTCGATCCAGGCCCTTGTGGTAGATTATAACTCGTTTCCACTTTCATATTCTCAGCAGGAGCTTTCATAATAATGACTTATTGTTTCCGAATGCATGTAACCCGAATCTCTTCAAAGCTAAAGTAAACACACTCATTCTATCCCCTCTGGCCTTTTTTTGTACGTGGCAAAAACATCAGATGAGTCTTCCCACCCAGAGCCAGACAGGAGGGACTGTTAGACTTGTACTGACTAAAAACCACGGTGATTACGTTCCGAGGCCACGGCTACCTGATAAGACAGTCGTCCCGCGAGTCCGGCAGGCTTTGGCCATCTCAAAACCTCTGGCCTAGAAGTCAAGAACAAGCCCATATCTTAAAAAAATGCATAATCTCATCAAATCAGACGATTCAAAGTCATCTCCTTCATATTTTAGTTTCAACCAGAGATACTTATAATGCTTTGTTTGACTTTGATTCGTCTAATATAAGCTGAATGTAATAACAATGAAATGAATTTAAATGAAAATCAACATTCCTCAACCTTGCTGATACAATTTGTTTTCATAATAATCGACGGCTATAGAGAATTAAGATCATCAAGATTATCTCAAATCATCAGCGTTGAATGTATTGTTTTAAAGATCTGATAACTGGTGGCAAGTGTTTGTTTTGTGTTCATCGATCATTTAGCAAGTTCTTGAGATATTTTTTGAATTTATTGTTTTGTTTATTTTAGAATATAAACAAGTCAAGGTTCATTTAAGTTCTGTTTAGATTTTTGAACGAGGCTTCGTTCTTAAGATTATGATGGCGGGACGGGTGTCTTCATCTTGAATTTTTCAAGTAGGACACTATCTAAAGAAGTAGAAGGAATTGGGAAGACCTTTGCTCAGTAGTGGAACCATAAAAGCTGCTCAAAAAAACACAAAGAAGTACAACAAAATCACATAATATATGGATACTAGCTGGCCCGGCCATACTTCGTACCGCTTATAACTAACGTCACTCAATTGTTTTACGAATCTTTTGTATGGGAATATAGAAAAATTGTTTTTAGATTTTTCAGGCAATTTTATTAAATTTTTCGCTCCTTAAGAACCATCTTCGTACTTTAAATAATATTATAAAAAAAGAATTATCCGAATCGGTCCAGCCATTTTCAAGTTTTGCGCTTAGCAACAATTTTAGCGATCCATTTTTAAATGATTAGCTCTCACTGTCTGGTTAAGTATTAGAATGTTACATAACCTAAAGAGTGGAAACCTTGTGAGTTAAATACAGGCACCAAGACTAGTTTAAGCATCAGTCTTTCACAATAAGCTCACTTTATCCACTTTTAACCTAGATATTTAGTGTATATAATAGTGAGAAAATAAAGCTTATTCTTGTATTCTATATAAGGACCCGAAAAACGATAACTATAATTAATTATGTAAAAATTACAAACAAATCTTAGAAAGGTCATACTAAGATTAAGATGCTCTACAATAGTTGAGCCAGGTATTCCGAAAGTATTGCGCATACGGCACATTTGTCATGGTTACAACGACAAGCTCCAAAATAAGATTCATTCGACTATTCTTAACAGTTTAGCAATAGGTATCTAGTATTTACGACAGTCACGACCATAACGCCATGTTTTAACTTTCATAATTCACGCCTGTAACAATTTTGAAAACGACTCCACCCTCTGAAATTGAAGCTTTTGAAATTTTAGCTCCGCATCTTGAAAGTGTTTTAAATCGTGAAAGGTTATCCTTTAAGTCTTTTCACCTATTGTTATTTTTTTATCATCCACAAATTGACATTTATTACGAAATAACAATTTCGAATGCTGCATAAAGGCATGTCTAGTTGTCGTGGGGACTTTCCCTAATACAATAATTGAACAGTCCTTTTTTGGGGTGGTTTATTTTCTAAACATAAGACCATCACGCCCTAGGTGGAACGAAAGGGACTGTCGAACTCTTACTGACTAAAAGTCCAAGCTGGTTCTTCGGTTGCCTATTGCGTTCAAAGGCTACGGGATCCTATTTAGATAGCCCCGCCACCAACCTGAGATTGATTCTCAGATCAGGGACAATGTTATTAGATCTTTTTTATTAGAAATATCTTAGTACCATTCTTTATTGGCACCTTTTAATAGAAATATAATTTGATTGAATAGGTGAAATGTTAGTATTCTATTTTATGTTGCATCTTTGGAGACTCCGACACAGAAATAATGCCTTTTGCCCTGGCAGTGACTTTCTAGACTGATTAAGCATACTCTCTTGGACCGCAACGTCACCGTGATAAGATATCTAGATTATTCAAAGCCCAGAGCGACGTCTGGGAGGATCTTTTATCCGAATGGCAAACTAGGTAGGATAATTCTATCAAGGGACGGCACCTCCACCAGTACTTTCCATCCGTTCGTGAGCGGCTGGCTAGGACGTGGCTGGAGGTGGATCACTGTGTTGCCCAATTTCTCACGCGGCATGGTAACCTTAAAAGTAAATTATTTTCCTTCAAGCTTGTTCCCTCGCCTTTTTGTCAATGTTCGACATCTGACTGTGAATATGAACAATCAGCACATCATATTCTATGGGAGTGTATTCTTTGCCGGAACGAACGTAATATTATGTTGAACACTGTTCAGACCACATCTGGAGTAATTTACTATTCGGACCTTGTGGAAACTCGAACAAACTTCCGTGCGTTCAAGCGTTTTTGCCATACCTATTATTGGAATCAAATATAGCAGCTCACAATTTAGGACCCATTAATATTAGTAGTCATTTTACCCGTGGTGCTAGGCAACTGGGCTTCTCCCAGTTGTAATGTCCCTTTGTGCCTATTGGCCTAGTTTTGTTCTGTCTCCTGCTTGCATGGAGGGAAGTCGAAACATATATTTTTTTCCTACTCCTCCACTATTCTTTTCTGATTAATTTCGTTACAGGATCCAAGACAGGTAAATTCATTCTTCGGGACACGTCGAGCTTCATTGTCTCGGCGCTTTTCTGGTTGGTTGCCACTGTTGATTCTGGCTTACAGGAGTTGCAGTGGTTAGGGAATAGTGTGGTGGGTTTGTCGCAATACCTCTTGGACAGGAAACAAAATATAATAATTTATGCAAATTGCATACACCAAACATAACCTTGACTATCACGGATGTGTGGAACTCCGAAGACTGGAACAATTCTTGCTGATAAGCTATTTGACACTTCAATTACACAAGGAGACGCAACAAGCCAACAAGGTGGTCCTTTGTATGGTAATGAACGGCCAATCATTGTAACAATGAAGGAAGCACTTATGACCTTTCTGTAGTGTTATGATTGTTGATGCATCCGGATACCTAGTTGCAATGTTATAGACTTGGAGTTTGGATTTGTCTATTATAATTATTTTCAAAACATTTTGGCACAAGGGTCGCGGGACTCACGAATTACCGTGACCCCGGTATATAAAGGGCTATTGAAGGACACCGTGTATTTTAGTCAGTCAAGTCTCACAGTCCCTCACGCCCTGCCCTGGGTGGGAGGACTCATTCGATGATTTTACCACGGTAAAAAAAAGCATCTTGGCACAAGCGTGTTATCGGATTAAATGTGTAAATCATCATCATCAGCCTATAAATATTCCCACTGTAGGGACACAGGCCTCCTCTCCGAGAGAGGTAGTAGACCATAATCTACCACGCGTGCTCAGTGCGGCTTGGTAGATGTCACATGTATTCGAATTTTTGGTTCTAGGACATGGCGATTTCCTCACCATGTTTTCTTCACCGTTTTAGGCCACCACTGCTCTCGACATATTGGTCAACAATAAAGAAAAGATGGCAGACACTCCGCTGTTAGACGATCAATGCTGAAAAGACAGGTGTGGTGCATGGAGGTAATGATGATATTTATACCATTGAAATCCAGAAAATCTCCTGATAAAGAAGAAAGCTTTGAAATCCTGATAGTGAGTAAAGTTGAAAAGATTTATGTATGAACGTATCCTGCTCTGTCCATCAATTCTTTTTATAAAAGAAACAGCCTTGTATACAGCCCGATTTGTTACTACAGTTTGATATACACTATGCTAAAACCAGAGATGTGGGACACAAAGCTCTTTCTTGCCAACGGGGCTGACATAACGTACAACCTAGTAACAAAGCTTTCAGAGAATACAGGTCAAACAACTATTGATTTCTGTAATTTTGCGTGTAAACGAAATCACAAGTAAAGAACTTATTTTCAAACACATTTGTATACACATAATACTACTCAAACAGACTTGAAAAAGTGCTGTTTACTGATTATTAATAGAATTCAGTACATTGCACTTGATGCTTAAATCTCCGAGACGGTATTCCAAACACATAGACAAAAGTTGAGTGTCGATGTGTTACGCAAATTTAAATCTAAGAACAGAGAACGTAATCCGGAATAATTCCGCGCAGTTGTAATCTACACGGTTACAGCTGACTCGAGTTAAATATTGCCTCAGAATAGACCCAACGACAAATACTAATCTATAGTTTACGTCGATTGTTGCAATTTGCACCGGTAATTTGACAAGCTGCTATTATTGTCAATACTTTATGATTCCGTTTTAATATATCACGTCTGTGCTCACCGCAGATATAGGCAGTAACTGATCAGGCTAAATGGTCGCGCGAAAAAAAATAGACGTAGTCGGTCAACTGCCCAAACAGGGTATAGCGAACTTAAAACAACTCGACTCTCTTCCGCTCTACTCCGGAGAGAGAGGACTCATTTGATCATTTTAAATTCCAACAAAAAAGATATACGAAAAGCAATACAGGCAGAGAATGGATTGAATGAGTGTGTGCCCGATGATTTGGCAAGAAAGGAAGTGACTCATAAGATGATGACTAAAAGAGAAATATGAAAGAAGAGCAAATCCTGGTCCCATCATTTAAATAAGTTTTTAGTTAAGTCAAATAACTTGGACCAAAATATGCTACTGAGAATTTTGAG
Organism: Agrotis puta; assembly: GCA_943136025.2. Classification (NCBI taxonomy): domain Eukaryota; kingdom Metazoa; phylum Arthropoda; class Insecta; order Lepidoptera; family Noctuidae; genus Agrotis; species Agrotis puta. The sequence goes on along the minus strand of OW964176.2, from coordinate 16,089,499 downwards.
GAAAAATCCAATATCACTTCTCCAGGACTTCGTTAAGATTCATTTTCACAGTGTTTTCTGACGGTCTCCACTGTTGATTCAGGAGTTGCAGTGGTTTAGGAATAGTGTGACGAGATTGCACTAATTAAAAGTCCCACGAAAACCTTAAGTGAGAGATGTTTTCAACAAGAACACCTGTTCAAATAGAAGTAAAACATACTTCCAGAAAAAGAGCAGTTAACCAAGGAAGAAAATCTAGTTTTATTATACAAAAAATTCAAAAATCTCAGTCAGGCTTAATTAAAGGCAGTTAATTTAATGGAATGCGGACTTATCCTGCAAACAGTACGGTATCACTGGATCTTGAAACGTAAACGCGCACGTTAACGTTACCGTAGGAAGTCTGCGTAAAGAGTGCACTTTCTAAACCAGAGCGGGCGGCGCGGCGCCGGTTTGTGACACAGCCTAAGAAAAAACAGTGAGACAGTATTGTAAATGTTTACTTTTTGTGCCTGATCTTCGTTCCAGTTTTTTTTTTGTTTATGTAAATTCTCACTCAGTACCATCGACACGTTAAAAAAAATATACATGTCATATGAGTTGCAGCATAAAGCCTCATTTAGACGGAGCAAGAAGTCGCATGCGAGTTTCACTACATTGCGGTATTTGTTTATTTATTTATTTCAACTGAATTCGTTGTACCTATAAAGTCCGCAATGTAACGCAACCCGCGAGCGAATTTTTGCATCATCTAAATAAGGCTTTAATTACATATTACTTTCCTCGATTGTTTTATTTTTATTTTTGTAGTAAAAAACTTTTCTTTTAACTCTACACGTCATTCATATTGAAGCCCAATACAGGTATTTCCATTAGTTTTCTACTTTACTGGAACTTTCTTTTTATTGTTGTATTTTATTTAATCGCACATCACATCTTACTGGTAATATAATCATTAAAAGAAACAGTTTCAGGAATTTATTTTAGTGTCATATGAAAGTGCATATTTGGTTTGACTTTATGGCAAAATAATTGCAAGTAGTATTCTATTTCTATAGAGTATTCAATTTCTATTTACAAGTGGCAACGACCTAACTATACCTACATAATAAACATAAACGAGGTTAATATAAATAAACTTTTCTCTTTCATAAAGAAATAAGTAATTTATTACTCAATAACTTTATAATTTCCAAGTCATAAATTGATGTACTGATAAGTTTGTAGTCTGTGGATCAACCACCGAAGCGGCCAATGTTCTTTATTTAACCGTATTAACATATCAATGACACTTTCGCCGACGTAATGTAACGTAATGCTTATTGCACGTGAAACTGACAGTCTGACGAATAATTACGTACATTTCTTTTAACTACACATTCTCACGGTCATTCGAAACATTTCGTCTAGCTGTCAAGAGCATAATGTTATTCAATTTCTACGGAATATTATGGGATAGTCAGTTTTTTGGTTGTTTTTTTTTAGTCATTGTGTTAGTGCATTTCTTCTTTTCATTGTTGTTTTGTTGTCTGGTTGAGATGAAAGGCATGATTAAGGAAATGCACAGGTAAAGAAGCATGCATTTATTTAATAGTTAAAACTTAAAAGACGACATATTACGTCTTTTAAGTTTTAGCTTCATTCTTGTAATTTACATGATCGATAAATAAAAAAAGAAATGAAATGCTTGTTTTTCGAAATAAGGCAGGAAATATAACAAAATGATAAAACAAAAAAAAATACGAATGAGAAAAAACTTAAATGTACCTAACATTTAAGTTTTTTCTCATTCGTATTTTTTTGGTTTTCTTTCAAAATTCAAAATATTTCTTCAGCAAAAACAAATAATGCAATGCACTGATAACTAATAACATAAACATTAAACAGCACTCATGTAAAGCCAAAAACAGCCTTAGTTTCCACTGGAATACAGGCTTTTTATTTCATTACTGAATGGCAACATTACAGACCGATTATAATCATCAAATAAATGGCATCGTTTAGCAGACTTTACAACCGACAATTCTCAAGCAGTTGCCAAAAATCACACATCATTCTAACAAAGATCTGTTAAACATGAACTTACATACACTTGCAGATTACATCATGATGATATAGTTATGAGCAACAGCATGTTCAGGTAAACCAGTGGAGTGTAATCCAGTAGCTCGAACTACTACTGTAACTGATACTGTGAGATCATTCACTTATGATATTACGATTAGAAGTACCTACGAGAGAAGTGTATGTGTATAAACAGGGTGTAAGAGACATCGACGCACAAACGGATACCATGGGTCCAGGACATGATTCTGGACGCCTCAGTGTTGGAATTTTTCGTCGATAATTTCCTATTTTTTAATTTTTTTAATACTTGATTTTTTTAAATAGAGTGCCGCGCATTAGGTACTACAGCTACCGTGGTACTGGACACAGTATTTAGGTATACGATAACCTTTTATTTGAACTTTTATAAACAGCTGAGAAAACACCTTTTCTAGTATTATTTACATTGCTACTTTTAGTGAAAGTAACGAAATAATTACTTTTTTATTAATAATCTCATTGGGTTAAGTAAGAATGATGATTATGAACAGTCTAAAGTAAAAAACCTCAAAAAAAGTGGGGTCCAAAATCATGTCCTGAATCCATGGTATAAATTTGTGCGTCGATGTCTCTTACACCCTGTATATATATAATTAGCTACTTTTTATAGAATAATAGATAAGTACATGGACATCAAACAACTTGGCAAAGCGAATAAATCTTTTATGTGTAAGAATGTTCTCTCAATACATTATAGTTTTTTTTTTTAAACGATTTGATCCCTCAAGAAGACAGCAGGCTTGTATTTCCGATTAATTATTCTAATATACACCATCATTTGAAGACCATAACTCTGTCCGGTCGCGGGACTTATGAATTACCGTGACCCCGGAACGAAAAAGGGCTATTGAAGGACACCGTGGATTTTAGTCAGTACAAGTCTGGCAGTACCTCCCGCTCTGCCCTAGGTGGGAGGACTCATTTGATGATTTTACCACGATAAAAAAAACCTATTCTGTCCCACTCCTGAGGAAATACTGGTCGAATTAAAAAAAAAATTTGTTGGATAGTCCATTTAGCTAGGAAAGTTATAGGCTACGTGACACCACGATTAGACCAAAAGGAGCCGAGTAGCGGGGTTGAAACCACAGGGATCAGGGCTAGTCTCTTATACAATTGTCCAAAAACCATGATTATTTGAGATAAAGCCATTACAATATGTACCATTAAATATAATAGTATAATAGCAGCAACTCAAGTAATTTCGAAGTGTTATGATAGATTACAGATGTTAATTTAGATCCGTTTTCTGGGTCAAGTTGAATCGCCGCAATATCTAGTAGAAAGTGGATTACGAGAACTGGTTTCTTACTAAAGGGGAATGTTTTGTGTTAGTCATTAACTTTGGATACTAGGCTTGAGTGGGGGCTTTGACTTTGTTGTAGTTTTTTTCCTTAGCCTGTATGTACTGCCTGCCAGGGCCGTGGGACTAACGAGGAACGTTGACCCGGAACGTAAAGGGCTATTGAAAGACTGCGTGGATTTTAGTCAGCCCTAGTCTGACAGTCCCTCCTGCCCTGCCTTCCCAGCCAGGCTTGGACTCAGTTGAGGACTTGACCACGGTAAAAAAAACCTGTTTCGTTAATTAATGGGCAAAGGTCTCCCAAATTCTTTTAATAAACTCTTTTCTCGTCGTGGAAGTATCTTATCAGATAAACATGACCCTGGAACTTACAGGGTTATTAAAGAAACAACGTGGATTTAAGTCAGTACAAGTCTGACAGTCCCCTCCGTTCCACCACGTGTGGGAGGACTCATTGAATGATTTTACTAGGTAAAAAAACTATTTTCTCGAGCCGCTTCTAAACCAACCCTCATGGTATTATATCTAAGTAGAATTGTCACCTCTTTCTCTTTCTTTTTGTAAATTTACTGTTTTTTTTTTGTTTTAGTTGTCAACATGATTTCTTTGTTCAAGATAAAAACTTTGTCAATATTCGATTTATGAAACTAAGAAAACAAAATGTGTTTATTTAAAAAAAAACACGTAAAAGCAAAATTATTCAAATAAATATTAATACCTTGATATTTTTAGTTACCACAGATATTTATAGAATTTAATTCGATATTCTTTTTCGTCAAGTATATATTATTAGGTCTTCAATTAATAAAAACGAAAACAAAACTTTCATTTTCACTTTAACAGTATGCTGTCACATTCTTTCTCATCGCTATCGGTCAACTAAAGCAGAACACCGTTTTTTACCGACTTCACCAGCCGAGAGAATTTACCCAACTAGTGACGTCATCTCGCTCTTGTTCTTGTTAAATAACTAACAAAATTAACTTCAATGAGGGATTTATGTAATGCAGATATTATTTAGTATTGTTTTTTTTTAATTTTTGTTATCAAAGTATGGCTGTATGATGTTCCCAATGCTGGAACTCAAGCCTCCTCTCTGAGAGAGAATGTAGCCAATTTTATCCACCCCGTGGTCTATGGGTTGGTTGAATGTCATAAAATTATGCAGTAAATACTAAGGGAACCTTGTTCCACAGTATTTTGAACATTGAAAGTGCATAATTTTATCTCCAAAGTACTTTTAAGTTTAAAAACCGGCCAAGAGCGTGTCAGGCCACGCTCAGTGTAGGGTTCCGTAGTTTCCCGTCTTAAATAATGAAATACGTAAACGAAGTTAAAAAAAATGCTTGTATATATGATTAAATAATTGATTATACTACAAACTTATTCCAGGAATTTTGTACCACCTTCTTGTTTTTTTTGCACAAAAACTGTTCTTTCCATCAAGTTCAAAATAATTTTCCTAGAAAGTCCTTATAAAGTTCTACTTTCCAGATTTTTTTCATATTTTCTAAACTTATGGTTCAAAAGTTAGAGGGGGGGGGACACATTGTTTTTGACTTTAGGAGCGATTATTTCCGAAACTATTGACATCATCAAAAAATGATCTTAGTAAACCCCTATTCATTTTTAAATACCTATCCAACGATATATCACACGTTAGGGTTGAAATTTAAAAAAAAATCACTTTCTATTTTACATATAGGGGGGCTACCCTAAAAAAACATTTTTTTCCAATTTTTATTTTTGCACTTTGTCGGCGTGATTGATATACATATTGGTACCAAATTTCAGCTTTCTAGTGCTAACGGTCACAGAGATTAAGCGAGGACGGACAGACAGACAGACAGACAGACATGGCGAAACTATAAGGGTTCCTAGTTAACTACGGAACCCTAAAAAGCACGAGTACTCGAATAACTGCAAGACCGGTTGTTACAATTCGCAAAACAGAGAAAGGTTGTTAACTCTCCGTCTTCAAACATAACTTATTCGTTTCATTGCAAATAGCACTTAACGAAACAATAGACTTTTAACTTTTTCTATACACCAACAAGGAAATACAAGATTCAATTATAAAAACGTTACAAAACGTATGTTTTTGAACTCATCCTAATACATGCATCGGCGAGTTATTAATAGAATTAATATGACAAGATTATAAATATATAAATGCATGGATTTCATTAGCAATGCAAACGAAGAAAGTGGTGAAATTATTTGACCTTGGCTCGGCTGTATAACAAAAACAAAAAATGTATGCTTACGTATAAAAAGTATAGTCCAAATAACATGATGAGCGATTACCGCGCGTTGATGTCTTTTATATGGAAGAAAGAAATGCTGCGAAGATTTGAATTTAAATGTGGGAAAATTGTTTGAGATAGGATCGTACTGTGTATTTAGGTCAAATGATTTAGATACTTGATAGATGTGGTGATACTTTTTGCATAAAGGAAGATTCTATAGGAGTCTGGCCAGGAGAAAATACAATCGCACTTAAAATCATTGATTAAGTGAGAAAGTCAAATTATTTAATCAATTAGGAACAGACATAGGTTTAACGGCGTGTTCACGATTTTAGTCTAAGTGGTGAGCAGTGGCGACGGGCGGCGTGAATAAGATATATTTTATAGTTATTCGAATTCGCTATTGGTGACGCCTCGTGGCGTGTGTCCAACATTTCTTAACATTTACCGCTAGCCAAGCCGCGCTTATTCACTGCTCACAGCCACCGGGCCGTAATGGAGTATTTACTCCATTAAATTTAAGTAGCAAATGATTTTCATACAGTTTGCTACATACTGTATCAATAATCGATTATCAACATCTTCAAATGTCTAATCAATAAAGTAATCTACCACATCACGGAAACAACTGACGAATCACACTCCAAATAATTAATTACTTATCTTCCTTATCAAAACCTGCTCAAGGCGTGGGATTGGCAACAAAGAATGCTACTTTTACAGTCACTCTGTTGACTCTGAATAAGGATGCAGACGAACTTTCACTGGCAATGTTTTTTTTTAATTCCGTCAGACATTTTAGGAGCTTCGTTTATAGACTGATGTGAGGTGCTGTGGAGAGAATTTCACCTTGTTTTGTGTGGTCTAAATTAACTTTAGTATGAATAGTAATGTACTGGGTGAGTAATAAGTAATAGGTGTTTAGATTTCAGGGCTTTCGACAGATGTAGGTTTTTGTCTACTTCTAGTATAATTCAACAAATACTAGATGACTGGTATTTAGTATTGAGGTTTCATAAATAAATAAATTATTTATATCATTTAACTTGAATTACCATATTTCAAACGTTTACTATAGTAATAGTCACACGGAGCGGATGGGTCCATCAGACTTGATTGATTAAAATTCAACCAGCTCCCTTTCTGTGAATAATGCAGTGAGCAACTGATACTACTCATAATTTTGGTTACATTCTGTGCTATAAATTTTTGTTTGTATAGTTCTTTAGTATCCCTTAATAAATAAAATAAAAACTTCAAAAATATATTTTTAAATATTTTAGTACCAAAAAAAGTTAGTCATTTCTTATACAGACTTAAAGTTACCTAAACACTGCACCACCAAATTATTTAATTTGAATATAGGTTTATATATCACCTTCACTCGCTTCGCATTCACTGTATATTTCCGTATATTTGCGGTTTCAAAATTGCTTTGTCCATGGTCAGCTGCCTTGTCGTAGACAGTTCTTTGTTTAGTAAATTATACATAAAAATCTCTTCGCATAAAATGTTGGAGAAAAGCTTATTCGCAGTTATCGTACTCATTCATGTTAACATGTACATTGGTATTGTGTAGATGCAAAAATGCTAGTCATAGAGACGTTACTTGCGTTTTTTGTTATGCTTATAGATATATTATATCGCAATAAATAGATTTAATTGAAAGCCCAACCATATGTACTCTGAAGTTTTCATAAAATGCTCGAATGCAGGATTGCAGCTATGTATTCGATATACATATTACTTTGTTAATCGAAGCTATCCGTTCTCTGTTAAATAGAGGTGCACCTTCACTCGCACTAACTATAATATTATGAATCCACGGGAAAATTGGCATAATTTGAATTTTAACAACTAGTTTACTAATGCTAATGCTTACTTTATTCTGTTTAGTTTTAAAGAGTTTGAAAGCAAAATAGTTTTCTTTCTTTATATCCTCAGTGGCATTAAAATGCGGATGGTTACAATATACGATTGTAACCATCCTCATTTTAACTAATAGTCTACAGCTTATAAATCAACTAGCCTTTAATGCTTAAACATTTATGTAATCTTTAAATGAACATCATTAGGTGCTCAAAATCATTCACTATTATATAAGAAACAATGATTCCTTTACTTTTATTATATCATATATTATCAATGGGTGCCTAACCACCGCAACTGAAACAATATGATATTCTAAAGTCAAGGAACTTATATTTTTTAACTTTCTGTATAATTTCTCGCCGTCTAATGAGAGACGACTTGCATTGTCTTAGTCGTGGCTCGCTTACCTCTCTGTCGGTGACGACTGTGTTATTCTTACGCAATGATAATACAGTTATTATTATTATATATGTATTATTACAGTTTTTAAACGTAATTATGATAATTTTAATTACTTTTGTTTGGTTTTACTTCGGTGGAAGTTTTTGTATGAGTTAAATTATGTAAATAGATATCTCTTTCTATTTAGCTTCGCGTGCAGTTAAAATTCTCGTTGGCATTATTTAAATATGCACAAATGTTTTTTAAAATTATGGAAGTCCAAATTACTTGTGAACTTTTTTAATTTTAAATTAGACATTTATGAGAGCTCAGAACACCTATTTTGTTCAAAGTATAATGAATGAAACTATATTTACGTATAATGAATGAAACTATATTTAAAGTAGCGGTTAGTTTTTCTTTATAATTACATGCAAAACACTTAGCACGACAAGTCACTTCCTTCGTGCATAAGGAACGAAGTAATTACTAAAAGCATTGCGAAGTGTTGTGGGTGGCAAAAACTTGAGTAAAACTGAACTGCTATTGATTTTATGATACGTTTCTATTTTAAAGCTTTCATTGAATGACAGCAAATATGTTACCTTTTTTTCCAATGAGTCTTCTCATCCAGGGAAGGACTGTCGGACTTGTACTGAATAAAATTCACGGTGTCCTTCAATAGCCCTTTACGTTCCGGGGCCACGGTTAACTGATGACGGCCCCGCGCCCCCTTCAGCTGTGGCCCTCAGGGGGAGACCCCGTTGAAAAATGTAAGTACCCTTGAGGATGGCTTATGTTCAGCAATAATAAGTATCATTGCCATTAATGTTATTCTTAAGCCCGCTACATTATGCCCAAACAAATACAACTCTTCAAGAGTCAAAATCGGAACAGTGGCTACCAAAAAAGTGCCAAAGCAATGAAACCTGAGGAAATCCCGAAGAATGAATTTACTGTTTTTTAGTTTCCAATTTTGCTTGCTTGCGATTTGCCGCTGCTTCAGGTGCCATAATTGTGGATGAAATGGATAGATATCCCGTTTCAAATTCTGATTCCACGTTTTGTTTATTTTCGAACTCAATACAAGCATTTGGTCTGAAGACTGAGCAAATTATTATAAATTATTGACCTCTATTAATTTTACATACAAAAATTATAGTTTAAAAAAACTAAAAAAACACGCTTTAATACCAATCGAACTAAAAAATAGAAAATATTTTTAAGTATAAGAGAGTTTGTGTTACTGCAATATAAAATCCAACAATCAATAATCATAATGAATTTAGAATAAGATTAATATAAATATTAAGATATTATGAAAAATTCAAACAAAATTTGCACGCTTTTTCACAAGCGTGCAAATTTTCAAGTTAATCAGACCGCTGGAAGTAGGTGAAAATGAAGTTAAAAGATTCCGTCACATACATACATACATACAGGTGAAGCTAATAAAAAAAAAAACGTGTTTAAAAGCACCTCGTGGTCATCTCCTTTTCCATCACTCCTCTAGTTTCTCCTCACCTTTTCAGTATAAACAGAGATATACAAAAACAAGTGACTATCAAATCGTGTCACTACTCTATTCGTGCTCACATCCAATGTTGTAACAAAAATATAAAACATTATACATAACATAATATCCTCAATATAATCTGTGCTCTGATGGCGCAGTGGCACGCGAGAGGTAGCGTATCTTGATATGGCAGTAGTACACGTTTATACGATGTAGATCTTTTAATCTGTAGTATTTTGTAGGATGAAATAGTTTCGAAGATTTTGGATGAATAGAGTATTATTTAACTACCAAGTTTTGCCAGCGGCGTCGCAAACTACAACGCAGTAATTATCCCACGGGAACTTAAAATCGGAATAAGGCGTATGTATCCTATGTGTTAATCCAGATTATAAACTATCTGAGTAATTTTCATCCAAATCCGATGATGATGAACAAAATGATCTATAAAACGAAATGAACTACAAATATTTAATCGTAAACTTTTACATTTTATTTAAGGATTACTAAGATTTGCGGAAAAATTTTCTTGTATCGGATAAGGAAAAGGGTTCACCAATCAGAAAAGCTATTTTTATAGAGGAATTGGGCCATAAACAACCGCATAGGCCTTGTGTCCTTTATTTTTTTTTAATTTTTGGTTCTAGAACACGACGGTTACTTCACGATGTTTTCCATCGCTATTTTTAAAGCAGTGGTGCAGATATACAATAAATTCTAAATATGTTTTTAACGAAAATAAATAGAAACTTATGTAGAGTGTTAATCAATCGGTTGATAGAAACTTCATTTAGTTAGTAAAATAAAACCAGTTCAGTAGTTTTCAAGAAGCTCAAATAGATAGGCATTTGTTTTGAGATGTCTGTCGTCTTGGAAGCCCGCCAGAGGCTGTGATTTGGATGTGATAACTCAGTAACGTGACTTTTATTGGCTTTATCATAAGTGTGATCTTGATTCGAGTAATGTATTTGTATCTACGACGTGCTGTTTGAGTACTGCCATCTTTGTTTTAGTTCATTTTGATTTGTTAATTTGAAAGTGATTCGTGAATAGGATCTGCTTGTTTTTTTTTTAAATGGATCCTGCATACATTTAAAAACATGTTTTTTTTTTCTTTCGATAGTTCTGTGAAATTCACGACGTATGCGGTCTTTATCCTATTCAAAAGCTTATAGACTAATTTGCGGAACACAGCCTTTCTTTCAATCACCTTTACAATAAATATTTATCATCAAAACCGAACGATTAACATGAAAAATATAAATCGATTCTCAATATAAACACTCGAGTGAAATGTTTCCCGGTAGTCGCACTCACTCACGCACTCACTTTCTATATCGAGCGAGTTAATATCGATAATATGGAATGTCGCTTTTTTTATCGTAACTCGTCATTACGATCGTAAAAGTTTGTTTCGAACTAAATAAATAAATCTTATAAATGGAATCGAAAGCGTCGTTGTCTTTTTTTTGGTCATTAGATTTTTTTGTTTACTTAATGAAAATTGAAGAAATAAATCTTGACTTTTAAATTTCAAAAATAAGAATCATGCTGGCTTGAATTCATCAATGATAAATCTATGAGGATTATGTCGCATCGATAAGTTTAATTTTTTTTCAGACACGTTAATTAACGTGATTTTAATGAAATAAATGTAAAAGAAAAAGCAAGAAAACTACTCTAGTTATGATAACATTGCTTTTTTTAGTTTCTATTTATTGCAGTTATAAACTACTTCTACGTAACATTACAATCATTTCTGAAAGAATAACTTTTCTTCGTAAACAAAGAAAAATATTCCTAACTATATAGTAAGAATTTAAAAACAAAATTTCAAGCATCATAAATATTTGTTAATGAATGCGATTCGGACAAGATTTAGATCAAAACAGATCTAATCTTGCGCAAACCTCGCAGTTGTTTAAAAAAAAATATTAGCATTGGTAATAATTGGCCGCAAGGTCCAAACATTGTCGAGTACTACCGTGCTACCATTTTCTACCAATGCTAACATTTCGGCAAATGGCGGCACTAACAGTCCGATTAGATCTAATTCTTGACCAACGACACTTGAGTCGTGTAACAGCTGGTTTGGATCCGGGTAATTGTATTGGTAACTGAAGGCGCGTTTACATTCAGTAGAGTATGTAGGCTAGTACTGGTTTGTGTCAACTAGCCCAAAATAGTTGAAACAGTGTAATAAGCCTACTGCTATGATTCAAGAACGTTTATAACTGAGCATGAAATTGTTTTGTACAGTTACTGTTTATAATAGTGTTGTCTCACTCTTTCAGTGTAAACACGCTCTAATTATATTGAAAGGGAATTGTTAGACTCTATGTTTACTTTACATCTTCGATCTATATTATTTTTCTTGTATTTTCTTACTCCTAGTAAGTAAGAATCTTTTGTCCTCAGTAAGATATGATCTGATGACATCCAGCTAACTCAAGCTTGAAAACATGCTCTAGTATTTATTGAACTCGAAATCAAGTAGATTAGAAAATTACTAACACCAACATGCTTTTCATTCTAGCAGTCAGTTATTTAACAAGTGCTTTTAAAATCAGTAATAAATTCTGTGCCAGATAATGAATGTTATTGCATTCTGTTCTACATACTACAACATTGTAACATTCTATGTATCGTAAATATTGTTGAAGTTTAGAGTTCTTTTACGAAATTAAGATTAGATTTTCCGGAGTTACGTTTTATTTTTTAGATTTCTAGAAAAAGTTGTGCGGATGTAAGTTAGGCGTGTTAAGAGGAAATTACTTTTAATAACGAATAGAAAGGTAGAGTTATCTCACTTTGATTAATATAATATTTAATTATCTCAGAAGTGAAATGTCGCAACGCGGCGCAGTGATATAGGGTACCACCGTTTACTTTCATAAAACAAGTTTTTGCACAAGCCGCAATTGGCAGAATGTTACCGAAACATATCATTATGATTTATTCCACATACCTTGAAAGTTTTAACGTGCAAAATGATTAATTTTATGAATAAAATTATATTATCTAGATATCAGCTCGGACAGAGCTCAATCGTGACTGCTGCCACACTCATGGTCGACACTTTAGAAAGCGAAAGATTTATCATTGACTCACTACCAAAATAATTACACGAAATTATATTATGTGAAACTTACCTTTCAGTAATATTGAACTATCTTCAACTTCAATTTGTAGTAAAAAAGCACTGATTAATTTATTACGTGGAATTCACCATTATTCCATGACACTTGATGAAAACACCGATAACACCTTCACTATTAAGTTAGAAAAAAAAAACTTTAACACAACACGCACTACCCGCCAAAATTCTACATTATTCGAAAAATTAAAATCGATAGATCGATTTCCGTATCAATTGACAGATGTCAACGTCCTCGACGCAATCCGGACACTGGCGGCAAGTGTCGCCGTCGGTTCGGACTTTACGCGCCAGTGCACATAGATTGCATTGAACAAAAATAATTATTTCGATTATTCGAACGTAGGTTTATGATGTTTGAATTTGTGGCGGGAAGCGTGTGTTACGTTGCGAGCGTGCGTTCAGAAATGTGCGCGGAGGCCGGTCGATGCGCGAAAAGCGACTGCGGTCACTACTGCTCTCGCGACACTCTCTGCCCACCGCTGGCCGCATGTGTAAATGTTAATCCGTGATATTATTTAGTTTAACCGATAAACGCTGAGCCGCTACATTCGATACAACAACCCCTCTGCCATTCACTTTTGGCCACACCTTGTGCTTTATGCAGCTCATTGAATATTGGGCGGTCTGGAATGGAGATAGGCCAGTTTGCGCGCACTATGCACGCTTTCAGTTGCAATTTTTCAGTCTAGTTTAAAAAATGAAAGCTGAAGTAATTCAATTGTAAAATGTTTCACATGCTGCTCGCATCCTTAGTTACACAATAATGGGTAAGCTTTTTGAACACAAATAGAAACAACGAAGTGTTCATACATAACCATAATACGAGTATATCTTAAATAAAAAAGTTCCTCTTCGCAGCAAAACTCTTCTATTTCGTTACGATAGTTTTGCAAGCTGAAAACAAAAGGATTGTCTTATCAGGTAGTCGTGACCCTGGAACGTAAAGGGCTATTGAAGGAACACCGTGGATTTTAGTCAGTATGAGTCTGACAGTCCCTCCCGCTATGCCCTGGGTGAGAGGACTCATTTGATGATTATACCACGCTAAAAAAAAAAGTCAGTACAACAACGTCCGGACATGTCAAAAACCGAGTCATAATAAGTCACGGCGAATTTGAAAATAATAATTCTGTGTGTATATAGAATTATTTCTAGAGAGGTTTTTTTCAATTCTATGTACACAGACACAAAATTATTTCTAGAGCGACAGCCCTTTGCGTACCGGGATCACGGTAAATGATAAGTCCCGCGACCCCGATAGGCTTTGGCCCTCTAGAGGGGGGCTCCGTCATTTTTGCTGACACTCTTTGAGGCGCGCGTGGAACACAACGCGCCGTCGACCCGGGGCATGTTCCATGGTTGGACAGCGAGTTGCCCATTACTCGCTGCCCGCATGCCCGCGCTTTCGGTGGCCGGAAATTGTCTGCCGACGTCCGTCGCCGTGGACGTCTACCACTGCGGCTGGAGTGGAGGGAGGACGCTGTCCTCTCCCTCATGCGGCGCGCCTCTTCCTTCGCGAACTCATGCTCGCAACGCAATACAAGCGGTCGCCTCCTGCTGCGAAGCAGATGACTGCTTCCCTCTCCGGTTTGTACGTACTTAGGGACCGTCGGTTTCTTGACTAGATCTTTTCAAATTCGTCGTGAGTATTTAAATATTTACAAAAAAACGATCAATTGAAAATAAAAATCTAATATCCCCGTTGCTCGGCTCTTTTTCGTCTTAGCTTGATGTTATTAGACAGGCCTGTTGGTCTAGTGGTTAGTGACCCTGACTGCTATGCCGGAGGTCGTGAGTTCGATTCCCACCCAGGACAAATGTTTGTGTGATGAGCACGATCATTTGTTCTGTGTCTGGGTGTAATTTATCTATTATATGTATGTATTTAGAAATATATAAGTATGTTTATCAGTTGTCTAGTACCCATAACACAAGCTCTGCTTAGCTTGGGACTAGATGGCGTTGTGTGATAGTTGTGGAATATTTATTTATTATTTTATTTATTTATTTATTATTATTAACTAGCTGTACCCCGCCCCGCTGCGCTGTGGCACAAAAAATTGATTTTTTTTTTAAATAGATAAAAACCATCCTTGATGCGGATTATATATCATGCTAAAATTTCAGCTCAATCGGTGCAGAACTTTTTGAGTTTTTGAAGCATACACAAACCAACATAACATTTTTATATATATAGATAATCTTCTTCGATAAATGGACTATCGAACCGACAATTATTTTTTCAATTCGAACCAGTACATACTAACCAAAACCAAACAAGTTCTTCAGCTTTATAATTTTAGTATAGATTTTATAACAATGCCAAGAAAGTTCAAAAATATAACATAGCAATAGCATTGACTGAAACAGTTTTATCACCAGCTATTAAGACTCCTACATATTAATTTCTTTTATATCTATTTTTTTACTCATCTGCCATGAAATGTTAAAACGTGTGATAAAAAACACTGTTCAAATTCAAACTGTTTTAGACAAGTGTTTTAAAACAACTTGTTTTAATTATGCCAACGACAATCGACCTCATGCCCAGCAGTTCAGTTTGCAACCACTGATTACCCACAAATTACAAAAAAAAAAATACATACGCCGTAATTATAAATCAGCCAACCGACAGCTGAGGCTGAAACATTAGAATGTTTGAGTCTTTTGATTGTGGTGCCCAGTTGCCCACTATTTTATATAATATATTACAACGGCTGTGTGGCCAATTACAGCAACTATGTACCAGTCCCAATTTTTACCTTTAACTCCGATGAGGGACTGAGACTTTTTAATAACAAATAATGTCCAAGTAAGTTTATGAATCGTCTACACTAAAAGGTCTAAAATATACAGAAGACCTTCAAGTTTTCCCTTCGCCTATTTCAGCCGTTGCAAGCTGTAGTCAAGGAGATTTGCTCAACTAATTACGACAGGCGTTTGATAAAATTGACATGTTTGACTTCAAATAATCAGTCAGCTAATATCGCATGAATATTTAATAATATAATATTAAGCCCACTACTAAGTAATGAAATTAAGCCATATTCATTCTTAATTAATTTAAATGCAATGTAAGGTTTCTGGACGTACAACTATCTTTCAATTTTACTAAATAATTTCAGAACGTTATACCAACTGCCACTCGAGACTCGGCATTCTGACATTCTGTCGAACGATGACACAATCATTGATGACGTCACAATAGTTAAAATGTCAGAGGTCGTAAACATTTTGTGAATTTCAATAACAATTTATTATAGTTTTAAAAATACAATAGAAAGCAGTCGCGTTTCTTATTTTAAATTAAGTTCTGGATACAGAGAGAAAGTAATCGTAATATTTCTCCCAAGATGAGCAATAAAATTTTATTATTTTTAATGAGACATTTTATGCCAAGAGTTGTTGTGTTGGCCGATGGCTTAGTTACCAAGATACTCGAAACTATCAGATAAAATTGTTTCAGAGTTCAATTGGTTTAAATGGTTATTTTTTCTTTTGTAAAAATATTTAAAATGTCAACAATGCGTCATATTAATAATATTTTCTCCTTTCTCCAATCCTTAGATAATTTAATTCTCTTCAAGTCTTGTGTTTGCTGTTCATTACATTAATGTGTACCTAGTTAATTAGGGTTTGTTACAGTTTTTTTAAAAAATAGTCAATGAGCCAGACGTCCATAAAATGTTTGTGACCACTTAACTACTTTACGATACCCATGACGTCACTTTTCTCGGATTTTTAAGGCAAAGAGCCTTGAACCAGTAATTATTCGAATGAATCGGGCATTAGTGTATCCGGGCTTCTGAAGCTATAGTGTCGTTCATTGTTTTTACACTATGAATCCCTCCAACATCATTTTCTAAACGAAACAATATTAGTAAGTAAAGATTTCACTTATCCCAAAGCAAAAACTTCTAAAGGCCTTGCTCACTCAGCCGTGAACGACGATTCACTGTCATCGGCATAACTTTTGCCATGAAAACAGTAGATTTTTATTATAATGCAACCTCTTTTCGCAACAGCCAAAACAGTACTAATAAAAGCGTGATATTTTATTATCTTATCGGCGTAGATTATGTACACAAGTGTTCGTTTTGTACCGTGTAATGGACAACACATTAGTTACCAGCACTCCAATGGGTACCGTGTGATTACCTCTGAATCCAACGAAAATAATATAACCAACAAACGTATGGAACGTACGGACCGTAAGGAGTTGACATTGAGTTTCCATAACTTAATCAAACGAGGTATGGTAAAGTGTTTTTTGATTGTTTTTTTTTAATCTTATTTCTTGTAAGAGTGGCCAGTGTCATTACCAAGTGAGTGATAAAAAGGTTTTAGTGGATGTTATGCAGTGGTGTTAAATGCTTTGGTGCCATTTGTTCTTTTTTTATCTTTTGATTTTATTATGTTGCCGTTTTCAGTTCTAACAGTGGTAATTATTTTGTAAATAACTTTCAAGGTTTCTTAGCAACAAAAATAATAATTCAAACTCAGGATAATAATCATGTTTCATTGATCAAATGTTTCAATCAACGGTTTAAGTATGGAAAATAGAGTTTTGGTAAATCATAGGTATATTATGTTATAGAAAAAAGGTATAACTTATTAAAATTAAACAGTTCTTGCATTTTGGACACACCGTCATGTCTAACAGTATTATTTAAGTGCTCAAAATAGCTATAGTAAGTATAAAATTATAGACCTCTGGGGTCAATGACCAATACTACCATGCTCAAATATTGTAGATCAAGTTTTCCTGATATAAATACACATATTAGTACTTTGGCATGATTCCAAGTAAGTTTTCCTTGTGAAAAAGTATTTAGTACAATATTAATTAATTATTCATTTTTAAACTGACATTGTTACTGACCACAAACTTCCCGTTTCAAGTTCTAGTGATAATTAATTATTGTTACAAAGTTGTGTTCAACTAGCCCATAATATGAAATAGTTACATCATCTGTTGAAAATGAAATGTAAATTATAACATAACACAAGCAGTAAAAGTAAAATATTTACAAAAATGACTAAATTAAATTACTAGTTCTTAAATATAGCATGTAAATTAAATTAAATTAGTTCCTCAATCCAATAAACATTTTACCATAATTCTTTAAAGCTGTAAGCCCTAAAAATTATGCATAAGTATATCTATTGTATGCCTTATTTTGCCAGTTACCAGACTAATAATAATTAATAATCCCATGAAAAAGACCTAATTTTTAACCAACTTATGACAATAAAGTCAATCAAAAGTTATTGATTTTTTAAATTAATTTTAAAATAAAACAACAACATGCCATATCACTATTAAAAGTATGTAGGTAAGATTACTGTAAGACAATGTAATCTTTAATCTTTTTTTTTGCGTGGTAAAATCATCAAATGAGTCCCCCCACCCAGGGCAGGGCGGGAGGGACTGTCAGACTTGTACTGACTAAAATCCACGGTGCCCTTCACAAGCCCTTTACGTACCGGGGTCACGGCAATGGGTAAGTCCCGCGACCCCGGATGAATGTATGCACTTGCCGTAATTGTAACTTTTAATAGTAGTCCACAATAGTCTAAATGTACCTTTATTACACTAATCAATCAGTGTCAACTCAGCATTACAATATGTTTATTTTTTAAATCCATGATGATGTTAATTCCACTTAAACATATAACTTCTTAGTATTCATTTCAAAATGACAAGCATTTTTTAAGAAGTCATTAAAATATTTAAAATTTTATCAAAAACTTTAAGATTGGACAATAGGATACTTTTCAATTAACACATATTTGTTTTAGAATTTTGAGTGTCAAAATGTAATTCATCATTTGTCATTTAGATATCAAATTTTATTCTCTCAAGTCTGCAGGAAAAAATTAGAAATTTCTCTTAGAAATACGCTCTGAAGCACTATTTTTTTGTTTCAAATCAATTTTTAAATAAATAATTTAGTAAACAAGACTTCAACAAGAATCACTTGATTACCACACACTTCAATTTAATTATTTATTTGTCGTATTACAACAAAAAGCATATTTTAAATAGAAAAAGAATTCCATATTTAATTTTATTACCATCCAGCATAATATACATTATTGTTTCACTGTCGACTGCATTTGCATTGCACGTTGACTTTATACATTGTGCGTTACCGTCTCATATAAGAAAATAAATTGCCATTTATGGCATCTCAAGTCTAACGTAAGTGTTTCATCCTGCCATTCAGTGATGCAAAGAATTCCTTGGGCTCTTGTTACTTATAAAGAGATAAGTGTGATGCATCACATAGTTTAGTATTCTATAGTAGTTTCCATCAGTGGCGGATTTACAAATTTGCCGCTAGTAGGCTATTCAATTTTTACCGCCCCTTTTTTTATTTAGTAACTTTTACTAAAAGTTACTAAATTTAAAGGACATCACCCACGCTACATACAGTTTTGGGCTACAAAAGTCGGCCAACAAAAATAAACTTACTATTTAAATAGAGCGTAACACAATAAACATTTTTCATTACTACACCGAAGTTGTAAGTCAATTCACTGAGACGTTATTAAACCAAAAAATATCTTCCTATTCTGTGTATGGAAGACTAGCACTTTGCCCGCGACTTCGTCCGCGTGGGTTACGTACTTTCCTAATTCCCCCTTTTCACCCCCTTAAAGGTTAAATTTCCAAAAACCCCTTCTTAGTGCTCCCCTACATTATAATAGGAAGCCGTGTACAAAATTTCACATTCCTAGCCCCAGTAGTTTCGGCTGTACGTTGATGATAGGTATGTCAGTCAGTCAGTTCTCCTTTTATATATATAGATAACTTAAATTCTAATATTTATATTTGTAGAACTTAAATTTAAACAAACACTTACTTCTGAATCTAACACAAATATGTGCGAAATAAGATTTTTTTGTAAGTCAGTTTTTTAAAAGTCAGTTTTTACCTTTTTTAGAGTGTTGTAGATGGTTATACATTTATACATAAACTAGCACTTTTCCCGCGACTTCGTCCGCGTGGGTTACGTACTTTCCTAATTTCCCCTTTTCACCCCCTTAAAGGTTAAATTTCCAAAAACCCCTTCTTAGTGCTCCCCTACATTATAATAGGAAGCCGTGTGCAAAATTTCACATTCCTAGCCCTAGTAGTTTCGGCTGTACGTTGATATGTCAGTCAGTCAGTTCTCCTTTTATATATATAGATAAATGATAGCAGCAATTGTGGTAGTTTCCTCGATTTTTTACTTTCATCATCAGCTCAGCAACATGAGAAGATGATTAGAAAACCAGGCACAAACATCCGAGTTGCATTAGAAAGTATGTGGAAAAAACACTTCTATAGGAACATACTTAATCGGGCCTGCCTTCAAGCGGCTCCTGTCCAATCTTGGTGGGCGAAACACCTTCAGCCGGACACGACACGATGACGTGCGATCCATAGTTCTCTACGGGGTCCCTATGTGGTTGTTTCTATGAGGATAATCAGGGGATACCGCACGGTTTCGGGAGAGGTGGCGAGGCTTCTTGCCGGATTCCCGCGGACTAAGGCTCTCTGGCATGTCTACGACTGAAGTGTGGGAGCGCAACGCAAAACTCCGCTGCCTTGACTACTTGGCACTGCGGAATGAGCTCTGTCGCGATCTCTTGATGACATGGCGGTTTCAACTGTTGCAACCCAGATTCGGGCACACAGCAATCCCAGCAGTAAAACCCCTCTTTGAGGAGCGAGTGGAGTGGTGCTACAGCGTTCTCACCTTCCACCAGGCGCAGGTGCTCACTGGACACGATTGTTTCGGGAGATACCTCTGTTAGATTGGGCGGAAGGAAACGCCCGGGCGTCACCAATGCGTAGACCGTCCAGAGGACACAGTATAGCATACGGTGGAGGTCTGCCCCGCTTGGGTAGTACACCGATGTGTACTCACGGGGGCATTAAGGGACGGCCTCTCTTTCACGCCCGGCACTAGTTCATATTCAGGTCATACTACGGGGAGAGGGGGAATGGACAGCAGCTACCTCCTTCTGCGATGCAGTAATGCTAGCGAACGAGGAGGTGGAACACTTGAGGGAGAAGACATCCTCATGACACAGCCGACATTGCGTCATCGTCGCAGTAGAACGTTGGTCACTGTGTGGTGATTTCCGGCCACCGTCCTTTTTATGTGGATGTTTTTTTCCATCTTTTTTTGTTATCGTTTTTACTAACTTACAACTTGGGTCTGTAACTTTGATGCCCTAACTAAAAATATCTATTTCGACTTCTATTTAATGTTTTACGTTTATTTTAGTTGACTGCTAAAAAAGAAATTAGCCCAATTTGGGTGATGTCCTTTAAATTGATATTGAAACGCTATTGGAATATTTTAAAAATTCATGATCACTTAAGTACAGAGCATTTAGTAATCTTTTATATACGGATTACGAACGTCAACGAATCTTTTATATACATATAATAATAAGTTATTTTATTATTTGGGCTAAATTTGCCGCCCCTCTAAATCTGCCGCCCTAGGCTCCAGCCTACTTAGCCTATTGGTAAATCCGCCACTGGTTTCCATTGACTCATTGTCACAGAAATTTTTATTTTAATATTGATGTTATCATTTCAATTGTCATTGCTTATTAGTCTATTGGGAACGTCAAAACTATAGAGTAGTAGACTGACATTGGACTTTGATTAGTGGGTTTTTTATGACTTATAAATGTATGGTTTGGTTTCTAGGGTGAACAGATTCCGGAGAAAAATATGTATGGTTTCTGTGGTTATGCTTCAGGCTGTTGGGAAAAGGGGTCATTTATGGTTTATTGCTGGATATTATGTGAATGGGGCTTATCCTTAGCCAGTTTCTTGGGCTATTGGCATTCAGATTGAGTTCTAATTCAGCCTTTACTCAAGCTAAACACAGTAGCATTTGAAATGAAAATGAAATGATTTTGCAAATAGCTATAAATTTTTACTTCTTTTATAATGTTACTTCACAAGTTTTAAGCTAATGTTGAGTGGGCTGAGCTGCTAAACTTTAATTTATTATTGAAATATAAATCAGTAAATATTCTGTAATGTATTTTTTACAGATGAACAACTTTACGGATACACAAACTACGGGATGGATACCCCCACCCCCGCAGGTGATGGGCCTGGCGACTGCCTGCCAGGATTCTTTCAGACCATGGATTCCCTAAGTCCCTTAGACTCGGACTTCGATGAAAGCCTGGCTGTACCTGAATCCCTGTCAGTCATTGAGGGTGATAAAGTTGATAATAAGGAGGGAACTAGTTCTAGTGGTATGTTGTTTTGATTAATTATTTATGTTTACTTCCTGCCAGCTGTAACGTTACCTTTTATAAAATAAATAAATTTATGTTGAAAAGCTGTAAAATGCGATTGTAAGTATTGTTTTGTTCGTGAGGAAATTTTTATGAAGTTTTCTAATTTTCGCGAGGTTCCGTTACTTCAGCGGAATAAAACCCCATGTATTGTTTCTCCCACATCATTCCCAATGAAGCACTACTATCTGCTGAACTTCTACACTACTACTACAGGAGATTGTACTACTTGGGCCACTTAGCCCAATCAAGTCTTTTTGGTGCCTAGCTATGGAGCTCCCAAAAGTCCTGTAGAGTTCACACTTACACCAAAGGGTGACATCATAACATCCTCATACGAAAAGAAAAAGCAGTATAGCAAAATGCAAGTGAAATCTTTGAGTATACTATTATGTATTGTGACAGAAAATCTAAATAGTGAACTATCATTCATCATTATTTATCTGTCCAAAATATCTTCTACAAATAGATTAAGATTATTTTTTGAGATCAATCTCACTATCAGTGTTGTCATTCAAGTCTGATCGTTATAATTTTGTTAATGTTCTAGATGTTTCATAGCTGTCTGTGCTAAGGTCAAAGATGAAGTAAAATATTTGAGATACCGTTTTTAAAACTTTATACTCCCACATGCTTTTCATAGTTGTTACATTCTTGACAGTAGTCTAATTCCATCTATAGTCTACCTAGAATAGAGAGCAGTTTTTTTGCCCGGGCAATGAAGAATAGAAACATTTAAATTCTACATTTTAAACAACATGATAGAAATCTTTCTACATTCTGTAATTTCATCTATTCTTCCGTCGACATACTCGTAACTCGCTTCTACGGTGTCATGCTACGTTTGCTGCGGTGGTGGCTGGCGCTTTTCAATCCGATGGTAGATCATCATTCTACGTTCTGTAATTTAGTCTATTCCGTCGACATAACTCGCTTCTACTCTACGGTGTCATGCTACGCGTGGTAGGCTCGGAGGCTCGCTTTTTAATCCGCCGCCATTCCTATTTTCACGTAAATATGGAAGTAACATATTAATTGATTTGTTGTCGATTAGATAAGCATCATTTGACCCCAATGTACGGAGCAAATTATTTTCATATCTATTTTTATCTTGTGATAGGAGCCGGTATTCTCTGAATCATACAATAAATGCACATATTTGATAATATTGAATGTGTCACTGAGAAATTTTGATAATTCTACCATGTCCTTCTAGAGTCGCGATAGGGTAATGTGATGGAAAATTTATATTAATTTACTACATGCTGTTACGATTACTGTTTTGATTTGTCTATAAATGTGTTACTAGTACCATGGCTCTGGAACGCAAGCAATTGAAGAACCAGAGTCGGTTTTAGTCACTATGAGCCTGCATGACAATCTCTTCTGCTTTACCCAGAGCGGGAATGTCATTTTTTTAATTTCCCACTGCAAATAGTCGGTCAAGCTTCTGAAAGTGAACCTAAATCTTGTAGTGATAATGTTTATATTCGTATGACACGTTTAATCACAGTTGGAGCAAACTTATTTCATAAAGTTATAATGTGCAAACATATAACTTTATGAAATAAGGTTCATTTTCAGATGAACTCGGATCACTGCTTCAATTTCATTCAGTGTTTAGCCAGGCTAATACGTCACGTCACAAACAAATTCGGTTTAGCTTAAGTACTTATACTAAAAGGATTAAGTTGACGCATCTGTTAATCGTCATATTGGGAAGACCCTATAATTAGTAAAATCCTAACAACGTTGTCCTCCATGAGATATTTTTTTGCAATAACAACAAAACATCCTTATACTTAAACGGATGACAAAATTGTCGTAAAGTCCAGGGCCGTCTTTCCCAATGGGCCCACTGGGCAGGGCCCCACATTTTTGGTGCCCACGAGTTCCTGTAAACATTATATCTTAATACATATATGGGAAATCAAACCAAAGTGGCGTCTATTCTTATTTTTTCAATATTAATTCGTCTTAACCATCTTTACATCATTTTCATACACACCGTATCTCTCCTATTTCTCTTTCTCTTTTACACATTCTCTCGCTGTCACTCACATAGTACTGTACACCTCATAATATAATTTTGTGTGTTTTATTCCAATGGGTTTCTAGATTGTTTGAATAATTGGACCCCGTAGGTGACGCTGCTCTCTAGGGTAAAACGACGTCTCCCATTTCCGCTAGTTCTCATAACAACATCGAACTCGCGTTTGCTTCTACATTCATCATTCTCATGATCCTTTAGCTTCATAAATCAAAACTTACATAGATTGTTATATTAACGGTCAATAGAGAACTTAATGTTATCAAATTGCTGTGGGGCCTCTTATCCTAAAGATGGGTTCTTTAGGATAGGCTTCACGATATGTAAAAGACGACCCTGACCTTTTTTTTTACACTTTCGTTGCCGCCGACACACCTAGCGTGTTCTTGTGAATTTCTATAACTACGCCTTGAACACGCCAGGCGTATTCCTCAGCGAATGGCAAACTAACTAATACTCATCGCTAAACAGAAAAAAAAGATAGATTTAGAATTTAACTCTATCGAGGTGTCACTGGACACACCTAGCGTGTCCATGATTAACAAGATGCAGTGCCGCCGACAGGCCTAGCGTGTCCGCATGGCTTTATAGGGCGGCATCGCTATGAACTTTAAAAAAATTTTGGTGGCAGTGAACGTGTATTTTGAGGCATTTAAATATAGGTATTTTTAGTAAATTTTATCATTAACACTGTGCTAAAAGCCTAGCGAAAGTATTAAGAAGGTAACTGATTAAATTCATCACTCAAACAAAAGACCAATAAAATAAAAATATTTATACAAATTACTTAGTTTTAATTGTAGATTATATAAATGTATCTCTATATCAATCGCAATGAACTGATAATTGCTGGCGTATCATGATAACACTATGATATATTACTTTTACTTTCCTCGTAGAGTTATACATAATAAACCTTATAAGGTTGTTATAACAACGTAACAGTATATCGACCCTGTAGTCCTCGAATGGTTTAGTTTAGGTGAACCTATTAGGCACCATTCTTCCTGGAACCCTGACACATCCAGAAACCATCACCACGGATGGCGAAAAAGATTGCGTGACGAGCTTGATGAAACCAACGACCAGTGGCCCAGGATCGTAAAAGCTGGAAATCATGGAGAGCCTTTGTCCAGCAGTGATATGACACAGGCTAGCAGTACCAACATATAGGTAATAGGTATAATGCCATGAATCGAGCACAAATCCAAATTCATCGCTAATACTTTAAAATTCTTAATGGGAAATCTCAATAACTGTCCCGATCCAAACCAAGTCAGTCTAGAAACAAAATGGCGATGCATCATTATTTATCATTATCATCCTGCCCATTTACCATTCAAATGGTAACGTCGCAACACGTTTACTTTTTTCATTCTCCTTCAAGTCACGTCACGTCACGTAGTCATTCATTCCTAAATGATGACTTGACTAACTTTTAAAGAAAATGGCGGTGGATCTCTGTGTAACTAGATAATCCACTTGAAACATCTTATTAAGGCAATTCAGTGGATCTCTAAGGCTAAAATTAATACACGGACAGCTGCGCAGTTGTCTGGCTAAATGGATAATTTGTTACCACTCGAGCCACTTGAATCGCGCCGCACTTTGATCTATCGTCGACCGGTACACTTGACTGAACAGAACATTTTCAATTAAGTTCAGACTAATTAAATTCACTAGTGGAACTTATCAAGAGATAAGATATGAAATAGTGATAGAAAAGTTTTTTTTAGACAACTTTAATATTATTTTTTTATCTTCCGTGTTACAGAAAATTTTACGTCAAAGCCGTGGTTGTGTGCCACCTGCAGTTGTTTCACACCATCTTTATTGGCTAGGTGGCATACGACCACGGCTATTACTTAAAAATGTCTGTAACACGGAAGATAAAAATGTACAATATTATAAGTTGTCTAAGTAATGAAAGATAAATATTTAAAAGTACTGTTCTTTATACTTTTCAGTGCGCGATTTTTTTGTAGGTTCTTTATACTTTTCAGTGCGCGATTTTTTTGTAGTCGGGTTTTATTTACACTTTTTTGGGGTATCTTATTAATTATTTTATATAATTTTATATAATACGAGTAATAAAAGTAGCGATTGAATTTTCAAATATACTCATTAAGCCTTTTCATTTAATCCATGTTGACACTGTTAGAAACAGACAAAGTAGCTAGTAAAAGCCATATAATGGATATATATTTCAAATGTGCTCATCAAGCCCTTTAATTTGATACCCATGTCGATACTGTGCGATTTTTGTTTTCGTTTACATCCCCTAGTGGGCGCCATATTGCATTTGGTGACACGTCACCTACGCTTATAACCAGCGGACAACTGAGACGCTTCTAACACACCTCACACCTCACTTGTCATGTAATGATAAGTAATTTAGAAGTTATGAGAGAACAAACAAACATACATACATACATACCGGTCAAAATCATAGAAGATCTAGTCTTACTGAACCCACAAAATTTCGCATACGATTCGTATTTTTATCCAGGTGTCGACTAGCTAAGGTGACAAGACAAAATACTAATCCTGTAAGTGCACAGCGAACTGAAAAGATTGGGAACCCCTGCTCTTAACAATTGTTTTCTCCACAATCGCTGTCGTTACGCGTATGCTTCAGTTGAGTGTATAGCTCATGACCAAGCGATCAAGGCTAATAATGCTGTGCGCCATATAATTGCGATACCATTATCCTAAAGCTAATAAAAATATTTCTCTTTCAGCAATAACTGAAACAACAGTGCCATTTAAAGCAGTCCACAATCCGCCTGTAAAATTCAACTCGGTGCACAGGAAAGTGTTCATTCCGGGTGTTGAAATAAAGGTCAGATTAGTGGAAAACGAAAGAAGCGTCACAACACATTTGCTGAATCCTAATCTGTAAGTATTTAAAATAAAGAATATACATAATTATCCCACAATTATACATTTACTAGTCCGGGCAACGGCACTTCAGACTACCTGCTAACCTGCTTTGGCGGTTGAGTGGTCCCGCTGGCGATGGTAGGCCTCACCAGGGCCGTATTATGACGTCTTAAAGCCAGAGTAGTTCCAGTGAATGAACGAGGAGGCGCTAGACGACTTGTACAGCTCTGTCTCTTTCACTCACTGGAACAAGTCTGGTTTTAAGAGGTCATATTACGGCCTCAGGGCTGCCTGGCTAGCGACTACCGTCCTACCAGAATCCAGCGTCAATTTTTTTTTTACAATGTTCCTTTGGTGCGCAGGAGTTCCAGTGCCGTCTAGGTTAGCTTGCTCCATTTCCGGGGTCGCGGGACTGTCTCATAAGGTATCCGTGACATTGGAACGTAAAGGGCTTTTAGTCAGTACTAGTCTGACAGTCCCTCATGTCCCGCCCTGGGTGGGAGGACTCATTAGATGATTTTAACACGATTAAAAAAGGCCTCATCTTTGCTTCTGGGTTTTGACAAAGAGAGTTGTTTGAGTCGGGCTAAAAGGAAAGTCATCTAAATGATAAAAGTCTTGCTAAATTTTGTAGTCTCATTTGACTCATTTTGAAGTCGTAAAAGTTTAAGTGTCAGCACAACTTTCCTGTTAAAAACACGTTCTATCAGCAATCGTATTTTCAAAGCAAGATGGATCATATTGTTAGGGATCTAAGATCAACTTTTGATAAACCAGTTTTTTGTCTGCCAACAGTCTAGCTGCGAACAGGTTTTGGACTAGCAATAACATCCTAAATTAAATCGATTAAAGTTTATAGCGATAAAGTCTTGGAAATTTTTGGGGAGTCTTTTGGCCAGCAGTGGGACAGCCTGGGTTAGACTAAAATAATCATAACCCATAACATCCCGATCTATCGTCATCAACTCCTTATATTTTTAACGCCTGAAGCAAAAAGGGGAGGTGTTACAAGTTTAAAGCATGTCTTTCTATGGCATCGGAGCTCCAAAAAGGTGGGTATTACAAGTTCAAAGTATGATTAGTGTGTCTGAATGGCATTGTAGCTCCCAAACGGATAGACTTATTCTGATGCGGTTTTCGCGATGTTAAGCGATGTCTTCACGGCGCTTATGCTACAGCATGAAATTTTATAGAAACAATCCGGGCCTATAGCCAAACGGCAAGCGATAATCGTTAACGCTCAGCAATCGTTAATACATTTTCAACTGTACAACCCCGCGCATAAAGTTGAATATATTAAAGATGACAGATCGTTTTCGTTTGTTTCGTTCGCTAACGCTCAGCAGTCTTTAATAAACTTTCAACTTTATGCGCTGGGGTATAGAGTTGAAAATGTATTAGCGACTGCAGAGCGTTAACGATTATCGATTGCCATTTGGCTATAGACCCGAACAGCTTGAGTTAGGACGATCTCATTCTTATTTAACTTATAATAAGCAGACTTTTAGACTATTGCACAATGATACTGCAGATTTCAATGTATATAATGTATCCAAGACATGACTAAGTCGAGTTAAACAGTAACTAAATTAAAATCCAACAGATAACGCAATCGCTCGATAATTATACGTTCATATACATACATATATACATTAAAACGTTCGTCATGTTTCGTGATCTTCATTTATTGTAGAACACAAGTTTCTTTGTATTTTAGTTTTTTTTTTATTCGTGCTGATGATAACAATGCGGAAAAATAACGATTACCTACCTAGTTTTAGTACAAAGTTATGTAATTGGAAATAGATAATTCCTTCATATTATCCATGGTACACTTAAATTGAACGCTGTTTATGCAGGTCAATATCATACCCGGGTTATAGGACTCGATGCAAAAGTTGACATTTTTAGACCCCGGAATCAAAAAATTTGAAAATTTGCGCCGAGTACTATAAATGAAACTTTAGAAAAATCGTCTGAAACATCCCATCAATCAAAGCAAGAATTTTAATTGAACTTTTTTTTTGCCTGATTATAAATTCATCAGGCACCATCAGGGTAATATTGAAAAATGGGTAAATAAATACTTTCTCCTAATTAGTAAAAAGTTAATTTTGAAATGATTATAAAATATGCAATAAAAATACATACAACATTATATATTCTATTTTATGTAAGAGTTTTTTATATGAAGTTAAGAAGCTTTGTGTTGTAAATCATTTGAGACTTCAAGGTCTTGCTGGTTCTACCAAAATAATAAATTGGGTACATATTTAATTATCATTTAATTACAACATAAGAAACCAAAAAAAGCATAATATGATAATTCCTGGGGATCAAATTGAGCCCAATGTTGCTAAAATACGTTATTGAAACATGGACCTAATCTAAATGTGCTAAAATAATTATCTTACCGGAAAAACAGGTATTAAATGTCTGATATGATTTCCGTAACCAATGATATGCGTTTATCTACGATACTGTACATATTTAGAAACGCATAATACTATTATAATTAAACACATACCTACACAAATTGACGGTATTATTGACCTGTATGCTCAGGGTATTAAACCGAGTACATAGCAAGAATGACACACGTTTCGTAATAATTAGAATGGTAATTTAAGATCAACGCACACGTACAATCTCCGCAAGACATCGGCGTCGCCTTAATACGAGTTGTTCAGGATTCGCTCTATGATTGTTCCATACTACAACACACGTTCATAAGTGTAGTATCCGTATGTCCACGGCTTTGGAACACCGATTTCTATCTTATTATGGCTTCATAAAAGTGAGCGTGAAAGATATTCGAAGTTCCAGATATAAATCTTATCGATGCATTTGTGAACGCTCCTTCGCTCACGTCACTTCACGTCATACGAGAATCGCCCCGCTTAAGCTGTAGCTCTGCTAAGGTAGGTAGGCGATCGCATGGCCTACGTTGGGCAGTTTTTTTTTGCTCCTTATCAAGCTTTCCATTACTTGCCGTCCACAAGCCTGCGCCTACAGTGGCCAGGATTGCTTCTCTGCCACGCATTCCGCCTCCTCTTTCGCTACTAATTCCTTAAGCGAATAAATGAACATTGGTGGATTAATTTGTGTGCGCTAACCATTAAGGTATTGTCCCGGACACAATCAGTGTGAATCATAGATACAATTTGTTTCAACCCACACTTATACATAGTGTCCATTTATCTACAATCTAATAGTGTGGAATACTAGCATCAAATAGTTACTATCATAGCGTACGATGATTCGGTTAACGACATCATAAATGTTTATTATGCAGATAAGTTATGTTTTCTGTGTTGTTTGGCGATGAATGGAAAACGCAATAATTTGATAAGGTGATAGATAAATAATCTTTATTGATTAAAATGTTCAATTTTGCCACAATGTTAATTCGGTTGTTTAGGAAGGAATTATTTTATGGT
Source organism: Agrotis puta (assembly GCA_943136025.2). Taxonomy (NCBI): domain Eukaryota; kingdom Metazoa; phylum Arthropoda; class Insecta; order Lepidoptera; family Noctuidae; genus Agrotis; species Agrotis puta. Next base: position 16,059,239 of record OW964176.2, on the reverse strand, counting down.
TATATTTTTATACTCCACTAGCTTTTCCTGCGGTATTACCCTCGCTGATCGGCTCCTATTGGACATAGCGTAATTTTATATAGCCTTTAGCCTTCCTTAATAAGTTGACTATCCAACACAAACATAACTCTCCAATTTGAACTAGTTGTTCCCGAGATAAGCGCGTTCAACCAAACAATCAAACAAACTTTTCAGCTTTATAAAGTTAGTATATATTGACTGATGCCTTGACGACTAAGTGCAGCACATTTATTTACTTTGTAATACTGTATAAGTGCTTAGAACTCTTAAGTATCTACTAGAGTACTTCAGAAATCTACTTCTAGATGACTTAATGGAATTCATTAGTACAGAGACTTCACGAGTGGCGATACTTGAATACGTCCGTCAGGTGTGGTCTGCATTGTGTTTTCACAGAAAGGAAGACTGGCCTAGTAGTAGAACGTTATTAGCTGAATCTTATACTAGCTTATTCCCATTGCCCGGGTCGACGGCACGTTTTGCTCCACGCGCGCCTCAAGGAGTGTCAGCATAGTGACGAGGCCTGTATAGGGCCAAAGCCTGCCGGAGTTGCGGGACTCACAAATTACCGTGACCCCGGTACGTAAAGGGCTATTGAAGGACACCGTGGATTTAAATCAGTACGAGTCTGACAGTCCCATCCGCTCTGCCCTGGGTGTGAGGACTCATTTGATGATTTTACCACGATAAAAAAAAAAGCTTATTCCCGTGGGTTCCCCTTGTCTATATCGGTACTTGTCCCAACAGGATAATGCTACAAGGATTAAAAGTGTTGATACAAGTTATAAACTATTTTAAAATTTTCTTCAAATCCGTTTCTTACCTTTTGGCGTGAACATCCATCCAAACTTACAAACTCACATTTTCTTTATTAGTTACAAATCTAGATAAAACTCATCCTTTTCCAGATACACAATCTACCTCCAACATGGCGAATTCAACTGGTCGATCAAGAAGCGATACAAACACATACTCTACTTACATCAGCAACTCACTCTCTACCGGGCCTCTCTCGACATCCCCTTCCCCACAAAGACCCATAAGACGAGGAGAGCCAGCTTCAAGAACACTGTGGACACTGAGGAGAAAGCGGAAAAGGTGGCTCTTCAAGCGGTGCCGAGGAGTAATTCAAAGAGGCAATTGCGGCCTCGGAAGAGGAAGGGAGCGTTGCCTAGGTGAGTATTGTTTTTTTTTAAGTGTTACAACTTGTGGTCGCGGGACTCACGAATAAGCGTGACCCGGGTACGTAAAGGGCTATTGAAGGACCGTCGATTTTATTCAGTACGAGTCTGACAGTCCCTCCCGCTCTGCCCTGGGTGGGAGGCCTCATGTGATGATTTTACCACGTAAAAAAAAAGTGTTACAACTTGTTTATCGCTTTTGTGGGAGTGTTTTTTTAAATATAACGGAACTTAAAAAAAAACATTGCTCCGCACTAGAAATTTCTCCTGTATTGTGGTTGCGTTTACAAACATATAAATTCACATACACAAACGCCCAGACCCGGAACAACCACTTGTAGATCATACTAATATTTGCTCCGTGCGGGAATCGAACTCACGACACGTAGCTCAGCAGTCCAATCACTCAGCCACTGCGCAACAAGATTGGTCAAATCAAATAAAACCCTCTATTTGATTTAACCAATGAGGCGTACGGTCGTTGAGTGAGCCGTCAGATACTAGCAACTGTTGCCAAGGTCTGTCTTTGTATGGGCTAGCAAGGTTTACATTAAAGATAAAGTCGTCATTTGTAGAAATTATCTGACAACTAATTCTGGTTAGAATTCGACTGAGGTTAAACTCGGGTTATCGACTGTAATTGGTTGAAAAATGAGCACTAAAACTAAATAATTATTTACAGTCGAAACATTTAAATAATCTTCAAGAAACCGGAGATGAACGGAATTCTTAAAGAGTTGTCAAAGCTTTTAAATGAGTGTGGGATATAAACATAAAATCAGGATGTTCAAGACATATTTTTTGTTGTTTAAGTTTTGTATCAATAATTATTTCTAGTCAGTCTAGTAATTTTTTATAGTCAATAAAATTGTTCGTAATTCTTAATTCATAAGCCTAAATGTATTTTGCAGGTTTCCAAAAAAACCCGAAGTGATGGTGACATATGAAGGCATCCAACTCAGAATGAAGCAGCTCGAAGAATATCTGTACAACCTTCTAAACATCTCGATATACAGGAACCACCACGAAACGGTAAGGACCTTCAAACACTGATGCGTAAGATTCACCTTCAATCCGTCACACTTGGATTGATTCAAAGTAACACAACTCGAACTAAAATCAACTTTACTTAGTACGTTACAAGGTCGATAAAGGCGTGGTTTTTAGTTGTGTTTTTTGTTTGTGTTGATTATTCGTGGTTACACATCACTAACTTTACTATAAACAAGGTTTTATTTTTGTAGTTAAGCTATTTGTGAATGAAGTCGTCCTTGTAAGAGGAAGTATTGCCAGTGTCAAAGCTTTTTATGTCTCTACCTGAAGTTAGTTATAGTTACCAATTTAAGTGCAAGAGGGACACTTTTTTGTCATCGTAAATTCATCAAATGAGTCCTCCGGCCCATGGTGGGACGGAAGGGAGACCTTCAGACTCGTACTGATCAAAATCCTCGGTGTTCCTTCAATAGCCCTTTACGTTCCACGCTCACGGTTACCTGATAAGACAGTGCCCCGACTCCAGCAAGTTTATTCCCTCTATAGAGGCCCATCAGATTGTTGATAGCTCTTTGAGGCGCCCGAAGAATACGACGCGCCGTCGACCCGGGCATGGTTCATGATCAGACGGCGAGTCACCTATTATTCGCGACGTCCGTTATCTTGGGCGTCTACTGCGACGGCTGGGTCTTGAGGTGGAGGCTGTCCTCTCCCACATACGTTCCGCCTCCTCCTTCGCTACGTATCTCTAAGGCAGGAGTGTAAACAGGACGCAGCAGCGGTTAAAGTTAGTGGATGATTACGGCAAAGAAGATGGCAATGATTAGAAAAACCCTTAATCACAGATCTTTCATAGATTATCTTTTCATGACGTGTACCAAACAAATGATTGTGCCAACATACAAAGGTTACTTTTACCATATTTAGTTGAATAGCGTTACCTTGTAATTCCATAAAATAATAATGGAACCCGTATCCTAAGTTATTTTCTAATTATTCGTTCTCCTGGCATCCAGGTAAAATTCCTCGAAGTATCAAACCTCTCGTTCATATCGGAGCTGGGCAGCAAAGGCAAGGAGGGAATGATTCAGAAACGCACGGGCTCCACGCAGCCCGGCCAGGCGGGGTGCAACTGCTTTGGACTGCTTGGCAACATGGTTTGTGTGAGGTACTTACTGTAGATTTGAGTATTTATTTTATGTATGTGTATCTCCATATATGATCGTCGACCCGCTGGGCTAAAACGGCCACTTAGCAATGTTCCAAATGACAATACTATCATCATCATCATCTCAGCCATAGGACGTCCACTGCTGAACATAGGCCTCCCCTTTAGATCTCCACATATACCGGTTGGAAGCGACCTGCATCCAGGGTCGTCCGGCGACCTTTATAAGGTCGTCTGTCCACCTTGTTGGTGGACGTCCTACGACAATACTAACCAATGAGATAATACTTGGACTGATCATCTCTTATTTGCCACGATCTATATTAATTATTAATAACTTTATTTTTGAGTTGTCTATTTTTATATTTACTATGGACACTATTAACTTGCCGTGTGAACGATGTCGTTCTCACTTAATGTACCATCTGATGATGAATGATGTAACAAAAGTTCTGTATTTTTTTGGCGTTTGAAAAAGAGTGTCCATACAGTTTCTTGCCCATTCTTCTCCATAGAGATCTATTTTTTGAAATGGGCACCTACGGTACTTTCACAGTTATTATGTCTTTTCACAATTCAAAAGTGCCTGTGATGGGCCTAGTTGAAATAAATAATTTGATTTTGATTTTTTATGATTTTGACTCACTTCTAAAATTCATAAAATGACACAAGCAGAATGGCGTGTCATATCTGAACGCAGACTTATAAAGACGAGTCAACGAAGGCCTAGAAGTACATATACCACGACGAATAGGAGTCAAGCCGCGGGCAACAGTTAGAGCTAGAGAGAGATTTTTTTCATAAATTCCATTATATTACCAAAAACTTTTTCGATGTCGTACAAGAGTTTAGGAATATTGCTTAAAGTGACCGTTTTAGACCCGCTGATCTAATTATATTTAATGTAAATTTTAAAATTACCACGGTATCGTCTGCGCCCCGGAAAAATACTCGACTTACTCTTTATAACATCAGCTATCTGCCAATAGTCCTAAAATTAGGGACCGCATTTTTTTTTAGTTATAGTTAGTAAATACTTTTGTAGAATAGTAATGCTTTAATAGAACCGGTAAATCAATTTTATTTATTGGCTTTTACCTTGGGCCAGAGGCTAAGTATTGCCATACAAAGAGGCAACGCCGCCAGTCTCTTGGGCACATTACCAGCTGACAGAGTTGAGGATGAATTTTCCATGCTCTATAATAGTTTAGTTTTATTTTAATTTTGTATTTTTATTTTTATCTATTTTTAGCTTCTTAAAATTAATATTAGAAATAAATAAATGTTAATTTTATTTTATTTCTATCCAATTGTAGATTTTTTGTAGTCTTTTTTTAGTCTGATAATAAATCAGCCCTTTGCAAAAGTCAAATATTTTGTAAATGCCCAATTTACACCTAAATAAAACATTCATAAAACCAATAGGACATAATACTTTAGTTAAGACTTTCCTCTGGGATACTTTTCCTCTTTTAATTTTTACCAACTTTTCCATTCCAGGTGTAATTACTTCTGCACAGGCCTGGTGTGCGCGAAATGGCAAGAACGGTGGTTCTTCGTCAAAGATACCTTCTTCGGATACGTACGGCCGAGAGATGGCGTCATAAAAGCTATCATGCTGTTTGATCAGGGGTAAGTAATTTTAAACCTTTAAAAACTACCAATTTAAGAAACTTACTTGTCTTCTAAAAATAGTACATTTCGGTATAAGTGAGGAGAGTTTGTTTTTTAATTCTAAACGGAATACTCAACAGAACCGTATAGGCGAGCTGAAACCAGCAATAACAAATCCCCACATGTATCAAACGACGCCGACGTTGCTCAATACACTTTCAAAGAAATAAAATAATTGAATTAATGGGAAGTGTATTGGAAAAAAGATTGTTTCGTCCTTTCTTATTTATTTACTAAAAGGGATAAGCGATTTTTTTTTTGCGAAATTGACTTATATATATGGTTAGAATCGGAAAATAAGCCGATTCTATAAATGTATATGAGTCGATTTCGAAAAAAATGTCGCTTATCCCCTTTTGGCCGTAAGGCATCGGTATGTATTATGCGACCACGATACGAGAGAACATGTTAATGACCTGTATCTGTCAACTGTCACTTGAAAATAACGCATAGCTAAAAATGCTTTTTGCAAATTAATTTTCAATAACGTTTATTATCTTGTTGATGTAATTTTCAATGATTATTGTTTATTTAAAAGCGTACAATGTTAGAAAAGTCTGTATGACGTCACAAAATGACATCACATCCCAACTTCATTCTTATCTTGGTCGAATATTAGTAGTTATTGTTTTAAAAAGAAATATCATATTTATTATGTCTTGTTTTTCATTCCATGCAGCCAAAACAGTATGATTCGTGAGTATCTTAGTAAATGTGAATTGTGCTAATTTGTTATAATATTGTCGATGTTTTTATGATATTTATAAAAAATGCTTACAATAATATTGTAAGCATAGAACATCACCTAACTTTAGTGTGGTTTTTGAATGGAGTATTTAATTTTTATAACACCACAATCACCATACATGCATATAATTTAATAAGGATAACATAATTATCACTGTTATAGAGATATAATATAATTTCGTTGTAACAACATACCATAATCTTAATCCTTAGATCAGACATTTTAGTTGTATATCACTCCCATAATTATGATCTAAATTTTAAACATCAACGAAAGACTAGAAAATGCCTGAGGCATTAAGTCCGCCTATGTACTTTGTGCATAAAGTTTTAATAAAATAAATAAATATTTGTACACATTAACGCCTGCATTAGCGACTGCAAACAACGCTGTAAGACGTTACGGATCTTGCCGGGGTCGCGGGACTATCAGGTAACCGTGGCTCCTCCTCCTCATATTTGTTCCATGCGAGAATAGAACCCGCGACACACAAGCACAACAGTCAGTCGCTTGGTCACAAACGATTTTAACAAGTAATATTGAATGTTCTACATAGATTCGAAGTATCCAGCGGTATGTACTCCACGGGACTGAACCATGGGCTTCAAATCCTGAACCACAGTAGGCAGATGGTGATCAAGTGCTGGACCAAACGCAAGAGTAAAGAGTGGATGCAGTACCTCAAAGCTGTTGCTAATCAGACTGGTATGTTTTTTTTTTGTGATAAAATTATCAAATGAGTCCTCCCACCCAGGGCAGGGCGGGAGTGACTGTCAGACTTGTACTGACTAAAATCCACGATGTCCTTCACTAGCCCTTTACGTACCGGGGTCACGGTAATTCATAAGTCCCGCGATCCCGGCAGGCTTTGGCCCTCTACTACTGCGGCTGGGGTGGAGAGAGAACGCTGTCCTCTCCCTCACGCGGCCCGCCGCCTCCTTCGCGAGCATGACTGCTTCGCAGAAAGAGGCGACCGCTTCCCACTCCGTCTCGCCCCGCAGCATGGCCTCGACCAATGCCGGGCGCGACTGATATGTTTCTTGAGTCCTTTTTATATTTTTCGATTCGATTGTGTGTTTAGACTGCAGATTTCTTATAAAATATTTACTAAAAACATCATCATTCTTAAATATTTGTTAAAAACATTTTAATTTAATTCAGTTAATACTGTTAATGCCTCGCAGACGCCTACTTTAACTTTCAATGAAAATATTTTGTGATAACTTAAAAGTAGTTAAAAGTTCCTTTTTGCTTTTGGCGGTAAGCGAAGATGTGGTCGACGGTGAAGCACGCTTGTCTTAGAAGTAACCTATTCACTCTTGACTTTAAATTGTTTGAACAAAAACTTTGGCATTGATAAAGTTACTAAAAACTTCCATGGGATCAAAAAATAGTTTTTAAACCTTGAATAAAATTGATAAGGCCTGAATATTTGCCGAAATACTGTCAAAAGTATTACATTAAACTTTATTCTTTCACGAATTTATCTTTATGCACAGCCAGGGACTTCACGTTCCCCAACGTGCACCACTCCTTCGCTCCCCCCCGCGCGGCCACTCCGGTGGGGACCTTAGTGGACGGCTCCGCGTACTTCTCCGCCGTCGCCGACGCCATGGAACTGGCCAAGGAGGAGATCTTCATCGCCGACTGGTGGCTCAGTCCAGAGATCTATCTGAAGAGACCAGCGCTTAACGGGAGCTACTGGAGGTTGGATACACTTTTGAAGAGGAAGGCAGTAAGTTTTGATTATAGTTAACTAGCTGTTGATTGCGGCTTCGCCCGCTAAAACTTGAAAATTGTCCCACGGGATAGTAAAATCGGGATAAAAACTGTGCTGTGTTAATTAAGTTCCGTTCTGTAGTTTTTGCGTGAAAGAGTAACAAACATCCATCCAAATAACCTCTCACATTTATAATATTAGTAAGATAAGATAGTGATTGTTGTAAATGTCAAATAGCAGTAATATGACAAGGTAAGCGTAGTTACATCCTTTTACTTGCGTACCTCTTTTTCATGACAACCAATTAATTCTATAAAATTAGTTTTGCTGCCTCAATCTTACCTAGGGGCAATATGAGGCCTAATATGAAGGGCTCTCACCAAGAAGGAACTAGTACCTCCTACGCACCGATGATATATAGTAAAAACTGTTTGGTGCCGGACTCTGCAAGGATGAGTGAGATTGTTCAGCCGCAGGTTGCAGGGGGCCTGTTGTGCCATTGCCTGGCGTGGTCCACTGAGTTGTATCTCGCCCACCCCCTGAAATAAGAAAAAACAATTATAAGTTAAAGAGTGTACTCCTTTAAGGTAGATTTTTGTGGAACTACTCATCTTGTTTTAAGATGTCATGTAAAATGTACCAAGTCACACTAATAAATTGATTTGATTTGATTCAACTAATTAAAAAAGAAACTTTTTTATTGCATGGTTATTAAAACTACACATTGCTGTGTAAAAGCCCTCGAATGCCAAGCGGGCAACTTCTTAGATCATCTTATTCAGGACGGATGAAAATGTTATGTTGGTGGTGAATAAAAGATACTTGCTTGATGGACAAAGTTTAATTTCGGGCAAACATATTATGATTACACAGATGCGTACAGTTCAGTGCAGTGACGGACAGTGCCACCGGATCCAACGACTACAGATGTATATCATAGATAATCAATAGTGGTGTAGATGCTTATTATAATACTAATTCGTGATGTTACAACAGAAAGTATATCAGGGAAATGATTTTGTTTTTTTTTCAGGCGCAAGGTGTAAAAATATTTATAATGCTGTACAAAGAAGTGGAGATGGCGCTCGGTATCAACAGTTTTTATAGCAAAAGTAAATTAGCTAGCGAATATATTAAGGTAAGAAGTTGTCAATTTTCATAGTAGGGGAACAGTGTATAAGACGGGGACGCGAGGTAAAATGGGGACATACACTCTTTAAGCATACTTAACACTAACGTAGCACAAGCGCCATCAGGACGTCATTTGCAAGCGGCCATTAACAAATGGCGTCTTGTTGGCGCTTGCGCTACGTTAGTATTGTGTTAAGTTTGCTTTAAGTGTGTGATTTCCCATCATGTAACGTCCCCGTCTTATACACTGTTCCCCTACCTATTTGTCACTATAACTTAACTACTAAAACCTATCTGCCACTGATTCTGATGTCTATAGTAGTTAAAGGTAGATTGGGGAACAGTTTATAAAGTTCCTTGTTCCCATTTGAAAAAGGACCCTCAGACCAGACGGTGGTGGTCTGGTGAACTTCTGCCCAACAGTTACATATTTCTTTTTCTAAATGTTTTTAACTCGCGGAGAATTCTTATAGCACAATGTAGGAGTTTGATGTTATGTTAGTTCTTAATCCTCAACTATGGTAGTAAAAATGTGGGTCGACGGCGCGTTGTGTTCCACGCGCGCCTCATGGAGTATCAGCATAGTGACGGGGCCTGTAGAGGGCCAAAGCCTGCCAGGGTCGCGGGACTCATGAATTACCGTGACCCCGGTACGTAAAGGGCTATTGAAGGACACGGTTGATTTTAGTCAGTACGAGTCTCACAGTCCCTCCCGCTCTGCTCTGGGTGGGAGGACTCGTTTGATGATTTTAACATGTAAAAAAAATGGTAGTAAAAATGTAGGCTTAGCTGTTTTTTGCCGTGACTATCGAACAATCGATCAATAAAATATTATTTTTTCCAGGTGTTCCGTCACCCGGACCACGCGAAAGCTGGCGTGTTGTTCTGGGCACATCACGAGAAGATCGTGTGTGTGGACCAGACTGTCGCCTTCGTGGGAGGTATCGACCTGTGCTACGGACGATGGGACGATTATAAACATAGGTAAGACGCTGGCTTTTTCGTTGCTAGGATAATCTCCTATATCGTGAGTGCTTTTACAAACATTAAATCTCACAAACACAAACACCCAGATCTGCGACAACTTCTTATTGATCATTCCTTTTTTTTGTTCCTTGCGGGAATTGAAAACGCGACACGTAGCGCAGGATTCGATCGGCCCCTTGCGTGTCTGCTATTTAATATACTTTTCTTGTCTGCCAATTTTTTTTTGGCCTGTATGGCACGATCCTTATACAAGTGAAGAAAAGAAACATATGTGAAGCTAAAAATCTTTCTGTTCCGTCGACAAATCCCATTTCTACGGGTACGTAGGGAAAAAATTTATGATTATTTGAATCTAGCGAAAATTCAGTCATAGAAATGAAAACGTTGCTAATAACTTACTTTAACTCTTACTTACTCTCATATTTTAACATCTTTTCCAGGTTAACTGATCTTGGCGATGAAGTCCAACCAAAAAGCCTGCTACGAGTAAAGAAGAAAACCTCAAGTTCCCCGGGCGGCGGCTTGTACGTACCTCACTCTAACGGACTGGAGGCTGCGCTGGAACTGGCCAAGAGCTCTAAGGATCTAGTCATCAGTTTAAATGAGTAAGTTGACTCGTCTTCTTCAAATCATATAATCTCACGACTGAGAGTCGTGATCCTCCCTTGAGTTTAGACGGTAGGACCATATCGCAATGGGCTGCCGGTTGACAATACCTATACAAAATAAATATAAAGTTTAAAAAAATTGGCAGCTTTAGATTTGCCAAACATTAAACTATGTCTCTGATTTAATGATACAAATTTAAAGCCACGCTGAAGTTGCATTTTAACTTGACAAGATTTAACTGGGACATCCATATGATTTATTTTCACCCCTCATGTCAAAATTAAACCTTAAATCTGATTCTAAAATATCTCCCAAGACTAATCATCATCATCTGAGGTGTTACAACCGCGGGTGGGCCTTTCGAATATATTCTTCCGTAGTGACCTATTCTGGTTTCTTCTCTCGAATTTCTTGGACAATTCTTATATCTTGTTCCATGCTATCCCAATACTTAAGCTTGGGCAGGACTCGACTACTCTGAAAATCTAGTTTACTATCAAGCAACGTGATAATATGGTTCATCTCCCGAAACTAACCAATGAATATCGCCATTCACAGCGCGACACTAAAAGAGGACACCCAAAAAGAGAAAGACGAAGAACAAGTACCTGAAACAAGCGAAGCAGAAACCGTTCCTGAAAACCTTCCAGTCTTGGAACCAGGAGACCAACTCCTTATCACTTCAGCAAACTTACAGAAGACACAAGACCCGAACAAAGTCGAGAGTCCAAGCCCTGAGGTGCAAAGACGAAATGTCCTGGACAAAATTACAGACAGAGGCAAAAATATCATTAGTATCTTATATCCACCTTACGAAGAGGAAAGAAATGAACAGAAATTTGATGATTCTGAAAGAAAGAAGGCTGAAAAATACGCCTTATCGACCGATCAGATTCTCCTAACTGATGCTCTTGGTATGAAGCCAGTGGAGGTGGCGAGTAGGCATGTGAGTCAGCCGACGCCGCTGGCGCAGGTAGTGGAGGGGCGAGTGATCACGGAGAAGACAAAGGAAGCACTGGAGGATATTGAAGGAAACTCTAAACTGTGGATAGGGAAGGACTACACCAATTTTATTGTTAAGGATTTTACTAATTTAGATCTGCCTTTTGTAGGTGAGTTTAAATTTTTTTTATGTGTATTTCTTGACTGTGTGTCTATTGCAATTTCATTAAGCTTTTTTTTTATCGTGGTAAAATCATCAAATGAGTCCTCCCCCCAGGGCAGGGCGGGAGGGACTGTCAGACTTGTACTGACTAAAATCCACGGTGTCCTTCAATAGCCCTTTACGTACCGGGGTCGCGGTAATCCTTTGGTCCCGCAATCCCGGCAGGCTGTGGCCCTCTACAGGCCCCGTCACTATGCTGACACTCTTTGAGGCGCGCGTGGAACACAACGCGCCGTCGACCCGGGCATGGTCCATGGTCGGACAGCGAGTCGCCCATTACTCGCTGCTCGCATGCCCGCGCCTACGGTGGCCGCAGATCGTAATTTCATTAAGCTAGAAAGTCTTTTGTTTAATGTATGGGACTTATAACTCTGTATTTTGATAATTTAATTGGTAAATGGAGGAAAACCTATCAAAATAGAAGTAGACGTTTTGTTTTTTATTGTCACTGAATAGTCACTTTTTAAATGATAAATACTCGGCGACCTCTCGTTTTTAAAGCTTCAGTTACACACAGCGACTAATCGCTGCGTTTGCGAACTCGCCGCGAGTATTTACTGTACGTAACGTATATGCAGTGAATTGTCGCAGCGATCCCAATTGAGCGTGTTCAATTTTACTCGCAGCGAATGTGACCGAAACTTGACTTGATCAACCTATTTGGTCAATTAACTGCATTATTTTTTAAATATTGCGTATGGACTGTTTTCGAAATATTAACTAAATATCAACGTGAATGTTTCCAGACTTAGTGGACAGAAACTCCACTCCGCGCATGCCGTGGCACGACGTGGGCGTGGTCCTGCAGGGGGCGGCGGCGCGGGACGTGGCGCGACACTTCATACAGCGGTGGAACGCTATCAAGCTGGAGAAGGCCAGGTACAGCACAGAATAGTTAGGTTATATCAAACACTGCCGACGGACAGACGGACAATAGAGCAGATATGTGCTTTTTTTTACGTGGTAAAATCATCAAATAAGTCCTCCCACCCCAGAGCGGGGGGGACTGTCAGACTCGTACTGACTAAAATCCACGGTGTCCTTCAATCGCCCTTTACGTTTCGGGGTCACGGTAATTCGTACAATCCCGCGACCGCAGACATATGCTGGAGTGGACACCACGTATGGGCTAACATAGTGTGGTACGCCCTGCGGTAAGATGTATCGATAAATTTGAAGAAAGTTGCGGTTATAATAATAATAATAATAATAATAATTTATTTGCTCATTAAAAAAAACGGTACAGTTCTTCTTACAAAATATGCTGACAGTTTATTTATAATAAAGAGAAGTAGCATCTGCAGCCGAACTAGGCGTGAGCCTGTATTTCAGCTTACAGCGCCGTTCCCCTCAGGAACAGTTTACAAAGTAACCTAAATTAGTAAGATGCAGAAGTTTAGGACCTTTGCTGATACGAAAAGAAGAAAAAAAAAATTATATTAAGTATTACTATCTTTAAAATTAAAATAAAGGGCTAATTTTCAATAGCTGGACAAAAAACTTATTTCATCCGAAGAATAATTATGACAGTGTGACAGATTTGTAAAGGAAATATGACAGACACTCATTTCTCCATCAGAATAAAAATTATCCGACCATTGAAAAATCAGTTCCAAAGTAACTAAGCTTATATTACTATTACTTACAATTAGATTTGTGAATTGTGTATGTGTTGTGTGTGTGTATGTATGTGGTTGGGTTTATGTGTGGTGTGGATGTGATTGTATGTTATACCTACATATTTAATGCGCAAGAGCAAGTAAGTGTGCGTTTTCCATTAATACTAATTTAATATTAACTGATTATCTGAATAAGTTTTTCAGTTTCATCGTATGATAGTGCCATTAAAAATTCTTGTACTTTCTTTTTACAGTAGAATTTGTTAAGCGAAAAAATATTTATTGATTTATTAATTTTATTGTACACATATGGTGCTAAAAAGATGAAGAATCTTTTAATGAAAGAGGTTTTAGGGTTATGTGTTCGTACTACAACATCATGTTTTCTGCGTTTAATTGTGAGATTGGTATTGTATGTAAGTTCACAGTGTTGTTTTAGGACAATGTTGAGTAAGAACAATTGCCTCACTGTTAGGACTTCGCAAGACTTATACAAAAAGTTTGTAGGAAAATACGTTGGTCGAAAAGTATACACTTTTAGAATTGCACGCTGAGCTATCTCAAGACCTTTTAGAGTAGTTTTGGCAGTACCACCCCATACTACTATTCCATAATTAATAATAGATTGGCAGAGGGAGTAATAAACTTGTTTTAATAATTTGAGATCAGCAACATGACGCAATGTTTTAAAAATATAAATGAGTTTTCTTACTCTTCCCGTCAGAGCTTTTAAATGTGCCTTAAATGATAAATTGTGATCTATTATAATACCCAAGTATTTAACGTTGTTTACACGTTCTAGAGGTACGCAATTACAGTTATCAATAACCGAACAATTGTGAGGTATAACACAATGTTTTGAGGTAAGCAGTTTAGGTGGATTTCGTATGCTAAAAGTCAAATACTTTGTTTTATCACTATTCAGTGTGAGTAAATTATTATGTAGCCATCTCTTCACTACATCCAGTCCTCGTTGTGCATAGTTAAATACCTCATCCCAATCATCAGCGCTGAATATTAGAGCAGTATCGTCTGCGTAGGAGATTATTTTACATTGGGGTATACAGAGGTTGGTGAGGTCGTTTATATAAACGAGAAAGAGGGTAGGTCCCAAGATACTGCCCTGCGGAACTCCATATGTTATAGGAAGATAAGAGCTAGTACAATTACCCATTCTCACACACTGAGACCTTTCTGTGAGATAGCTCTCGAATAATTTAAGTTGGGTGTCTCTTATACCGAATCTCTCGAGTTTTCTTAACAGGATGGGGACCGAGATCGTATCAAATGCCTTGGCTAGATCCAAAAAGATGGCAAGACACTTCTTTCCAGAATCTAAGTTGGAAGCTATACAATTTGTTAATGTATGGATGGCATCGTCTGTACTTCTATGCCTCCGAAAGCCAAACTGGGCACAAGAAAGTAGCCCCTCACCCTCTAAGTAGTTAACAAGTCTCTTGTTTATAAGTTGTTCAAAAACCTTTGACAAGGAGGGTAGGATGGATATCGGCCTGTAGTTATTAACACGATCACGGTCCCCCCCCTTGTAAATAGGGCGAATTTCAGACAGTTTGAGATCATTCGGGAATATACCACATTCCAAGCACTTGTTGAAAATGTGTGTGAGAGGGGGAACCAACAGCTCAACGTGCCTTTTTAGTAGATCAGATGATATATTGTCACAACCTGTAGCACAGTTAGATTTTAATGATAGGATAGTATGTGTCATTTCTTCTTCCGTCGTTTCTTCGCATACAAATGATCGCGGGTGGTTGTTGTATGAAAACATTGATGATTGGGTGTTATGAGATATGGACGGGCCAGGATTAAGGGTATGTATTTCAGCCAATGATCGACCAACTTTTACAAAATACTCATTAATAATATTAAGTGCGGCTTTATTGGAGTCACTCAGTTTTAACAACTCCTCTGGATAGCCATTGTATTTGACACAATTCGTGATTGATTTTATAGTCTTCCATAGTTCCTTGGGATTGTTCTTTGTAGTTTCTAATTGTGTTTTCTCATATGCTCTTTTTACTTTCTTTAAGATTTTGGTACAGAAATTACGGTATCTAATATATGTCGTTCTTAGAATTTCATTCTCTGGAGAACCTCTATATTTAATGTGAAGAATGTCCCTGTTTCTCATACATCTAAGACAGTAGCGTGCAGTGGTTCCAGACTAAGGGTAGGCCAGGAAAAAAAAAAAAAAAAAACTACATTCTCAATACTGACGATGCGAATGGAAGAAAGCTTCGGCCCACTTCAAAACTTATAATTTAAAACACTCACCACATTCTTCACGTAAGATTAATAATCACAATATTCTGACGATTCAAATAGAAGATCTGTCACCTCAAATATCTTTCCAAGTGGGTGATAGTTACAAAACACGTCACTTGCAAGAATAACTCTCGAAGATTGAAATTGTTGGATTAATTCTCGTAACATTTAGACAAAACTTGAAATTTAAACGAAAATATTAGTAGTTCTTCATAAGAGTTGTGAAAAATAAGTTTTCACAACTATCGTAATCAGTATAAACACACATTGTCAGCACAAGTCACACAAACTAGGACCATTTTAAGTAAACAAACGAATCTTCTTTAATATTTACACTACTTTTTGTTTCAAAATGTATTACTTATAGCTAAATATGATTAAATAAAAACAAAAGTGCAAAACAATAACTTTAGCCGGCATAAACTGACACTTGCACACGGAGTTGCCAGTATTAATTTACACAATTCCCCAAAAACCAAATTCGAAATAAAATTCTTACAGTTTTTAATTATTATAATAGGTCTTTGCTATTCCTTAAAATATAACATTTAATTTGAAATGTATAGATTTGACAATACTACTCTGTTTTTTTAATTGACTTTATTAGTCTTTTACGAAATTGTCGTTTCTGTGTGTAATCTATTTCCCGAATTGGCAACTCTGTTTATTTTACCCGTGCGTTTTCATTCATAAAACGCGTACTCGTGAGCTACAGCGTAAGGAGCTGCGTAGTAATTTATACATGTGTGCGGTTTCATATACACGAAAATATGAACACGGATGCATACATATGCATGAATTATTGAATGAATTTTAGAATTTTTGAGACCACAGGACCGCTTGCCTTCGGTTATAGTAATCTGGACGTGATGACGTCACACGGCGGCCTCGCGGAAATTTGCTAATGCATTATGTGAGGCGTTATGTTTTATATTTTTGTTTTATTTTATTACAAGGTTACAATAAATGCGTTTGTTTTATTTATGCGATTTTGTGGTAGGGTAGGCTTGGCCTAAATCAGTACTATGAGAGACCGCCCCTGATCTAAGAAGACCAGGCGTAATCCAAGGCTTAAGTATTTTTTTGCGCTTCGGCACAGTGAAAGTTTTAGTGTTATTGTTTACAGCTGATTGAATATTATTAATTAGGTAATTTATAGAGAAATTGGGGTCGCTAGATTCATACAGCCTGTTAGTGTAATCAGTCTTAACCTTGAAACCATAGGTAGTTGATTTAATTATAAAAATGTTTGTCTGAATTTAAAAATAAATAAACGAATTTTTCTTTAAAAAAATCAAAAATGTTTCTGTCCTACACCGTCCGTTAATTCATGGATACTATGCGCCCGAGTTACGTATTCACTGCAAAGGTCGTTAACCTGCCGCAATAGCCGTCCGTTTAACTACATACCTACATAAGTTTTAACTAACTACATCATAAAATACAGGTAACCTGTGATGTAACTAACTTCCCTTCATACTTTTCCTGGCTTAGGACAGGCAAAAATACCTACCTTTGTTGCGTGACGAGTCCAGATGTTTCTCGGCTTGGTACACGTTGTCCAGGGAATAAGTCAGCGTACATTCTCCGAGCCTCGTTCAGGTTATCACCCGACGCGGCGTAAACCCGGACCATTTCGGTCCACTGTTCGTTCGTGTACGACATAATCACTAAACACTAACACTTGCGCGAAAAATTAACGGTGGGGCGGCGCGGAGTCGTGTACGTACGTTCCGTAGCGACGCTGCCGGCTGACTGATCGATCACTGAAGTGTGCGCGGGGGACGCGGCGTGTGCGCGGGGGACGCGGCGGCGCCGGCGGCGCGCTTTATTTGATCTTACCTTTGCGTAATAGGGTGAAATAATTTTGGGGAAAAATGGAGACTTTATTGAAAAAAAAAAAGTTTTTATTTTTTATTGAATTTACGTTCTGTAAGTGATACCAAACCACTGGTTTCAAGTTTAAGACTGATTACACTAACAGGCTGTATATGGGAGTCATGTCTATGTTGTTAATTTCATTATTCACGTTATCAGTGTCTACCTTAGTTATAGTTGATTTAATCGTTTGCTTGGGGTATTCAGAAAGCGGGCGTGGACCTAATTGAGTTAGGACAGGGAAATGATCTGTTAAGGTCGATTGTGGTACCAGAGTCATTGCAGGAAGATGGGTCCTAAGGAACACATGGTCCAGCCACGAGGAGCTGGTTGCACGGGTTACTTCAGTGTGTGCAGGTAAAAGACCGTAAGAAGCGACAGTGGTTAGATATCTTTCACCCGACAGATCCAGTTTGGAGGAGTTAATGGGTATGTTTATATCTCCAATTAACACAATATTTTTGAAAGTATTCAGTTTAGATATTAAATTGTCTAAAGAATATAGGAAGTTATCAATATTTCTAATAGCAGGAGACCGATATATAGATATAATTGCGGTATGATTATCGAGTTTTGCGACTATACAATTGCCGTCTGAAAATTGAGGTTCCTCCACATTTGCATTCAGCGTGTTCCTAATGTATATTACCACTCCATCATTCTGTCTGTGGTGGGTTTTTGTGGCATGAGAATGATATCCGTCTAGCTGTGGAATGACAAAAGTTCCCTGGAGCCAACATTCGGTTAGTACCAGTATATCACATTCTATATTTAATCGCCCTAACAAAGTTTCAAAACCAGCCATATTACAATTTATACTTCGTATGTTTTGTGTTAATATTATAAGACCACTGGATGACGCCTGGGTAATATATTGCTGACACTCTTCTAAGTGACATGTAAGAGATTTAGAAACAGAATTTATGTTTTATGGTTGGCGTTCTTTGGGAGACGTTTTCGTCCAGCCGTAGACGGCATTTGGCTAAAGAGAAAGATCAAACCGTATACTCAAGCAAAATTTAATGATGTATTGAAACTTTACATATGTGACAATTTCAGCTAACAGAGCACGGTCTACTAAAAAAAACAGCTTAAACTTCTAAAAAGAAGGATGAAATTCTGCTCAATGTTTGTTTTTAACAAAACTTTGGCAAAACCTAAGAAATATTTATTTTAAATGCATCCTCAATACATTAAATAACATTTATGAACAAAAAAAACTACGAATATATTTATGTTATACTTGACATGCCTTCCTTTTACCTTTAGCAATAAGCTAATGGCAATTCTTTATGTTTCAGACAAAACCCCAACTACCCGTATTTGTTACCGAAGGCATACGTCGACATCAAACCTCTACATGATCTGGATAAATTTCTTCAATGTGATATCAACAACGTATCTTGCCAGGTAACTATTGCTAAAATTCTCTAAAACATACTCTCTATCAACTTGTGTCTTTCTCCCTTTTTTCTCTTTTTCACAATTCTAGCCTGCCTACCTATCGTTGTGCCTCATCTTGACCGAGCTAAAAATATCTTATTCAGTCATACTTCGCAAAATACTTTATTTTAAATCGTTACCCACTGTAGGAATTTATGTTGTGTCGTGACCGCGGTTACAAGCATATAAACGCACACACACAGCCAGACGCAGAACAACTTCTTGCAGAAAAAAAAAAAATCCGTACGGGGTTCGAACCCCCCGATACGTTGCGCAGCAGCTGACCGCTCAGCCTCTTTCGCTAAGCATAGTAAAGATTTTGAAGTGGGCGGAGACTAGGAAGATCTTTACCTTGTAGTGAAAAATCCACTCAATGAAAAGACCGTAAAACTTAATTTCCCATTCCCAGGTACTTCGCAGCCTATCAAGTTGGTCCGGAGGGTTCCTGGACCCCGACACAGTGGAGCAGAGCATACACGAGGCGTACGCAGACACCATCACCCGCGCGCAACACTACGTGTACATTGAGAACCAGTTCTTCATCACACAGTCACGCTCCAGCCAGGCTGTGAGGAACCAGGTATGAGGAACTGGCTAATAATTTACTAGAATTTAAAAACGAAGAAATTCTAGCTTTTGTGCGCAAACGCAACTTTTGACTCGCCAGTCTATGTTGTTTCTGTTATACGCCAAATATCGATGTTCTAAATTTAATGATTGAATCAGTCTAACATTGATATAATATTTATTGAAATTAAAAAGGCCTACTGCCTTGTTTTTATGATTAAAACTTAATAAGGAGTTTTTGTGACCTTATGTTCCAGATAGGCGAGGCGCTGTACAACCGTATAATGCGCGCGTTCCGTGCCAAGGAGCTGTTCCGTGTGTACGTGGTGATGCCGCTGCTGCCGGGCTTCGAGGGAGAGGTCGGGGCACCCTCCGGGACCTCGCTGCATGCCGTCACTCACTGGAACTACCAGAGTATTTGCAGGTCAGTCTAACTTAAAAGAAAATCTTAAAAATCTCATCTAAAGAAGGCAAATACGCTTTGTGACATGCCGGTGAAAGAAAAGTATGACAACTGCTCTCAGGTTTAACGTTACTAAAATCGTTACGTAAAAATAAACCGTTCACTGTCTTTGTGTATTAATCTCGAGGATCTTCTTCTCCTTCTTTTTTTTATCCTGGTAAAATTATCAAATGAGTCCTCCCAGCCAGCGGGACTGTCAGACTTGTACTGACTAAAATCCACGGTGTCCTTCTCTAGCCCTTTACGTACCGGGGTCACGGTAATGGAAAAGTCCCGCGACCCCGGCAGGCAGGATCTTCTTCTCCTACCAAATGTTTCAACAACGTCAAGAAAAATTATTAATTACAAGCTGTTCTGCGCGGTTTCTCCCGCTACTCATCTCTTTTTGGTAGTCCAAAATTAAAATGATGCTGATGTTATATATGACGCCCCCCCCTTAGAGGGCCAAAGCCTGCCGGGGTCGCGGGACTAACAAGCTACCGTGACCCTGGATCGTAAAGGGCTATTGAAGGACACCATGGATTTTAGTCAGTACAAGTCTGACAATTTTTTCAATTTTGACCAATGTTTCTTGAGATTAGTGCGTACAACCAAACAAATAAACAAACTTCAGCTACATACTATAGGTATATAATACAATTCTTTCCACAGGAGCCGCGAAGCCATATTAACTCGCTTGTACGAATCGGGCGTCGAAGACCCATCAGAATACATCACCTTCCACGGTCTCCGCACCCACTCAGTGCTGGGAGATGAGCCGGTCACAGAGCTGGTGTACGTGCACTCCAAGCTGCTGATAGCTGATGATAAGACCATCATTTGTGGGAGTGCCAATATCAATGATAGGTCCATGATTGGGACGAGGGATTCGGAGATCGCTGTGTTATTGCAGGTTAGTTTTGAATTTTTTTCTACATTTCAGCAGATCCAGAAGGAGATAGTTGGAATGAGCGAGGCTTATTTATAAAGAATTGGCCTAAAATCTCACACTTGGTTGATTCTTACTACGATGCACTTTACAAGGAACGTGACCAACCACGACAATACCATGAATTATACTAAAACTGTTAGCAGTGACTACATGATTGTAGGCTAAAAAACTAAATTTAGGTTTTTTTATAATTGCTGATCCACAAAACAAGTCCATGTTGGTATTTCACTACCAAAAATTCCAACGCTTTCGTTTCGATTGAATTGTTAACCTTTTGTGGCTCAATATTCCTTACACCCATTTAATCCTAAACCCTTAGTATCTTGTCAATATCTATATGTATCTATAACAAATACACTTTGTACCTCTTATTGTGTTCATATGCGTAATTATTTCTTTCTTTCTGGGCAAGTCATATATTTTTTTTTATTATTTAAATGTTGCCCCACACTAGGATTTTCTTCTATATCGTGGGTGCCTTTCATGATCATCATCATCATCTCAGCCATAGGACGTCCACTGCTGAACATGGGCCTCCCCTTTAGATCTCCACATGTACCGGTTGGAAGCGAGTTGGTGGGTGCGTTTACAAACATATAAACTCACATACAAAAAATATTCTGTTTTTCCAGGACGAACAATTCGTGGACGGCGAAATGAACGGCCAAGCGTTTCCCTGCGGGCGAGTAGCTGGAGCGTTGCGCAAGAGACTGTTCCGTGAACACCTGGGACTGATGGGAGAGGACCTGGACAAGATGGGGATATCACTGGACGACCCGTGCTGCCACGAGTTCTACAGGAACTACTGGAAGGCCATCTCTAAGAGGAACACTGATTTATATGAGGATGTGAGTATTAAACTAAAGGAGTTTGTAGGATTAAGTGCTTCTGGCTTGCTGGATAGGGTTTTTAAGTAAAAAAATCGAATTATCCACAAATATATGACCCGTATTTCTTCTTTTGTCACAAGCAAGTGCAATTTTCATTTGCTTCTGACGTCATTTACGATATGTGATGCGTTCTATCTTTGTAAATATGCATTAATTCAACAAAAGAAAAAATACTTACCCATTTGCAATTTATTCATGTTGGCAACATGCCTACCGGCCTAAATGCGTTTTGGACCAACGACAGTTTTTTGAACATTGGCCCAATCACGCCTATACTATACTATTCATTGTATCAAAACTAGTTAAATGAAACGGAGACTTATAACTCCTATTTTATGGTTTTTCTTAAACTTAAAAACCATTGTTACAATCCTACCATTATTTGCTCGTTCCAGGTATTCCACACAATACCAACAGACGCCGTCCATAACTTCGCCGAACTAAAGAAGTACCAAGAAGAGAACCAAAACCTCTGGGAGACCGACCCAGCACTTGCCAACAGGAAAATAGACCTTATTCAAGGCTTCCTAGTGGATATGCCGCTAGATTTCCTTTGTAACGAAACCCTGACTCCTCGAACTGCGAGCATGGAAGGTATGATGCCGACTTCACTTTGGACCTGAGCCCTTGAAGGGGGTAATTCAAGTTTAAAACTGCCATAATATGTGTTTTTACTGAAAGTTTGGTCAGTATAACTTAGCATAAAACTTCACGACATTTCTCAAGGCATATGCGAATTAGACAGCCCTTGTGCTGTAACAGGGAGGGAGCCTGTGGCCATTGATTGGGCACAAATACATACTCCAAGCAGCTACAACAATCTCTCAATAGAAAAGTCTTGCCATATTTGCTTGAGGATCGAACCGAACAATCATTAGTCGCATTAGCAATCCACGTGACGTCACGTTTGACGCATATTTTGAGCGATCGACTCCTGCGCAGCGTGTGTGATCTACAAATTCTAATTCAGAGTTAACTGTTTGTGTATATGAGTATAAATGTTTGTTAACTCACGATACAGGAATAATTTTTGATGTGCAGAGCCCTTTTTTTTGCATAAAAAATTATTTATTTATTTGAATGACTCAACCACAGTTGGTAGTTCAGCAGATCTATAAGTTTTTACATTCGATTGATCTTATTCACGATTTCGCCAATGATTACCTATTGAGATTTTGTCAGCAGTAAATTTAATAATTACCTAGGCTCTTAGTAAATTGGTAATAGAGGATCGGTTATTGTTATGACAAATAATGTGTTATTTATTTAATGGTGCAGTTATTTAGGCAGGTTCTTTGACTTTTTCACCGTCAATTAGTTTTAGAGGCATTTTGCAAACGAACTGAAATCATGTTCCTGAAAACATCGCAGTATTTGCTTACCCCTACATCATAAAAACGCTTTGTAACTAAAATGTTCCTTTGTCTTCTCGCTCTATTGAGTGGATATGACAAGGAGAGGGGTACTCACGGTTTGTGGACGCCCTATATGCCTGAATTCCTCTTACGCTGATATCGGTTGTCTTCAGTCACGCGTACGAATATATACATTGTGTTCTATACAGCAGCAGCGTACGCGACGCTGACGTTAGCGGTGCGTACGTTGTACTTCTCGCTGACGTACGCAAGGAATTTAGGTGTAACAGTTCGGTAGCACCTGTAGGTACGGACAAATTGTAAACGTGGCTACGGATACCTGACTCAAACGTGGTTAAATGATCGTCTAATTCCTGCAACCGGTCCTAATCAGTCCAATGCAATATAAACGCATGTTCATAGGTGAAAAACTACTATATTTAGAACCTACTTATTTTTTAAATTTGCCTGTATAATGACGGTGAAGTCTTCAAAGAAGGGATTTTTGTGTGTCTAATTTTGGTGTTGTCTCTTTATTAATAAAAATTGCCTTATTTCAGTAAGTGTAAATGTTGTATAGTTCATAATAATTATTTTTGTGTGCATAATAAATGAAAAAGCTACGTACCTCTTATGAATAAGGTTTAACGAAATGATGGTGCAATTTGATGTATAGTTGTTTCGTTTCAGCAAAGTAATAGCGGTCATAGTCCCAAACTACAGACGCCAGCACATCAAGCTACCACAATCTGTCAAATTTCTGTAATAGATTTTCAACTTTATCACTAAACAAGAAGGTTGACATTCAATTTAAGCAAACTTTGACAGTTTCGGGTAGGTTGATGTGCTGGCGTCCGTACATTTGACATTTCTCATGAAAAATGAATCTATTTTCTTATGTGACCACTTAAGCTAGCTGTGGGAACCCCACAGGCCTCTAACATTGAAGTAAAGCCTTTTACTGCCCTGTTTGCCCAGTTTTATGATAACTATAAATGATTATATTGTTTGGTTCGGTCAAAGATATATTACAAAAAGCAATGACTGTTATAACTGTGCTAAAACGAAACATCTTTATGTAATAATAATTAATATTTGATATGAAAGTGAGTAATCGTTGATCTGAAGTAGTTTTCTACAGAGATTCAGTATATTTTTTTTATTAAGCTATTTATTTATTTTTAGTTACCACGTCCAATTGATACTTAATGCGTCCATTCTGACGTTAACATGTTAAAACTTTGTTTTATAAACTATACGAACTCTTTTACAGCTACTTAATGTTTTTGAAAAACTTTATTTTTGATATATTGCATTAAAAAAATTGAATCAGTGCCAGCAGACTTAGAGTAGTAATATTTATTTACACAAAAAATGTCTTACAGGGAAAAATCAATAGTTCAACAAACCCTGCTTTGAAATATTGAGCGTTATTTCCACTAATTTAAGGCACACAATTTCAAAGCAAGATGTAACGTTACTTTTATTATAAAACTAATCTGAAATATCCAACGAAATAGGTCAGCAATAAAAATAACATTTTTTAGTCTTAATTAGTGACATAATAATTCAAATAATTGTTTCTACTTACTATGCGCTTCAACTTAGAATAAAGTGACCTTGTCGACAAAATTAAAAAAAAAACTTCGTCCAAATCAATTTTCAATAATTTGCAGGTTTTTTTAGTACGAAATTACAAGATTCAGGTAAAAAAATCGTATTTTTCTTTCCACAAAAAACATTTAATGATAATTTATTATCTTAATAAGGTTATTTCATATGTTTTTTTTTAAGAGCGTTTAGGTAGAAAGCGTGCATGAAGTCACAATATGGCGTCAAAGTCATCCTATTTTTACTTGAAACGCACAGTATACATGCATTTATCATTCCGAGAGCAACTGAGTTACTACTATTGCCAAATAACCAGACTATGTTCTTGTATCTTCTAGTTAAACGGTAGCTGAAGAAAATTGCTAGTAAGGCGACAAAAAAATACGCATTTTTATTTATTACTGGTCTGTATTTACTTAAGACATTGTAAAATTACTAACATAAAATACTAACATTTGCTTTGCAGTATTAAAATTATCGTAATAAAAAATTACTAAACACAAATTTAATTAAATTTCCGAGGCATTAGCACGACGTTTAATGTTTTTTTTTATGTAAAATAAAATGGGAACTTTGACATTAATTTGATGGAAAAAAAAATAGTTCTTTCGTACACTAGAGGCGCTTTTTCATTTTTCTATACAATAAACGCCCTAAGTACTTCAAGTACGTTGTACGTATAATATCGTAATTCTATGCTGATGCCTCTGATCCTGATGTACCTACTAATTTTCATTCCTAAACAGTTGACTTAGCATTCCAATAAAACCACCGGTTTTACCCTAAAATTATACAGGGTGTAAAGAACTTCAACGCACAAGTACTTACCACGAATTCAATACATCGAATATACCAAACTCAGCAAAAACAAGTATCTACTTTTCCATACATTTTGACTGTGTAGTTATATTGTATGAAACAGTTTTTAAATGTTACATTAATGTAACATTTAATGTCATGGATTTCCGCAAAGTACACCTGTTTCTATAATTTATTTTGAAACAGCTTGTTTTTCGGTTTGGAACAATGTAGAGTACCTAAACACATGGTAATCGGTTGTGCAAAGATGTCTTTTACACCCTGTATGTTTCTTATACATACCATAATTAATTCGTACAAAATAGTAATTACGTTTAGGTACAGAGACGGTACATCAATCTGTGAAATTACTTTAATAGGATTTCAACTTTAACACATTAGAAAAAAGGTTATGATCAATTGGGAATATTTAAAAGTTTGGGAAAGGTTGACGTTACGGTCTGTACATCAAAATGTAATTTTTAGAGAAAATAAACAAATTAATGACGAAAATAACAAAAAAAAGAAGAAATACCGAAAAAAGCACCTAAATTAGAAAGAAAATCTTCTAGCAAAAATAATAACTTTTTTATATCTGGACCTATGGGCAGTCTACAATTTCCAATTTCAAAGAGTATAATTAAATCAATTATGCTCTAGTCTACATTATTTTGACTTCAATATTAAATATTCATATAATTCGAAATTTTCAAATTAAGTTTAACTATTTTATTAAGAGGCTTTGTCCACTACTTATGACTCGCTATGGCTGTTTTATTTTCATAATAATTTATAATAATTAGTTTGTTTTTAATACCCGTTTGAGATTGTACATGATTCCTGCTGTGGTGCAAATACTATTTATTTATTATGGTTTTAATAAGAGATTTATTATTTAATCTATTAATAATTTAAGTGGAACTTTATGAATGTTTGAGATGAATCTGTGTTGTGTTGTCTGGTAATAAAACATTTTTGTAAAAAAAAAATAATTTTTTTTTGTACTTTATTTAGAATACGGTCTAAACCGATTTCAGCTATTAGGCGGTGTCCTGCGTGAGCGACAAATATGACGCGACGCGACGCAGCGTGAAATAAATATTATATTATAAGTTGAAATTTAGGGGAAAGAGCAGGCTCTTAAAAAAAAAAAAAAAGTTGAAATTGACACCACAAGCATATTGTTATTGTGTTATCTTATTTAAAAATAATTAGATGGGTCTGCTGTAAAATTTTTTTACTTGACTTTAACTTCTTACTACTCCACTGTCTAAATATAATAGTGATATTTATTTTCGGTCTGGTGGATAAGTGTTTGGTTTTCATTGTAAATTTTGTGCACATTATAGAATATATATAAGTCTGTTACAAATAACAATGACCTTTAAAAGCACTTCGATAAAGTTGCTATTGGGGTGTTGCCGCAGTGTCATTACAGAACTGCCATCTAGCTTAATACCATCAAAATAATACGCTTAACAGCTCCCTAAACCACTCACCCGTATCGGTACCATTCCCGTATTACGCTTATACAAAACTAGATGGCAGCACTCGAAGCAACCTGTTAGTATTGTAAAACCAACAGGTGAGTCGAGCTTGAAAGTACACAGTATGACCATTTTAAGTTTGCAGTTCAGAGTGGCGCTGCTTGTCAAGAAAATGCATCGATGTGTCAAGCTTAGTACATTTATTTTAGTTCTCTGTTTTCCCGCCTGAACAATTAAGTTGGTTTATTTTGTAGGTACATTAAGGGATGCGTCACGTAGGCCCCTTTTTACACGTTCTGGAGAGACGGGGCGCCCCGAGAACTTAATTCCAAATTCAAATCTGTTTCCGATAGTTGTAATTTTTATGGACAACTCACACTTGTCCCAAAAATAAACATCAACGCCCTAGAAAAGAACTAAAGTTTCCTAACGAATTTTTCTGTATATCTTATAAATTCGGATTTCTCCCTGCTGACCAAATTAAAAGTATGACTCTGTATAGTTAATATTCTGTATTTGAAGTAACTAAGTACTAAGATACTTTCCAATAAATTACTCATAGGAGAGTAAATTAGAAAATTCCGTTAATTACATAAAAACACATCCTGTATACATTACCTGCCTGTCATTTAATTTACTCGGCCCTGCATTAATTTACATTTTTCAATTTAACAGCCATTAAAGTCACTTTAAAAGGATAGAAAATTACAATTCCATTATGCACTTAGATAGGTAACTACATAAGAATGTTAGTAATTTCTACATGTCGATTTAATGAACCAGCTGCGATATGTAGATAGATAGGAAGTCTCCTTATGAAGAAGATAGAGACCGGTCACATTTAAAGTCCTTTTGACGCGGCGCTAGTGTCTATGTCATTACGTCAAATTGCATTCAAAAAATGTAGTTCCACGAATTTTCCGCAGGATATTTTTTTTTAAGTGGCTTAACCAGTCTTTTCTGTGGATGCCTTAAAGGAGTCTTAGGCCTCCAGGCAGGGGCTCACAACTAAAATACTATAGTTGGACAGGACCAGAACCAAACTAAGTGACCACACGCTAACGGCCCCCCCTGTGGGGTACGAACCTCGGGTCGGTTAAGGCGTCACTATTAGGGAGGAACTGAATGTTCTCATTATTTAGGGGGTAATTAAAAACTGCAGGGTATTGGTTCCGTAGGTCATGAGTGGTGGCACAGACTAAGAAGTAAGTGGCAGATATGTAAAGTCAGCAAAACAGGTATGCAAGCAGCAATTTTCAAACGGTTTTCCAATGAAGTGCTAAAAGATTCTATGTGTCTGCTTACCAAACTCTTTGTTAGTGCATACACACAGCAAATGTCATGCAAATAGTGTACAGAAAAACCGTTTGAAAATTGCTGCCTGCGGACCTGTTTTGCTGAATGTACATTACCTACTGACGAAAACACATTGCTTTGCTTCTAGGTAAATACTAGATAAATTGTCATATTTTTAAAAATCTCTATATTTATGTAAAAACGGCCAGGAGCAAAAGCTTATTAAAAATTCAACTTTTGGAAAGCATTTAAATTATAACGGATTTGGATAATTTTAGACACCAATCGTTAAATTGTCAAAAATATTTGATAGACTGAATTTGAATTCATAACTCTTAAAATAACTAATTCTATGGTTAAAAAAATAATTACAAAGTGAATCAAACAAATCATTTAAAAAATATGGCAATTTATCTGTCAAAAAGAACTAATTATTCCGATCTTTTCACAAACATACATACTTAGACATAATTAAAATGTTCAGGTCCCATCATAGAATACAAAACAAAAGCGCGTTGCCCTTCTTTTTACGTTTTCACTAGAACTTATTAGGGCTACGGAACCCTCCACCTAAGTACGGTACCACATTTGCGCTTGACTGGATTAAGATCGAAAAAAGTTGCAATTTATAGAAATGCCTTTACCAAAATGGCATGATATCAACAGCTTTTATGATGTTTAAAACTTTGTATGAACATGGAAGAATGATAGCATATAAGCAATGAAGGCATAACAGCTGTTTTTATGTATTTTAGTACTGTAGGTAGTAGAGTGACCAGTTATACCTATTCTACATATCGAGTTTAGAAATGGACAACGACAATCGATGTGTGCTGTTTGTGACGAAAGGGATTAATTAGAAATAACAACCCTATTAAATACCTTCTACTTAGGTTTCTACTTCAATGCCTAGGACTACGGAAAATGGAGCACCTATTTAAAAATATTTACCTAAACTGAACTTCTATTTACGGACATGGTATCAAGAACTGACCAACAAGTTCATTACCTACGTTTCGCACGCATTTTTGGGCGGGCGGTCCGGTCGGAGCGTGCGAAAGAGACGGCAATATTACGTTGGGGTGGATTTGAAGCGATTGCGTTGATAGATTACAAGGGAAAATATACCGTGTCTCAGTTATTTCAAGATTCGGTTAGCATTGATTTTGATATCTAAACAGGTAACATTACAGGCCAATCAGGTAAATGGTATCAATGAAACAGCTGTTATTTACAGCTGTTTCATAGAGGAAAAGTTTACCTAGAGGAAATATTACCTAACCTAACATAACTAATGATTAGCATTCTTAGTTTACATAAAATAAGTAGGTACCTACTTATAATATACCTACTCATTTAGTTACTTTCTTCGATTTTTATATGAGATAGAAAGCAGGTTAAGGGCGCGTAACCAAAAAATTGGCAACGTCGCAAATAGCTGTCAAATATTTACAAGTTTTAAATCATTTTACTGTATGAAAATAAGAAATAAAATAATAAAAAATTAATGTAGGAATGCAATTAAGACACTGAATTTGATGTTGTAACCGTTTCAGGCATTCAAAAAAGCATTTGGAAAGTTTCCAAATACTTTTTTTACATCTTAAACTATTTATTCGGTATTACGATATTAATAGCATTCCCTTATCTTTTTTTAGTGCACTACAGAGCCATATTTCTTATTTCCATACATTAACATTGCCAAATTAATTAAAATTTGTTAATATTTGACAACTATTCGCGACGTTGCCAACATTCAGAATACGCGCTCTTAATATAAACCTTGCAAAATATGTGTGTACTCCTTGAGAACTGCCAACAAACGTGCACTGGTACCATATTGTGACATTAAGCATGCTTTTCCAATACTTGCAGGCTCTTGGACAATAATCATAAAAAAACAACATTAAAAGGATATTAATTTTATCGAAAATTATTTGCAGTCTTTTTTTGCTAACCCTATAAAATTTTCGAGTGACAGTTGACAGAAGGAGGTCATTGACTTTCATATTCGAAGTTTAAAAGCATATGGAATAATTTCTTCCATCGCATTCCTACAAATACTATTATACTTACTACTTATCTAGTATATAGGTTTGTTGCATCGACCACACAGCCTATGTGTGGTCGATGGTTTGTTGGTTCCAGCCATGTTCCAGCCAAGAAAGTACAAGTTACAATGAGATTAAGACTTATGAGCGATGGGAATTTTTGATAGAATCTAGGAGGCAACCTAGGTACTAAGTATTAAGAAGTATCACATAAGAAATACTACAGGAGGGTTCCTGTAATTAACTACTTAGGTATCGACCCAAGTGTTTTCTGTATCGATATTTATTCAGTCATAATATCTGAGCAACAAAACTTTGAAATCGCTCGAGTCATAAGTGTGTAATCGGAAATTATGATAATGTTCGTAAAGCCAGAGGGTGGAACGTGTCATTAATTTGGATGCACTTGTTAGTGTAGAGCGAGCGTGCTCGGGGCAGTCGCTCGTGTGTGCTCCGTCATTACGCTGCATTATTTGTTACGTTAGGACTGGGACGGGCTTGTCCCTATCGCCGCCGAGTCCTACGCAGTCCTACGCTCCCTTCTCGCGCCGGTATTTGAATAGGCTCGCGTTGCGTAACGCGCGGCCAATGACAGCGCCCCTGCACATGCACGGGGCGGAGTCCTTACGTCACCGCGTTCTGCCCCCGTGGCCGCGCAGCCGCCGTGACGTCACGCCGCCCCTCGCGCCGCGCTCCGCGCTTCTCTACTACAGCGCCCATGCTGGCCGTGGCATCGCACGGAAACTCGCGACAAAACACTCGTGCGCTTAAACATGGCGGATGGGTCGCCCGTGGACCGCGCCGGCCCGAAACAAATGAACGATATAACTTTTTCCGCGCCCGATAAAGGACTTGGTGACACAAAAAAGTGCAGTGGCAAAACATTTGACGGCGATAGTGTAAAGTTATCGTTCTACAGAGAACTAGAAACGAGTGATTCGTGTGAGAAAAGTGATACGCGCGGCGTGGCCGCTAAGCGCGCCGCGGTCGGCGGCACGTATTCCCGAAAATTTTCTGATGCGAACACCGTAGACGGAGACGACAGGAAGAGGAGATGTCTGGACCGATACGACAGCTCCGAGTCTTCTGACAGGTGAGTGGTTGTTGATTTGATTTACGTTAACAAAACTTACGCTCACGTTTGTTTCGTAAGTTTGTTTGCGACCGCGATGTTCTGAGAGTCAATGGTCCAGTGACCCGAGGCTGTTTGATTTCGATGTCATGGCCATTGTGAAAAACTTTGGGTGTTGCTAAGCGGCTCTAGTTCGGTTGAATGCCCTCGGAATAGAATGCTGGGCCGCGGTGCCGCGACGCGACGTATTACCATTTGAAATTGTAGACTGACTAAAAATCGGCCTCGTAAGATATTTCGATGTTCATACTCATAACGGAGGTATTACGAATAACACGATAGTTTACAGATAAGATCTGTTACATAGCTTCAGTGTTATCTAATTGCTACTAAATTGTTTAGATGGTTACATATTTCGTATAGCTAGCTGGCTGCCAAAAATAATAACCTTGGCTTTTAATTAGCTACTACTCTACTAGCTAACAGTAAAAGCTATAGGATCGTCTAGTTTTGAGCTTTTTCCGCTAAACTTGTCAGTCACATAGGCTTGATGTGAATACCAAACTTGATTGTGAGTTTTTCACCTGATTATAATGATTTTAGTCATACAGGCTACAGGTTCCTCTTTTACGAACGTTAAAAATTCACTCAAATTTATATAAACCTACATGTTTATGCACATAATTATTTTAATAAGACCACTTATGTTTTAAGTCCTAGGTGCGGGTTAAACTGCTTAATTTCCATTAAAATGTGCCCTTATGTTGTGTTCCTTATTCTTTATGCATGTATGATTATATTGATTACACTTATGCCATAATTTTATGCTAACATAAATTTAGGAAACTTTAAACAACTAAAGTTTTAGAACTATTCTATGTTTTTCTAAAACTATATAATAACACTACAATCAAAGTGTCTTTGCAATAAAATTCACATACCTACATTTTAATTTGTAATCAATAAATCACTACCTTAGTTTTGTTTTTAATTTTAAAAATATAATTTTCACTTATTTGCTAGTTAGTTTTTCAGGAAAGGTGGCTATTATATAAAATAATTATTTAATCACCTTATAAGGAAAATGCTATGAAAGAATTTTCTTTTTAAATCTTTTTCATTTCACAATGCCTTTATGAAAGGTTTTCACTTATTCAATTCTAGGGCTTCTTTTTTGTTGTTTGATTATGTTTTGTAAAACTTTTTTGCGCTGCTTGTTTTCATTTTATTAATAACACAGCTTGTTTTGTTCATATTTGTCCTAGTTCAAGTAGATTTGATAATTTTGCAAGATTCTTACCATAAAGGTATTATTTAGATATCATATATTACAGTAAAGTGACTGTTTGATAAAAATCATTATAAGTGCATATATTTTATTTCATAATCATAATGAATGAATAAAAAATCATTTAATTTAAAAAGGCTATAACTTGAAGTAGAAAACCAGGCTTGATGTCACTACTATATATGACACCTACTATGTTTTTAACAATGATATTTTAATGAATGTTATTTCATGCCAATCACTTGCATGCAACATGATTTTTGATTTATTGACTTTGACACTTAGCATTGTTGTGATAAGGTAACTGATGCAAATATTTCCATTCAGATTTAATCTGCGACTCATAAAAAATGTATTTATACTTATAGCAAAACATTTATTGAACTTGACTTCATTAAAATAATATCAAGGTAAATGTTGGTCATTATCAGGCATGACGTAAATTTTGTCACACAATGTAATAAAAAGAATTATAATCTCTTTTGTCTTTTTAGATGATATCAAAGTTTGCTTTTGTTTTTCGTTATCTGATAATGATAAAACCTGATGACTGGATGACTTGGATTACTTTGTAAGTAGGATGCTCTTGAAAATAATGTGACCAGTTTGGAGATAGGCAGAAAAATCCTTTCACACAGTTGAATAATTTTTTGATCCTGGGACCAGTTTTTTAAATAAAAAGCATTTAATAAAATATTGTTAGTTGTGTAATTGTTACATACAGCCGCATGAAGTTAACTTGGTAAATAGGTATTTTATGCACAAAAGAAACAATAGAATAAGTATAATTATTTTATTGTTCCTTTCAACTGAATTTTTTGTAACTAATTTACATTTTAAGCTTTTAATAATTTATTTATTTACAGTGCTTGTTTTATTTACCTGTTTAGTTTTTTTTAACTCTGTTTTCTTTCATATTAACACAGGCCTGTGTTTCTTTTGCTAATGGCATCCTCATTGTGGATTTCAATGACAGTTTTTACACTACACTTTAGTGCATAACACTTCAACGAAGAATACAAATCAAAATTGTTTTAATACTGCAACTTGGAACATTTTAATTAATGTATTTGAGTCTTGTCGCTATGGTAAATATAAATAATTAAAATTATAAAGCAAAATTAATTAATGATTTGCATATGAGATTATATCCAGTTTTGCCCAAGTCTGGTTTTTAATGCACAGGAATAATTTGTTACAGCTCTTAATTCTCTTATTTGCATGAGAATTGTTATGAAAAATATTAAAGTTTATTCACTAAAAGTTCTGTAGGTAACTTGTTTAAAATTTTCATTATATCATAATAATATATTTCTTAACATTTTTGAATCATCTGACAATATTTATTTTATGTCATTTATCAACAATCAGCAGGGTCGATCAATATTCATAAAAAGACTTAATTCAATAAAATTTAGGAAGTCCTCAAATGAAATCTCTTGCTTTGGGTACAGCTGATGAACTTGAGAACTGATTCAAACCCAGCCCGTCCCTGTCATTGCCCTTTGCTGTACAAGGCTTTGGTTACTTTTTCTTTGTATAGTTTTATGCCTATGGACTTGATGATAAAATTGCTTCATTTTCACATCACCAATGACAATGCCTCACAATTTGAAAATTGATCACAACGCTGTTGAAAATTACTAAACAACTATTACCTATAAAAATAGTGATAAAAGACAAATTAACATGCCAGTTCATAGCATGAAGAAAAGAGATTCCTTTGTCTTTTGCTTTAATTTAGAGCTTATGACTGAAGAGTGTATTATAATATGCAAATGCATATTTCCATGTAAGTATGCAATTTTTTTTATTATTGCAATTTTATACTTTTTACATTGTTTTTATATTACACTTTGTTACGTAGATATTTTTGTTTTAATTATTTCAATTTTATGTTGCATATTGTGAGTATATTTGCATGCATACTTATTTTGACAATTGTAAGGTCCACTCGCTACTTAGGGCAACGTAATAACTTTAAAATTCCTGTATAAAATTAAATTAAACACAAGTAATGCTTGTATCTACTTAACTCCACTACCAATTTAGTAGGCGAACTATAAAGTATGATACCACAGCTAGATAGCGTCACTTAAGTGGAGATATGTGGGTCACCTATTACCGTGATAACGCGGTGACATGTACGAATTTAGGTGCGGTTGGGCTTGGGACTTGCTTGTTCAATAAATTGGTAGAAGAAATATGTCGATTGTTTTGTAATTGTGTTTGGCTGTTTCTTGATCAATTGATTTTTATTATTGACTCTATTTTACTTTTTTTTTGCTGACTACAGTTATCTGTCATGTGATTTTTTCACACAATCTCACCTAAAACTGAAGAAAGGTTTCAGTGACATATACAAATAAAAAAAAACCACAGAAATGGACTAATAAATTATTTTAAAACATTTTACATGTATATACATAGGAACCACTCTCTCAGAATATAAAAGTCTCAGGTGTATAAAAGAAGGTATTTTCGTCTATGTCTTTAAATGATATTTTTGTTTTCATTCTTTGGTTAAGACTCACTACCTTCATTAAATTGAAGTTAATGCCTTCTTAAAATTATACTTTTGGTTCTCATACAGCAACATATTTTCATAGAGAGTCAGCAGGGCCTAACTGTATTTTCACTCACTCAAACTTTATAGGAATTGGAACTGAACTAAGTAAACACTATAGAAATACTTGCGCATAAGCAATCATGGTTAGTTGCTCACAAATCCATTGATTTTCAAGTGTTATGAGTACCGTACGGTATCGAGTAGAGGAAACTTAAACTTCCTACTTGAGTACTCTTTCAAGTTGAGCTGGTACAGTCGCGAACATCAACGTATTAGCGACTTCTAAAAATGATTTTCTCCTGAAATTGCTTACAATTTAATAGTTACGAAAACACTTGTTCGGATTGAATTTGAGTGCGTTAAAATAAAAGAGTTTTAAGTCTAAAATTAATAATAATTATATTTTGAATAGTCTCCGCTATGGCCTATTAGTGAGCAAAGACCCCTCTTTAACCACTCTGTTTTTTGCGATTTCTAGTCATTATTATCCGAAAATAATTGTCACTAAACTGTTGTTATCTTACTAATGTTAAGAGGAAAGATTTGATTGTTTGTATTCAATAGGCTCCGAAACTGAAAGCTGCTTTGGTCCCGAGTGACATATAGGCAATAAGGGGAGCGGGCGAAACCGCTGGCAAAAGCTAGTCTGTTATAGGTTAACACAGAGTTCACACGAGGAAATCGCTATTGAATTAAATAAAATGAAGATATAATTATTATTCGTGACTGTACTAGCAATCCACTGGTGTCAGCATGTCAAAAGTTTTAATAGCACATACCAATGACAGGTGGTCGCTGGTGCTTTGGAATGCCGTTACGTCACCATGCAGTACTTTAAACTCTTAGCTGTCAGCTTAGAAAAAGGTACTTACTGTACTTTTTTTAGAAAAAAAATTTTAACTGTTTTTTTTTTGTTCCAAAAAGGCACTTCTAGTAGGTACTTCGCCAGTTCTTGAAAGTTAGCGATATACTTGAAATCTTTCTCCTTAGATCCTAGAGATATTGAAATAATTCATCAGCACTTGGGATTCCGTTCCTTTAGCGAATATATCCCAGTCATGGCTTCTTAGGACACAATGGCAAGTTACTTTCAGAAAATACTTGACTCGGAATTTTCTCAGGACTAGTCAACTAAGACAGGAAACCTACACGTGCGCCCGTGGACTGGAGTTCTCTCTCGGATACGTCCGGGGGGAAGACCAGTTTTTCGGGCCGTTGCACCCTGGGATGCAGGCAAAAACTCTTCCTTAGGCACTGTGTGCCTAAGGGGTCTTTTTGCCCGTATGCGAATAGCCTGTCGGGTGGACGCTCCAACGCGTGTCCCTCTGAATAGCAGAGGGCACAGCGGCGGAGAGGGCTTGCGGACGGTGAGTAATGGGTAAGCTCGCCGTCCGACCAAGGACCAAGTCCGGGTCGGTGGCGCCTCGTGTTTCACGCGTCACCGACGGGTCCCCTTACGGGGCCAAATGCCTGCTGGGGTCGCGGATTTTTTCTTAATCCAGGATACCGCGGCCCCGGAACGTAAAGGGCATCCGAAGAAACACGGGTGGTTTTTAGTCAGTAAGAGTCTGACAGTCCCTTCCGCCCCACCCAGGGCTGGAGGACTCATTTGATGATTTTGCCACCCTAAAAAAAAGGACTAGTCAACTAATATCTACCCCATATAGTTTATTTAGTCTCGTTTTATGCTTAAAATACGTCGAGTAAAAATTGTTTTGGTAAGGGTTTTCCTCCCACCCAGGGCGGAATGAGAGAGACTGTCAGACTCGTACTGACTAAAATCTACGGTGATCCTTCAATAGCCCTTTACGTTCCGGGGTCACGGTAACCTGATAAAACAGTCCCGCGACCCCGGCAGGATTTGGCCTTCTAAGGGGGCACCGTCATTTCTGTATACCCGGTAATTACCTAATAAACAATGATAGTAATTATCATTATTTATAATACGTTCTATTTCTTGATAAAAAGTGTACCAACTAACGTTGAATTCCAAAAAAGGTGGCAAGTACAGTCAGCAGGAAAAATAAATGAAAAATTATTTATTTTTCCTCTTCATACATATCGATCATATCAGCAAAACGACTTTCATTAATTAAAATAATCCTTTTACCCTTTTTGATTTGGGCTATCTCGAAAGAGCTTCCGTTGAAAACTGATAGCTTTAATAAGCCACTAACGAACAGTCCTTTCCTCTTATACCAAGCCATATTTAATCCTATTATAAATATGAATGTGTGTAAATATGTTCCGTTTTCAGGTCAAAATGTCTTAACCGATTTTAGTGATATTTTGGTAAGAGATAGAACTCTGGATAGAAATCTGGGATTGTTGCACTTGAAAATAAAATTAAAAAATCTTTTAAGAAAATTATTATAGCTTTTGGCATTTAACAACAAGCCATATAATTTCATATTATTGTTGTAATTTATGTAAAGTATTTATTTTTTAGAGCAGCAACCCTACATAATTTTAGGGTTGCTGCACTAAAAAAAAATCTTGTCTAAACAATAAAAAAAAAATGAGCTCTATTAAGCCACTAACAAGCAAGTATTTTATAACAAGCCATATTTAATTATATTATTTGTAATCACTACGCCACTGTATTTGTTGACATAAGTATTATCTGGGGTTGCTGAACTGAGATGCACCTAGTTGTATTATATAACAGCCAGTTTGTGTCGTTGTGCTTATTGATAAGTCCAATTGAGATATTACGATGTACTTTTGTGGCTCAATTCCTATCGTTTACATTATTATCGTGTCAAGCTTACTTCTAATAGATATATATACAGGGTGTCCCAAAACTCAACGTCAAGCCGAAACGGGGTGACAGGATTGATCATAACCATCACGAGAAAAATCTGAAAAAAAATCTATCCCATGCAGTTTGAAAATTATGGGCATTTTAAGAAAAACCTAGAAATTTGATCAAACTGTACCATTTTTCGGTTATTGTGGTTATTCTTTTTTATTTTTGTTCATTTGAACTTTGGAAACGTAATCCTAAATAACATTTCTAGAATCCCAATAAAAAATAATGACACAATTGCCTCAAGTTTCCGAGAATTGAGACTATTTGTTAAACTACGAATTTAAAATTTTCAAGATTCGTCGACTTTGACAGGCCCTCCTATAAAAAAAATGTACTAGAGTGCCTTGGCAAGTGGCATTAAAAGTTGGCGCATTTAATCAGAATTCTAAAATGGTACAATACTTGTTAGTTCCATACAATAGAAAAGAGTAAAAAAATTAAAACCTCAAGTAACCCGATTTTTGCTATCACGTTTTACTCAGTTAAAATGTTTTTAATTCGCACAAGCTCTAGGTAGGTTCTTAATTTTAAGACAAAATGATGAGAGAGATGGATAATGGGTATGGGTACGCATTTCGCAGTGCAAGTAAGAGATTTCCTTGACCAGGAATATCCGGGAAGGTGGATTGGACGTTCAGGCACTATCTTGTGGCCCGCCCGTTCACCAGATTTAAATCCCCTGGATTTTTTCTATTGGGGAGTTCTCAAAGAAAAAGTTTACTCAAAGCCCATTGATCACGTAGCCGACCTGCGTGAACGCATTTCTCAAGCAGCTGAGGCGATCAACTCTCGAAGATATGCCCGACTTATAAGTAGATCTTTTTTAAGAAGATGTAGGGCTTGTATTGAGGCTGATGGTAAACAATTTGAACATTTATTATTTATTATTGTAATAAAAATGTTTTTTCTCTATCTGACTTTTAGTCCAACAAACCTAATTATTTTACTAACTTTTTTTCACTTTGGTAAAAGTGGCGTCACTATCTGTCTCGCTCACTCATGACAAACATACCCATTATCCATCTCTCTCATCATTTTGTCTTAAAATTAAGAACCTACCTACAGCTTGTGCGAATTAAAAACATTTTAACT
Organism: Agrotis puta; assembly: GCA_943136025.2. NCBI lineage: Eukaryota > Metazoa > Arthropoda > Insecta > Lepidoptera > Noctuidae > Agrotis > Agrotis puta. Next base: position 16,020,334 of record OW964176.2, on the reverse strand, counting down.
GAGTAAAATGTGATAGCAAAATTCGGGTTACTTGAGGTTTTAATTTTTTTACTCTTTTCTATTGTATGGAACTAACAAGTATTGTACCATTTTAGAATTCTGATTAAATGCGCCAACTTTTAATGCCACTTGCCAAGGCACTCTAGTACATTTTTTTTATAGGAGGGCCTGTCAAAGTCGACGAATCTAGAAAATTTTAAATTCGTAGTTTAACAAATAGTCTCAATTCTCGGAAACTTGAGGCAATTGTGTCATTATTTTTTATTGGGATTCTAGAAATGTTATTAAGGATTACGTTTCCAAAGTTCAAATGAACAAAAATAAAAAAGAATAACCACAATAACCGAAAAATGGTACAGTTTGATCACATTTCTAGGTTTTTCTTAAAATGCCCATAATTTTCAAACTGCATGGGATAGATTTTTTTTCAGATTTTTCTCGTGATGGTTATGATCAATCCTGTCACCCCGTTTCGGCTTGACGTTGAGTTTTGGGACACCCTGTATATTAATTTGATGCGTATATTTTTGTGTTAAACAAAGATTAAGTAAACCTTTTGTTGTTGCCAGTATATTCACCAGCGTATATAAAAACAATAGCATAGGATCTTAATGTTGGGATAAAAGGTTGTCTAACCTATCTCCGTACCATATTTCATCATAATCCGGTAAATCTGGTTCATTTCATTGTGTGAAATAGTATTAAACAGCCATCCTCTCTTTAGAAAATTTCGAATTTATATAAATCATAATGATGATCAATATAAAATTAAAATCTAATAATTATTTAAAGTAGTCGAATGAAAAAGTGCCCCAGCCCCTCACCGAGAATTCGACCTTCTCGCATCCATGGAATGAAATACATTTATACGATTTCAGTATGAGTGAGCGAGACAATACTAAATGTCAACGAAACAGAAATAGTGATCATTACTGGACGCGCTAGGGCAAATCTTACGATTCAAATACCTATCTAAAAAGAACGCTACCCAAAGGTGCCACTTATGGAAAAAAATGGTTGTGATTGTTTAATTCTGCAAAGAATTTCTTTACACAGAATAGTATATTTCGGGATAAGTGGGGAAATATTCTTATTGCATTCGAGGCGGAATAATCACCCGAGCCGGAGGCGAGGACAAAAATATCCATGTGTTCCTATTTATTTTTTTAAGCTAGGTTATATACACTTCTCTATTTGACAACTAGTATCTATTCGTAAACTAAATATTTACTGGAAAACTAACTGTATGGTTTTTCGAAGAGTGAATATCAATTGATAATACGTTATCTAGGGTTCAATAAATCGATAAGGGACACTTGAATTGCTGGTGTTTTATCGTAATTGTAACTTGCATTAGTTTTGTCAATGTTTCTAAGTTGTAATTTTTAACTTGGCAACCGTAATTTCATCGTTCTTACACCATCGCGTGCAAATCTAATGCTTAAAAATATCAGACAGTCAAGAACTGAATCTGGATTGTAGAGGAAAATAAATTAGTGAGTCTAAAAAGGCCGCTTTAGCGGAATCTTAATACGAATTCGTCATAATACCGGAGCGCTTTAACAAATTTACATTATCAGCGTTAAATACTAGGAAAAAGTAAAAAATATGGAATAAACAGAGGTTGCCAAAATCTTGGTAGAGACCGATATCTTATACAAGCGATTGACATTTATCTAGGACCCCTTATGACTTTAATAGCCTCGAATGCCCAGATCACGTTTTCAATGCAAGCCTGACGTGATGTATTTATCAATCTCGGAGCCATTATAATCCCATGCCAACATATTGCTTACGTTTGTATAACTTATAACAATAAATAAATCTCAATTGAAAACCAGGAATCATGCCAAAACAATTCTAATACAGCTCCATAAATTATTTAATTTCCAACTCAGCTTTACCCATAGTTTATTTAAATAGTACAAGGAGAACCTAAAACAGCGGGCCTAAAACGGCAATTTTTCCAAATAGCCAAATTATTAGCAATTCTTCTTTTATTTGTAAAATAGTTAAACGCACAAATAATATTGTATTTCGTATCTGGACATAGACTTATAGCATGGACTGAGTATGAGTTGCTTAAAATTGCCATACTCTCTGGGCTCAGTTTATGTAATATTATGTGAACCATTTACAATTCCACATTCAAAACTGTCAAAAAAACGGAATTGTTAGTTGAGTTAAAATGTAAATTAATATTTTTATGGCTCCGCACGGGTGCAATTTCTAATATATTATATCTATTAAAAAAAACCGCATCAATATCCGTTGCGTAGTTTTAAAGATCTAAGCATAAATAGCGACAGACAGACAGACAGCGGGAAGCTATTTTGTTTTATACTATGTAGTGATTAAAGCCTTTTTAGACCCGTAGTACGAATATAAAGCTAGAAATATTATAACTACCGAACTGGCACGAAAGTTTTAACCAGTGACGTGGAAGCACCTTAGAAAAGGAACAAAGTTAGTTGCCGGTTGGTAGGTAGTAGGGCATTCACGCCAGCCTAAGCCACAAAGGGTGAGCTGTAAAATAAAAAGTTAGGAGTTCTAACCGGGCGTGCCGGGGACAGCGAACGGGTTCCCGGACGCGCCGTGGTATGTTACTGTTTATAAGGCGCCCGTTTTCAATGGCGGCAGGTTTGGGTTTTCATTTTAAATTGCTATTTTTTTTTTCTACAAGATAAACATAGCTTATTAAACTTAAATATATGGCAAAGAAAGTAAGGTAATTTTGTCTTTTCCACCTGTCTTCACATTGCTAGTGTAAGTATAAAAATGCCAAATATAAATAAGTAGCAGTTGAAATCGCCTTGTATCTATTGTGTTTAAAATAAATAAAATTCCATTATGTTCAAAACAGAATGTTTTACGCCAAACCGCATAAACGTTTTCGTTACATTGTTGAAAAAAAAATTACTTCACTTGAATACAAGAGTGTCCATAAAATCAGCTGTTATTCCCCCATCAAATCAGCTGGATGCGAAACCCTTATGGCATGTACTTACCTCGGTGCTGCGGGACCGGTCCGTCGCCTCCCGCGCGCCCTCCTCCCCCCTGTCATTAGAAGCGTGCGCGGGCGCATTGGCCCTCGGCCGTTGCGCATGCCCCGACTTATGGACTCAGAACGGTGGATGTGATTTGATTTGAATTTCGGAACAGATCCGATGTAAAAACTTAACGATCAGAAAAGCATCGGAATTGGTAATCGTGTTTTGAAAAACTGCGAGGATTTATGTTTATTGGAGTATGCTGGAGTAGATTGTGTTGCATTTTAAGGTCACAAGAGGAGCCAAGAATACACCGAAAGAATCTGCAAAGCTATTATATTAAAGACGAACGTGAACGATTTGAAAAACCTCTGAAATAACCTGAACACACAAAAGCTTTTATCGTTGTCAATATTGAAAGTGAATATAGAAATACATTACCAGTAAATCACACAAAGAACCTAGAACTCGTAAACCTCGCAAGTCCAATTGCAATCGTAAGAAAAAGAAATATGATCACGGCCGGAGATGATACGGAATTCCTGTCTTTGTGATGATCAGGGCACAGACAAGTTTGTAATAAAACGACACTGGTCCGGCCAGGTAGAAACTGAGTCATCAACGCTAACCGTGGTCGTTCAACTTTCATTATTGTTTATTTATATTTTATTGTTCGATGTTTGACGCGTGCGTATTGCTGACATTGCCAGTCGTAAAATATTCTTAAATCTGCCTAAAATGACTATGACAAGGATTCTTATCCGCAGAAAAAGCAAATCTTTAGAATAACGTCTGTTTCTACACTGTACTTACTCGTACGTTTACATTTCAATTGCGATGCCTTTGTTCGCTAGATCCGCTGATCAGTATTTTTTATATTCTATTTATTTTGTTTGGTAATTAACAATTTAACACACACTTATAGCTTTAGGCGAATTCTTTATCTGATAAAGTCTGTAGACGAAACACATTTGCGTAATAACTTGTTAACTGCGTCATTTCACGCATTTATAATCGCCACATATAGCTCAAAATCACCTTGTAAATATATCGTTATCATTTGATCAAAGATAGGCAAATTGTAGTGCATAATTCCATTATGTGTCACCCTCATCATTAAGATATCAACATTGTCATACTTTATCAGCTAGAAAACTTACACCGTCTACCTCAAGGGTCGATACTAGGCCCATGGCAATTTCACTTAACGGTACTCGCAAACACTAGTTACAAATCAAACCGTGTGTAGAGTTTATGCACGCTAGCCTAAGCTGGGAGAACGTGGAATGTGAATAACCTTGGAAAAGTACCAACCTACCAGGTATCAAGCCTATCGTTTGTTTATTTGAGATTGAAATATCGACGAGCAGTATGCTTCAATCTATAAGGCATTTTTTTTTTTTACACCTGACTTCAGAACTAAGATCTCTTTGTTTGAGCATATGGCAGGGCTATAACTTACACTCACGTTCTACTGATTAATGTTACTATTGTAACATCAAATAAGGAACGACTACCTAAAGTAGCAATATATTTGCAGGCTGCACTATTTCTAAAACATTTCCAAGTCAACATAATTGGTGTTAACAAATACGAGCGAGAAAAATAGCCAATTAAAACAGGGAAACTTTTATCACGGGTTTTTGTCTGAGCCGTCTGTGCGGAAACATCATTTGCACATATTTCATGGTATTTAATTGTGTGATTAATGAGTTTTTACTTATCAAACAGGGGAACCACATCCTTGCCATGTATAAATTCCGATTGTATCACGTAAACAGTTATTGACCTAACTTTGTGGCAACATATTTATAGATTGTGGGTGAATTGTTATATTTCTGGTGCCTATAATATTTTTAAAGGAGCCCAAATATCCAAATACATCCAATATACATCCAAAGCATTTGTTTGAAACAGGAAAACAAAAAAGCAGCAATCAGACGTGTACTCAGGCAATAATTAGGAGCCCCAAACTATGAGCACAAGTTATAAATGTTACACCCACGCTTGCACTTCTCATGAGGTAGGTACGTCATAAAGAATCAGTGCAGTCAAAGGGCATGTGATGTACAAACTGGTTTCTTGCTAATGCAATTATCGGTTGGTTCGTCGAGACCGCTCTAAGTGACCGAATGGATACGTGGAGAGTGAAGACTGTCGGGCTTTGGCGTTTAAATGAGAAAACCTTTTATGTTAGTAGTAGTCGGCTCCCATACGCACACTTTGTGAATAACGAGAATTCTGTTGAAATGAAATAACTTCAGAAGATAGTTTTTCTAGAACCTCACAAATAGTTTTGACAAAGCCTAAGGAAAAAATGACATTTTGTACAGTTTGCATGGAAAAACCTGCTGAATTCAGATAAAAAAATTGCCTATAATGGATCTCACTTATGTCGATGATGATGATTAAACATTTTGATAATGGTTACCGTGGAACTGGGAGTTAAAAGTTTCAGGTTTTTCCAACCTCACCGGATGCTTCAACATTACTGCACGATTTCTAAATTCATCATCACATCCTATTTGCCGGAACTGCCGGATGTGGTTTTCATACTTTGAACTTACTTGTTGAGTCTCAGAGATGTAAGGTCCTTCAATCAAGAGCGTAGGTGGCTTCGATAAAAAATACCAATTGTAAAGATTTTAATAGCTAACAATTAGAGACGATTATCCTAGCCTATTCTATAGTTTTTAGACCATATCGAGTTCACGTGGCGCAATTTGCACCCTAGAATCCTATCCTTTGTTATGTCTGTAAGATTAATTAAAAACTGTTTTATATTTTGTGTCTTCTATTTTGTGCAATTTTATTTTTCATCGCATAAAAATCGATACTCTGTTATAATTTTATGAGGTATTTTTTCTTTTATATAAGCGTCAGCTTGCAGCTGCCCCTATGCAGCCGGGACACACCTGCTTCGGTTGTCCCAGTCTCTTTCACCTTTGACATTTGACAAAAATTTAATGGCGATCCGATTATTTATTGTGCTTTTAAATACCTTAAATGTAACTTATAACTTGGCTATTGTAGAAATTTTTGTAGCTTCTTTATGACAGCAGACAACTGCTGCACTACCCACGCATTCTGTAATTGACTCGTACACATGTCACGAACTACTTTTTAATGGTCAACTATCTCTTTGGTTCGAAAGAGTACGATAACCATCTTTCTCAGTAGAACTCCCACTAAGCGACTTACATATAGAATTTTGATTTGTATGTCGTACTGATCCTTGTCAATTACTGTCATTAAAAATTTAAATACCGATTACAAAATTTTAGGGTTAGGTTAAACGTGTTCTATAATTAGCGAATGGCCGAACGATCCTGGCCGGACGATTCGTTGGTAACCCTTTGTTATTATTTAAATTATTAGCGATTAGTCTACCAAATACTACGCCGGAGGCCACGCGTGCGCCACTACGTCATCTTTGCATTTTTAAACTGCGATATCGTGATTGTTTTTATCTAGTTTTTATTTGAAGGACGTACAAGGACGACCCCTGAAATTAGTCAATACTACTTTTTGTGCAGTGCAAGAACAACTTGTTATAAATGATTCTGAGCAGTAAATATACAGCTTATGCTATTGACCTTTACAGAGTAGGTATTGTATGATTAGTTCGTGATAATAGTCTGTTTGCATCGTAATAGCTCCATTTATACATTAGTGAAGCCAGACAGTGAGAGACGTCTTCCGAACCGAATACCATCGGGGATCCCTCCGGGAAATCGTAGTTAGACAATGCATCTGACTTTCCGGCTGAACGTTGAGAATGTATCTAGAAATACGTTGCATGTCTGGGTATTCGAAAGGGACCTATAACGATTATAAAAGGAACTTTTTTGTTGCTGCGTACAAAAGAGAGAGAAAAAAGTCGGGTCAAAAGTGCATAATCTCCAATCCGCGCACCCCAGATTTCAATAGATCTCTTTTTTTTCTTGAAAAAAAAATGTTTTTAGACCCTGCAGTTTTTTGTAACTTTTTTTCACAATTAAGGATATACTTAACGTGAGAATCATTCGCACAACGTCGGATTTCACCCCAAATACCTTCTAACATTCCGAAAGATGTAAGTGCTATCTCGTTTTAAAGGTTGCTCTAATATACGGTGCATACGTATCTATGTGTACGAGCATGAAGGTATTCGAGGGCCCTTCGCATACTCAAACAGCTAAGTCAACAATTTATTGGAGCCCATCTATCAAGACGGACGTCGTCGTATTGTCCAATTGCATTCCTGGACAGAGAATTAAGCGAGAGACAAATTCTGGCCACTGTCGGCACCTTAAAATTCTCATAAATCTTCAATCTTTAACGACTATGATGACTTAATTTTCTGTTTTAAATGGAACTGTCGGGGCAGGAAATAGTAATTATCTCATTTGCAAAAGAGGTCCAGATCAGTTAAGGCTCTTAGGATATTGGACAAGATATCTTCTCCTCATTCAAATTAAATTTGAAAAAGTTTTTACCTAGATGAATCACTAATTTGCTTCTGGAAGATTTTAATTGCATCATTATGAATTTTGAACATTAAATAGACATAGTATCGCAAGTCATGACAACTTCATTATAGATGTACAATGTCTTTGAGAACCAAACGGAAGGATGCGGTTTTCATTTTGTTTCTTCTCAAATTACCAATTTATATTACCCACGAGGCCACGACCCTGACGAATCTTCGTTCCATTTCCCGGCGTCCTCGCTCCAGAATTGTGCGTTTCCATGTCGCGATGTATTATTAATTTGCCATTACATCGGTCTAATTTCGCGCGATATAATACGAGAATATTTGCCCCCAAGCCGGGGGCAAACACCAATTAATCCTGGCAACACGATACATTTCTAGGGTGGAGGGGGGACCCTCTGATGGCAGATTGCTGCATAATCCCGCTGCATTTCTACTGCTTCCGATGCAATCGGGCAAGAGGGGGCGTGTACAAGGGGGATCACTATGGAGTATGGACATCACAGGGGCTAATATATTTTTCTTTACAGCATTGTTTGTTGGGGAATCGATCAATTGTATGTGAAACCTTAGTGCATTGTTCGGGTCAAATTCCGCGGAATTAAATTAAAACATGAATAGCCATGATATTTGATTTCCTTATGATAAAATTATTTTACACAAAGTAATCATGATATTTGAATGATACTTAATCTTCTGAATTTCTGTTGATGGTGATGGGTTTTCACAAATTTATTTTTGTAAGTGTAAAAATCTTGGGGCTCCTTAATACTACGGTAAAATATAATCAATAAGGGGAATTTCGGGACCCCAACATGCTGTATTTTTTTTCCAAATGTTTCCCTCACTTCTAAACATTGTTTAATTTTGCCGCTTCACGCTTATTGTCATTTGTTGAGCTGACTTGACAGTTCCAACCGAAGTGCTTTTTGTGCGCTCACAAATATCAGTCACTTTAGTATCCAAGCACGTCGGTACGGTACTTTCAGTAGATGGAGTTTGGAACTCGCTCAAAGTTTACGATTGCCATCTCGCCCCCTTCTCGAGACACCAAAGGTATTTGTTAATTACCCCGAAACGCAACACCGTTAGACGTTAACACGAAACTACTAAATTAATTTCCTTATCTCATATCTTTACATAGAGTAACTATACCGAACTGACAGTTTTCGCATACAATTAGTGAGCGCCCGAATAAATATTGGATTATATAAAGTAACAAGTTATATTATATACTTGGGAATAAGATTTTTACATTGTGAGTTGGCAAGTCCGTGTGAAAACTTGTGCTTATCTTTTGTATTATGACTCACATTTTTTCTACGGAGCACACGCTGATTTTATTTTAAACTATTTTTTGTTTGATAAAAAAATGGCGCTGGATTGTAAGAAAAGGACCCCAAAGATCACCGATAGGAATACCGGTTTGGTTGATAAAATATATGATTGCAAAAAAAAATACATAAGATTCTATGGCAGGTCATTCCGGACTTATAGAAACAAATTAGAACCAGTTAATGTGCTGGTTAACAGTAAATGGACCATTTATATGATCATGAGTCTGAGGCACAGACCAAAGAAGAATTTAATAGAAAAACTACTGAAACGGGAACTTCACAGATATGATACGAGTCATTTGAGATTTAAATTTTAATTGAACCCAGTATTTACAGAGCTTTCCTTACTAAATATTTATGTCTAATCTCCGTCAATACTGCAAGCACTTTGGAATCCCAATTTCGTAAACGCTGCCAAAATGATATTCCTTGATGTTCAGAATATTTGACTATCTACACACCTGCTTGGGAGATTCAGTAATCTATAATCTTCTATATATATAAAAGGAGAACTGACTGACTGACATATCAACGTACAGCCGAAACTACTGGGGCTAGGAATGTGAAATTTTGCACACGGCTTCCTATTATAATGTAGGGGAGCACTAAGAAGGGGTTTTTGGAAATTTAACCTTTAAGGGGGTGAAAAGGGGGAATTAAGAAAGTACGTAATCCAAGCGGACGAAGTCGCGGGCAAAGTGCTAGTATATGTATAATCCCAGAATGTCCCTCCCAAAAGTCGCATTATGTATATCTAAACTCGTTACTTTGATAACTGTTGCAATTAAATACTTGATGATGACTGAAATCGCATTTTCAACTTCGTAGTCAAGACAAATCGCTATTTAACTTTAAATTACTTATTTTAAGAGCTTGCGTCCGCTTCACGACAAAGTAAATAAGTGACCATTTATCAGGTTCACAATAAAAAACGCAGAACATTAAATTGATAATCTTAAAAATATACATTCGAATCGATATAGTGAAGTTGGATTCCGTATCGATATTCGCCGCGATCGCCCACGATAAATCAGCGTTCCCCGCGCCCGACTTGACCATTTTATTAAATTCCGCGATTAAATACCCGCCAGCAACGTTAAACGAAAACGTTTCGATATTATCGCGATATCTCGACACCTCGGCTCACCTCGCCCTGTTTATAATTACGAGTTCGCCGGTCGTCCCCTCGGCATCGTCGGGCTGTTGTACCAGGGAAGCAGAGCGAGCAAGCGAGTTCTCGCTTAGCGAGCCTTAGCCTGCGCCCGACCCATGCATACCACCATCACTTTTTGTCATACAAGGCGTCTTCCTTTTGCGGAGGTTTGTTATGGAAATTATTTATAAATATCAACTAGAAAAACGACCCGCTTGCTATAGTTGTTTTTGCTGTTTCGATTTTTGTACCATGTATAAAGAGTAGCCTACTAAGATGGAATCAACGGTCTTAGCAACGCTCATGATATGCAATCTCATGCAAGAAAAACTTAACGTGCAATTAGGTAGCTTCTTGTTACGATAGTGTCTTGTCTATTCGAATAATTAACCATTTATAGTATGCATAGTTAATTCTTATTAGCGTTGTATGAGTATTACGAACCGGATGGTAATTTTAATTTGGGAACTCTTTATATTTTAATAGATACGAGTATTATTTAGTTTTAATTATATATTTTTGAAAGTACATCTATTATTTGAAATCTCGTTATAATTTCATAGCAGATACTTATTTTTAAAGCAATAATACACAATTGACAATATTTTATAACTGCAAACAAAATGCATAAAATATTTTATCTACTATCATGCTATTAATCCTCTATAAAAGAACCTATAACAATTAGCTTATTGCCAACATTAAAACACTCAATGCTATAATGATCATTATATCATCCAAACGCGTGTTATAATGAATTTCAAAAAAAGAACATTCTCATGCAATGACATTTTTACCACCAGATCGCTAACATTTTGAAAATAGAACAATAAATTGTAGACTAATTCGTAATTTCGGATTCTCGTCTTATCGTGTTATTTCCCGCCATCTTGAATTCACATAGTTCTGTACAACACCCTATGGTATGACAATCTTTTATAGAGAATTCACATCATGATTGTAGATAAAGTCTTGTATGCAACTGTTATAATTAGGTATTAAAACACTCATGTGATACTATTATCACACTCGGCTACGCCTCGTGTGATAAACCCACATTCGTGTTTTAATACCCCTGATTATACAACAGTTGCATAAATAACTATTATATTGAATTGAAAGTAAATCAACTCCAATATGAAACGGTGCCAACATGAACCGTTCGCAACGTTCGCAAAATTTAAGTGGTCTATTACATAAAGTTCTATTTCATTTAAACATCATTTTGCATAAATATTACTATCGAAGATGTATAGTTTAAGGTATTATTTTTGGGGAAAATGTACGAATATGTGAACTAACTACAGTCAAGAATATTGTAGTGTGCTACAGGGTGGTATAATATGTCCTGTACCTGAAAATATAATTTTTGAATTCGATTTATCTAGATTCATACAATGCTGTATATTTCAAATTCATATACCCAACGCCATTCACATCTATCTAATAATACCATAATAATATTGTAAAGCTGAAGCTTGTTTGTTTGTTTGAACGCGTTAATGTCAGGAACGATTGGTTCGTATTGAAAAAATCTTTTTGTTTTGGATAGTCCATATGTCGAGGAAGGCTATCTAACATCACACTACATCCAAAAGGAATTGCTGAGGAGGGGGGTGAAACCACGGGTAATAGCTAGAGTAATATTAATTCTTCCAAAGAATCATTCTACAGTTATCACTACAAGACTTCACCAAATATGATGAAATATCGCACTTTCATACCAAACATTGTCCCCTTCGTAAGGAATTCGGGTCCCCTTCCAAGCAGGTGTGCCTGCCAGTTTAGGACACCCTGCCAAACGCGGCAAGTTATGGGACCTGTTCAGCTAATGACAATCATTGGACAATATGAACCGGCCCTTCAGTGATGGGATTTTGAAGTCACGTTTTTTAGATACCACGGTTTGATAAAATAGTTTGTGACTAATAATCCTTTTAGTTTATTTGTAAAAAATCCCCTCGTTTATTTAGTTTGTTTCGTTTAGCATTATGAATATCGTATTAGTTTTGAGCCTTTTATACATTTATATTAAGTTTCATAAGTTACTTGCACTCCTAAGAAGGTAGTACGTTAAATTTATTCGAATTAACCCATCTCGAAAGGTTACTTCTACACTCCAATGTTATGACTTCTACATTTCTCAACAAAAGAGAACACATTATGTGTGAATGTTTATTTTATGACGTGACACTAACGTGATCTTAAAGTGGACGTGCGAGCGGTTTAATGACGTCATTAACGTCACAAGCACTAAGTGGACGCGACTTCGGGAAATTACGATCATGTCCGAAGTACTCCGAATCCAGAAATCGTGAGCACCTACAAATTGTAAAGTTAAACTTATTTAAATGCAAAGAATTCGATAAGAACCTCCAAAGATTTATGTAATTCTAGTAACTCCGACTAGTTTGGTTAAAACTGGAAATTATCTCACTCTTAGTTTTTGGATTGGATGTTGTAAATAGTAGCAATTGAGTATTAAAAATTGCAAATTGTATAACAAAACGTTCAACAACTCCAGCAACAATAATTTAAATACCAAAACAACAAAAAAACTTTTGTTAGACAAAGCTCGTAAGGTAAAAAGGCGAGTGCTGACAACACGGCTGCCTCGCTAACAGCACATTTATAACAACACCATGTGCATAAGTCAGGGCACGCGACAACATAGAAAGGTCTAACGTCATCGACCTAGGACATCTGCTTCATAAGGCAGGTTCTAGAAATATCACGTGTCTGGGAAATGTGGCGTGAAGAATTTTATGCGTCGACGCCCGGTGCAGGCTGCGTGAGAGATTTTATATGAGGTCCTGTCCGGTTATCGATTGGATATTTTATGAGCTAGTTTTTATTTTAGTGCGCTTCCTGTATAGAGATTTAAAATAGAATGTTGAGGCGGCCTTTTAATAGAATATTTATACAATATATCTACAGATTCTTCAAGCTTTTTCCGCTTTTTAAAGATCAAAGCACAAAATAAGAGTGTTTTAAAAGTTCTGTCACTATCTTGATACAGGGACATTTTATAATCTCACGCTAGAGGGGTATCAATTTAATTATCTGCGATCAACAATGAGAGTATAAAACATCCTTTTGTTAGACAGTCGCGCAGTTGTCCTGCCACCCCCACGGATATGAAGTTATCGCGTTAGTGTCCATTAGCGATTCGAACGTGCCCCGTCGGCGTACAGCTGCCTTAATACTAATAGCCTGATAAATTGTAATTATTGTTTCTGCGATAAAACGCGGGGATGTCCGTCGTCAAAAGAAAAAGTGTTTGCAAACATCACACTTGTCGAAGATTATTTTGTCTGAACGAATTTATTGTTTTATTGTCGATCAAGAGTAAAATGGAACTGTTTTTATTATTGTCGTGTAATGATGGGCAGCTGCGACGCCGCAGGGGAGAAAATGTCATGGCTCCACTCATTATATGGACAGGACAATGAGGATCCCTGCGATGAACTCATTCTGCTATTTATTTACTCTTTCGTTCGACAACAACGCACCCTCGCTATATGCGTGCGTGCTATCGACCCACTATCACAATACTCTGGCATTTTCGCAAAGTAATTTCGATAAGATAAACCCCGATAAGTCGTTATGATTTGTTTTATCTTTCGCAAAATCTCTAAGATTAATAAAAATAGTGTCACATCATCCGAAACTTTTTTTTTTTTTTTTTAATAGTTCATCTTGCAATCAGTTGTACACCTTTAGCAGATTTTTTGTACGAGTATTGGCTGCTGAGGTCCATTCTTCCAGCAAAGAATCTTCCTCTCTTATTTATTATTAGGCTTTATTCAATAAAGTCCCATATGTGGTGACGTTTGAGCCTTTTCATAGTTGTTGGTTCACTTAGGGCTGTAGCTAAGATGTTGGTATGTGACATTATTCGAGCTTTGTATGTTTCCAGTCTTTGCTGTACTTCCTCTTTTATGGTTCTCATTTGTAAATGCTCATGTAATTCTGCCGTCTTCATAAACCAAGGAGCATTGGCTATAATTCTAAGAACTTTATTTTGAAATCGCTGAAGAATTTCCAAGTTTGAGTTCTTTGCGGAGCCCCACAGCTCAACGCCGTATGTCCAGACGGGTTTTATAACTGCTTTATAAATGAGTACTTTATTCTCTAGTGAGACATGTGATGTTCTACCTAAGAGCCAAGTCAGTTTTCGGAGCAGGATGTTTAGTTCGTCACGTTTTTTCTCTATGTGGTGTCTCCACGTCTGCTTTCTATCGAGATGGACGCCGAGATACTTAGCTACTGTACCGTGCGGAAGTATGTCATTTCCTAGTTTAACAGGTGGGCAGTCATCCTTTCGGAGGGTAAATGTCACATGCGTAGATTTATTTGCGCTAGCTTTAATCTTCCAGTCCTCCATCCATTTATAGATTTTGTCTAGGTGTGTTTGTAGAATTTGTGATGCAATGTTAGGGTTTTTGTGACTGCACAAAGCAGCCGTATCATCAGCGAAGGTGGCAGAGAGAACTTCTTCTGACGTTGGTAAGTCTGCTGTGTATATCAGGTAGAGGGTTGGACCCAATACAGAACCTTGGGGTACTCCAGCTTGTATGTCGTAGAATTTCGAGTATGAGTCATTAATTTTTACTCGAAAAATCCTGTCTTCTAAGTATGACTTCAATAATACATACAGGTTGTGTGGCAGTTGTTTTTTTATTTTAAACAGCAAGCCCTGGTGCCAGACCTTGTCGAACGCTTGCTGTACGTCCAGGAACACAGCCGAACAGTACTGTTTTCGCTCCAGACCTTCCCTTATCTTATTAACCACTCTATGCACCTGCTCCACGGTAGAATGGCCCGTTCTGAATCCGAACTGATGTTGTGGGATGATATTGCCCTCTTTAAGATATTCATTAAGCCTACGTGCAGTGACTTTCTCAAATAATTTCGACATAACAGGTAAGAGACTTATTGGCCTGTATGACGACACAAGGTGTGGTGGTTTTCCTGGCTTTGGGATCATAATAATTTCCGACACTTTCCAAATGCTTGGAAAATAGCCAGTCCTCAAGATTCCATTAAAGAGCTGTGTTATAAAAACGATGGCTTTTCTTGGCAATTGGCGAAGGATTTCAGCAGTTATAAGGCAATATCCAGGAGCTTTATTTGGTTCGAGGTCTTTTATAATACTCCAGATCTCTCGAGGTGAGCAGCACTTCAATGGTAAGCTCAGTTGTAGGTCTGTCTCCAAATATTTTTGGGTCTCTCTGATCCACGGCGTGTCGCTACTGTTACTAGCATTCGGTGTGAATACATCAGCCAAAAAAGAGCCGAAGGCCTCTGCACGTTCGTCGTCTTTTCTTGCCCATGTATTATTTGCTAGCTTTAGAGGGTGCTGCGCGGTTTGTGGCGCATGTTTGCTGTGTTTTACGGTGTTCCAGAGCGAATATTCGTTTTTGGCGGTGGCATCAAGATTTTCGAGACGGTTTTTTAAGGTTTCATTTTCAATGTTCTTTAGATATTGCTTCAGATCCGCAGCCGCTTTATTGAAATTTCTTCTGTCAGAAGCAAGACGACTATTATGCCAAACTCTCCTGAGCCTCCTTTTTTCCAAGACCTTGCTCCTTATTTCCTTTGAGATATTTTTGTGTCTTGGCCTGGTGGGTGTTGGTGTGCATTTCCAAGCTGCTGTCTGAATGAGTTCTGTGATGTTTGTAGCAGCTTCATTAATGTCATTGTTTGTTTTCAATGCTATTTTTAGGTTCAAGTTTGTCTCAATAAAGTGTCTGAATCCAACCCAATCTGTTTTCTTGCTATAGAGCTTTTCTTTAGCCTGTCTTTCTATTAAGGATGTGCTTATAGTGACAATCAGAGGGGTGTGATCAGAACTGCTATCCAAGCAACTTTCAGCGCTTAGGTACACATTTGAAAGTCCTTTATAAACAAAGAAGTCCAATAGGTCAGGGATCTTATTGGGGTCTGTAGGCCAATATGAAGGTTCACCCGTACTCAAGGCGCGCATCATCCGAAACTTAAATAAAATTACATCACAATACGTTTTTCAGTACAGATTACAAGTGTTATCAAATTAAGGGCATGTGTGTTTTTCCTCGTTGGCAGACAGGCGTGCTGCAAAAGGAAGGCAATGAACATCGGTCAATTATGGCAAACGCTTAAATTGGAAGCTACACCCCGCGCGCAGCTTGCGCGAAAAACAAAGAATATGCTGTTAAAAACTGAAATCGATTACACAATTACAATGACTGCGAGGTAGTAGTTTGATTTATGCGTTGTCCTCGTACGACGATTGCATAATTGAGGCGCCTGCACTTCAAACTGGTTCGATATTTCATAGTAGCATTTCGATTTTATACGTTTTTTTTTGCGGCGGGTGCGACATTAATATGCATTCGAAGCGCGTGCCGTCGGTCAGCTGTTTCTTCTATGCGGCCGCAAGCT
Organism: Agrotis puta; assembly: GCA_943136025.2. Classification (NCBI taxonomy): domain Eukaryota; kingdom Metazoa; phylum Arthropoda; class Insecta; order Lepidoptera; family Noctuidae; genus Agrotis; species Agrotis puta. The sequence goes on along the minus strand of OW964176.2, from coordinate 16,003,954 downwards.
GCGCGCGCCGTAAAAGGAAACAAGCCTCGTGGATGGATTACGCCGATTACATCGCAATTATCCGAGCGAGCCGAGAGCGGCCTACGTAACATTGGAGCACTTTCGCGATCTTTGTTCCGCGCGACATTGACCTTGCTGTGCGCCTTATGTAATATTTTTTCGGCGTCCGCTCCGTTGCCATTGAACTTCGTGTTCTTTTCATATACATGCGTAAACACGCGTCAGTGATTACCTTGTGAGGGTTCATTATCACATTTAGCACCGGCACGAACGTTTGTGGACGTAAAATAAGCATCGTCGTCTTGACTACAGTCAGCACTCACCGCCGCCATTGGTATGGCCGCGTCGTAACGCGATATTCGCATGCGCTGTGCGATCGTTTTTATCGCTCGCCCATGCCTTGACGAGCTCTGCAGATGGCATTCACGATGCAGGCTTGAAGTTTTTACTGTCACCGCCTCGAGCTACACTTGGACAGTTATGTCGCTGACTCCTCAAGAATCTTTAATTTTCTTTCGTTATGTTTGCAACGATGGAAATCGTATCTACGTTCAGATCTGGAGAGTCCGGTTTTCTAATGAGAGCACGTCGCCCGCATTATTGGTATAACTGTGTTCGAGCTGCGGGTTGAGGACTTCACTGTGTACTCGAAATCTTTTTAATTTTACGAGCACAGCGTGAGTCTTCCGGGCCCTTAACTGAACTATAACTTTGTTTATCTGGACGGTTGCACGATTACGTGATAATCCCACACTGATGCTCACGGTTGAATATAAAACAAGAGTAATTGTCTCATTCTCATACTTCACTTAAATTAAGATACTACCGCGATAACACTGAAGGAACGTGACGTATTTCGATAATGAAAGTCAAGGTGCAACATACATGATAACGAACATTATAAAGCCGTAAAAGGGACTGAAACATTCGCGACATGTTCGGAAAAAGGTTAGTGACAGGATGTCTTCAAAGTCTTTGAACAGGACATTGACTGCAGACTATGTACGAGTAGATAGTCTGCAGGCAGACAGCAATGTCCTATATCACTCCACTTCGTCGCTGACGTAAGCTATTATCACGTGTACGGCAATCCTAAACATGTTTCACGAATTTCTAGAAATCAGTCAATTTTAGTTACAGTATCATTGTCTGTAACATGCGATAGAAACTCGCGATAAGATCGGTATCTACAGCCGTACCATATATAAGTAAGTGATTAAATAATGACTAAATTTTTTAACAAACTAGATCTCGAAAAACTGATGTTACCAACCTGTGATAATAACATTTCTTTATTTCGTAACTGTTGATAAGCTAAAACACTCGAAGTCAGTTTGAACGAACACGGTATTTCTATTAGACGCGCAGACAGTCATAAAATATATACTATATGCATAGTTGTTGGGGTTGATCTTAGGAATGCCTTCACCATTAATTATGTACGGTGCTCAGCAGTACAGGTAGCTTTGGCACTTGAGACGTCTGGTGGCATCACAAGACTAGCCCGCGGCGCCGCCTGCCTTGTGTGGTTTTGCTAAACCGAACTATTGAACTTTATACTTGAGGACCACAACAGGTACCTACTTGATTGTGATGAGGGCTCTTCAGAAATACTGAGGTCAGAAATGAACAAAATGCCCTGAAGTGTAAGAATGAACCCTCTTCGAAATATGTATATAAATTAGGAAGTATTTGTTCTTAAATATGGAAAGCACTTTAACCCATGACCGTAGTAACATAAAAAATACATAGACTCGAAAACTAGACACGGCATTTCGTGTAAAACAAGAAACTCGGTCTATTATAAACTTGCGCAATTGCTAATCAACGCACGGCCGGCTCCGTTATTTTCTGGCAACCACGCCTGGGAACGGCTAGATCCGGAAGAGCTAATTATTAATTCTGAGACCTCAGAAAAACGTCTGTTTTGAACCATGCTCCCGAATAAAATGCTGAGCCCTAAACTATCCGAAGGCCTACAACCCGAATCTCTTCAAAGTTAGAGTGAACATTAATCTGGGTATGCTGACTCTATAGTAGACTGTCTCTTTCATCTCTGTACTGGACTAGAGCAAAGATCAATCCAAAAAAAACTATTTTTAAATGCGAAAATAAGTTAAATGCATCAAGTTGTCAGGTTTACAGAAACGGACAAGGGTTTACCTTTCATGCTCAAAAAAGCATTGTTGTAGTGAAAACAACAATTATGTTCTTATGCTAATAGATGGCGCTACGTGTCTATCGAATCATGATTGGACTATATTATTATCAGAGGTCGGAATTACGTAGAGTTATTTTAGTACTTGCATCGAAATGTTGATATTAATATAGATCTTCCCGGGATTTCTAATAGACAATCTCGTGTGGAAGACAGTATTACAAATAAATAATAATAATAAAAACATCAGAGATAGATTAGACTAATAAATTGTAAAAGTAAATAACTTTTTTATTTAATAAATCACGGGATTTTTCAGATGTTTTAAAGTAATTCCGGGATTTGGGGCATATCCACTTTATTCTTTTGCTGTATGAAATCAGTGTACAACATGAATTAAACTCTACTTAATTCCGACCTATGATTATTCCAAATAGAGTACTACCCGAATTGACTGGCAAATTCTAAATTAACGCGAGGGAATTTACGATTAAAGGTTAGTACTCAATTAAAAGAAGCAGGACAATTCTCTTCAAAAGCTCTCCCAGATTAATAATATTCCATCAGCCGACTCAATGGCTTCTTGCCGCCTTTATTTATAACTATTACAACACTTAAAGCTCCAACCATAATCATAGTTATAAACATTAAAAATGCTTATGTAAATTAAGCTTTTAACTCCCATATATTTGTCATGATCTAACCATTAGTAATACATAAAGATAAAATGGGCACGAGACTTTCGACTTGATAACAGAACGGTAGTTGAATTTATAAAAGTAAATTGTATGAAGTTTTTATTGCTTTAGGGTCACTTCACACCGAGACGCGACACTCGCACATTTCAATACAGCGAATCAAAATCTAAATTTACTACACGAACAGATTTCCAGTATTGTCGCGTCGCGTCTCGTATAAACTGACCCTTAGTGTGGGGAATGACGTTCGATATGTGTGGGTGGGTGGGTATTTTACTACATTAGCATGTCGGGAGACGGCTTCTGCGTCCGTGATGGCTACCGTTATGGTCAATTTTAACCAAGCACTTTAGTATTAGAGGCAGATACTGTTAAAGAAAGATTGATAGATGTTTCTCACCTGACCGGATCTGAGTAGAATATGACACAGAGATAGTCTGGAATAAATTATTTATTATCTCGTTTGTACTAACCAGAAGCTGCGGGTAAAAACCCAGAGAAGCAATATTGTAAAGTCAAAGCCAAAATTCGTTGCCATCAAAGTTGTCACCTAAACAAAGTTCAAATTAGCAAAATCGTACACTTTATTACAGTAATTACATTAGGGTTGCATGCGAATAATTCAAAGCAAAAATCCCTGTCATCAGTGGAAAATTACTGTCGTCGCCCTTTCGCCACCCCTACGCCACTATCACTAATGCATCGCTGCCTGCATTTGAAACCACAGCTTTACAAACATTATCATTATTTAATTGTTTCCACACGGTAAACTCGCTTATTAAGAAAGCTACTCGGTTTATGACCAAAGGAAAAAGTTCACGCAATAAAAAATCTAACAACTGTGTTTAACAACTTTTACAAGTTATCGTTAAATTAGCGACGATCGTAACATTATCATCTCACACCTGCCCCCGACGGTATCGCTCAGCAAATCCGAGCGGTCCCGCGAGCTTTGTCGGTGAAATAATAATCAATCATACACGAAATTAAGCTCTGACCGATTTTGTAACGTATATGTTGGGGCATAAGCACTGAATTCACTTGCAAATTCCATCGAAATCAACAGCTGCAGAAAAATCTCAGTAACTCCCCAAAGAGTGTAGATTAATTATCAGAAAATTAACAGGCAGTGCTATTTGAAGTATTATCGGATGTTGAGAATCACGCGAACGTCACTTTCATACGCTCAATGACGCAATGAGAGTGTCCTTATTACGAGGACATAGAGTCACGGTTCGAACCGACTTGAGTGTGAAATAGAAATGGATAGTCGTCACATATTATCACGCGATTGCCAACTTAGCTCACGTACGAACACAAAAAGTGATCCAGAATAAAACCGTGGGAAGATTAGTGGACGCAATGTTGCTTTTTTGTGTCACATTGATTTATTGTTTTAGATGTTGTCTGCACCGAATAACGATTGTTGATATGTGTTGATTGGATGAGGCTTATGCAGCCAGTAACATACCAAATCCCATTCTTAAGTCAGTACACATATCATAGCAGAAAATCATTCTTAGGCGGTTGAAGAAGCTTGGTCTTGTGGTCCATTGACTTTTATTGTTCTTTGTAATCGCTTTTAATTAGCATTAAAAAGGTTCTGGAAAAAAATCGCAAAGCTCTCTTAAATCTCTCCGATTTCATGGCGAAACTTCAGGCAAGAAATCGATTCATGCTCAAGAAACCATTTTCCGTAACGGCTCAAAAGGTTTTGCTCTCATTTAATTTTACTAGCAAAAAGTATCAATAACCAAGAACCTATAAAAAGCGTCACTAAACGGTAACTAAGCACCAGTAATTCATTGCGATATGCATCTGAATACCGCAAGTTGTTTGTGGGAGCGATTTAGGCTGACATGGTAGAGTTTTTGATCCGCGACGCACGCGAGGGAGCCGCGCCGTATTGGCGAAGCCCTAGGGCTGTCTCAGTCCCCACCCGCCCGTCTGAACGTTATCACGGATGAGTTTTTGAACGAATAGCTCAAGAACAAAAAGCTAGAATGTAAATGATTGACGTCAGACTGTTTTGATGCAGAGGAAAATTACACAAACTGCATCGTTGCGATACTTAGGTACTCAATGGGGCCTTAAAGCACAGATTCTCAGACATTAACATTAAGCAAGCCTTAGAGCAGTTGTCGTGTCGACAATGAACCGTCATGTTACGTCACACGGGAAGTGACAACCCCGCATCACTTCAGACAAGTTATGTTTTGATTGAATTCTGTCTATATACAGTACCCTGCAGCCAAAGAGAGTCGGCAGCAACTTCGCAACTCCCCGTCGGGCAACATTTAGACGGAATTAAGTGCACTTAATCGTCGGCGCAGGCGCTCCGCCCGGGGGAGCACAATTTGAGCCCGCATTTATAATGTACGGTTTTTTATGATATCTCCTTACTTGCTAAATTTCAGTTAGTCAGGATGTACTTACCACAACGTGTTCAGGATTAAGGGTTTTGGGACTTAACTTAGACAAGGTGAGTTCAATGTATGTATAATCCAACAAAATTGCTCCAAATTGCCTTGACTTTTCAAAGGTTTCAAGATCCGTAACACCGCTTAAATATACCTGCATTTGTGGCCTTCTCATAAGCTGTTAAAGAGTTTCGTTTCAAAAGAAAGCGAAATACCGTCTGACATTGAGAATATTTTTGCGGTATCCACGTAAAAGTTGTACAACTGTTGTATGAATCAACTTCACCATCTGCCGGTGCAAAACACAGATTGTAATTACCTGGTACAGTCGTAATTATATAAGTACATACAGTTGTAACAACTTAACTAAGACATTGCCAACAGTTGTATTAGAAGCTTTGGAAACGCAGAGTTTTGTACGCTTATTAAAATTCATGCAATTTCGAAATTCACTGCAACTGAATTTCAGATTCCGTCGCTCCAATTATTTCAGCAGTGCATGTAGCATTTAATTCGCCTCCAGCAGAATCAGCTTCGACATCGATATTGAAATGTGGGGAATGGGGACGAGCACAAATACTCTTTCTACCGTAAATTTTTCCTGCACCTACTTCGTTAAAGTGCGAACGGTTGCTTGTTTATTTTCAATAACACTTAACGAACCGCGTATGTCATAACAGTTGCATCGACTTTCTCATTTCCGACAGCGTTTACGCCCACCTTTTAGGCCTGGAGGCCTCTGTTATTTTTTCTTATAAAATACAGACCGAGCGCCAAAGTGCGTGTTCTTTTGTGGATGTTTTTCCTCACAATGGGCCGGTTTCATTATGCAGGGCGAGTGAAAAAGGAACGAAACAGATGTACGGTGGTGGTGCATTCGTTCGGTGAACAATAGTCACGAACGTCGGCCGATCGATGCCTCGTCTTTTGTGAGGACGAAGACTAGTGACACGGCTTTAACAGCTGGTGTGTGATTACATTAGTTGCGAGTCGACGCAACGTTCAATTTACCGCGAGTGTCGATGTTAATGGTGCCGGTGTGATGGACCACAATGCTTGTATGACACGAAGCTTTTTTTTTTAATTTAAATGCTATTTGATTCGACGTTTTGAATGTAGAGTTCCAAAAAGGGCATAGTGAGCAAGAATTAACGTAATCTAATTAAAGTGATGCATGAGGATACGCACTAGTTGCATACGGAAATGGTTTGGTACCATAGCAGTTCTAGTTAAGGGGTAACATGTTACAGCAACCTGTAAATATCTCGTGCTTAATCATCCAAGAGATGAAGAAACTTCCATGTCATTTGACCGTATATCAAATGACATGGAAATGGAAAAAACAATCTTAACAACATAATAAAATGAAATTAACCAAGCCAAGGTATATGAAACTATTATCTCAGTGGGAGAATTCTACTGAACTACTCGTAATTGCCTTCCAAATATCAAAACAATCCCATATCGACAATAGAGAACTCGGAAGCAGTTTCCATAACATAACGGTACAGAAATTAGTGAATACAAAGAAGACCGTCTGTCCATCATTATGAAAGCACAAGTTTACATTTGCGGCTGACTCGTTCTTATTTCCTGAGGCATAAGGTTAATTTGTTTTATTATATTGTGGTGATATAGCCGGCTCCCGGCTGACGCGCGCGTCGCGTGCGTGCGCGCCGCAAGCTAAGCGGACGCAGCGAAATTATGTGCACTTATCTACAGGCCGGTCGTTAGTCTGTTTCGCGTACCTTGTCATGCACGCCGCAACTTACTTCGCCTGTTCCGGACTAACCTGTGAAACATAGATATATAGTCCGATGGATAGTTAAAAAAAGACAGTAACAACGCCTTGTATCTCAATGAATGATCAAGATTAGTATCTTCAGAAATGTCGAGGAGAAATTATTAAAGTATTCCAAAAAACCAGTTCACATAACGCGACGTCAATCTGCGCCGCACGATCTACCCGCACAGTTAATGATCAACCATGATTAATACTTAGTGAGCTTATAAGTCAGTCTCACTTCATACAAATTACGAACCGCGACTACCGTTACACACCGCCTCCCGTTTTACCCAAGATTTTTTAATTAAAACATTCTCTGGCTGGGAAACGAAGAAAGAAAAAGACCAACGGTTACCGATTGAAAGGAAAAAAAACTTTGCCCCCTCCTTTTCATCCCTAATCTCGTAATTGTCGGTGTATTTTTTGCGCTATGAAAGAAAAAACGAACCCTTTGTGGGTTTGTACCCTCGCACGTGTACTGACGAATCTCTTTAACCAATTGCAAACACAAATGTGAAGCCTGTGAATTGTATTTTTCGAAATATTGTTATCTTGGTGCTCTATCAATATTCACCACTTTGAAAAATCATTCGGTGTTATCACTTCATCAGGGCAATGAATAATGAATAAATGCTAAATAATGAAGAGGAAGTATGGACGGCCAAATGTTAATCGTGGCATTGTAACCCCTAAATGTCAATTGGGTGATGGTAGGCGACGAGACGATTTTGTTAATAGGATTGTAATTAAGCCGAAAGGGGGTGAGGAGAGGGCACGCGGGGACCGCAGGTGCAAGGATACGGGCGTAACCTTTACAACAGCTGTTCGACACTATGAAGGAAATGGCTACGATCGCTTTGATGAAAAATAAGAAGAGAACAACTCTTAATCTATTTCTAAGTTGAATTGCCCTCCCATAGCCCATACACATGTTGTTTTCAAACGTTATTTATGGTCCAAATTAATTGTAGCATAAAAATAGTGTCGAGCTAGCAGCTGTAGAAGACCTAAGGTGGTACGAATATTATTACGTAGTTGTAAAGGGCAACCTGCAGGGCGTTCATTATGTTTACCTAACAAGTACTGACCGACGCACCGCAATGTTAATGGGACTAATACCATGGGATCACATACAGTGCTCGCCCAAAGGCCATTTGAATATTAATACGCGGCGGCGTATTCGTTTAGGCGTACATCGCACCGTGCATACATTATTCCATTATGGGATTATAAATAATCTGACTTTGTAATGGCGTTAGATGTTATAACGTGTGAAGTCGACTTGAGGACATCGAAATAAATCACCATTATCTTCATTATCTATGTCCATACTGGCGAATACGTAATGGCTACCTTTACAGTTACGTGGTTGCTTCATGCATTACTAATGTGCAATTCTAAGAATATACTCGATTAGCAAAACAGAAAAGGTCTAGTCAACACAATGCATGAATTAGTCGTTGGTCACGAATGAACTAAATGACTGCAAGAAAGTCTAGACGTAAAGTAATCAATATTAAACACACGCTAAAAATAAATATGCTTAGAAACCTTAGAAACAACGTTACATGACATTCAAATCAAGGCTTGGGGTAATTTAATAAATATCTCATCTATAAAAAGACCAACAAGACAAAAGGAAAATTATTTAAATAGAAACATTCCGGTTGTTTTCTCACCCCGAAGTGTTCGTTTTACCATTTCCCAGCATTTCCGATAAGGCACACTGCTGCAATTCACGATAAAGGGTATCCATCCTTCACTTCCGCTTCTCGAGACTCAAATCCTTTGATAAATTACTATTTCATCTCAGGATTTCGAATATCTCGCCAAACTTTTGGAATTGGCCACCCTTCGGTTTTAGGGATTCGTTTTGGAGGCCAAGAAACTTTCGCTCCAGTGCACTTAAACCTTACTAGCACGGGATATATTAAAACGTTGAAGATTTTTCATTTGGGACATTATAAAGACAAGCGTTCTAAAGTAAATCAACAGATACTTTGCAGCCCGTGCAAACTGAGAACGATATAAAATACTAATAAGTACAGAACCCATAACGCTTTCTCCTAATATTTTTTCGCTAGGGGCCAAATGGCGGTGCCGTGGGAGCGGTAATCCAGCCCGGACTGGACACAACCGGGGGTTTTTAATTTGGGGCCCGCCCGCTGTGAACGGATTATCAGGCCGGGAGACTCGCAATTAGTCGTCGTGCCGAGGTCCGACGTCACTTGCCTTCGCTGAATTTTCGAGGATTATCCCGTGAGCCTTGCCCCTTGGCTCGTTTGTAAGCTAAGGAAGTATTTTTTCCACCTTTTGGTAATGCATAGAAATTATGTGTATTACGTTACAAGCTGGTCCTTGAAAACTTATGGCTAAAGCTTACATGAATTACAAAGTCTTGTAGTTTCTTCCGCCACAAAACCGCAGCAGCATATTCCAAGTTCCATTTATTACGGGCACTGAACGCGTAAAAACAATTTAACTTTGAACAACGTGTCCCGCGGGGCGAGCGCTCTCCGTAACGCCACTTGCACAGCTACCGAATATGTATATACGTTTACATATACCCATCTGGATATGACAGAGAGGAAAAATGTGTATTGCCTTTTGATCACAAGGTTAAGCTGTAAGTATTAAAAGTAATACTTTTTAAGAATCTCGAGAAAGGGGGTTACTTAAAAGCTTTTGGGGTGTTGTGACAAAAAATTGGGAAAGAGTGCAATGATGCTCTGTAATAAATAAGCCAAAGACTTTGGAGAGCCAAAAAGGGGAACAATATTTAAATTAAAGGTCTCAATTTGTTTTTAATTACAAGTATAAGTGTTAGAAGTGTCGCTTGTTCTGTTTTGTCGATGATAAAAGCTCAAAGTGAAAAGCTAAATGTCGCCTCGTGGGAACGGCCGGCGAGTTTTAATTCGTTTATTTTCTTATTATGTCCTTTTAGTACGTTTGTTTGCGGGCCGGCGACGGATTATGAGATTATCCTTGCACTTTGCGGGTTAACGTTCCTCCCGACTTTTATGAAAAGCTTTTTATGGAGAGGTTCACCTATCTTAGTAGGTGTTGTGTTAATCGGTTCTTGTTTTATTTTTATTGGTATATGACTTTTTGATGGTAACGTTTTGTACGGCTGCTGGTTAGAAGGAATCTTTTGAAGTACTGTTTGAATTATTTTCAGGCCTGATTTTCTTTCTGCTACAAAATTTCTGATCGATTTCTTACCGCGTTATAGCTTTACTAAATAGTGCTTATCGTTGATAATTTAACGTCAAACTTCTAAAAACTTCATAATTATTTATAGAAAAGTCAGGGATAATCTTTGAACTGCACCATCCACAATATTACTTACCTAATTAATAATGTATTTTTTTTAACAGCTAGCATTGACGATTCTAATAGTTTTTTAAGTATATTTAATCTATTCAATAGATCATTGGAATTTGTTCAAATTAAATGTTATCTCAAAATCTTGCTACCATCGTTATCTTTAACATCAGTCTCATTAATATGGAGATAAAATTCTTACACTAAACTCTTGGTCCAAAATATAAATCATGACCAACAAATTATCGAACTATTAGTAACAGTACATTTGAAGTTTTTACAAGACATTTCAATAAAATACTAGCGTTTTTACATATCGACGTCACCCATTCATTATTATAACATGTGTATAGTGCGTAGTGCACAATGGATATGCTAATCGCGCGCTGAGATTACGATTAAACAATAATAGGGCCGGTCGGCCGTGCGCACTGGGCCGCCGATCGATACCGTACCATCTGGCTCGTTCTCGCGATCGCGTTGGTGTGCTGTAATTGTTGTAAAAAAAAGATCGAGATTATCATTATATGGATTGTTTATTTCCTTTCTTGTGTAGGCTGATAATTGTCTTTATGGCAGCTTCAACACCACAAACAAAAATACTAACGACTTCCACAAAAAATAACGTGGGGTGGAATATCTTTTGCGACTGAATTCCAAAACTAACGACACCTAAAAGCCTATTTTTTGGAATTCTGTTAAAAAAAACGGTAAAGACAAAGCTAGCTAAGAAATTATATTTATTCCGCTTTAAAAGTGAAATTCATTGAAATGTGTTAGTGAGACTGTTTACAACAGCTGACAGGACAAACCATGTGATGCATTTCAAGTCATAAATACATGGGCACAAGATCAACGCATACGTTTCTCAGAAGTTACATAAACAAAGATGATAGACCGGTGACACGTGTTTGTAATCGTGCAATCGGAACAGTTCTAGCAATCGCGTGCACAGTGTAAACTAGTCTTTACTTGTCAACATATAATTAGCGATAATTGAGATGTTTTCATTGATTTTTATGCCTTAACGTTTTAAATCATCGGTCTTTGTAAATAGACAGTGTGATGGGTAATTTGGAACGTCAATTAAATAAATCGACGGATGGCTAATGTGTGAGTTGAGAACTTGAGAAGTTTCTTCAACTTCTATCGACATAGTTTTACTGTAATTATATAAGTAAAACAAACGGAATTATGTTTTCTAGACAAATTTTAAAGTTCCTTCGTCAAAACATGTCAAGCGAAACTATTTTTAAGTTAATTTGACACAAACATCTATTAAATATTGTAAACAGGTTATTTTCTGCAGACATATAAATAAATTTTAATTTATTAATTCTAATATAATAAGTTTGTTGCTTCTTCTTCAACAAAACAATCATATAAATATTTCAAAAATATAATTAAAACGTTTATCATAGGATTTTTTTTTTTTTTTATCGTGGTAAAATCATCAAATGAGTCCTCCCACCCAGGGCAGGGCGGGAGGGACTGTCAGACTTGTACTGACTAAAATCCACGGTGTCCTTCAATAGCCCTTTACGTACCGGGGTCACGGTAATCCCTTGGTCCCGCGACCTTATCATAGGAATTGGCAATAAAAGCCACTCAAAGATTTTATCTTACCAACATGTGATTATACCAAACATGTGCGGAGAAAAATTTTTCCTTCTCCATAGATAGATACAATAGCAAAATTTAAAACCTACTTAGTCAATTTTGCACACAATAAAACCATCCCTCCGCTCTCTTGTGAGTTCAATATTGCATTAATGAGCTTCTCCAACAATGATATTTAATACTACACTGAATGCCATTCGCGATGTCTTTGACAACCCTAGCAACTACACCACATATCACCCTTAAAGTTATTGGAATAAGGTTGAAAATAAACTTGATTTGTTACTCAGTAAGGTAATGTCAAGGGTTGGCAGTATGGGGGTGGGTTGTCGGCACGTGCACACGCATTTTGCGTATTACCTAAATAAATAGTAGGTTCTGCTTGTTTTGTTTGTGTTTGGCGGTTCTCACGAATTTGTTTTCGTTATTAATTTCTTAAGCCGCCAAGAATGGAGCTCATCTGTTCTGATGAAGGGAGATTTCAGAAGGAGCCGATTTGAAAACAATTTAATTTTGAAATGGGTCTTAGCGGAATTACAAGTAATCAGAGAAACTGAGCTTACTCCGCAAAATGCCGTATGTTGAGTGTTTTGCCAATTTGTAGAATTCATACATTCAGTAATCAACATAATCGATTGTATGTACTTGTTCGTCAGCAATTAAAATATGTATTAAATTCAGATTGCGGTTATCGAAGTGCCGATGTCATATTTGACATTTGGGGCAATGAAATAACAATAAATCAAAACAATCGCTATTACTGTACTAGTTACATAATTTAACAACTGTCCGTATTTAAATTATTACCTAGTCTTTGTTTACCTTACGTTATTGGATGCCTTACATTTCAAACTGGTTTGAATGATGTAGTTACCAAACAAATCCAGATAACAAAACACTTGTAATCGTACTCATTTAAATATTCGTGCTTTGTGTGACCAGATTTAAAATTGTAGTAATTTGAATCTGGAATTTCGCGATCACAATTTCAATGCATATTGCACAAAGGTCTTTAATTCTTTTTTATGCACTGCCGGTATCAAACGGCCAGTATGACCTATATAAAAAAAAAGATTTAAAAAGTTATTATTATATTCGCGGCAGCTGTCCACTCAGCGTCCTAGTCCAGTAAAGTAAACCCAGTGGACCGTAGAGAATACTAAATTAGCATAATCCATGTGCACACGTGTGCCTGGCACGCGACTCATTCATCTCGTCTGTTCAACCCTTTAGTGCGTCCATTGTGATCACTGCTGATATAATGAGTCTGATTTGATTCATTCCAGTTTTATGTTGACGAACTGTTGTTCAGTGTCCCGAGGGGAGAGTATCGATCTTAGGAATAGTGACCGAATTGTGTGAAGTATCTTCGTGATTGTATTTTTATACGGTAGGTTGTAGATGGTTGAGCGTTATTGTGGTTTGATCCCTTTCTGCAGCGACTATGATCTATCATGGATTTGGGAATGTAGAAATGGGGGGGGCATAGACAATGAGATTTATTTATTTCGTGTTCTTTTTAGTGTTTCTGGCACTAGTTTTTTTTTTCTCTGAAAACTTTACAGGATTACACTTACACTGGTATTCTGGCCGGACTGATTTAGCAAGTCAAACTTGACACACCTACCTCTTCGCTAGTAAAATTGAAAGTTAATTAAAGTTTATTTAAAAATTGACATAAATCGGTTAGAACTTGATCTGAGGCCTTAACACAGATTTCCGTATTTTACGCAAAGTATGTATGGCCTATGTTATGTTTATGTTGGAAAATGTTTAAACTTAAGAGTGCCTCGTAAAACGAAAATAATGTAAAAGACCGACTTTACCATGTTGATACTCAAATCTAATAAAGCATACGCGCAAAGAATTTTCCATGAGCTAAATTAAATGTGCAAGAACTCACTTTCAGTAATAAAATATTCGGTGAAGCTTGTAAGCTAGCCTTCGGCGGTTATAACTAGTGATGGGACTCGAATCACATTTGATTCGAATAATTCGAGTCATGACGGTAAAAACTCGACTCGAATGAGATTTTATGTTGATTCGAATCATCGCTTGATTCGAATCGGCGAAATGATTCGAATCATTTTCATCGATTCGAATCTCTATTGCGAGGAAAGTTTACCTTATAGACGAGACAGGATTTGTTTAAGTTTTTTCCTTTAAAGTAACTTGTTCCCGTAAAGGAAAATATTATTTTAAAAGAATAACAAAGTAATAATTCCTTGAACACTTTTATTATGATAATCTCAGTCATTAGTTTTTTAGAACGTCGGTAAATTGACAATTGAATTACGCTCATAATTTGAACACGGTGATTATACAAATACTTTGTGATTGTTTCCATTTTCTAAAAGAAACTACATAATGACTGAGTTTATCATAATAAAAATGCTCAAATAATCTTTACATTCCTATTATATATCCTTTATATTCCTTCTAACAATTTTTTTTTACATGGAAATTTTGTGACTGATTTTCATTTGTTATTGTTATGCAGGTGCAGGTGTTGTAGGTGTGTGAAGTGAAGTGAACTTTAATGTGGATAGTACAGTGGACTTTTGTTATTTGTTTAAAGTTTTAACATAAATACTAAGTATTTATCATTTTAAAAATTATGGCGCCAGCTAAAAAAAGTATAGTTTGGGATTTTTTCACAAAAAAATGAAGAAAGCTCGACATGCAATATATGTAAAAACTCAAATACGACTACTAACTTGGTGAACCACTTAAAAAGGAAACATCCCATCCAATACAACGATAAAATGAATTCTTTGTATTGATCCGAATTGATTCGAATCAACAATATATACGAATCAAGGGTCAACTCGAATCATGATTCGAACTTTTTGACAGTGATTCGAACTGATTCGAATTTTAATTTTCGATTCGAGTCCCATCACTAGTTATAACGTGCCGGGCTCGACCGTTTGGCGTGTTCGCACACTCTTGCTATAGACATAGTACCCTTGTTTGTACGGATTGTAGACTGCTGGATATGCCTTTGATATTGCTCTAAGATGCACTAGTCAAACATTGAATGTGTTGTCTGTACTGTACATCTATGTTTGCCTGTCTACGAACATTTTGGAAAATTAAGATCTTTCTTAGATGAAGTTTCTCTGTGATTAAGTTGATCTCTTGAACTTAAGTTCTTTTAGAGCTTGATTTCTAGCTATTTGTGTGCAAGCAATGATGAAATCGTCACACTCCACGCCATAGAAAAACATGTTTAAAAAAAATCTCGCCTCGTTTTCGTTTTTGCACGCGATGTCAAGTGCCAATTTCGATATAGATCTAACAGCCGAGATTTCAAATTGCTTATCTCGGATCAAGATCTCGTTCCCTAGTAAAATAAGAGAAGTGAGGTCTAGAAAAGAGAGAGAAGACTTTGAAAAGTTTACATGAATTTTCATCGAAACATTTCAAATTCTTCTTTGTAGCATTATAGTAATTCGTGGGGCTTTAGAGTAACGCGGCTCTTTTTCGAACAAATTTTTAAATTATCTGATTATAATTTTACACCCAGGACGTTTAGTATGTCCATCAAGATTAATCTATCACACCAATCAAAATATTATTCGAACTGTGGCCCATTTCAGTAAAAAACTAAAAACATTCCATCTAGTAGATTTATATCTTCGTAGCCAACCCTCCCGTGCTCGCATATTGGGTTACCAGGCCCAAGTGTCGCTAGGGCGTAAGGGCGTCGCCCCGATACTATCGACTTTTATACTTTATTGATCATTTCGCGATTGATTGATAGTTTTAATCAAGTACATCGCTTTAATTAAACGTTTAAGTGAATTTTTAAATGTGTAATAGGCAATTACTATGCGAATTTAACACCTTCTTTATAATATATCTGATGTAAGTTTATGGTAAATGCTCGTAATTTTTTATTACAAAATTAATAGTTTCTTGATTGTTTATTACTTTTTACATTGACAATTTACATCCTCAATTTTAATATACTAATTTCATAAAAAACCCTCGGTTTTTTAAACCGATCCCCGAAACGTAGCCGATAAGGATGACTTTTTTTAGAAGTTGCTGCAATCGTAAAACCCAACCAAATTAAATTTTACGATTCTTTCGCGTACCCCTCATTAATAGCCCTCTCAATCAGTGGCTTCTAAATCAGCAATTTACGGCTACATTAACCATTTCCAAAAATGTATCCTCCATTGTTTTATCTGCACCCCACGAAGGTATTGTACCCCGTCGGGCACTCACACCCCTCGAGATTCTCAACGCTATACAATAATAACCACGTAGGTTTCCTACTTCAATTACTTTAATAACTAACCATTGTGTACCGCTGGTTACTTGAAACCATTGACTTTTAAACTTAAATTGCCTCTTAAAATGTATGCAACTTTATTAATGTTCCCTAACTCTTTTCGTTTAGAGTTTTGAGAGAAGAATGATTTTGGATCGATTTTTATTTTTTAATGTTTTAAAAAATTTTTGATTTTAAAAATAATTTAACTCTCGGTGTACTAGGTGACTAAAAGTCTCGTCATACGTATCCTAGGTGTATACTAGGTGGGGTGTGACAAAACCCAAACTAAAAAGTGATAAAATGTAAAAGTTTTTTGTTTATTGATATTAAATGTTCAATATTTAGAAATACACTATAATAATTAGATTTAAGTAAAACCCAGAGTAAAAACTATGTATTAAAGTATTTATTTTTACAGGAACAAAAAACCAAAACAACAAATTATTGCGAAATTTAAAGCGTTGGGGTTCGACAAACCCCTCCTAGTGCACGGACGGACAATCGCGACCTTTACGTAATTAGTTAAGAAAATTTTTATAATTTGATTTTGTCGAAATTGACCAGAATAGCCAGTAAACAGGTTAATTTATCACAGTACTATCTGTGTTTGAGTGAGGAGTTGTGTATGATTGATTGTTTTTCTTTCTCTTTTCTTCGTCTTAAAAAAACTACTATGTAGCTCTGCATTTATACAAAATCAAATCTCTTTTATACCAAATTGTATCCTTTAAAACTCCAGAAATGAATCATGCAATCCTCAGCTGTTGAAGGGAAATCTGTCTTTGCTGTCCCAGAGCTAAGGCATGCTGACATCCCACGGCTTACTATGTTTTAAACTTGAAAACATTCATACCAACCATATATGAATCCTTATCCTAAAGGTGCAGAGTCGAAATTTCTTTACCGTAAATATTTAAGCTTCTACAACAGAAAACGGTAGCTGAGATTCAGGGGTGTCAACTTCTATGAATGAATAAGTCAGAAATGTCTTTGTACAGCAAAAGTTCCATTTTAGTAAATAATATTTTATTATGTTTTTATGTGAACGTATATGTTTAGTAAAGAGGTGAATCATAATTATTTAGGAGGTGTATTTCTGTTTATAGCTTGAGGCAGCAATTACAGTAATGATTTATGTTGGGTTTTGATAGAATTGGAAGTCACCTTGTCCGCGTCAAAAGTTTTAACCAAAACGAGTGATGTAATTATTTAATTTTGGGTAAAAAAACCTTCACGATTTTTAGGGCTATAAAAGTATGATTGGACTTCCAATTAAAATACATAAAAGACTGATTGATGTACACATAAAGAAAAACATTTATACATATACTAAAAGGTAGCTGAAATACCTAAAAATTTTAACCGGCACGGCAGGTACGAAAAGTTTCTTTAAAAAATAATAAATCTAATTTAACTCTCCAAAAAGTTCGAAAGCAAAACAACAGGTTTCGAACGATATGCCCGGCACTTGGACGCCTTAGAATATTCAGTACAAAAGGAGCAAAAGCAAAAGGATCAACCCTAATCCAGCAAGGGTCTGATTGCTCATTAATCACAAACGCCTGTAATTACCGCGCCGGCGCACAACGGAGCCGCCGTAATTTGATTTTAGAACATAGAAATAATGCATCGCGCCCAAAATGGCTTTCGACAGAATGATGGGTAATTGAAAATTAGGGTCATTTATTTTTATAAATTTTGCTCGATATACCTTGGATAGGAACAAACAGTTCGTAGGTACTTTCATTTGAAGAATTTTACACCCAAAACATAACAGATTCTAACAATGATACTCATTTCATTTAAATAAAATATAACGCAAGTTATTTCTTGCTTGTTAGATTGAAAAAAGCAGTTTTTTTTGTGAAGACAACAAATGAATGCAGCGCCACGCCCATATCAAATTCAAAGTGCCTAACTGTCAATCTTTTTGTTAAATGCACGTATCATTCATCTATACTTATAATAAATCTGTAGAGAGGCCAATTCTGTACATGAAATATATTTGAAAAATAACTATCAAGGGGTGATTAGGGATCGCTACTGGTGCAAAAAATGCAATCAGAAAATTTTTTGTCTGTCTGTCTCTCTGTCTGTCTGTCTGTCTGTCTGTCTGTATGTTCGTTATAGAAACAAAAACTACTCAACGGATTTTAACGAAATTTGGCACAATTATTCTTCATACTCCTGGGCAGGTTATAGTATACTTTTCATTACGCTACGATCAATAGGAGCAGAGCAGTGAAGGGAAATATTGAGAAAACGGGAAGAAGCTACTCCATTTTTTAAACTTCCGTCGCGTGTGCAGCCTTAATGGTTAAAGCTACATAGAAATCATGTATGACGGAAATGTTCTCTTTAAAATTATATAAAAATATTCCTTGACAGCATATGTCTATCTTTTATGGTTGACTCACAATAACACGTGAAACTCCCGATAGCTTAGCAATTCGGAGCTTTCTGATTATATTTGTCTCCTCTTACGTCCTCCTACCCAGGGCAGGGCGGGAGGGTCTGTCAGACTTGACTGACTAAAATCTACGGTGTCCTTCAATAGCCCTTTATGTACCGGGGTCACGGTAATTTGTGAGTCCCGCAACCCCGGCAGACTTTAGCCCTCTACAGGCCCCGTCATTATGCTGATACTCCTTGAGGCGCGCGTGGAACACAACGCGCCGTCGACCCGGGTATGGTCCATGGTCGGACAGCGAGTCGCCCATAACTCGTCGCATTCCCGCGCCTACGGTGGCCGGAGATCGTCTTGCGACGGCCGTCGCCGTGGGCGTCACTGCGGCTGGGGTGGAGGGAGGACGCTGTCCTCACCCTCACGCGGCCCGCCTCCTCCTTCGCGAGCATGACTGCTTCGCAGAAGGAGGCGACCGCTTCCCACTCCGTCTCGCCCCGCAGCATGGCTTCGACCAGTGCCGGGCGCGAGAGGTCTCCGCCTATCGCCGTCGTGAGGACACGGCGGTGCTCTGCCCAAACGGGGCAGTCCTGCACCGTATGCTCCTCCGGACGATCCTCGCAGTGGTGACACCCAGGAGTTTTTTCCCTCCTTATCAGACACAGGTAGCTGCCGAAACTTCCGTCAAAGAGGGGTCTTACCGCCGCGATTGCGGTGTGCCCCTTTTTACTTTTAGTCTTTGAATAGTTTATTTTTAGATTTGTTTTGTTATTATTTTATGAAATAGGTATTAGAGGTTTTGGTAGTGTTTAAATATATTATTAGTTTACATTTTATTTCTTTATAGTTGAAGAAATAGTAGGTACGAATATCAGTTATTTTGGTAGTCTACACTATCTACACTAATATTATAAAGAGGAAAACTTTGTTTGTTTGTTTGATTGTATTGAATAGGCTCAAAAACTACTTGACCGATTTTAAAAATTCTTTCACCATTCGAAAGCTACATTATCCACGAGTAACATAAGCTATATTTTATTTTGGAGAAAAATAGGGTTCTGTAAGATATTTGGGTTTTTCGGCCATTAGGTGTAAAAATCAACCAGAAAAGTTACTTATTTTGCGTACGCTGCCTAAACCATAAAAGATAGAACCATAAAATGTTCTAATTAATTGTTGATCTTATAAATATCTACAAAAAAGTCCGCGACACACTATATCTATCTATTTCGAGTGATTGTGTTGACTGCGTCGTCGATGTTAGTGTCGGTGTCAGTGAATAGACCTGGGAATCATGTTGCTGACCGTGTCTTTAATGAGTAGGCTTTTTGCAGTGGTAACCGACATTCACGCGGGCGGAGCCGCGGGCGCCCGCTAGTAAGAAATAAAACAAAAAGTTTTATTACAAAAAACCTCAATGCAATTAACATTTCCATATTGTGCTTGCAAATTATACCCGCTTTCAAGCCAAGTAATAATCGCAGAATCATCCAAGTGTTAACTTTGCGCAGGCTATAATACCATCACTGAATGCATTTTATTGAATAATTCCATAGGAGCATGATTTATGGATTTTAATACCTCTGAATTTTTCGACCACCTGCCCAAAAACCGGATACAATAAATTATAAGAAAACAAAAGTTGTATTCACCCTTTCCAAGGGGATCGTTAGTCTCGTGCCATAAACGTTGTGCGTTTGATCAAACGTTTGTTATGTCCTTACGTAGAATGATAAAAATATATGACAAACATTCGTATTTGAAAACGTTTGTTTAAAATCATCAGAGGTAGCCAGCACCAATTAAATGCATCCAGTTTATAATATGGAGCTGCTGCGGCCAGAAATAAATCTCTTTTGTGGCGCAGAGTTTTAGGCTTCATTTTTTCGATGAATGAATGACTTCCTCTCGCATCCTTTTGATAGTCAAAATTAGACCGAGAACTAATGAACTTGTAACGGACATATATCAACATGCAGGACGTGCTATTTGATCACATGAACACGAATAGGAAGGCAATAAATTGCGGCCTACGAAGACACCGGACAAGACAAATGCGAGGTGTTAGTTTGCGGTATGCTCTAACTGGCTTGTTGAGTGGAAATACAACAGGAAACGATCTGAACAAGCTCTGGACACCTCTGGAGGTTAAAATAAAGTGGATTAACGGGAGAATCGGAGACTGGGACACGACTGTTGCACGCTTTCCAAACAGCTTGGAACACATGACGCAAGATCTGGATCCTAAACCAGTTTGCGGTTGTTATCGCAGTGTTTACATCGGGATGGAAATGTTCGATTTCGATGCTTTTGCTGAAGATACTCCAAATACGTAACCATCAATTTTAACGCAGTTTCTTCTTTTATAATATGTTTTTGTTTGTAATCATACAGCTCTTGGCTCTTCAATTTTTCGCTAGCATTCAAGTATCGATTTGTGGCTGTGATTGGCTCCCCCAATCAGGACGTACGCGACAGGCATTTATCAGCTTCGGGGTAAACAAAATGTACAAAATTGTATATTTAATGTTGGTCTCTGCACTCATTTAGCTTGCTTGTTAATGAGTTTTCGATAAATTGATTCTGTGCAAGCCCTGCGGAATTTTTGCTTTCATTATACCAAGCAAGTCGTAGTAATAATACCTATATGTTTATTGCCTTTGAACTGCATCAATTATGATTAATATAGCCTTCGATTAGAGTTGTAGGCTGTTCTTTTACTATCGATAAACTATCAACACGTTGGGCGTAATCCAATAAACATAAAATTACACTTATAGCTTTTCTAACACCTTGTTTTGAAACATGAACCCCTGACTGATTCTTGTATGTCTTTACATTTTCTATCATAAAGATTTTATAACGTCTTTGAACATGTGTAGTTTTCGATTTAATTACATCTTTTTGTAATTAACACAAACAAAGCTAAACTAAACTAAACAAAACACAAAACTAAACTAAACTAAATATTATAGAGCATCGAAAAATTCATCCTCAACGCTGTCAGCTGGTAATGTGCCCAAGAGACTGGCGGCGTTGCCTCTCTGTATGGCAATACTTAGCCTCTGGCCAAAGTAAAAGCCAGCTCTTGGGTCACGGGAAGCGTCAAAAAGTCTTTTAGAAATTTCTTTGTAGAGGCTGTGAGCACTCGGACCCCATGGCCCTATAGTTTCAACCCCAAACGGCTCAAAAATATAGTTACTACTAAGGTTGCTATATTTTCGCCGCTTGAGGTTCTCAGCAACCGCAGCAGCAGCGCCAGCAGAGCACGATGAACTTGGAAGATGAGATGGCGCAAGAGTATCGACACAAGTTGCGTCCCACACTAGAGGCCTACCCATCTTCCAAGGAAACAAAGACATACCGTCAGGTCTTTTGCCATCGTCGCGTGCCAAGCCGTTGGGTTCTAAAACAGCTGGAACGCCGACGGTAACAAAAGCTCGTCGAATAATGTCGTTTAGGTTCGCGTGCCGCGCAAAACGGCCCGCACTACGGCTGCAAGACAGGCCATGGTGTCCGAGGCTATTGACAACTTCACCACAGTGACAGCGATGAGGAGAGCAGAGTGGGGCTCCTATCCGGAGAGAGACAGCGAGGCGGAAGGTAGTGTCATCGAGTAAGGTACCGATGCTCGACGACGGCAGTGCGTGAAGCCAAAGACCCGACTCCCACCTACCCACAGCCAGCAGGCGCGCACGCTCAGCAGTAGTAGCAGATGTGTTAAGTAGGTTATTCTGAACTACACTGCAGAGCGGTTCATCCCACTGACGCTGGGAAGATGGGTTGCCGGGTTGATCGGTATTCGGGGAAGCGATTTTCCAAGCGTCCAGAGCCTGAGAGAAGCACGGTACATCAAAATCAGTCAGTGTGGAAGCCAGGATATTCCTGACTAATTTTTCAGTACTGTGGACCGAAGAAATGAACGCCGGTAAACTGATACTAGAAATTTTGCGGACGCCGAGACCACCCATGCGAATGGGAAGAGTAGCTTGAATCCAAGCTCGGTCGTCCAAAGCCACATTTAAAATGGATGACAGTGTATGTCTGATAATGAGGTCAATTTTGTCCAAAAGATGATTGAGCTTCCATAAATGGGAAGCACGAAGGAAATATATCATTTTAGGGCCAAAACAACAATAGCGAATTATAGTAATGGCTGAATGCATGTTAATTTCGAGCAATCTACCTGAAACATCACGGAAATTTTGAATTTTTTCGTCAATAAAGTCAGGAAAAGAATTGTCAAAAATTGGCGACCCTAGGAGGCGAAGAGACGTTTTATCAATAATTTTGATGTCTGGGGCTATTGAGTAAAATTTTGGAATTGTCAATTGTCTGTCGGTGTTGTCCGCTAAAAAAAGTTCACATTTCGAAAGGTTGAGGTCTAAGCCAATGGAATGTAGTTCATTCTTCAAGAAAATGAGATCATTCAGAACGGTGTCAACATCGCCACCCAAGGTCCCGTCATCAAGGTACCAAACGTTAAATTTAGAATTTAGCTGACGAACTATAGGGTGAATAGCTAAACTAAAAATCACTGGCCCGAGGGGGTCACCTTGTTGACAGCCAACAGCAGATTCTAAAAGGTTGTCCCGATACAGTAATTTAGATGGGTGTCTATAACATTGCCAAAGAAAACTATAGATTTGGGGTAGTTCTTTTTTAGTTTCAGCCAACAAGGTGTCCCTGTTAACCGAATTAAAGGCATTTTTAATGTCAACCTTCAAGATGACCTCACCTTTGCCAGAATTCAGGTAGGTTGATAAAGCGTGTACGGCAGCCTCACAGCCCCCTTTAGAGCCGTATCCTAGCTGCAGGGGCTGAAATTTTTTCGAAACATCCTCACTAAAATATTTACAGCAAATCTTGGCTGCCATACGACGGTAGGTTGTTCCCACGGCAATGGGACGAATACCGCCATCTCTCTTACGCAGGGCACATAAATTTGCTCCGTACAAGACGTCGATGACAGCTTCACTTACATTGCCGGAGAGCATGAGGTTAATCAGAGCTGTAAGCTCCTTCAGCAATGACTCACCAGCTTCCCCGGCGCCCAAACAGATAAGGTCTTTTAGATGTTGGGGACTTAGGCCGTCGAGGCCACCGGCTGAGCCGCTCCTGAAGGAGCAAACGGCCGCGATCAACTCTCGACCTGTAACGGTGAGGCAGTGAATTTCCGGGTCAGGAGGGTCGGGAAAGGAAAGGTCATCAGCTGGGGCAGGGTGTTTAGACTCCAGAGCTGCAAGTGTTTCTGGAGAACACGGTGCAACCACATCGCTACTGAAGAGAATCCTGGCTGCACCACTTATGTCACCTTCCCCTAACTTAGATTCCACTAAGTGGGATATATTGCTAGAGTTATAAGTTAGTGTTGGTGTTAGTAAATTGGAATCTAAACTTTGAGCCGAAATGTTACAATTTTCTTTAATTTGTGTGGTTAATGTTTTTTTGGTTGCCAAATTCTTTTGAACATGAAGGATTCTATAAGGGAAGGTGAGCAGTTTTACCCAAGCACTAAACGAGTTCTCCCGGACGGCAAGGCGGACACAACTAGCCAAATTTTGTGCAACCAGAGGTCTGGCGCCTCGGGGAACTCGCTTTAAAATAGGGACAGAATTTTTGAATTTTGAAAGGATTTTCCAAAGTGGGTCAGAAGAGGGTGTCGTATGTGTAGAAGTTCCAGGGTGTAAGACAGGGTCTGCGTTTGGTGCATTTTGCGGTTTGTGCGCCTTTCCGATATGTACATTCAGACCCCGCTTACCTTTAAAAAATCGTGCCTGGGAACAAAGTGGGCATCTCTCCAGGGAGGTCAGCGATGTTGAAGATTGACATGTACTACCTACCACATCGCTGCTGGTACCACTCATAAATTATATTTAAAAGGCTTAAAAATAAATATAATTAAAGCAAGTAGGTACTTATAATAAACTAAATAAGAAACAACAACAAAGTGACTATTATATAAAAGAACTAAATTGAAAATAAACACTAATAAAAAAAGGCTAGTCTGAAACACTTTCACTAGTCTGAAGCACCAAAAAGAGAGCACAGCCCAGGCAGCGGCTGCAGGTGTTCTAGGCAGGTACCCGGCGTCTAGAGCTCAGCGACATAAAGCACAGGCTGCATACACCAGTGGTCGCAAGCTACTACCAGCCTGGGCGGCTACCAGCACCAGCCGCAATCATCCAGGAAATGTGAACATGTTAGCAATTTCTTGGCAATTTTATTTTTGTTGTTGTATAGTGAGAATTTCCCTCATGACGCGTTGCAATCAGGCTGTTTAGAGTCACCGGCCAATACGAACAACCAGAAGAAAAACTTATTACTATGAAATAATGGCACTTTGTAATTATTATCATTAATTAGAAAGTATTAATGATAAAATACACTATTAAACATTAATTTGCACAAAGTATTCTAATTTAAAAATGAGGAAGAAAATTTTTGACGTCAGTCACTCTTGACAGTCGGTGTTTTTTTTTTTTTTTTTTTTTTTTTTTTTTTTTTTTTTTTTTTTTTTTTGTTCTTGACCAAATTGATCGAGATTGTTACATAAAATCCTAAAGATGTATCTTTTCAATGTTATCGGCACTCGCGCCGGGTACCAGGCGACCAGAACCGAACAGGAAGTTACCGTGAAGGGACCATGGGGCTCAGTACGCTCACAGAATATTAAACAGCTCTTACAACTTCTGAAAGCTTAGTACGATAACAAATTCTCTTCTTTCGATCGTACTTCGAGCTCTTGTTGTCTCACTAACCCACTGCGTGATAGAAAGGGATGGGATACCGGGAACGATCGAACATAGTACAAACTACCGCAGTATTGATACTTGCAGTGATACTAATGAACGGAATTGTTGTGTTGCTAATTCTATTTGAGAGGAGGTGAACAAAGCTAATGTAGTGTGTGTTTGTTACAGGTAATGCACAGAACATGGCTGTTAATACTGGCAATTGAATTGGAGTTTCATACGCTTGGTATCATCGGTAATGTTTGATATGGACGGTAT
This sequence comes from Agrotis puta, assembly GCA_943136025.2. Lineage (NCBI taxonomy): Eukaryota > Metazoa > Arthropoda > Insecta > Lepidoptera > Noctuidae > Agrotis > Agrotis puta. The sequence goes on along the minus strand of OW964176.2, from coordinate 15,978,246 downwards.
GTTTTCATACCGTGTTATTAAAATCAAGTGTTCTACCGTTATAACAGTGGCGAAGAACGAGTTTTTCTCGCTATAAAGTTAGTATTCACAAGCTAAAAGGGCGTACATTAGGCGTTGTATTCAGTACCGGGTCTAATCGCCTGAGGTCAACGGCAGCGCAGGTACTTGGATTTTTTGTATTCCCCCTCTCCCCCCGCCTTCACCACGACATTCCTTCCTAAACCCGTGGGCTACCGAATTTAATGTTTTAATGTCATTCTTTTTAGGAAATTGATTTATTTCGATACTTGAGGAACCGGTTTTTCGTGATGACATAAAAATGTTTGTAAGTGATTATGGTAGTGATTGATTAGTGTTGATTTTATCGTTCGATATGATAGAAAGGAATTCAAACCTTAGTTTGGTAGTAGGGACGTAAGTTCAGAATCAACTTTTCATTTCATTCCACACAATTTTTGTTTAAATCTCTAATTAGTATTTATGTATATGAATTATTAAGTAAAAAAGAAAAGTACGAAAAAAAAAGTCATTTCAAAATAAATTATTCATTACTACAGTAAATAGACTCAAACTAAATCGTAATAAATTGAAACTTTATTTAAATTTGAAAGTTCATGTTAATCTTTGAATTCATTTCCTTTGGGGTCAGGTCTGTCAGACCTTAGGTCATAGTCTATGTAACCTTACATAAATAGTAACAGCGCAACAGGTAATTTAAAAATACCTTTCAACATTCAAAACCCCTATTCCTTTGTTCTAAATCGGTATAAAAAAAAATGATAGGTCAAAAGGGTGCGATACAGAAAGAAAAAAATATTCATCCCCGTTCCAATTCCGTTTTCCATTCGGCTATTTTCAACGTTCGCAGTTATCGGTAGACCTTTTTATTTTAATCGGTAAATCCGTAAACATTTTTTATTGTTCGACGGAATTGTAACAATGGGCAATGCGAAAGTGATATTTATATCGGTTTTGCTTTTCTGAGATAAAATTCCGTTCATCTAAATAATCCTCAAAGAGTGTCAGCAAAATGACGGGGGAGGACCCCTCTAGAGGGTTGGCCCTCCTGCCTGCCGGGGTCGCGGGACTGTACGAATTATCGTGACCCCGGAACGTAAAGGGCTATTGAAGGACACCGTAGATTTTAGTCAGTACGAGTCTGACAGTTCCTCCCGCTCTGCCCTGGGTGGGAGGACTCATTTGATGATTTTACCACGTAAAAAAAAATTAACTAATATTATAAATGCGAAAGTTTCTGAAGATGTATGGATGTTTATTTCCGCTGTCCTACAAAATCTACGGATTTGAATTTGGATGACATTCGCGCACAGATCGTTTATGAGATTTTATATCTTGAGAAAACGTTCCCGTGAGTCAAATTTCGAGTAACACGGGCGAAACCACGGGTAATAGCTAGTTTTATATGTGTTCAGTAAGATCTAAGAAGTATTTTATGTTGGGTTGTGAAGTTACGTTCGCTAGTTAATCTTTACTAACAAAACAAACAAAGCAAGTTTAATGCTTGCGTAGTAGAAATGAATGAATGAAGGCGATACTAAACACAGAAACTGTAGATGCTCGAAATAGAATTTTATTATCAAAGCGTTTCAGTATGAATTCAGTTGTTTCGTAACGTCTGTCAGACCGAATGTCATAATTTATGCTAATACGTTTAAAATCCGATTTCAATACTATTCGTCCGTGTAGGAATGTTTAGCTGAACGAATCTTTTAATATGTAGGCGGATTTAAATATCACACTGTTCTCATATTGCAGTTCAACAGCCGGCCCTTGGAATACGATGACTACCATATTTTATACATTAGCTTACTATTTACTAATTAATCCTCAATAATAAATAATAATATAAATCCGAAAGTTTGGATGTTTCGTTACGTCAAAACGGCTAAATGGATCCGGATGACATTTTGTACAGCGATAGGTTTAAGTCTAGCTCTAGAATAACACATAAGATACCCTTAATCCCGATACTACGATCCGGTGGGATAATTATGGTCTCACACGCGGGAGAAGTCGCTGGCAATAGCTGGGTATTATAAATCAAACGAAAGTTGTTTCTTTTACTGATTCACGCATGAACTACTGAACCGATCATCTTGAAAATTTGCAAAGGAGTGCAGAAGGAAAAGGTAGCTTACCTCAAATCCTGGACAAAAGTAGTTTTCAAACAAAATAACAATAAACGTTCTTATGATAAAAAATGGCGCCGTGTGTCTTTCCATCCCTATTGACTTATATTATGCAGAGTACAACCCGAATCGACTATCAAATTCTAAATTAACACAAGCGAAGCCGCAGGCGAAAGCTAGTTAGATGAAACTGCCACAGCGGAAATTACCGTAAAAATAAATATGATATCATACATTTTTAATGCATGTTTGATTTACACCAAGTTAGGCAGTCGTTCAGATGTCATTTTTAAGTAGTAAAGAAAATTTTATGCTTATATCCAATTTAATGTTACTGTAAATCAATCTTACATTTTATTACTCAGTAAACGACATAGTGGCAGATTAAGTTTTACACATCGAAAACATTTTCGTCGACGTAATAAAAACCTATAACTAGTAAACGTTTAATGCATTAGTATGGCAAATGATCTTATACCTATTATAAACGAGAAAGCTTAAAGCCTCATTAAGACGACTCAATAATTGCATACGAGTTTCGTTAATGTGCTGATAGACTGAGCATACACTTGTGACCGAACATCATCGAGCATTCGCCATTTGTAATTTTGCCGAACTGAACAACCAACGGAGCCGATCATAGAGCTAAACATCACTGCGAACATTTTTACGATCTTTCTAGCGAACGTTGTAGTCGATAGTCGTCATCATTTCTTCTTCGTGAAGATGTCTAGACTTGACAGCCGGCTCGGCAAAAAGTTCGCCAGAACGCTCGTTAGAATGCTCGCTATACTCTCTCGTTTTTTTTCTGTAATGTGACATTTGCAACAATGCTCATTACAAGTGAATGCTCAAGTTTACCGTTACATCGCGGACTATTATTGGACAAAGAATTCAGTTGATCAAACAAATACTACTGTGGCACTAGGGCCTTTAGTTTGGAGTAGTGGACTGTATGAGATGGTCAGAGGTTTTCTGAGATACCTAATAATATTAAAATTATTGTGAAACCTGGCTAAGATTCAGATCCTTGACTAGAATAGGTAATTTGACTCCACCAACCTTTAGCTCCACCCTTGTTCTGGCTTGGATCAAGCTTGCTGATGCAGGTCGCTGCCGCTTGGTTGGATGTGACGTCACAATGGGCTTCTAGAAAGTTCCTCGGGATCCGAATAGTAGGCACACACAAATTAATGTCTAGGATTGTTCTGATACGATCAGAAGGCACTATATCACAATAGTAAACGAAAAGTCAGGTTATACAATGTGGTAATAGACACATCGGCGTGCACGGCAACGCGTTCCTGTTTCCCTTTCGGTAGTCGAACGTCGACTCACTGCAGCACGAAGATGGCTGCTCAACGCCGTCACTTCACCAGAAGTGAGGGTAGAAGGCTTAAAATTAATGGAGCTTAAAACTACCTTAAACTAGACAAGGATCGAACATACCCCCCACCGAAATCACTATGATGATTTCTCATAAAAAATAAAACAAGAGATCTAGTTACCAGCCAGAGAAGGCTACGAACTCTGATAGAGCCATGGGGGAAAAAGGGGAGAGGACGAACCTATAGAGAAAATATGTTAAGTAGAGATTATCCTTATAAAAACTAAAATAGTTACCTAATTGAGGTAGGTTTTATTAACTAAAAGATACTAATTAGCATATGGTAATGGGCAAAGTTTATTCACCGGTCTTTTAAAGGTACTATTTTTTGTTCGGACAGTAACGACGCGAACAATATTGTCAACACCGGGATGAATTTTATCAATCCTTGCCAGAGGCCATTCGGATGGATGCTTGACATCTGATTTTATGAGAACTAAGTCTCCCTCCTTCAGATTAGGTGGTGATGAATGCCACTTCGCTCTCTGTTGCAGAGTGTGAAGGTAATCATGAGACCAACGTTTCCAAAACGATTGTGTAATTCTTTGAAGTGATTGCCAACGTGACAACCTACTTAAAGAAACATCCTCTAAGTTAAACTCCGGAACCGATAGCATACTTTGACCAATTAAAAAATGACCAGCTGTAATGACATCAAATTCATTAGGGTTATCTGACATTGGACAAAGTGGGCGTGAGTTCATTATCATTTCAATTTTGCAAAAAACCGTTGATAGTTCTTCAAACGTGAAGATCTTATCTCCGCAAGAGCGAAAGAGATGATGCTTCGCGGATTTTATTCCGGCTTCCCATAAGCCACCCATGGATGGGGCACTAGGTGGATTAAATTTCCAATTAACTGATCGCAATGTTAGACCATTGAGAATGTCATTGCGGTTTCTTTGACTATTAAAATATTTACAGACTTCCTTCAGATGTTTGGAGGCTGCTACAAAATTTGTCCCACAATCAGAATACAAAGTGTTACATAATCCTCGTCGAGAAACAAATCTATCAAAAGCTGCTAAAAAACACTCGCATGACAAGTCCGATAAGACCTCGAGGTGCACTGCCTTGGTAGAAAAACAAATGAACAGGCATAAATAAGCCTTATAAGTTTTAGCATTACGTTTTTGGCTTTCCTTTACAATGAACGGACCTCCAATATCGACACCTACATGATTGAAAACTTTGTTAGGTTGAAGTCTACTTGAGGGTAACGTACCCATCATTGGTTGGATTGAAGACGGTCTAAATTTAAAACACTTTACGCATTTTGATAACACCGATCTAATAACATTACGACCATTTATAATCCAATATTTCCTAGATAAGATTCCGTGCAACGTGCGCGGACCTACATGCATGTAAAGGTTATGATAATATTCTATTAAAATTGAGGTTGTATGACATACTTTTGGCAAAAGCAAAGGGTGCTTGGTGTCATAAGGCAAGTCAGCCTGTGAAATTCTACCCCCCACCCTGAGGAACTTATTTTCATCAACGAAGGGTGAAAGTTTACGTAAGGATTTTACTACGTTACCCTTTTTAGAGAGTATGGCAATTTCAGATTCAAAATGGTTCTTTTGAATTATTCTAATTATAGAATCATGAGCTCGAGCTAGCTCAAGGGTAGTGAGAGGCCCTGAGACTATCTGTTTCGATTTTAAATAGTCTAAATAACGGTGGTACCAGGCGATATACCGTTGTAACTTGTTGAATGATGACATTTTATTAAATATTAATTCTTCTAGATTACTTTTACAATTTTTCAATTTGTTGTCAGTAGTATTAAAACAAAAAGTGTCATAATTTGATTTTAATTCGGGTACTTTGTTTTCGTCAGAAACATAAATCGTTTTAATAGGCCATAGACCACGTTCCTGATACAACCACGAGGGACCACGGATCCATTCCGGAGCAAATTCCATAAATCGATCAGGTAAAGCGCCTCGTGAACAAATATCAGCAGCATTATTCTCACTACTGACGTGAAACCAACAGTTAGGGTCCAAGACATCAGTTATTTGACTAACTCGATTAGAAATAAAAGTTTTTAATTTATATGATGGAGTCTGAAGCCATGAAAGAACGACACTCGAATCGCTGAGTGCAATAATTGGGGAATCTAATTCCTTTATTTTTTTTACAACAGAATTAACAAGTTTAGAGAGCAGCACGGCCGCCATAAGTTCAAGTCGAGGGATTGACAGCACTGGTTTCATTGGAGCCACTTTTGATTTGCTTGTTAGCAACCGCACCTTTATATTACCCGCGTTGTCAGTGCTGCGAACATAAATACATGCTGCATAGCCTAAGGATGACGCATCGCAAAAGGCGATGAGCTGAACCGAATTAAATTTTGATATTAAAATGTGTCGTTCAATCCGCAACTCCTCAAGACAGGGCAAGGTTGAAAAGAATTTATGCCATTTTTCTTTTAATTCGGTTGGTAAATAGTCGTCCCAACCTAAACTCAACTTCCATAAATCTTGCATAATACACTTAGCAACAAAAGTGCATGGCGATATAAATCCCACAGGATCGAAAATACTCGCAAGTAATTTGAGAACTGACCGCTTCGTTGAGAGCGAGTCGTTTAAATTATAGTTGAAGGAAAAACAATCACAGCTAGGTAACCACGTCAACCCTAGCACTTTGATTGAGGACGATAACGTATCGTCTTGAAAATTAATAACAGATACCTGCTCAGTTGACATACGCGTGAGTAATTCAGAACGATTACTTGCCCACTTCCGGAGGTCAAATGCTCCACTTTTAAGAAGTGAAGTTAACTCATCTTGTAACGTACAAGCTTCTTCTATCGTGGGACACGACCATAATACGTCATCAACAAAACATCCTTGTAACAACACATTGGAAGCCAAGGACTGCGGATTATCATAAGCCAGTTGATGTAACGTGCGAATAGCTATGAACGGGGCACTTCTAAGACCGTATGTGTTTGTTTTAAGTTCATAAATACGTACGGGCTCTGAGGTTGATTTACGCCAGAGAATATGTTGGTACTTTCTTTCTGACGGAATAATGTTGATCGCGCGAAACATTTTAGAAACATCTGCGGTAAAACAAATATCGTATAACCGAAACTGACTTAGAATTTTAAAAATATCTGAATGAAGTTTTTGTCCGGTTAAAAGAATGTCATTAAGTGATAATCCGTTAGTAGTAGGGGCTGAACCATTGTAAACAACTCGCAAAGGTGTAGTTGTACTCGTGGGTTTCAATACACAATGGTGCGGAATAAAATATTTAGATGGTTCCGTACCCTTATAGGGTTCCATGTGTCCTAACAGTTCATACTCATTCATAAAATCGCAGTAGGCCTGTTTCAAATCGGGTGATTTATCAAGTCTGCGCTCTAATTGAGTCATCCGCTTCAAAGCTGAATTGTAGGAATCGCCCAAAGGCTCGTGGTTTGGTTTTAATAAAATAGGAGAAACGTATCGGCCCGTTTCGTCCCTGTAATGATTTACAGAAAATATGTTTTCAGCAAGAACGTCTTGCGGATTTAAGTGTTGATCTTCGCACGGCAAAGATTCAACTTCCCAAAATCTTTTGAGTGAGTCATTGAGGACATTTTCCTCGACAGTAAACGTTACTGCATGCAGAGAAGTAGTGGCAGTGGTTACGTTAGAATGATTGTTCTTTGATATACAAAACCTTCCCGTAATCACATAACCAAAAATGCTACCTAACGCAACAGGTATATCTGAACCAAAGATTAATTTCTTTCCGTCGTAAATATACGGAAAAACATCACCCGCTAAAATAATATCTATATCTGAACGCCTATAAAAGGTAGGGTCAGCTAGAATTAAATTTCTATATTCATCAATTACGCTTTGCGGTAATTGTACGGTCGGCAAACCACCAGTAATTTTTGTAAGCACTACAGCGTCAATATTAAAAGATGGTTCGTTACTATGACGCGGTTTCATAGCGAACGAAGTCATACCATGATTTTTTACACTTTCGCCTGCGAGTCCAAAAATATCAAAATTACATTTACGAGTCGTTAATCCTAAACGTTGTAAACAATCAACAGAAATAAAGTTTGTTTGAGCGCCAGAGTCAATCAAAACACGACACGGCTGATAACAATCGGTTTTATCTAACACATGCACCACAGCTGTACCTAATATAACTGTACTAGCATGTGTGTGTAAAGAAGCGGAGTGGCAACTAGTACTTCCACTCGGACCGGTAGTAGGCGATGTCGTCTGTGAGGACAATGATTTTTCATGAAATTTACTCGCGTTGCTGCCGCTTGGGCGCGAACCCAAAACCGGTTTGTTATCGTCGGGATGCAATAACACGTGATGGGACTTCTGACAAACTAAACATTTAAATTGGCTTTTGCACTCGTTAGCATTATGGTTTTGTTTAAGGCAATTATGACATAATGTTAGTGCATTAACACGGTTAATGCGCTTCTCAGGGGACAATTCACGGAATTTATCGCACCTAAAAATCATATGATTGCCGTCACAATGTAAACAAGATGTTGATTGCGAGGAAGTTGCATGAGTAAATGACCTAGTTTTTTCCGTTTTATTAATTGGTTGACGTTTATTTTGTTGCAAGTTCACTGAACTCGTAGTATTAGTGTAAGAAGTAGAATGATCAAGTACTTTGATATGATTGTGTACAAAGCTGATTAATTCATGGAAAGTCGGAACAGATTTTTGATCCAAATTTTGTTCAAATAATTTTCTAGTTTGTGAATCTAAGGCACGTAGTGCAATATGACACATCACATAACTATTTAAATTTTCTATATTTAACGCTTGAATAGCTTGATAAGAATGCTCAAAAGTTTCAATAAAAGTATTTAACTGAGCTGAAGACTCCTTATTTATCGGTGAAAAACCTAACATTTTATCCAGGTATCTACCCACTAGCATACGATTATCCTGGTATTTGTCGAGAAGACTTTTCCAGACTAAATCATAATTACTTGCAGTAATCGGTAAACTTTTAACAATATTTAATGCACTGCCCTTCGTACATGACAGAAGGTAGTGGAATTTATCGATGTTTGGTATATGCGGTTGATTATGTACCAATGAACAAAAAGTTTCGTAAAACGTGGTAAAGTTTTCAATATTACCGTCAAATGTAAATAGCTCTAATTTAGGCAAACGCGGACTTGATTGATTTAAGTTTTGATTTTCAACTTTAACACTACCCGCAGTTTTATTAATTAATAATCTATTTGCAACTAATTTTACGTTATAATATATTTCATCGAAACTCTTTATTTCCTGGGTTCGCATTTTATAGTCCGGATTTGATTCCAACTCCGATTCACATATTTTGAAAATTACCTTTTGAAATCGGTCACGCACTTCGTCAATGTCCGAAACACGTAATAAAAGTAAATCCTGCTTATCAGGCGTTGAAATATCCTTTGACATTTCATAGGCATATTGTAATTGCTCAAAGAGTACTTCCTTTTCTTGGATTAGGTATGTTATTGATTGCAATGAAACATCTTTTTTAGGAGGCATGATTACCTTCAACGATATGTGTTGACAATATTTTATAATGTAGGTAGATTCTAGGTAGGTAGTACAATTAAGAGCCTTACGTAATTATTTAATGCAAGTATTTGGGATTGATGTTAAGCAAACTAATAGTTTTGTTTAATAAAATGTATGCACACTATATTTTTACGTACGACGTAAAATATAGAATGGAAACTGTAAGTTCTTGAAGTAGGTACCTATTGGGAAATAAAATAGGTACTGAAATCCGGCTCGAAGGACCAAAAATGTGGCACTAGGGCCTTTAGTTTGGAGTAGTGGACTGTATGAGATGGTCAGAGGTTTTCTGAGATACCTAATAATATTAAAATTATTGTGAAACCTGGCTAAGATTCAGATCCTTGACTAGAATAGGTAATTTGACTCCACCAACCTTTAGCTCCACCCTTGTTCTGGCTTGGATCAAGCTTGCTGATGCAGGTCGCTGCCGCTTGGTTGGATGTGACGTCACAATGGGCTTCTAGAAAGTTCCTCGGGATCCGAATAGTAGGCACACACAAATTAATGTCTAGGATTGTTCTGATACGATCAGAAGGCACTATATCACAATAGTAAACGAAAAGTCAGGTTATACAATGTGGTAATAGACACATCGGCGTGCACGGCAACGCGTTCCTGTTTCCCTTTCGGTAGTCGAACGTCGACTCACTGCAGCACGAAGATGGCTGCTCAACGCCGTCACTTCACCAGAAGTGAGGGTAGAAGGCTTAAAATTAATGGAGCTTAAAACTACCTTAAACTAGACAAGGATCGAACAACTACAATGTAGCCAAACTTTCATGCATATTTGCATTGTCTAAATGAGACTTCACAAAGCATGAACAATGACTCAGTTTAAGCCGATCTATTAGTTGCGTCAGACTTGAGCCCTGCGCCTGAGTTGCAAATCGCAACACTTGGAGTGCGGTAAGCGGGTCATGGAACCAGATCTCGCCCACATCGGATAACAACGTTCCCATAGCGAACGGAAATAGTATAGGAACTGTGGGTCTAAAACGACCACTTCGAGTAATTCTTCTAAAAGTCATTCACTTCGTAAACTCCTGGCAAAATCCTTAGCACTTCTGCTATCTGTAAAATGGTAAACACTCCTAAGCAGATTTGCATTTCATATCCGTAGTTATTCTAAACGTGTACTTATAGCGTGGACTGCATACTCTCTACAGGAGTCTAGCAAAAGAGAAACCACTGTAGGACCATCTATTTCTTTCTTGAACGACATAATTAATTACTAAATACTGATTATTTTAGTTGAACAATTGTATTTGACATTTGGCTAGAGAATGTCCAGTCCATGCTATATGTCTATGTACCCGGTTGCTTTGTGTATCATTTAATGATTTCCGCTAAAAATTATTACAGGTAAATTGTATTTAGAATTGTTATAGAATTGTCAATTTCGCGATAATTTTACGATTTTTTGTATGATTCGTATAATGATATTGCTAAAGTAGCAATTTTGGACTCGTAGGAAACAGCCATTCTAATAGCCGATTCAGTTGCGATTACTCACTACCGGATCCGTCATTCATTGATTTTTATTCAGTTTCATTGAAGTTTTGAAAACGAAACTGGTCTTCGTTGTCAAGCATCGTGGCCGACTCAATTACAATTACACATTGCCTAGCCTTGGCACGGTCATTCATTTATTTTCGTTCCATTGATCTGTTTTTAGTAGTTCGTTACATAAAGTCTAGTTCACTCTTGGTAGCGTAAACGATGTTAATTTAAAGTAAAATAAAATACTGTCTGTAAGTTTTAAGAATTGTCATATCGGTTTTTAATAGGCTTACGTAGATACAAAAATCTAATTCGTTCGTCGGTTAGATAACACTGGTCTACAAAATGTAACTTTTTGTGTGCCTTTCAATTGAATACTTTATTTTTATATTGCTTTAAGGTTACTGAATAGAAAAACAAGAATATGTTTTTTTAATTAGCTCTTATTTTGAAAATATACCTAATATACAAAATTTGGCTTCTAGTAACACGTTAAAGTACAAAACATTTTATTAAAAAAAACTATAATAATTATTTACTTTTATTTTTCGCTTTTTACTTATATAAAATTGGAAATATTACAATAAAAAAAACGACGGGTTGCACTCTGGGAGTGCCGGCAGAAGTGAAAACTTGAATAGTAATTGTTGGAAATATTTTGTGAACAGATTTTAGTAAAACTCGCAAAAATGGTTGACTTTTTATTTCAATAATTTTCCAATGTGACGTACATCTTTTATAAACAATGTTACCTAGCAACGAATGTATCCAGCATACAAACTTCTTTAAAAGTAATAAAGTCACACGAACATTCACGCAAGCGCCCTGCGCCGTCCTACGCTTTTTCGGTCAGGGTCACGTGTCCTGACGCGAGTTTAAGATTTTATACCCATTACAGAAAAGTGCTCAACGCCGCTAAAGAAGTTTTCACTTCAAAAAATATTACGTATTTATTTAAGATTTTCTCTTCTTTTTCGTTTGTCTTTTGTAATCACTGTTAGAGGTATCAAATCAAATTCCAGCAGTAATTCCGCTAACATTGACGCATCCCATCGGCCCTGGTAGCTCTTTCCCATTGTCGAGATATCTTGGTGGAATCGTTCACCATGTTCGTCACTTACATCACCGCAGTTAGAAGGGAAAAAATCAAGATGAGAGTGAAGAAAATGAATTTTTAGGGACATGTTGCAACCTAACTGTTGATACTTTTGAAGGAGATTGTTTACAAGTTCAACATAATTTTCATTTCTCTTATTGCCCAAAAAACCATGAACGACTGCTCTAAAAGATTCCCATGCTTCATTCTCAAAGCCCTGTAAAACTGAATCAAAGTTTTGGTCCTTTAGAATCTCTCTTATTTGAGATCCGATAAAGATTCCTTCTTTAATTTTGGCGTCGCTTATACGTGGAAATTTACTTCGCAGGTATTTGAATGCTGGTCCATCCTTGTTGAGAGCCTTCACAAAGTTTTTCATTAGTCCCAATTTGATATGTAAAGGTGATAGAAGAATTTATTGGGAATTAACTACAGGAAGGTGCTTGACGTTCTTTTCTCCAGGATTCAGGCTTAGTCTAGGATTCCAATCTTTTTTTATGTAATGTAAAGATCTAGCCCAACTATCCCATTCGCACAAAAAACAACAGTACTTGGTATAGCCCATTCTATTAACACATTTACGCGACATAACGAAAACTGTAGTTTTTTCACTAAAAATGTAATAAAAACGGTAACAATTTCACGTTTTAACTGTTGAACAAAACACAGTCAGCGTTAAACGCAACAAACAAATGTGAAATAATAGAATTTCCGCGGATAATCACTAAATATTTTGAGTTATCATCATTAATGTGATATATCTGTCGCGCTACTCGCTATTATATTTATATGGCATAAATGCACAATAAGAGCTAACTATGAATTTTAACTTGTATATTTATGTTCAGCGAGTGGAATACAATCAATATAGTATATTTTCATGTAAAAGGCAATTTTGATGTAGACCAGTGTAATCAAAAAATATTAAAACCGTATTTTTTCTTTTGTTACATAAACCAAAATTGATGAAGATACGGCTCATTTTACAATGGAAAAAACTGTAATACCGTAGTGTTATTTTTAGTGCATGCTGACGACACAAGCCCCTACTCTCGAGTTTTGATGCGATTTATCCTTGTTAATATTGACAAAAAAAATAATTCATGTCCATTATTTTTCTAATCTGTAACTGACGGTCTAATTAAAATTTGCAGTTTATTGATGCTCGAAACTAACCTCTTATACTTTTCAAGCCTATTCAAAGACAATGATTTGAAGATGGACGTTGTCAGTTCCGTGAGCGTTCAGAAATTGTCCAAGTCCAAACTTAAATCAGTCATTCATTAAATTCCGTTCCATTGATCTACGTGACTATACTGGTTCATTATTATCAACGGTATCCATAACCCATAATTGCTAATTCATTCCCCTATTACATACGATCATGTAGCCTTAACGATGGTCACTCATAGATTTTAATTTCAATCAACAAGTCTGGTCAAGCGTCCATTTATATAAGTGAATCTATTGTGACTACGAATGACGCTGCGACAGATGCGTATTCAACTACGTATGCTATGTTACTTCATCAATCCGGAATAATAAATTCATCGATTTAATTAACCACAAATTTGACCGATAGTAATGAAATCTCTTCATTTTATTTTAAAACCAAATTGCTTATTTATTATAATCAACAACAGAACCAAAATACCCAGTAATTTACATGCAATACCGTGACTTTAAAGAATTAATATTTAATTATCGTTTGGTGTATCATTCGTTCATCTTTAACCGACGTTTGATTGCAATTTTTAATATCACAGCGAGGGGTCGGTGTTTCGCGAAATGCTTTAAATGCCCCGGGAATTCCGGGATTGAACAAAGCATTGTACAGAGTGATTGGAGGTTTTCTGCCATGTCATTCCATTGGTGAGCCTTTGAGAAATCAACTTAGTCACAGCCTCAACTTTTTGTTTAGTTCTGTGACGCATTCTATCATTTTTCTCAGGTGACTAACACGAATCTCTACTTATTTCTTCATCTTAAATGAGGACAGGAAGTGAGAATTAATTCAAGTGATGCCTCAGTTCATTATCACAGTTGTAGCTCTCTATATTTACATTTGTAACTATACTAAACCTCGGCCCATCATCGTCTTGATAATCTTCATCAAATATTTGTGCTGGGCTTAGAGAGTTCGCTCTTGGGAATGACTTTAAACATTCAGGGATTATACGAGTAAAGCTGTATGCTTTTACTGTGTTTTGAACAAAATCCCAGGTATCAGACGTCCATGGAGATTAGAAGAAACAGAAATTAACCTTGGACTTGTAACAAAAACAGTGAAATGCTTTCGAATATTATCTTCTTCTCAGAAGTAATTACTGTCTGTTCATCGTAATCTTTGAAAGATCTAAACACCCGAACCTTTTCCCTAATTCCTTCTATGAAAACGAGGATATTATCAGCATGAAAGTAAAAATGTAATAATTTGAACTGCGTGCGGTGACTGCAGTGGCGTTGACCCTAACTTTGTTTACCGTCCGCATCTACCGCCGTATTACGGCTTGTTTATCTGTTCCGTTGAAACACTAGTCTCAGCTGTATTGATATACGGATCTCTGAATGCTTTGATTCATCATCCAGTACCATATATAGCTTCCGATACAACTGTTTGTGTTAGTTTGTTGGCTGGGAGATAACAAAGTCTCGTGCTAATATTGATTTTAGATTTGATTTTGAAGGTTTGTAGAATTAATTCCCTTGAAATGTGTACTCAAAGCTTTTCCACCAGGGGTACTAACAGTTCAGTTTTCTTTTTTTATGACTAATATAACTATACTACTTAAACAAATTGTTCCGAAACTGTATTTCTCGTTTAGTAATAACAAAGTAATAATGGACTGTGGGTAGGCTGGCGTGCTCCGGTGTGGCGTCCAAGTGACGTGGCGTTTGACAAGTCACGCACTCCAAAACATAACTTGTGTGAGAGAATAAACAACTGGGAGCACCAAGTGTTCCGCTACAGTGGGAATGAGCGTGGAATTCTGGTGGGCGGCCGCCACTTGCTACCACCAGATAATTACTATCATTCACCGATCGCTACTTGTCGCGTTTCCAATTTTCCACTACCTTAAAATTATGCCTCAAACCTGTCCAACCGTATCGTACACGGAATTAAACTAATCACAGAAATGTATAGCTCCTAGATTAGCTCCTGGCTCTAACGACACTTGATGAATTGCCTCGCAATTACCAATGCTGAAGTTAACAGCTTTATACACCTGTTCTGTTATTAATAAACAGGTTGAATGAATGGAAATTGTTTGTATAAATCATTCTCAGGACGTAAGATTAAAGTGAACACACAATTGGTTGAACCAAGTTTACGGAGTTGAGTTTCACAGTTAAGAAGAAAATGTGAAACCAAGTTTCCTATTAAAGAAAGTGTCGATAAACACGGTGAGTAGGTTTTGAGCAATAAAATGCAGAGTTATAAATAAAGGCTTAAAGTACACCTACGTTAGCAATAAACCTTCAGTGGTGACTGGTAACATGCCAGGGTCATCATTGTAGGTCGATGCAGTTGCTTGATACAAGCGTCACCTTTTCTTATGCACCAGTTGGCACAAATGTTGAGATGACAGCGGATTAGAAAGTGATTGATGTATTTATGTATGGCAAACCGTGTGATGAATGGTAAACCTTTATAAAATATTCGAAGTTCTAAAAAGAAATTTTGAATAACATCCATAAACATTGAGACTTTCGGCGCCGGAGTGTGACTTCGAGGCGGACCAACAAATTCTTCACATAGACGTACTATTTGAAGAAGTTTCATTACAAAGAACTCCGGAGTTTCCAGAAATGTAACTGTGATCAGTTTATGACTTAAGTCGACCCCCTATACCGTCAAAGACAAAGACGAAGCGGTGAGTGGCGGTAAACACGAGGGTTTATGGTGCATGCACCGCTCGACCTTGGAGCTCCTAGTGTAGGATTATTGGACGCTTGAACAACCAATGACATTACAACCCGCAATCGTCATGATTACCTTTATACAATGTAGACCGTGGAAGTATCCAATTTCAGTGTTGTCTTGTAAATATGTAGGTATGATTGGACATATCGGAAAGCTGAGAATAAAAATCTAGGTTTATTGTCTGCATATTGTAGGTAAAACGTTTCACTACGTTATTGGTCAGGATGTGAGCAGTAAATGACTTGTTTCGTATCATTTACAAAAAGAATGTTAAAGTGATGCCTGTTTCTGTAAACTGTGGGATGTCGATGTGTTCCATCGTCGTTCGTAGCTTTGAGTTCTCCGAAGTCTTCAAATACGTCTGAGCTGTTGATTTCTTCCCTTTTCTGAAACGGAGAACATTTGTTTTCACTAACAACTTGAAATTATAACACTTATACCGAGAATATTATTCATAACTTTTGCAAGAAACAGTTATTATTATGTAGGTTACTTGTCTTTAACACAGCGTGGCGGAACGTGTTGTACTAAAGTTGGTACTTTATGCACCACGGCTCCATCGAAGTACAGGCTACTGAAAGTGGCATTGGATGCACCAAGGACGCATAGATTAACCTGTACAACTTATTACACGGTGATTGTTTGCATTTCATTAACGTCTTTACGACCAAGTTATATGTCTGTTAATATCAGAAGTCATTACTTCGTCGGTTGGCCTCGTGTGAAATAACTGACCGAATATGCATTTGATTCGGACTTTACAACTTTGCAATGCTTTTACAACTAAGTTGATTGATATGGTACAAAATATGCTGCATACCGATCATAAACTACTTCCTCAATATGGACATAGTCATGTCTCGTTTAATGTTTAGCAGTTATTTCTTTATTAATGACTTAATACTGGTCCAGTCCTTAATCGCGATACCTTCTTTGGCTGAAGTGTCAAACACGCTCTTGCTATCTCACAGGGCGTTGCCTATCTTGTCTTGTACTAAGAATTTTGTAACTCCGTAAAGGATTACATCTGATGCGATAACATTCACAAGTAATTCCTTGTCCTGACTAAGATAGCTCTTGTCTAGCCTTGTTCTCAGTTCTGTATCAGCGTTTCCAGCTAAAACAATAAGTGTTTGTACATTTGCATTTTATTATTCGCCAGCATTGATTTACAGCGCCCCCTTTAAGTCTCCACTTTCAACGAAACGTCCTTTTGTTCCGAACGACTAAGTTTTTCTAAAGAGCTTTGTCTTGACATTTCTATTGTTGAACATTTTGTTGGGCTGTAAAATAAACAGTTTGACTTTATTGCCCTTGCCTTCTATTGTTGTGCACCGATTTAGGTAATCTATTGGTTGTTTTAAAATTTGTATTTATTTGATGAGTTCGAAGTCAAAGACACCGAGAGAGGTTTACTTTTCATGGACTAGCATTGTTTTATTTTACTATGTGATTCTTAAACTTTATATTGCTGCCAACTGATCTCTGCGGTGATAATACGAGTAATACCAATATGTTTTAAACCACTGAAAATCAACAGAAAAGGAATAATGTAACAATTTTGTGCAGTTTTCGTTAAGGGCAAAATAGATGAACAAAAAACCCGAATGGCAATACTCGAATCTAAACTGTCAGTATTGCACAGCAACTGTGTTCTACTGCACTTGGTAACCCAATTCCACCCAATCCGACTGCAGATAACCTATTTCCTGCAGTGCTGCAGTAAAGGAAACAGCGAACAGCGTGCGATAAGAACAAACTAAAGCACTTACATTTTTCTTTCTAGTACAACATAGTTACATGGACGACATAATACGTATGTTGTGTAGGTACATAGTAACCCACAATAGGTATACAATACAGCTACTACTACACATGTAGGTATAAAACGGTTTCAATTTACTCGACCGACATCAGCTGATTACTACGAGCGATGACGCAATGCGCTTTAGTACGATTGTTTGGTCGTGCGCACACGATGCGTTTGATAAGCGTGCCGTACGTTACACGCCACGATTGTTTAATTATTATTAAGGGGAATTTCTATAGCATCTAGACTAGAGACGTCTCTGCGAACGTTGCTACAGGTGGTGGTATTACAGCACTTTCCATATAAACCAAGCGTTACTTGCGCGAACAACATTAGTGAAGTGTCAAACTGACAGCTTTGACAGACGTCAAAGTAAGCACATTTTAGGCGCCACGGAGTTGATTAATACTGCCAGCTATGCTGCCTGCGCAAACGAAAATTAGAAAAGTTCGTACTACCGCCGTAAAATGCGCAATAAAAATAATTTCGGCATATTCAATTTTACGTAAATGTTTTTATATGACAGGTGCATGTCTATAAAACCTGCTACTTTATACTAAACTATTTTAATATTTTTATGGCGATCATTTTAATTAGCTTTATTAATTTATGCTATTGACATAATATATGAATATTCATTTCATTAGTCGTTGTCATCAGAACAAGACAAGGACATTCGTTGGCGGGTGGAGTGACACTTTAACCGTCAGTTAAAAGGTTAGATGTTCCGCCATGCCCTCGTGATGCCAATAATTCATTAATATGCACGACTTACGTCTGAGAAATTCACCGTTAATTACTCCTGAATAGTTGTCACATGCCTAAATGCTAGCGCATTGTAATGTGAATTATTCCTTGGTTGCGTTTGCACAGCGTTTGTAATGTGCGTGAATCCAACTTACACGCGCCACAAATCTACACATCAAATAAAACATTAATCTTAATTAATTACTTTGAACACCACTTTCACATTATAAAAGCAGAATGTAACAATCTAATAATACTCTGAAGATAAGAATATCAAACCAGATTCTTAGATATGATTCAGAAAATTCAGCAAACTGTAATGTTTCGTCAACACTGCTGATAAAACAACATTTATCAGCAATAGTTTATCGTGCCGTGTAAATGGGCTCGACGTCGCGTGGGCGGACACATGGCTTTATACACGTGTTACTGTGTTACACATTGACCTGTGTTATAATAGGATACTTTTATTGTTACTCTGCTGAATTAGGGAATCCCGAATAAACAATTCTTTGATAGAAACTGAGATAAGTGTACATTGAGGGACTTTTTGATTTATCAATTGCTTTGTACCGACTCAACAAAGACATAAACGTGTCGTACAGTACGTTCCGTGCTGCGGACCTCCTAAGATTTCATGGGTATTTTTACATTGACATGACCGCATTTACCGCATTTTGGTTTGTTTTAAGAATTAGGGATAAGGAGTTCTCACTCAATATATTTTTCATTCTGAAAAGTAAGTGATAACAAAATGTTGATACATTTTGCTGCAACGGAAAAATCTGTTCGTAGCAGAATAGACTTAGTCATTTACAGAAAAGGACATTCAGAGAAAATTACATTATGAGATGAAACATTATAAAGTTAGTGTCAAGCTGAGTTATCATTTCTTTTTTTTGCGAAGGTCGCATGCATTTCCTGACACGCACGGAACTGAGCAAAACAACCACACGTAACTTTTTGACTCATCCCCTCCTCAAATATCACACATGCGTAGACGCCACAAAAAAAGCTGTCAATTCCGTGCCATGTAAAGGTTCCTCAACGCGTGGGCAGACGCATGACTGCTCACACGTGTTCAGACAACAGAACACGACTGACGAGTGATTATTCTGCTGCAATATCTTATTTAATAATTCAATGGTGCCACTTCAAGTGCATGAAAAGTGGTAGTAATGAATCCTGAAACTAAGATGACCGGGAAACTCATCAAAGAATATTTTCAAAGAATCCTTAGGCCTTTCCAAATTAATAAGCAGGGCAAGAGAACATTGAACAAAAAAACAGTATTAACGTTTCTACTTACTACTGATCTCGGTTTCACTCTCGCTGCTCGGCTCCTATTGGTCGTAGCGTGTTATACAGCCATGCCTTCCTAGATAGATGGACTGACTATCCAAAATAAAGATAACTCAATTAGAACCAGTAGTTCCTGAGATTATCGCGTTCAAACAAACAACAGCTTTATAATATTGTAGTATAAGAAGATCTAAACTAGCTTGATGACACTATTAAACTCCAACCGTACTAACCAACCACATAGGTACCATAAATTACAACGAAATACTCTGAGAGAATAAAACGAACGCACTTCGTTACACGACTCCTAACTCTAAAAGGTCCACAGCGAATGAAACAACAATGAGGCTTACATATTCATGTACACTCGCTACAAGTCTACAACTACATACCACAGTAAATTTATTAAAAACAGTATTTAAACTAGGAAGGAATATTCGGAACTAGCTTCCGCCCGCGCGACTCCGTCCGCGCGGATGTCGGTCTTCGCGTGGATGTTTTGAGTAACTCTGACAATGACATCTTATAAATATTACGGCGCTGAATCCACTGCGGGTAATGCAACGTGTGTTCGCGGTTCTACAGAACAACGTCTATGAATAAAAAGAAAAATAAGATTATTTTTCTACGTATTTTTCCAGGATAAAAAGTATCCTATGTTATGCCCAGGATAATAAGGAATAATTATACCAAGTTTCATCGAAATCGAACCGTTAGTTTTCACGTGATGCCTGCACAAACAGACAAACAGACAAAAATTTTTTTTAATCATATATTTGGGTTTGGTATCGATCCAGCAACACCCCCCGCTATTTATTTTTTCAATATTTTCAATGTACAGAATTGACCCTTCTACAGATTTATTATAGTATAGATTAGCTCACATCACAGAAATCTTAATAATAAGGTAAGGTTGCCTTATTATTAAGATTTCTGTGGCTCACATATATGCAAAGCTCTGTAGTAGACAATCAGGTTGACAAAAGAACTAGCGCCATCTATGAAGCAAATAATTAATTGAAATCACATAATGAAATTCTACGCGAATCAAGATTTTATAGAAAAATCCGGCTGCAATTGTCGGGCATTAGGCCACCGAAGTACTAAATACAACACCAGCCTGGGCAGAGAATGCTCTTGGTCGTTAGTGTTCACATAAATTGTAAGCAAGCTGCAGTTTCAATATCAATTACGAGTAATTCGGGTTACATTGTTATGTGTATTGTCATCATCATCATCAACCTGTCATGTACCTACTGCCACTGCTGGGAGACAGTCCTCCTCTCTGTGAAAGGGAGTGGGCCTTAGTCCACCATGTGGGCCCAATGCGGGTTGGTAGATGTCACATGTCTTCGAATTTCTGGTTCCATAACATGCCGGTTCCTTTACCGTGAATGTGTAGTGTAAGAGACTAAAAAGTACAAGTTCAGATAATGCCCTATAAAAGCTAGTTGGTTTACTGGTTATCATAACACTGTGGCTACAAGAACCATCTCTGGACAAGCAACCGATACTCGCAGACGAAATTGAATGCAAACAGTTTGCGGGTACAATAACATTCTCCAGTGGTCTGTTTGCAAACTGTACCTAACATGGCTATAATACTCCTATTAATTGTTCGAGTTGCACTGAAGTTGCTCTTGTTGGAGGGTTACTTTGAAATTGTGGTTGTTTATTTGTCAAGATATTGTTTAGATGTTACTTCAAGAGGGATAGTAAAAGTAAATGTTGTCTTTGAGCAACAAAAGGTTAGTTTTTAATACTAGACCAGAACCTTTTCATAGATCACTACATAGTATAAAACATCTACGTCTATCTGTCCCTATGTATACTCAGATCTTTAAAACTACGCAACGGATTTTGATGCGCTTTTTTTAATAGATAGAGTGATTCAAGAGAAAGGTTTGTATGTATAAAACATGCATAAGATAGTAGACATTGCACCCGTGCGGAGCCAGGACGGGTTGCTAGTTAATTATATTAAACGATTAACAAAAAAAGTAACCACGCAATGGGCGCCTGAGGATGGACGAAGTCAACGAGGCTGGCTCAAAAATATGTGGAGATGATATTGAGCTGGTTCGAGGTAGCGCTTGAAAATAGTGTTTGGAAGGATTTGGGGTAGGTTTGTCCAACAGTGGGAAATAATAATAACAGAATGAACAGATATTTTCTTTTCTATTTCTGGGTAAGGTCACTCCATAGTACACTTTGTCTTCGTCACCTGTAATAATATCAAACTAATTCACAATCCCTAAATTGGTCTTGAAAAGCAGTGGGATATTGAAATTGAAAGCAACTGTCATACTATGGCGACGTAGTACTCGTAACTAACCCATTCAATACTAGTCTTGGAACAAGCTTCAGTTGCGCTTGCATCACCTTCACTACTATAAACTGGCCACGTAGGTGTAACCACAGTCATACAATCATAAGCCTTAATGAATGACCCACCACGTCCACCTGATGACCGTAATGATCTATGACATTCCAGCGCTAATTCATTCACGGGCCATTCACAGTAATCAGTTCGTCACTTGTCCAAACAACATCACGTAATGTTCAGTACGCTGTTGTGAGATCACACAAATTGCTGGGGAGTTCCAAATGACTTGGAAAGATTACTGTACCGTTAGTTGGCAACGTACAGAGGTCTGAAGAATTTTATCAATGCATCCTCGTCTACGTTTGTATCGTTACGGCTGTTGAGCTCAGAACATAATGAGCGGTTGTTTGCAACTGTGCAATCAATTGTCGTAATAAAACATCAAAATCTACATACTTATTTCATGCTCCGCGTGTGTGGGTTGTAAAATATTTTTTGTAATTTTCGTCCGTCATTCGCAGATTTGCATAGAAATTGTCATCTTGATATTGACATACAAAAACCAATAGTTTAACATAATATCAATATTCATAATAATATAGTGTAACTACTTAAAGTATTGAGTACAGACTTAGTTCGTGAAAGCGGGTATTTCGGTCCATGGCCGGCGCGGTGGCTCGGCGAATGCAAGGCCTCTGCATACTGTTGCAACAAACGCTGTTACTGCACTAATGCAACTACTAGCATATAACTACGTTCTCCAACCGGTATCTGGACGATTTGTGTAAGCCCTTGCGGATTTGCATGCTTATCGCTCCACTAATACGCGAAATATCGCCTCCGAAATCGTCAAACTTGCTTGAAGACCGCTGGATAGATAATATCTACGTTCAATTTGATAAATAAATTATTCTAGATACAATCTTCTGCACCATTAAATCGAAGTTGGCTCTTAATGCCGAAGGAGGTTAGAAATAAGTAAATAAAGGTAGTACCTGCTTTACAATGAATGGATATTGTCCTCGGTAGCTTACAATACAGTAGATGGAGGAAGAATGAATGTTTATCCATTCCACTGCATTGATTTCATCTCGGTGTCAGAGAAAGAAAATAGAATGTAGCAGCTGTCTATCAACTTGCGAGTTGTTTTATTCAACAGAATGAAATACGTCATTTGATATGTGTAACATGTGCATGTTCAAGTTTTTATCTCGTCTAATGTATCCCTTAGTATCTATTTAACATTTTCTTAATGCATTAAAGAAATTTATCGTTTTGTTTTTTCGTCTGAAACCATTAAATGCTCTGATAATGTATGTAGATTCGATACATAATCTTCAAATGCAGTGATGAAATCGCGCTCACGCATCCATCCATAACAGTACTACTATTAGTCGTCACATCATTAACTTGATGCTTTATTACTTACTCTCCCACTATTTATATTCTAGAGCCTTTACTTTTATTGCTATTTTATGCTCATACATCATCAACACGACGGGAGGTGTACTAATTAAATTCGGCACTTAAAATTCTATATGTTGACTGAGCCATGTTTGTATAGTAATATAAACAAACAATGGTGTGTTTGAGAATAAATATCACTTAACGAAACCATAGTTCGAAGCGTAAGCTTATAGGGTTGCCAAACATGGTGTGGGTCACGCAATACTAATATTCCATGGTTACCTGGAACAGCAAAAACATCTATTCAAATAATTGGAAATGAGATGCAGTCAGTCCGAAAAATGGTCTGACAAGATGGATCGTGATGTAGCACCGATAAAATCTTCAGGGCGTGTCTACAGAACTAAAGATTACGTGATATAATGTTCTTAACAGACGGGTGCTACAGATACTCAATGCTTTACTCTTTTTCAGCGTAAGTAACAGGATCATCAAATTAATTACGCCTCTTAGTTCCGCTCCTAACGTAAAGCGTAAAAACTTGACGAACATCATTTCCTCCAAGATTTTTTACGATATCAATTCCATGGGTATAAAAAAGCTTTCTTCTCTACATTTGAGAACTTGGTTGATATTCTGTGGAAATTTTCCTCCCGTTTAACCCTACGACTGCCCCAAATTGGTATTTACGACGCACCAATGACCTGCACCACGTTCTCGTGTTACAATACAGTAATAACATTTCCCATGCCTTTTGTTCGTACGTTGACAAGTCTGCTCGTAAACTTATTAAATCACAACCACTCGAAACACTACTGTTTTGTACTGAATGTAGGTTAAAGTAAACAATACTAATAATGAAAACCATTGGAAACTGGAATTTAATTATAAAACTCTTAAAATTCAACATATATTTTGTATTACCTAATTATACTAAAGCCTCTCGTTTGAATTAAAGCTCTTAATTTATGAGAAACTTGACAGATTTTGTAATAACATTTACCTGTTAAATTAAACTAATACCAGTTCTAACATTATACAGTTATACAGCAGTGATAGCCGAGTGGTACGACCGTTGGACTGCCAAGTCAAAGGTTGCAGGTTCGAACCCCGGCACGCACCAATGTCTTTTAGAATTCATGTGCGTATTATAAATTAATTATCACTTGCTAAAAACGGTGAAGGAAAACATCGTGAGGAAACCAGCACACCTGAGAGATTTTTCAACGGTGTGTGAAGCCATGTCAGAGGCCTACGGGCGGTTTAAACTCTGACACCAGGTTGTTCATCAACCAAACGATAAGAAGAAGAAGAAGACCAGTTCTAACTCAACTGGAAATCAATTCGAATTTATCGCACAATTGAACTCGCAAGTTGTGCCAGCGATATTCCAGACAATATCAAGGGATCTCGACAGAATTAACACGAACCATTGAACCATTCAATTCCTAAATCAACATTAATAGCGATAACAGAACACTGAACAAACCGAAGGCAAATATTGGTCGACTGTGACTTGTTGTGCTTTTGAAATGGATGAAGTCGAGGGCAAGCTGTACCTTAAGCCGACATAAAGCCTTCTGGACAATGAGGAGCGAGCATTTCGGAGCTGCGTGGGCCGTAGGCCAGACGTTTATGAAACTTTAACTACCTGTTTGTAATATGAAAGGAGTTCAAACGTCTCTGAACTTTCAAATTGGAGGGAATTATGTAATCAACTCATTGTAATATTGTAGTTTTCAATGCATTGTTTTTTTTAGTCTCATTCGATATTTGCAAAACAATTGTATGTTCTTCTGACTTGTTCCGTTCTCGAGTAGTGACAGTATCGTGAACTCCCTTCGTGACAACTTCAGACGTCGAACAAACTAGACGTCAGTGAACAAGCTGGACAAGACAAAGAAAATTGAAACGTTTACATCAGTCTCTTGCGGTTTGAGAAACGGCACTTTATGCAACTATCGCCCTAGGCATAAGTTTCCGTGTACACAACCAGGAGTGAAGACACCCGTCTCCCCTTCCACCAACACACATTCTCTTGATAGGCGAAAGTTCTTCTCGAACTGGTCCTGGTAAAACCGGTATCTTGGAACTGACTTGACAAGGTGTCTGAACTGCCATTGAAATGTAATGTCTATTGACTAGTTCAGTGCTTAATCAAAGTTTGGAGATTATGACCGAATGGGGTGCTAAAGATGTTATTTTATAGTGGACTGCCGAAGATGAATGCGTGAACTGAAAGTTAATTATTATTAATTTATGATGTTTTCGTTTTGTTTGTTTATTTTAACGGTAGTCGTCGTTTTATGTAATCTTAAGTCGTATTAGAAAATAACGTATGGGTGAATTTTGTATGTCGTGTTTAATATTCATCAATTTATCATGTCTTCAATGAGCTTTCAAGGGAAATGAAGATTAGAACCGTGAAAAGAGACGATGTGTATCTGATTTTAAACTTCTAACCACGAAATGTATCCCCTATCGAGCCTCTTAATCGCATCTTGACCACACACACCACAATCCGTCACGGCTTAAATTCTATCAAAATTCTTATGATTGAACAAATCGCTTGGCATTAGTGTCAATTACGACGGTTAAGAAGTTTCTCGACATAAAAACGTTTGCGTCGAAATATTAGTTACGACCATTAAAGATCTTCGCTACCCAGGGCTTATGATTACATTGTAAATTAATGCAATATTTTTAAACAGATTCACATGGAATGAGCGGTGTGAATGCATTTAGGGTTCGGTCATCGCACTTTGTGTACGTCGCGCCGGGCTCGTGTAGGTGTCGCGCTCCGGTGACGTCGATGCTTATCAACCGACAATTAAAACGTTGTTTCGCGACCTGTTGCTTCACCTCCCCTCGCCCATTCCTAGTTCACCGCACAATCTGACCGACAGACAAACCCTTTTCACTTCAAGCAATTTATTTAGTACCAACAATCTCGAAACAGTATCGGACGCCGCGTAATTTCAGGATTTTAGATGCTTCCAGTCGTGTCGCTAAGAACTGGCGGAGGTGAACAAATCTTCAGTATACTTGACTAAGACAACATCAATTACACAACAGACCTAATATTGTTTACAACACACGATCTCATAGGCACGTGCTTTCCAATAAAAACTTTAGAGGTCAAGTGTAGTAGGCGTATTTATATCAGAACGAGGCTATGTGCCGCGTCTGCGGGGGCGGTCATTAACTGGGTCGCGCGGGGACAAAGACCTCAGCCCCCGGTTAGGGGGAAAACGTGGGGTTGTTTCGCTTTCCTCGGGTGGCGGCTACCTCCCACCCGGCGCCGCTCGGTTACGCGAAACACCCCGATCTTTCCGCGAACTAAAACTGGGTAGGAAGTAGTAAAAGCCTTCGCGAGAGAAATGTTTACTCTTTGCGTTGCCGATGCGGGCACCTCAAGGGGATTAATTTAGAACTTCTCGAGCATTAATTCCCGTCCTGAGCAGTTTCCCCTTTTTGCGGCTAAACAACGTAACGCCTGGAGATTGAACTGTCGACACGATTACGGCGTGATTTTTTCGCTTTGTTTTTTATCGATATCGGGGCGGACATGACGCTTTGTTTTGGCAGTTTGTGTAAGGGTGACCTGAATGAATGAATGCATAATATTATTTAATTATGCAAATGATCGACACAATGACGCGTATGCGACAACGACATCGACCTGCAACTCTCAGGAAATCGGTGTCGTGTCCGAACATGTGGAGGGCATTGCCGATCTTTACGAAGGCGGTACTTGTAACCAGCATGAACAATGGCGTATTTGTTTTTGTTTAATTTTTAAGAAATCTCTGTGGCCCTTTATAACGTGATATATCATTTGCATTATTATTTACCAGTTCCATTATTGTTAATGGCGTGCGTATCATAACTTACGTATATGATAATCAACTGGGAGTCACTGTAATTTGACTACATTCTTATATGCATAAACGAATAATGTAATGATTTTAAACGAACATAAAATCGGTAGACGATCCATTACAAAGCTAATTAACTGCTGTTGACAGCACCCAACTAAAAATAATAAAAACAACATAAATTCGTAAACCCACTATAGGTCAACGACGTCTTTAATTTATTTTTATACCTAAACAACCGTAACGTATGCTTAGCATCATCATTATGTTGCTTTTTATAAACCAGTAAAGTGGGTAGGTACTTGGGTAATGACGAAACCGCGAACGAATTTCGCGCATGTCCAAAGAGCATGCGCCAATTTTACTAGATGTGGTTTAGATCGATAACCCACTGACAAATAAGAGACATTGAAAAAATTTAATGGAAGTGGCATCATTTATTTTGCTGTATTGCTTGCAAACATTTACCGCAAGAATTCTTTTGTTTTTTGCTCAGTTTATGGGTTGTCAATTCTTAACTTTCAAAACTCTGAATCAAAAGCCTTCCTCCTTCATTCCCAGAATCCCAGGATGGTTATTCGAGAGTCTGCGTATTTCCACACAAATTGTAACTCACTGTCGGGGAATTTTAACTGATAGACCTGCCTTTTATAAAACTGACTTACAAAACTGTTGATTTTATCAGCAGTTCGAATAAATTATTTTGAATTGAATTTAAGACATTGATGGTGATACCCAGTCTATTCGTACGACTTAAACACGAGCTGAAGTTTCGGTATGCAAATGATTAGCTATAATAAACAAGACACACGAGTTATTGTTATATATTCTATTGTTTGTGTTATTCTATGCATGGAACATTATTCATAGTCACAGAGAATCCTAATGTCGGGATATAAATGCGAAGCAAGTACACTCACAAATCAGGCGAGCCAACATTCCAAGTCTGAACAAATATATGTAGACTGTAACGTCTCTAGCCCATATAAACGCGTTCCGGATGCGGGATTATCACCCGAGACTCAGCAAGGAGGGCGTAGCATACATTACTTCAGCATCTACATAGCTTTTAACCTTTTTCCCAATAAACTGGTGTCTGCCTCTCCCACTAGCTTGTCTAAATGCAGCTGATTACCTGTATTTGACATAGAGTGGCTCTCTATCTTATCTCCACAGCCCAGTTACTGAGTAAGAACTGATGCGTTCAGGCTCCTGACGGCCAAACGACTACAAATAACAGCCGAGATCAACGGCTTAACGAGTTTTCATAGGCTCTGAGCGAACTGTTAGTATCTTTGACCTGTGCATAGCCAGTATTTGGATTAATTTGTTTCTGTTCTTCATAAAACGAAAAAGAAATAGCACGTCAACACCACGGATGATTTTTTAAAATTCCGAGTTGTCAATCTATTTTCTCTCACTTTCTATATCGCGGTGTTGCATGACTAAATTCAGACTGATGTTTGGTACTTAAAAACGTAATCTCGCTTTAGCTCTATATCATATTCCGGCAGGTGGTTTAAATGTTCTTTAGTACGAAAACAAAGGAGGTAAAACTCTAAAAGTAAAACCACTATCTTTTCCAGTAACATTAAATCTGCGTTGTCTACGTCTCATGACGCGGGTGGCGAATACTCGAATAGTTGTGGCGTGTTGCGGTAGGTCAGTCATCGCGAATCATTGATTGTCCCCGGCTCCCCGCCGTCCGACGACCGACGGACGATCCGATATACCTACCTAACTATTTACGACAGAAAAATGTTACGTAGCAATGACATGGTGAACGTTTGAAGGTGAAAATATCGGTTTTTCCATGAGAAAATGTTTGAGTATTTTTAGATGGAAGCTGTATTTTATTTTATTTCAATGCTCTTACGACTTGATGTAGGTTATTTTTATTGATGAATGGAATAGATAAGTATGATTGACGGCTTTATTGCTGTCTGTTTGGATTTTGGCCTGTTTTTCTATCACAAAAATAAAGTGTTTGTTTCGACTCGACGAATTTGTGCGCGACGAAAATGAAATAACGATGTCTTAATGTTTTCCCCTTTTGTTTCAGGTACTTATTCTCCACCTTTATGGTTTGCCAACGGTAATTAAGTACAACTATAAACGAAGCGTGCGTTTGCCTGCCACCCACATGCTAGCAGTTACTGCGGGTGAGTTAACTTGCGAAACTATTGGTTAACTGGTTAACATTCAAGTTAGGACCTTAAACTGAGAGATACTGGCTTTTGTCCGTGATTTCGCCAGCTTTGACGCTGAATTATTCCATTAGGATAAAAGTCTCCTTACACAGGTCGTGGTCTAAATGAGTGCCAATATTTTTCTAAATCTGTTTTGCTGATAAAGCTTGAAAGAGTTGCAGACAGACAGAATACAATTACTCATGTACATAAAATGTGAATATTTCTAGGCATCTTATTTCTTATAAATGCGAAAGATTATACGGATGGATGGATGTTTATTACTTAATCACGCCAGAACGGCCAAACGGATCTAGCTGAAACCTGCCACAGGCATAGATTAGTCTGGGAAAATACAAAGGCTACCTACTATCGAATAAAAAAAAATCTTGGGATATTTTTTACGCAAGCGAAGACTCGTGCAAAAGCTAGTGAAAGGTTGAAAACCCTCAAAGATTCGCTTCAAGAAATGATTTCTCTTGATCCAATGACTCTCTAATACACTCCACAGTCTACATGTGCTCACAATTTAGATGAATCACAATAAAACCTCTTAGTTTAATAGATACGTTAATTATTATAACAACTATTACTCATTTAATGCAGCACAACATTTTGATGATGATTATATGCTTCAGTCACTGCTTTTACTGACGTTGCTTAAGTCACAAGCGGAAGCGTTTTAAAAATTAAGCATTTCATTAAGTGATGATCCTGCTGTTTGATTTTAAAGTAGATTCCGTATCATCGTTAATTTGCCTGGGGTTACCCAATGAGCAGCTGTTCATTTATAATTAATAATCTAAGAATTAATATTACCTCCGGCAAGCATAAATGTACAGTAAACGAGTCAAAACTAAGAGTGTATAAAGACGACAATCTGAAAATTTGAAGATACGTGGGCCCGCGTGGGTTATCACAGCGCCCTCACCTCCACAGAGTCTTGTCTCCTGGCCAGTCCTCCTGGACTTTGCCCCAACTGTGAGAACATTATAAAATGATTATGCTATGCTTATGTAAGGAACATAGGTAGAGGTTTTTTGTAGGGGAATGCGCTTGAATTTATGTATGTTTTTACTTATACCTACACCATAAATGGAATCGGAATCGACCGCAATCCTATTACATCGTACTGCGAGCGAAGCTGGCATCGTGTAAATGCAATACAATACGTAAGGTGTCGAGTAGCTCTCATTAGTCGCGTTACTGTGTTTACACCTACGTTAATCTAATTAGCGCTTTAGTACAGACGGGAAACGGTTAATTACAAGCTGAACTAGGAAGCGGTTTGAATAATAATAATAATAATAATAATAATTTTTATTCAGTAAAGTAAAGTACAAAAGCGTTACAAGAAATGATTAACATATTAAGCGAGGTGAATGTACAGAGGCATTTTAATTATAGACTACGACTCCCAAACTGAGACATGCTCGTATCTTGGGTAGTCGGCGGTCGGCCGTTTTAGATGTCATATACTTATCACCGCCTTATTTGAGTTAAATTTTACACATAATAATTTTACAAAACAATTCACTAATAAGACAAGTTTTACTTTACTATTTCAATAAGTTTCTCAGTCTCTTCATAATTCAAAAACTTTAACCAATTACTCAATTTATCTTTAAAATTGTGCTTATTTAGTTTATATAGTGAGATCTTTTTGTTAATTTTATTGTAAAGCCTGGAACTCAATGCGTTGAATTGTCGCTGTGCGAAAGCTGTTCTACATTGCACAGTGGGACAAACAAGTGCACCATTTCGTTTATTTAAGCCTTCCTTATTTAGGGGAAGTAGTGAATGTCGTCGTAGCATCGTGCGAAGAATAAATAGCTGTCGCACCGTCAACACCTTGCACTCCTTGTATAGTTCTGTGGTAGAATAATAACGCGGCTTACCATATATGACCTTGAGAATAGACCTTTGTGCCCTCTCTAATTTCAAAAATAAGGTTTTGTAAGTTCCACCCCACGCAGGAACACAATAGCCCAATATTGACTGACCCAATGCAAGATAGACTGTATTCAATAATGTCCGGTCGGCAGAGTGACGAAGATTCTTAAACACGTACAGTAGTTTTCTGACACGCCCGGTGAGGGTCTCGACTTGTGGACGCCAATCTAATCGTTCATCAATTATGACACCAAGATACTTTATATAGGCAACATTCGATAACGGTGAACAACAACACGTTATTGTAGTTGATCTGACACAGTTGTGGGCAGTAAGTGCTATAGTTTCTACTGATGGCGTTGATGTGTTGGGGAGATAGAAACGTATATATTTTGATTTATCCACATTCAATGTAAGTAGATTAGCAGAAAACCATAGCATGACTTCTCTTAGATTACTCTCGGCCTGTATCTTAGCCTCCATCCAGTTTTTCCCATACACTAAGAGTGCTGTGTCATCCGCATAAGTAAAAATATCACAGTTCTTTAATCTCATTTTGCACAAGTCATTAATGTAAATTATAAACAAAGTAGGTCCCAGAATACTCCCTTGCGGGACTCCATATTTGATTTCTTCATCCTCACTCACCACGTTATCAATTTTGACTGCCTGGGAACGATTGGTCAAATAATCTTTAAATATATTTAATGCCAGACCACGAACTCCTATGTGCTCCAGTTTTGATATAAGAGTTGGGACAGAGACCGTATCAAAAGCTTTTGATATGTCCAAAAATATGCCGTAGCACTTGTAGCTCTTGTCCAGTTTATTGGCTACCATGGCACTGAAGTTGGTTACAGCATCTTCAGTCGACACACCGGACCTAAATCCATACTGGTTTTCTGAGATTATGTTAAATTTGGTGAGATACTTATTCAAGCAGTTATTAAGTATTTTTTCTAAAATCTTCGATAATGTACTCAGTACAGAAATAGGCCTATAGTTTGTAAGTCGGTCCCTGTCCCCTCCCTTATACACAGGAGTGACTAAAGCTTTTTTCAAGCTGTTTGGGAATACGCCAGTGGCAATAGATACGTTACGTTAATAGGGATTGGGACATAATTCACATGGAGGTAATGGATGCTAACTAAAGTTAAATTTATCGAATCCTTTAAAATAATTTAAAAGAGCAGAGCAGAGTACTTACGATTTAGACGTAACAATAATCGTAAAAAAGTCTGGATTTAAACAATACTCAAGTGTAGATCTCGTCTTTAACAAAGAAATCAAAATCAAAGTCTTTAATTCAAAACAGACTATAAAAACATCATTTTTGGAGGTCACTTTTACGGTCCCCTAAGCGCCCGTCCTTTGAAACTACCTAGTGTTTTAACTGGGATGAAGAAGTGGCGGAAACAACTCCCCAGATTCCCCCAGTCAGCCAGTCGCTCGGTTTAGTTCAGCTTATAAAGACAAATATCGGCGTATAGTAACATCTAAGATGCTACAAGTGTCGGCAATGCAAAGTAATTAGCAAGTAATGCCATGTATTATGTCATTGGCACTATTTTTCACATCCTACCACACCCTGGCAAGTTGCCATCGAGATCGTAATCGCTCGTAGACGATACAGTTCTGTGTCGTACTTTATTAGTGTAATTTACATGATTAACAAGCTTCCTGTAATCAGCTGACTTATTTAAATAAGCATGTCAATTTCAGCGATTTCTTACTTCTAGAGGTGAAGAAAAGTTTAATTACATATTCTATCCTGCCCTCTTAGACGAAAAATATGCAGCCAAAGTGACAATGAAGCCCCAAAGTTTTGGGCTATTAATAAAATCATGCCAGTGTTACAAAGAATATTCCATAATATCTTCAATGGATATCCAACTAAAAGTTAAACTGCAAATTTGTATTCGCAAAAAAAAATTGTCTTATGAGACTTCGTTGATTTGCTACACAACACTGTTAAAAAAATATTGGCATCTTTTAATCAACAATACATGTGATCATTCACCTCCCAAAAATCTTTTGTTTTTAATCGTGATAGGATCGATATACCCGTCAATTCTGTTGAGATTCCTTAGCTATCAATTATTTTTTTCTCCTTGTTTGTTCTCCAATCAGTTTTTTTAACCATATTGTCCAGTACCTAACATACACGTAAAATTAGGTGCACATTTTGTGACAAACTATCTTATAAACATTTAACAAAAATATTTTTAGACCTTCGGTAAAAATATACACAAAAGTTCACACACACATTAAATTCATAACACAAAATTTGAACTTGCTGCAATCTTATCACTTGAACCGCGACCAAAACAATAAACCGCGCTTTATCTCGTCCTCTCCGAGTGTGATTTATTTATGTTCGGAGCGGCAGATAACTGCGCAACTATCTGGATACGAGTGAGCTGCGTCCCCACGCATGGCCCGCACTTATCTCGCGTCGTGTGTTCCAATCGATATGCGATACATCTGCATATTATACGAGGATTCTACGAGAGCATATTCATTTGGTGTTAAGTAGAGAGGAAGACTGAAGAAACGTATGTTTGTACTGTGTGAGAGATGCTATGGCTAGAAAGGAAGAGGCTAAACGATATGTGCTGAACCGAACCTACTCTAAGTAAAGTGGGGCAAGCAAATGATTTTTTAAATCTTTCATTCTTGAAACCTTATGGAAAAAACATAAACAGTGACTTTCTTTATTTTTCTTGTGAAAAAATGATACGAATGAAGCCATACAAGGATTTGCGGCGAATTAGCCTCTTCGTACACAACGCGACACAAGTCTCCGATCGTCGTCCGAAGTCGTACGGACTTTGGTTTCCAGGCGACTATCGCAATACAAATACAGAGGTTATCACAGGCACGCGACAATGAACACCAAAGTAAAGTATCTGAGACTTTCCTCACGTTGTGTACGAAATGGGATAAATCAGTCAATTATGGTCGAAATATTGTTCTCTTCTTATTTATGTAAAACTGTTGCAATTATATTACAGTAACCAAACCAATATCAAGAAGAATCATAGACTACTAATTCTAGTACTCTGTACTCTACTGCAAGTTCGTCAACTCTACTACAAGTCTACAACCGAAGTACAGCAATAAAAGCGTAAGGTTTAAAGGTTAGGACGTAATTAGTGATAGTTGGGTCCTGTAATTTGTATCCATGTACTGTAGGCTAGGGTTGTCATGTCATCAGCTGTTACTACATTATACTGTTTGTTATTGTATTTGGAAGACAACAGTGATACTGATTACTGCATAAGCACAACATAAACAATCTGTAATGCTGCCATCGCATGCGGGGAGGCCTATGTGAGAGGAATTGGACCGTGACACTCGCATTCATTCTGCGACCGCGGCACTCCACATTCCCGTCATTCTCTTAGTCACCCTGAGTGTCATCCTTCCTCATCACATGTCCATCAAATGTCCAAGCCAGATGAATCCCTTAACTCACCCAAAAGAGTTTTGGTAGAAGACCAAATATTGGCTTTAGAAGATGCTGATGTTCTAAAAAGTAATAGGACTCGCATGGCACCCCTAATTCTCAGATTTCTAGAAGAATCTAACGAATCGTGCCGAATCATTAGCAGTGTAAAACAATATTTAACATGTTTAAGTAATTCTTAGTACTAATTGCCTGTACGTCTATATTCGACTGATTTATGTAGCTGGGGTCAGAGATCTAATAGTATATACGATTATTACATACTGTAACCAAGTTTAACATGTAGGTAAACATTATATACTTAACTTAAATCTTTCCTAGAGAGTGGGTGCTTAGTTTTTAAAGCCGGTGTTATACTGAAAGCCAGGATGTTAAGTAGGAGTGCCGCTTTTTGTAAGGACTCAGACTGCTTTTCCAAACGTTGCTTCTTCGTCACCTACACAAAATCTTTAGGACGATTTATTATTTATCAATAGAATCCTTAAATCTTCTGCACACTGTTCCTATTTTTAACTGACTTCAAAAAGAAGGACAAAAGGAAGGAAGGAAAGAAGGAAGGATTACTTGAAGTTTTTGGGGGTTTATACCCGTGAATTCGGCGTTTATGTCGATTGTTTTCAACGCGTGACTTCGAGCACGAACTAAGAACGATTTGACAGATCCGAGCTCCTTGTATGTTTTTTTTTACTCGATGCAGTATATTTGTCTAACCTCTTATCTAAATCTAACTACTAGCTTCTTACCCCGTTTTCTTCGTAAAGTTTTTTAGCATCTCATCACCCGCCCGCGTCATTAGGGACGTCTTCCAACTTGCTAGACAAAATTGTGATAGTTCGGCTAATATGCGTGACATAAATATAATTTATCTACTATCATGCTATTAATCCTCTATAAAAGAACCTATAACAATTAGCTTATTGCCAACATTAAAACACTCAATGTTATTATGATCATTATATCATCCAAACGCGTGATATAATGAATTTCAAAAAAAGAACATTCTCATGCAATGACATTTTCACCACCAGATCGCTTAAATTTTGTTAAAAGAACAATTAATTGTAGACTAATTCGCAATTTCGGATTCTCGTCTTATCGTGTTATATCCCGCCATTTTTTCACTCGAATATGGTATGCGAATATGGTATGGTATGAGAATCTTTTATAGAGGATTCACATCATGATTGTAGATAAAGTCTTGTATGCAACTGTTATAATTAGGTACTAACACACTCATGTAATACTATTATCACACTCGGCTACGCCTCGTGTGATAAACCCATATTCGTGTTTTAATACCCCTGATTATACACCAGTTGCATAAATAACTATTATAGCCTAATTACACTCAAGAATAATGTGGCTTCCTACAAGCTATTTTATTTTCTTTTAAATTGGATCATTCGTTTCGGAGATTACCGCCTACATACAAAAAAAAATACCTCATTATAATAGATTCTTGATTTGTTGGTGTTTGGCATAGTTTTTTTTGCATGCTACTTATTATGTAATAATTACTTATGCTAAGATAATTTTAACATAATTCCGAATAACTCACCGCTAATTTATTCGGCAGATTATTTCATACTAGCTTCTGCCCGCGGTTTCACCCGCGTCATGTTAGGCGTTTGGCCCTATGGTCCCGTCCCGGTCAGTTCCCTTGAGGAGTACGTGGAACACGACGCACCGTGGCTCGGGCCTTGTCCTTTGTCGGACGGCGAGCTACCCATTACTCCCCGTCCGCAAGCGGCTGGAATATGCCCCGCGATTTGTTGCCCCGTGGCTGGGGCGATAGGTAGAGGATATCTTTTCCCGCACGCATTCCGACTGCTCCCCATTCACCTCGCCTGCCGCCGAATCCCTGAGGTACCTCCCGCAATAACCGTGCCCGGGAGGACTTGCGTCAGGTTGAAGTTGAGGCTGAGGACGCCGTAGCACATCTCCAACCACTTCTCAAAGATGATCTTACGACCGCAATTATGACTTGCCCAGGCAGTCATTATTTTATTGTAGTATTATTTTGAAACTATGATATCTCCTTAGATATTCATTAAAATCAAACGATGTCAAGGGCAATTTTGTTCAAAATCAAATGCTTGTGATGATTAACGTATTTATTTGGATAAGGATTAATATCATGTTAATGAAAATACCTTCGCAAATAATGAAGCTCTTTAAAATCAAATTTGATTTCCACAAAAAAGGTTATAGTGACTTAACCTTAAAAGATAGATATATGCTCTCGCGGACTTTATTTTAGAACTTTTCATGAGAAATAATTCCGTAGTACATAATTTTTGCGTATCTTTAACCGTTTACACAGCGCACGCAACGGAAGCTCTCGAAAAGGAATTCATTTTCCCGATTTTGAAACATTTCTCACTGCTGCTCCGCTCTTATTAGTGATAGCGTGATGTTACATAGCCTATATAGCCTTCCTCGATAAATGGACTACCCAACACTGAAAGAATCATTCAAATCGGACCAGTAGTTCCAGAGATTCGCGTTCAAACAAACAAACAAACTCTGCAGCTTTATAATATTAGTATAGATATCAATTCTGAAGGCTTAAATTTTTATTTGGTAGATTTAAAGTCTCACAGAGAGGAGGCCTGTAGCCTGTGCTTATGCTATATATAGTTTATCTTTCACTGTGAAACAAACCCCTCAGCACTAATAGATGATTGCACAGCGTAAAATCACAAATCTCGCATGGAAAGTCGAGGCTTAACATAGCGGGATTATACTTTATTGGCTAGTGTGAGCTTATCTTTAATAGCTCAGCTTCATATGTAGTCCTTTAACTATCCTAACTAATATTATGAATGTGAACGTGTTTGTTTGTTTATTTAATGGTCACGACTCGACTCAGACCCTGATCTTCGATTTTTTCGAACCGGGGCAACACTCGATAGCGGCGCCTGCTCTCCAGACTCTTAAAATGAATTGTAAAAATCTCAACAATATATTATTTTGTTCGCCCTAGCTCGGGGATTGTCCTGAGAGACATATCACGTACAATATCATCAATATGCACACGTTCAATAATAAATTTAGAATGTGTTCGAAAACTAACTGGGTCTTATAAAACATGTACTAGATTAGAGGTTAATAGTTTTTTTTTTTATATGCAAGCAAGCAAGCATGTTTATGATTTTGGCACCCCCAAAAGCTGGCACCAGGGGCACGTACCCCGCTTGCTCAAACCCCTAGAACTGACACGGACTCGACTGAATGGATTTCATAAGGCTAGACCATGAAAAAAAACATTAATAAATTATGACCCATATCATAGTTTCCGTGGGTTACATTTTAGACATCCCCTTGAGCGAAGTCACGAGCAATAGCTAGTACAGGTGTATTTTTGTCCTAACTGTTGCTAGTCGCGACCAAACAACGTTGCAAAACCTAAAAATTGCTTTTAAAATTAATGTCCTATTAACCATAAGCTATTACAGCTTTTAGGAGACATTTTAGATACCAACAAGAGATAACAAAATGGCTGTCGTCTAGGTTTCCCGCGTAAATTACGGAATATGGAGACTTGGGAAATAGTTTTGTGCTTGTCTATTGTAAATTGTTTATGGTAGGTGTTTTACAGTTTTCTCATAACCAAAGCTGTAGTAAAATGTAAAATATATTTCTTTGTCTTTATTACTTTGCATAGTATTTATGTGTAATTTTTGTATAACTTAATTATTGTTAACGTTTTATCTTAAAATTAAAATGACGTTTTATCGTTGGAAGGCTTGCAAGTAGGTACCACATCGCGAAATGCATTCACGATTTGGTAATTAGCATATCTTTATTACCTATGTGCAATTGGTAATACGAAAACAATACTTGCGGTTGTAACATACTTACCAAAGGTATGTGCGATAATCATACAATCTTATTATCGCCGATGAAGAGTCAATAAATAATAACTGCAAAAACGCAACTTTACAGGAGGCGAAAAAAACGTTTCAAGTCCGTTTAATTAGTTTTTTAGTATATTTGATTTTTTAAATGTTTTATGTAAACTGACTACAATATTATGCAATCAATGATATTATTAGTTTTTAGATATATTTTAGATAGATTTTATTAGTATCTATTGCCATCGTAAATGACGTAACACCACTTAGTATATATTGCAATAATTGTTTATCTTGCAAAATTAATAAGAAACAGACCTAAGATCTTTGTCAGCATGTGCATTACTCTATTCTACAATAAATAATGCAATAAAACAAAAATGGCCAAAATGTTAGATATTATATATTGACTCTTCATCGTCGTTATGAATATTAGAGAAACACAATTATGCATGTCCATATTTAAATATAACAAATCATAATAATTTTATGTTGGGTATTTGAACTACATAGGGCTGCATTGTAACCTGTTCCCTGTTATTACAAAATAAAGAATCCTTCGCTGCACTTAATCTTCGTTAGAGCACGCAGTTAATTAAGCAGTGCACTCGACTGTGAAATATTGTTAAATAATAACTAGCCCCGCTAATTAGCCGTTTCGCTGATTGTAAAACTTACAGGTCAGCTTTCTTCTCACAACTTTGTGTTACGCTTTCTTATTTTATTGGCTCTGCGTCGATTCCACGCGAACAATGCTAGCTAAACAGCTGTTCACAGTAAAAACAAATTTTCTTTTAAAATCAAGCAATTTTCAACTATAATAAAAGGGAACAGCGACCTTAGAAGGGCTTTTTTACATGACATCAGCAAGTCCGCCCTTCCAGTGATGCATCAAGTTACTGCAACAAAAGCGATTGATTCGCGCTCTCAGGATCAAATGGGGCGAATTTTGGGTGCAAGCCTGGGGCGGGGCGCGGGACGAGTGCGGGGGCGCGGGGGCTTTGAGCAGAGGCAACAATGCGGCCCGGGTATCGATCCACCCTGCGCGTCGTCTGCCCGACGCACCGAGCCTACGCGGCCACCGCTAAGCTCCTTCGTTCCTATGCAAACCTAGTACTTTTGCTTTCTAAAACATGCCACAAATACATGCGGTCGACCCTCCAATGGTGTGAGAATTAATTTTAGATATTATTTGTGGCACAAGTTTGCAGTAGTTGTCGGCGATAACTTTGTGCAGTCCTAGTATAGTGTCGCCTTTACAATACGCTGTACCAATTAGGTTACCGCATGCTGAGTATTTTATAAATGTTCTTAGCATTTTAGTTGATTTACACTAGATTAATAAACTAGTTCCTAAAACGATGCCGTTATAAGTTTTAATAAGTGAAGTTATGACCAATTTTTTTTACCTTAATTTTTCTAATTTCCGGTTCGCGATATCTTGTATCTTTTTTACCCTGCTGGCACAGTCGGGTAAAAAATAAACATTATGTTTGAATCTAACCTTGCTTTATACCGTTGCAACACAAAAGAACAATCTTGGCATGAGGTAAACATCTGTTCAGCCATCATTACACTAACCACGCCCAAAAATAAAATAGTATTCTGCCAACAATAACAAAAAAAAAGCAGTCATCACAGTCGTGACACACAATCTAACCCTTCCTCCACTTCCCAACTTCTCCCCCACAAACATATTCCGCAATTAAACTATCCACATCAATTTAACCCTAAAACAAGCTAATCCCATTCGAAACTAACACTTATCGATGCCCCAACGGGCGCTTGCGATAACCGTTCCCTCGCCGACTGGATACAATGAACTATGGACTAATATTTGGGATGCAAGACTAACGGGGCCTAAACGACCCTGATGGATACTTCGTAAAGTACCCGATACCTGGCACCAATCGTGCTGAAAGGATTAGTTAGGGGAAACTGTGATTAAACTTTAGTAAAGTATTAGTTACAGAATGTTACCACGGGTTTTGGTAAAGTAGTAATCAATTGAGGTATAATTTTGTAGATAATCTTCCACGCAGGAGAAGTTAGAACTCAAGCAATAATTTGGTGAAAACTGCATTAATCCATACAGCAGTTTTTGCGTGATGCGTTTTCAAACATAAATACAGACACAGATGAAAAATGGATTAAATGTTGTTTTGCCTTTTGTTTGCTCGAATAAAGACCACCCATCTTTATTCTTCTTTGTTATCTGTAATGTAAAGAGACAGACATCGGCCTGTTGAAATGTTATTATAGATTTAACACTTATAATAAATTCACTGAAAATTATTTTAAATGCGTTCTGTGAATCCTTGTATTGCCGTTGGCATCCTTTTCTTCCGCATTGGCACAGCTGCCCGAATGCCTAAGTGACAAATACGTAATAACGAAATCACGCTTTTAGCACTTTCGCTTCTCCGAAACGATACTCCATTTCGTTGCGGTAGGGAGAGGAAATAAACCTCCCAAAGTCCCAACTCAAGGAGGATTCCACCATCATAATTAATCAAACCCGTTAGAGGTACAAACCCACTACTTTTTTCAATTAACAACGACATTTCACTTCTTCAATAAATACTAGTCCCCTTTTAGTTAAGACTTCTCCTCCCATTAGCCATAGGTCTCAAGATAGGGCTTGAAATATTTGGTGCCCATTCCACTAGATACGTCGAAACGATATGCTTGTATCTCTAAGGTCCCGAGGTCTTTACAATTGTAAAAGTGAATGTACCGTTAAATTCCTTTCAGTAGTTTTTAAGCCAAGCGCGCAGAGCTAGGAATAGATAGCTGTACCATTGAGGCTTAAACAGGTTTCTAGGAAACGGTGAATATTTTGCCATTTAGACCCAAATCTCCCCGGGGTGGTTCAGGGACTTTTTGTAAAAATAATACATGATAAAAGGCAAATAAAATGTAATAATAACGCCCAAAATATACTTTATTAGTCTCCAAAAATTGAACAACATCTGGTTTGGAAGTCTGTGGGCGTAGAATAAAGGACGGTACAGACGCACCACGGGCCAACTTAGGGAGCGTCAGTGAAACCTAATAAAACCGGTTATGGTCCCTACGTGACGCGTGCGAGGTAATGAGTTTTCGGAGAAAGCTCTGCATGTGTACTGTGTAGTTCCTCGTGCGCCACACGATACGCCAATGTGCACCGCGTTTAACTGCATAATTGTAATTTGGACCATTAGTCTGTAGACTACATCGCTTTGATAAAAAATAGTCCCGTTTAATTTTATTGCGGCCCGACCGCCCACGTTCCTGCATAGAACTTTATTTACGTAATGTTTGTTTGGATGTGCAATTAAAAATCTAATTTAGGGATGATTTATGAAGCAATTTATTTGAAACTAGGTATGTGTGCGTGTCGGAAAATATTTCCGTCAATTTAATTTGCTGATGAGGATTCATTTTAGTGTTTATGTATTCAACTTTTTGAAATTGGAGTGTCGTCTGTCTTGAATTAGTATTACGATGATTAGGCGTTGTGTAGTGACCTGTAATATTTCAACATAATGATATTGTAGCACATCAATCAAGAACATTGGAACAATATGTTTCGAATATCAAAGTAAAAACTTCTACTAGTATGAGTGAATGTGTCCCTAATTTCCTTGAGTGTATGACGTGGCAATATTTTTATTTATGACCGACAGGGTCATTTATCTTCAATCAATCGCCAAGGCTCTGTAGTCTATCTATAGCTTTACTATAGAGTACATTCCACACATAAGGCGTAGTTTATACAGGAAAGACGTGGCGAGGACGTGTGGCGGTGGCGGATAATCATGTCTCCAACGATCGTTGAATTAGCCACACCCTGAAATGCCTAGGCAGATCAGCGGGTCTAAAACGCCCACTTAGCAATATTACGCATGGCTCATTTCAAAATGTATGAAGTGAATCATTAAGAATATTGCTTAAAGTGGTCGTTTTAGACCCACAGGTAAAAAGTCAAATGGATGGATCCTTCGTGGTTATTTCTTTTTAAACCACTCAGTTGCAGGAGCCCCGCGAAGCAGGGCTCCGTCGACAGTGCCAGTTTCAAGTCGTATTGTTGACAAAATAATCGTCTTTGTTCTCGTCGCCTGATTTTTTACTGGGCAATCCATGAAGTGCCGGCTGATCACGATATGTCTAGCCATATGATATGGCTAATTCAATGATCGGCCGGTTACATATAAATACATCATATATTCACAACTATTAGGTTCATTTGGATTTGTTTAACTATCCGCCACCGCCACCACACACCCCCGACCTCGCCCTTACGTCTCGTCTGTATAAACCATGCCTAAGATGTCTACTTAATTCTTTGAAAATGTGAGGAATATGTGGTAGTAAGCTCCTTACGTACTGAGTTGAGCTTCCTTTCTCTGCCTCCTGCTTGCACTGACTGAACAGGTCCACTGAAAGTTTTCTTTGCAGTTCTTTCTTAAAAAGACCATCTCAGGCGAGAACCTACATGGTCCTCACAGGTATTGACGAAACAATTTTCCGATGTTAGATCATTATTTATTCTTATTTTTTACTATATTTTTTTTTTATTATACAATCTGACATGTATGAATTTATTTATTTTTTACAATCTGACATGTATGATTTTTTTTATGTTTATACAAACTGACATAATTATTATTATTATTTTTTTCATATATATATATACTTTTTTTTCTATTCTTTGTGAATGCGAGGACCCATGCGAGTCAAGCTGGTTTTTTTTTTTTAATGATAGTGATTGTCTGACAGTTTGAGTAACTTAAGCGGCCTACACAAGTGTCCTTTCTTTGGTATTGTTCGTCGTGTCGTTGAGCTCCTTGAGTTATGAGTCGAGCTACACGATAACTGACAAATGCTTGCACTGACTGGACAGGTCCACTCGAATTTGTGTGGTTCTTTCTTCAAAAGACCATTTCAGACACTGACCTGCATGGTCCTCGTATAGCCTGATCTACATATAATGTCTGGACTTCAAAAGAGACTGCGACCTCTGAATTTGTTTCGGCTGTTTCTTCTCAGAGTAGTCAGGTACGAAACACCGGCCCCTTCTAGTTTTATAAAAAGACGTGTAAAAGTGTTGATATAACCTACTTGCATAAATACACATCATTTCATTTCATTTCATTTACTGCTTCCCAAGGTTCTATCGGTTTATTTTTAAAATACTACGTAAGTTAATTATTTTAATTACACTATTCGTAGTAGTTTGATACCATTATTTTAGGTCAAGTTTAAGGGTATAATGGTTATCGACCGAAAAACACGTGTAAGAAAAATCCTTGAAATCATTTAACAGATTACAATGTTTGTATGTGTAAATTGTTATAACGTACTGTATAAAACACACTTCCTGCCATAGATTATTTAGTTTTAAAACGTTTTTGGACATAATCTTATAATTATCAGAAGGGAATTTATGATTGTTCGAATTCTTCTTTGGGAGACTGAACAAAACATGGATACACTTGCTACCTTTATTCAGATAAGTCCATAATGTCCTTACACGTTTACGAACGTTTTTCTGAGGTGATTGAAAGTTCTAAATACATCCATGGACTTCTTCACAGTCCCATACCTACTGGAACATTCCAGAACAATCTCGAAACGTCTAGTTATATGTATCAGTGTTGAAATTTAAAAAAAAAACTTTCAACTTTTCAGACTACAAGCAAATAGAATTTCAATTTATTGACTTCT
Organism: Agrotis puta; assembly: GCA_943136025.2. Classification (NCBI taxonomy): domain Eukaryota; kingdom Metazoa; phylum Arthropoda; class Insecta; order Lepidoptera; family Noctuidae; genus Agrotis; species Agrotis puta. The sequence goes on along the minus strand of OW964176.2, from coordinate 15,934,031 downwards.
TTTTCACGTCCTCGTATTTTCTCGATCTCTATGTGCCAGACCCTAAACTTGTATTAATTGTTCTTACGTCTCGCCTTACTATCAACGTCTTCCTGTTATCATTATCACTGTGTCGTCTAGACGTCTCTTAATATTTTTAATTGCATCTTATCTACCGTTTTAGTTGTCTAATGGTTCTAAAAGCACTAAGATCTGAATATCTATTCTCCCTCCATCTAAAATCGAAACCTAAAAACTTAATTTTAGAAATAGTTCAGATCAATGCCTTGAAAAGTTAAAAAGCATAAATATTCATGAACACGAAAACTAAACGAATCAATTACCACGTTGTGAACCTCAATGTTTGTCGTTTTAATTTTAAAAGCCACTCAAAACCCTTTGACGGGTCCAAACTTAACATTCCCTGCATTCCGTGGACGCGTGATATCGTACAAAGTTGTCCGTCCCTTTCTGTTTTCCCATTTCACCCTTTTACTCGTGTCATGACATATATGACAGGTGGAACTGATAAGCTTAAGCGATCGCCACGAGAATTAATAATTAACTTCAGATTCAGACGCAATCTTGATTGTCGACCGAATTTGCAAATCTTAAAGAGTCTTGAAGATGCCGAATCATCAGCAGTCGTCAAGTAACACGGATTAGGATTGAGATAGAATATTTGTTCTGGGCGTTAACGTCTTGTGTTAAAGTTATGGTAAGCGACAAAACTGATTCGAAAAACATGTTTTAAAGAAAGGTTTTACCTGTTTCGGAAGACGCTATCATCAAATAATTTAAACCTAATGTCGCATATTTAAATTGTAAATACAAATCAAAGAGGCGTCACAGTCAATTAGCCACATATGGAAATGCATTATAAACTGCGCATAAAGCCGCATGTCCTGTCATTCATCGACCTTCTGTTAGTGAACAAAGGGTCACACGCTGACGTTCGTGACTTAATCGCCGGCGCAATATGTACGGGGCCATTCCGCTCAATTAGGCCTGCCGACCGGGTTTGTCTACTCCGCAGACGCTGTACGGTGGAGCTGTCGGCCGCTTTGATTAAAGTTTGATTGGGAGCTGTCACTCATGTCACGGATTTAGAACGCGCCCGCGCATCGATGTCATATAAACGCGGTGGCGATTTTTGATTGATCCTTTTATTGTTATTTTGTATTTATTTGAAGCATTTTAACGTGTCTGTTGACTCTGTACGATTTCTCCCTCTGGTTTTTGCAATTTATTTGCAGGTTACTTGAATTTGTGTTGGACGTTGACTGGGCCTAACCAGCGGAAAATGGGAGTGCAGTGTTTTTATTGGTATTGAAATTCATTTCATTTCAATCTACGCTTTCAAAAGCAATGAAATGCAAAAAAAAAGGATTGTAGGGGGGGGGACAGTGTATAAGATGGGGTCGCGAGGTATGATGGGAAATCACACACTTAAAGCAAACTTGACACAATACTAACGTAACGCAAGCGCCAACAGGACGCCATTTGTTAATAGCCGCTTACAAATGACGTCCTGATGGCGCTTGCGCTACTTTAGTGTTGTTTTAAGTATGCCTAAAGAGTGTATGTAATGTATCTCATATATTTGTATGTAACTAAGTGCAGGATATGAGTTTAAATGCTCCATTAAAACTACAAATTAATTCACGATTAGACAAACTACAAAACTATTATCGGCAAAGAGAAGTAAAAGGAAAAAGCTAAATAAATTATTACCTAATTCTCGTTACATGGCAACAACGGTACGAAAGTTTTCCCCTCGGAGCGTATTCGGGGGAGCTCGGGGTATTATGGCACAGCTTCCCGACAACTTTTTATAACTCGTAGTAACACTTGGAAAGACTCGGTGTTAGGTAATTTCTCCCCTCGCCTCGATAGCCCGTAACTGTTTTGTAACGATAACTTCAGTCAAACTTAGCAAGAATTGACCAAGTTATGTCAAAATGACTTGTATGGTTTCTTTCTTAACAGCCATAACACAAAGTTATTAAAACCTGAAAGTAAAATGTCGTAAGAGTTTAAGAGTTGAGACTTCTGTTTCAAACATTACTTAATATTTTGTTTGTTCTCCGTCTGGTGCTGAAATGAAACAAAAATATTATGTGCGGTTCGCGCAGTTCGAACTTCGGTGGAGGGAATATATTTTTTGCTCCATTGATTAACAGAAGTATTTTTATTACACGTAACTTTCAGTATTACTCAAGTTTCGATTGCCATGAAAGGTTTAAAATATTTCATTTATTATTCGATTCGGCGAAAAGCTTGTATGTTGTACGGGCCATTCATTTCAATTAGCGTTCTTCAGCATTCGAGCAAGAATGTTTGTTAAATATGATAATTATCCAATAACTTCAGTCTCGGAAATGATAAATGGTTAATATCGGCGCCCTTATAACAACCAAAATATTTAATTAAGTTGCTCATAATGACTGCCGGTGGCACTTCAAACTGGTTTAATTAGATAGATATTTTAAAACTTACTATATCTTCATTACTTAAAAAATGAAACATATTATTTCTGACTCTCAGGCTGATTATTTATATTCTCGATATGTAAACACTGTTCATTACTTTAATTTCAGCTTAATTAAGGATTATTTTACTACCATTATAAAATATAGATTGCAATCTGTGATTTAATTGGAGAGAAATGAACACTAATTAATCTCATTTACAATCTGCACTTCTAAAAAACTAGAAAAACTTCGTCGCCTTTTAATATTGAGTGCAGGGGCTTCATTAATACGGTCCATCGACAAATTGATACTCCAATATGGAGTTATAGGAGGTAATTAACATTTATAGTCGATGTTTTCATTAAGCTCAGTTGAAAACAAAATCCCCTAAAAATTAACTAGTCAAACGACTGTTTATTGTTTCCGGTGCGTATTGTTTTGACAGATGCTGCTATTGGTCCGCTGTACACATTACCAACTTAACATTGCGTTTTCAAAACCTCAGTAAGATCAAGTTACATAACAATTTGACTCTTATTACATCTCTCTAGTGACATGATCATGTCACAGTTCGATAGTTCGGACGGAAAATGTAACTTGTTTGTTGTGTATTGAAGGCGTGGTGTCGTCGCATCTATTTTTAGGTTTACGAGTTCAGTCCCCTTCTCCCCTGTGTCCCCTCGTTCGTGTCGCTCTTCATCCCTGCTGGGCCAAGTGTGATGGCTCTCACGTAAACGTCTTATAGATGTCATGATGAATTTTACGATGGCTTTTGATTGGATAAGTTTATCACCACAATTTTTTTTTTAACGAAACTTTACATGATAACTACAAGCGATTTGTCTTTGTTTTATTAAACTTCGTGCGAAAATAAATTTAACCAGAATATAATACTCATGTCCTTCTCATTCCGTCAGCAGTTGAGAACATACGACCCCATAGCGTGTTCTATAAAAGTTTCCGTCAAACGCTGGCAGTATAAATCGTGCGAGACACGAACCAACTCGATCTTGACCAACATTTCCTAGACGTGACGTAATCGTCACAACTGTGAATTAACCCAGATAACATTCCGGAGTAAACGTATGGATGAGCATCACACACGCTTTTATCTTCTGGAGCTAACAGAATTTAAGTGGTTTTTTAAAGAATGCTGTTATAGGGACAGACAGGAATGATTTTAGTTATCTCGAATTTATGTTTTCTCTATTTCAATTAGATCCTTTTCTTACTGTTTTTCTTTTTGCGCATCGAATGCCCAGAAGGAATCATCCGGATCGAAGGACCAAAAAAAGCCCAAAGGAAACCAACTTTTATCAAAAAATATTAACCTGGCATATTAAAATGCAGTCATTTCGTCTCTCCGATACGTTACGTACATATCTACTGTTTCATCAGTTTACTATTTGAGGGATATTAGATCATCACCTGATTATTTGCAGATAATTATAGCTGAAACATCTGATTGATGACTCATTCCTGTTCCATCTGAGCGGCCGACAACGACTCTGCAACTAAAAAACGGATCAACTTCAAACATTCTGTATAATTATTATGTAAGAGGTTTTTCAGAGACCGTTAAAGACAATTAACTGTATTTCGCATGGTTTAATTTGGAACTGAATAAAATTTCGAGAATCCATCTTGTCCGTCCGAAATACCAACCCGCACTGGGTTCGCATGGTGGATTACGGCGCGCTATCTTTCATAGAGAAGACCCTTTCCCGTAGCTGTTGGAATGCTTTAGATCTATTCTAGCAGCTTAGGGCCAACTTAAGATTAAGCTTGAAGTCGTATTTCATTATTCTTGGATATCATTACCAATCGATTAGTCAAAACTTCTAAATATTTCAAAGAATTCTTCGCGTTAGAGCCATACTCGCATCAAACTCCTCATCACCACAACATTTAATCCTCATCCTCAGGATCTCCATCTTATCTTTGGATATTATTCAGTGGAATAGTCGAAACCTATAAATAATCCAAAGAGTTCTTCATTACATGAGAGCCTACTACCTAACTTATTTAAGTTCTATACTGGTAGATACCAGTATGGTAGTATCTAACACTTCATCACCGCAACATTTAATCCTCAATCTTTATTCCTCTGGTTCTCCATCCAAGGACCACGTAGCTTTTACTGTAATTGATACATACATATCTTTAATCTGGTGTTTGTAAGTCGGTCCCCCACAAGTATGCGATGTTAATGGACAATTATTTCGGCAGTCGTCGGTCTCACGCGACGCGTGGCGCGTGCGTGCCCGCTTATTATTGTTAGCGGAGGAGAACGCGTGTGGATGGTGGCTGGTCGATGTGCGAGCGGGGAGCGGGTTATAATGGGATACTGGGATGTGTAGTATTATCCCGTTCAAATAATAATAAGGCCATTTAGGAAACCAACCATACTCATGTCTTCCCAAATGTCTTTATTATTACGAAGGTGAAGGAAAATCAAATACCAGAAAAAGACTGCAAAATCAGCATCTTGCTAGTAATATCCAGCCACATTTCCAGCCTCTTATTTATTTGAATTCAACTCATCATGTCTTGTTCTGCCATACTTTTTGAAGTTATCTCACTCGGTAACTTCTCTTCTACATTCTCAATATTATTTAGTTGCGTGCCGTGCGCAACAGATAATCAAGAGTAAAATATTGCCAAAATTATCAAGCTACCGCTACCTCTTTTAGCACAGTCCACATCGTCTGGTCGATAAGGCCATGTGTGCACGCACCGCGGGAGTCCGCCCCCCTCGCCGGCTATTTTCATTTATCACTGCGAGATGCTCAGCCTTTCCTCGGCGATAACGGTGTCTAAGATAAAATAAAAACGCTTCTATGTATTTCGGAGACAAAATTTCAAGTCTAACATACATGCAAGCTTTGCAGATGCTACTAAAACTTGTGTCATCTAAACTTGGAGTCTGCAGAATTGTAGTCTAGAGACGAGTACCATAGAGGCCACTTCCCTTAATTGATTCTCACGACTGTCGCGAATGTTTGCAGCTGAGGCTTCCTTTTATTCAGAGTAAAAACACAGACATTGCATCGCGTCGCTACAAAACGTGTATAGCCTACATCATTAGCTATAAAGTCTTAGCAGGCTACAAATATTAATTTAATAACATTGTAGATAATTTGCTAAAGGAATGCTGTTGTACAGCCCACGACAAGAACATAAAACTCTAAGATCAAAGTTTTAATAGGCCCAACCTAACTATGAAAAACCCAAACCCTGTCCAATTCATCAGAAAAAGCGTATTTTGTAATTAAACTGCTGTTTTAAACATCCATTGTTCCTTTTAAAATTTCGTAATGGCTTCTTTAGAATTCGGCTTATCAGCTCTATTTATTTTTACAGACCTGTTCTAAGAAAGAAAAAAACAAAAAAATGCTACAACAAAGCTTCTAACAAGCAACTTCATTCTCGATTATAGAAAAAAAAAAACCTGTCAAATCACATACAACAATCGATCGAGGGACTTAGTAAATCTAATAAGAGAGTTTTTTGTGCGCGAAACGAATGAGGTGAAACGTGTTTGAAATAGACAGGGGATTAAGTGTCCCCTAGTAGGAGCGAGGGGTTCGATGCATGCGCCGGTTGTGGCAGGGTTACCAGTCACTGTATGACGCTTTCTCTTACAACACCAAACTCGATTTGAAAATAGGTTATTGTGTCGTTGTGGTCGAGGTGTTTGTAGCTATTCATAGAATGGCATTATCGAGACATGCAAACAATTTCTGTTCTCAGACATTCGCATTCAAAATCATCATCAGCTGCCTAGCCTTTTCCCGACTATGTTGATTCTGATCTGTGTAATTCGATACCTCCTGGTAAGGCTGTTTGCTAGAGTTCGACTGTCAAAGATCTATTTATGACAGCCAAAACCAACGAGTTTAACTTCAGCAAGTGTTACTCAACTTTGAACATGACCTGAGCTGCTATTATTTAACCAAGACCTCCTCATTCTCACCTTAAAATCACACAACAAATAAGTTCAGAACTTACTTCTTTGACAAGCGAAACGAAAACTGGACACATACATGATATGGCTGTCACAGAAAATCTTTAAAGAATGGTAGCCCTGCGTATATGCGCAGTGCGTGCTCCACGAGCGCTCTTGTGGATCCAGCGGATCAATTTCACGCGGATCGATTACTCTTTGTCGTTGAGAAAAAGGTCCTTGGCACAGCACATGTGTTCCAGTGCTTCAACTCCACGGAGATTATAACACGTGGCGTTTATTGAGGCATTAATGACATGTGTGTTGCATCGTCTATGAGGTTGTGACATAGTTTTTACTTCGTCTTTGATACAGTCAGGCGTATAAAAATTTCGGACTTTCAGCTCATCATCATCACCCTATAATGTTCCCACTGCTGGGACACGGGCCTTCTCTCTGTGAAAGGGAGTGAGTCATAATCCACCACGCGAGCCCAGGGTGGGTTAGTAGATTTCGTATGTCTTCGATTTTTGGCTCTAGAACATGCCACTTACTTCACGATGTTTTCTTTCACCATTTCTAAAGCAGTGGTGATGAAATAAATTACACAAAGTAATGAACTTTCAGTGAACTAAACCGAATAGCACAAGTTCCGTCATCATATCCTAGCCTTTATCAGATCCTTTAATTCGGGTTTATTTGCGCAAAAGCTCTTCTGCCATAATTCTATGTTACATTGTGAAGCTCTCGCTTCGTCGCTTCATCACACAGCACGAACTAACTAATCAAAGTAAAACTATCACAGCTATCTCGTCCACCATACCAGGCTTTATCGTCAGAGCCATCTGTCATTTACAGATCATCAGATAAATTGCTACATATCGACGATGAAGAGTCAATAAATAATAACTGCAAAAACGCAACTTTACAGGAGGCGAAAAAAACGTTTCAAGTCCGTTTAATTATTTTTTTAGTATATTTGATTTTTTAAATGTTTTATGTAAACTGACTACAATATTATGCTTATGACTACAATATTAATATATTAATCAATGATTTTATTAGTTTTTAGATATATTTTAGATAGATTTTATTAGTATTTATTGCCATCGTAAATGACGTAACACCACTTATTATATATTGCAATAATTGTTTATCTTGCAAAATTAATAAGAAACAGACCTAAGATCTTTGTCAGCATGTGCATTACTCTATTCTACAATAAATAATGCAATAAAACAAAAATTGCCAAAATGTTAGATATTATATATTGACTCTTCATCGTCGATATGTCGGTACACGTCGTTAACATAATCATTCTATACTTTGTACTGCGTGTGGGCTCTGAACTTGAGATTTTTTCTCACGATATAATTCAAATTAAATTAAAACTTACGATTACTTTTATTATGGTTTTAACAATATATTCGGCTGTTATGTCCGATTATGGTTATGATAACTGCTGCTTAGTATCTTCAGCTCTTCCGGCCGAACGCTCTCACATACTGCTAAGGTCAATGGTCCTTCCGTCCGTAGTTTCCCTCATACTAGTACAGAAATAGCTATACTTATTGCAAATACTGTATGGTTAGTTGTTATGGGAGGTGCCGAACTACTGACCTTATGTTTAATAGTAACACTGACCATAAAACGTTAAGAATGGATTGAAGAATTCGACAATGTGAGCGTGACTGCGATAGCTCGGTCGATAAGAGCTTCTGATCTACTAAAACTCTAATGATCCCAGGTCCAAATCCTGCTCGCAATCATTTTTTTCGCTCCACGAGAAAAAACTTTAACACTATATAACGAAAATTTTATCTGTTTTTCTATCTCTGCACCAAATAATATAATTTTATTTATCTACAGTAGCTGGGTCGAACAAAATAACCTTAATTACAATTAGCCTAATGCACAGCCAGTGGCTTTTTGTGGACACTTAGTTGCTGCTTGTATTGCAATAAGTAACCGCAGCAACAATTTGGCTGGCGAAAAACATCGGCCATTAACAAACTAACCATTAACATAATTAAGGATAATTGCGGCTGAGTTATTGAATGGTATTCGGATGATAATGACAATGTTTATTAATGGATAGTGTGGGCTCACGTGTAGTCGATTTTATGTAGGCTTACGTTCAATAATGAACGCTGGTTATTTTCTTTTTATCAAAGTATAACAAAGGAACATCTGAAATGACAACGAAAGTATTAAAACTATATCATCGATGTAAATTGTCAGACGAACAAAACGAAACTCCCTCGAAGGACCAGAAAATGAAAACGGAAATTCTTCTTACATTACTGCTTATTCTACACAGGGGTGGTGCCGTCAGTAAACAGCGCAGGTACAAACAAACAGCTGGTGGGTCGAGAGTCGAGACTCGGGCTCGTACCATTGTGATCGGCGCTGGCGCAGAGCGGCAACGCCGCAGCCTCTCATGTTTATTTTATTACTAGCCTTTTTATTACTGATCCCTTCGCCTTTCAGTTTGTTTAGATATGGTTTGGTTGAGTTTTGATGTTAGCTCGCTAGAAATGGTTTGTGATATGCAGTTGTTGAGCTTGTACGGAAAAGTAGTAAAATGGTAGTTTGAAAGGCGATAACGTTGTATACTGGCTGGCGTGAAACGAGCAGTAAGATGTTTATAAGGAACTGAGAATGAACTTCTAAAGCCAGAGGGTGATAATCCCAGTGTGAGTCTTCACAGGTAATTAGTGTTTTCAGAAAATCTGAGATCTATCGGTTTAATTGTAGAATTCGTTTTAACATCTCGAAATAGTACCTCCTGTTTCATGAACAAGCATTGCTGAAGGCTTTAATATCGATATTTTCATCCATGCGAAGCAGATAAAGTCACAATGATGAATAAGATAAAATTATGGAGTGTTCAATATGGAAGTCTAGTTACACCAAGACTAAAAATCTCATTATGTTGAGCAATTTAGAACATCTAGCCGACGAGGTAACAGAATTGCTCCAATAATTCAATTTCGTAGCCTTTGGGCACAAACCCCTTAAAACGATTACGTTCAAACTGCCGTACCTTGGGAACTGATCGACCGACGGTTTTATCGTCTTCCACAATAGACAGTTTATAAATTAAATAAGTGAACGATGAGTCATCACTACACTAGAAGATACTACAAACATTTACGTATAAGAACAGAACACTTAATGCGAATCATCGTGCGAAAATCTAAGCTCTAGTTTCCAGGTAGTAACAGACACTACGCAGCCGACCAATGACGCGTATCCGTAAATAGAAAAACAATATTACCGATACAAACGTAACACTTACGATTTTATTACAACACCCACGCACCGTAATGTTTTGACTGGTCTTAATTACGTGCGATAGCAACACCAACAATGCTCGCCAACAAGGCATCAATGTTTACAATCCGACAAAGGTAGCACAATGAGTGCCTTTCAGAGTATTTCGCGGTATGCACAACAATAACAGATGAGCTAGAACACGTGGTTGTATGAATTTCGCTTTTGTGTTCGCGGAAATGGGAATAAACTTGAATAACGTTGCTATGGGAGGAGGGCGAGTCGCAATTGGACTGTTTGGAGTTAATCGAAGTTATAAATTGTGAATTGACAGTAATTATGATCATACTGACGCATGAGATCAACAATCCTGTATTTGATGCAAATAGTCTGAATGCGTTTTGATGTAGAGGTCGTTTGAGACACAGTCACTGGAGGAAATACATTTTGCAAGGTGACAGAAGAGTAAAGACATTAACCGCGAGGTCAATGCCCCTCAAACTGAGTGACACACGTGGGCAAACAAAATAATTCATACCTACATCTGTAAACTGCAGCAGTTCTAAGGAAAACCCAGCTCTTATCTGTACCATAGCGGTTATGCCACACCAAAGTACCGAAATCTCCGAGACACGAGCGTATAGGTACGCGACAAACCCCGATACACGTCGAGCGGCACCGGACACGGCGCTTCCTCGCCCGTATTAAACGTCCGCCTACGCGCTCGCTTCCTGCGCGCCGAGCCGACACGTGGCCTCTAAGTGCGCGGAGTGAAGGACCAAAAAGTTTTTTTGGTCTTAGCATATTTCTACCAGGCTTTTCCTAATCAGTGCAACTGAAAGCAAAAATCGATGAGATTCTGGGAAAAGATTCAGCAGTTAGGTCTGGTCTTAGATTAAAGTTGATTTGGAAGATCCAGTTACTCAAGTTGAGAATTCGGGGAAAAAAATTGGGGGTAGAAACTTCAGATGTTTTTGGTAGGAAAAAAAGCTATTGTTTTTTGCAGAGGGTTGAATTAGGTGTTACACCCCACAGGATCCGTTAGTGAGGAAGTGAGCACATTACTCTAGTCACGACTTCTTACAGTGTACTCGTATATATCAAGGAACATCCGTTTTGAAACTGGGAAATCCTGATGCTTGATATTATGTGCATGATTTGTGGTTGGATTATGAAGGAACAAGCTCAGTTCAAAGAATACATAAACAACAACTTATGGCAGTGTGCCCATGCGATCTTGACAATGACTTTGTGTGCAAATACATTAGCATATTTCGAAACATGAGTACTGTTTGCCAATGTCGACTTGAATTATGAACAATAAACCATTTTTGATATGTAAAGTAACATTAATATGATCTTTTATTTTATTCAGACGCCTTTGAGATACTTTTTTTCTTGGAGTGACGTTTTGGACGTGCTGTTGACATTGACATGGAAAAGTTTCTGAAAAAACGAGGAAAACCCACTATTCGATCCACGAATTATTTAAATAACGCAACACAAAAAAGCCCGTACCATAAATTCCAAAACCATTTATGCTCCCACGCATATGCTAAGTAAAGTACCGAACACGATTCGCGGTCTCAATAGCCCGACTTTAACGGTGCCTTTGATGTACACCTAATGCTGACAGATATGCGGGGTAGGAAGTCGACGTAGACACATTAGAGAAACCTGTCTCGTATCGGAACTGATTATTTCAATACTCTCTGGAAACCGTGTCATGTGGTTTGTGTTTGTGGCCACAATTATTTTCTAACACACACATACAGATGTGTTATCTGTCTAAGTGCTTATCCAGGGGTTAGGTTTATCTCTAGCGGAATCCTCTGGATGTTGTTATGAAGATAATCTTTGACAACGGTGAATCTTTCGGCTGAATGATGATGATTATGATGGGGCTTGAATCCACTAACAGCGATATTAGGTCTTCCTTTTTTTGTCGCCGCCTCTGACATGATCTTGGACTCAGTCCATGTCAATGATGCCCAATATAAACTTAGGAAGTACATATGCATTGAAAAAGAAAATGTTATTGCCACACCACCACCCCGTGCATGAGAGGCGAGGTATTAACCACTGATGGCCACTAGATGACTTGAAATTTTTTACTAATTCAGTGTTTTTTTTTATCGTGGTAAGATCATCAAATGAGTCCTCCCACCCAGAGCAGGGCGGGAGGGACTGTCAGACTCGTACTGACTAAAATCTACGGTGTCCTTCACTAGCCCTTTACGTACCGGGGACACGGTAATTCGTAAGTCCCGCGACCCCGGCAGGCTTTGGCCCTCTACAGGCCCCGTCACTATATGCTGACAGTCCTTGAGGCGCGCGTGGAACACAACGCGCCGTCGACCCGGGCATGGTCCATGGTCGGAAAGCGAGTCGCCCATTACTCGCCGCCCGCATGCCCGCTACTAGTTCAGTGTTAAAACATGTTTGCCAAATGCCAATACAATTTTTCGCCACAATGGCTCTGACCGAAAGTGCGGTAACGGCCGCCCCTTACACCATATGGAAATCAATCCCATACCGATACAATGTACGTTGTAAAAGTAATATAAGCTAACATGTAGGTTTTTGTTTGCAGGTACGTAGTCCGAGCCCAGTCTGCGGTGGACGGGCGCATGCGCGCGAGCCCCGTGGGAACGCGGCCGCTTCCTCGAATGTACCGGGCTAGCCACCGGCCTCTAGTTACATGACCGGTTGTATTAGCACAAGGGTACCCAGAGTTACAACAAGTGTGATCACACTGCCACTGTCGAAAGAGGTGAAGCTTTATTGATAGAAAACAATTTGAGAAATGTCTTATCCCGAAAGTTTCTAACTCTCTGGTTGACGCGAATTTCACATTGTATACCATTCCCAAAAGCTGTTCTTGACCAAAACTGTTCAAAGAACACAGACCTAAACATTCGACATACTGAACCTAAATGAACTGCTGGTAACTTGAGCAACTTCGAAGCCCAAAACGACGTACTAATCCATATTAAAATATTCATATTACTAATGCAACACCTTACATGTCTTATTTCTCGCTCGGCTGTCATAATACGGGTCCGCTGTCTGTCTCAGCAAAATATCCCATCTGACTGGATACGGCGCTTCCTCAAACACGGACCCTCCTTCAATAAGTTGGCAGCCGCGCGTTCGGATTACAGAACCGGTTCCCAGTTTCATATTGGTTATATTGCTTGAGCAGGGAAGGGTTATGGTTCGGCTTTGGCACCATTGTTTATTTACACCTACAGGCAGTGCCAGGGGAAACTAATGGGCGTAATCATTATTGAATTCGACGATGGGATTTTTTAGCTTGTAAATTAGATTCAGGCCGGTAGCTAGTTGTAAACCACAATCTTACCGCAATGGATTACGAAACTACTGGTATTGAAATTGAAGTTAAGTACAAATGCATTTATATTGTTTCAAAGAGAATATGATTGTCTACGAGATCAATCTTCAAAGAGAAGATCCAAAATATTGTAGCCAACGTAAATACAGACTTCAAGCCAACCACAGCCCGCACCCACTAATCTAATCCGCTAAGGTAGGCAAAGTTCTCCGAACTATAAAATAATATACGCTCAATATACACATCTGAGATCAAAGGTGCAACATGCACGACCGTTAGGGACACAAGCTGGTTACGAAACTGCTTGCTGTTCAAAGGGCTATGCCAATAGATAGAATTACAACGGCCTAACTGATAAAACCAATAGAAAAGCTGGTAACACTATTCTTTCTCGAAGTTTTTGTGTTTACGCTTCATGTTTGCTCAAAAACTTTGGCATTGCCGTAAATTGCGGCATTATGGTGTTACATTGTAGCGATTTCTCGGGTCCCAAGCTCTCAAAAGATTGTCTGCAATGCTTGAAAAGAATTTTGATTAAAAACTTCAATTGACATTCTTGAGACCATTCGCTTCGTTGACATCTGTAATCACTTTCGTTTTTCCTTGAACAACGAGTAAGTTTTCTGTTGAATTTTTATGTTACATAGTATCTTCTGTAGCTTCTCGTATAGTTTCTGGTATGTTGTGTATCCCTTAGGCATGCGTGTGTTGTGTTGTGCCATGTGACGTAGCGTCTAACCTCAGTTGAACCTTTGGGTTGTATAGAGTTGCGATGTTTCCAAATTATGTTTGAGTATCGGTAGATTTTCATTTTGTTTCATCGTCGTTCTTTTTAATTTTCTTTGCTTGTCATGTTACAGCTATATGTACAGCAAGCTTTTGTATGGAATAACTATATAACATATGGCAACATTCGCAATTCCACTTCCGTGTATTAAAGCTATAAGTTATGTTTAGATATGTTTGCTGTGTATCGCCAAATTGAACGGAAACGGATATTCGAGACGTGAATCGTAATTCGAAATAATTTGACGATTACTCAGGAAATGTCGATAGCGCATACATTGTTCAGACTTGAAATACTTTCTCTACCGGATAGGACATAATATACCGTTTTTTCTATTTTGACTTGTACAATGTTTTTTTGATCACTTCTATTTGATTAAGCCTGAATGCAATTATTGATGTTTCTTTAAATTCAATCTCTTATTAGGAAGAATCTCTCTCAATTCAAATGCGTATTATACAGCTAACCACATGTAATCACATGAGTACAAATACAAACCAGATTTATTTTAACGAAAAAAACTTTACCGTAACTCACATTACTCCAATCTAATCTTTCGGAATTCCTCTTGAAATATCGTGGCCAACTCCAGTGTATATTGTGAAAACATTCCGTGCTCTGCGACGCGAGTCACCCTAGAACTCGAATAATACCTAATGGAAACGTCAATAAGAAACTCAACACCAACGAATTGAATTACAGAACCCCAGCGACTGCGTTTACACACTTTAAATATTTATAATTGGATATCATTCCAAAGGGTTCCTTTGTATAAAAAGTAAAAAACTGCCACATTTTTTCTTTTTTACCGCACACATTTCCATTTCACTCATCCCGTTTTTGATTCAGCACATGATCTTAATTAAGGCGCTAATTAAAGGAATATTCAGAATGCAAAATAAGCAGATCGACATACGACACAGGCTTTATGGCTTCATTCGCCGAAATCAATTTATAGTAAGTCACTATTTTTACAGAAGGATTAAAGAGGTATTCGGATAATGTGTGACGGCCCATCTTTAAGCGTTTCCAGTAATATTCGAATTAACACATAATATCTTAATACTCTGTGATATTTCCAGTTCATAAAATCTCTTTTAATGCGATACATCCTTAGAAGTTTGTAGAATTTACAGAATATATCCGTCTGGAACTGAGTGGTGCTTCGCTGAGATTATTTTTGTTTTTTTAGTCGTTGAGCTCTGTGTCGTTTTTGGTATCAAAAGTTGCCTAATGATACCGAGAAAATGATGTGTATTCGCCACGAACAAAATATCCCTTGCCGACAAACGCCAACTAATGTATAGCTTGGCTTATAAATAGGGCAGTGGATGAGAGAACATTTCCGGAGTACGGTGGAGAGCCGAGCTTTGGCGGAGTAGTCTCCGTTATACCATGGAATTAAAAGAGGCTAGAAGGACTATTCTTTAGAAATGCATTGGTAAACTTAAATGTTGTTAGATACTCGTAGTACCGTGTAATAAATGTTACCGTTATCATTTGATCTAACGTTTCCTCGTGTGTGGTCTTTAAAATGAAACAATAGCATGCAAAGAAGTTATTGAAGTGAACGTTTTTATATAAAAAGAAAAAGAAGACAACTAAATTAACCTTTGTTATAAGTTCATTTAGTAGAATATTATTATAGCAGTTGCAGTTATATATAGGACTTAGTAAACTCAACGCAATCATTTTAAGTTAGAGCTGTGTTCAGTTAAGCCGTCTGCATCTCCATAATTTTGGTCCTTCGAGCCGGATGATTACCATTTGCATGTAGTGCGAGACTGCGAGCATCAATATTTTATCACGCGTTGCATAAAGTAAAGCTTCTGCATGTTTATACTCGGTGGTAAAACATCCGCACGTACTCATGCAACGCAATTACTGCTGATGAAAGTTTAACGGCCATGGTTGTTATATGTTTAATATGCGATAGTTTCTGGCTTATTGGATACTACAGTATCATGCATCTAGTATCTATGTTTATAGTTTTTATCTCAAATAACAGTGATTTAATAACATTAAAACTTAAATACAGAACTATAAACAACAAAAATAAGTGAAAGTTAATAAATAAATTCATATCCAAGTACACTGCAATGTAACGTAAAAGGCTGCTATCCTTTTACAGACCAGATTTTAATTCCTCTTCAATTTGGAAGAGAGTCGAGAACTAAAGAAAATATTCCAGCAATTTAATAATGGGATTGGATGGTCCCGAATCCATTCGCTTATCCACTCTCGACTAAACGGGAAAGAGATAAAAAGTGACAAGAGCCGAGGTAGACGGGAGTATTTGTCGCTTCACTTTGTAAAGCGTCCACCAGCCTGTCAGATTTATTAAAATTTCACGTCGCCGCTCTCCGGTCACTCGTTACACCTAATTAATATAAATGTGAATGTCATTAACTCGCGCACTTCGTACTATCTAATTAGATCACTATTTATGAACATTCACATATTTTTTCTCAACTTTTTTCTCTATACTTACTTTGGAACGTTTTTCTCATACACAGAGCAATTTGCATAACAACGATGCCAATTAATTACATTTTAGTTAAAATACCTGTTTAGCCATTATAACGAACGTAGTTTTCGTTTGTTTGTTGCGCCGCTTGCTTTGTGCTTAATGGCTTTTAACTTAAATGTATTCTTCAGTCGGAGAAAATCTTTTAATTCAGTTGTTTGACACAGAAAACATCTCGACATTTGCATAACCTCCCATAAATATTAAACGTTTTAACTTAAATGTATTAATATTGCATGTCTGTGTTAAATAAAGCGAATGTCCTCGCCACAAAGTTATTCTTGACTGGCTAGAAATGTTAAATGCACGCTTAAAGTTCACGTTGTTATGTGTTACTTAAATACAACGACACTATTTATTAGTCCATTAGTGGTAGCCCATTGGTGTCGTCTCCGATTTACGAGTTGTAGATCGGGGGTTCGATTCAAGCCAGACACATTAGTTTGTGTAATTTATATCATCATCAGTGCTCTCAAACCGGTGAAAGAAAACATCGTGAGGAAACCAGCTTTTTCTAGAACCAAAAGTTCGAAGATATGTGACATCTAACAATTCGCACTGGGCCCTCGTGGTGGAGAGCCCACTTCCTTTTATAGGTAGGAGGCCTGTGATCCAGCAGTGGAAATATTGTACGCTAAAATTTAAGTATGTACTGTATGCCTAAGGTGATCTAACGTGTAAAACAACAAGTCGATAAGATTATCGATAAAATTCAAATTCCGAACATAAAAAAACGACAACTGTCCATCATAGTTGTGCCTAATAGAAATTGGAGTGACAACGGGCGGACCAGTGCTCGATTGATTGGAAAATTGTCTCCGACGCCGCAATGTCGTCGCACCTCGGTCGACGCCTTCCTGCCGCTCTGCTCTTTTCAATGTACACTTACGACCAGCGATCATTTGCCTAGAAAATAAAGGCAAAGAGAGAGTTTCTTTTTTATTCTGTTAAATTGAAAGACTCCTCGTCTACTTGGTCTTTACAAATCCTTGGAATCTACCAAACGATGATACAGCTGAATACCAGTATTTTACATGGAGTGACTACCAATCTGAGCTTGACTATGGTATATGGTATGTTGTAAAAAAAGGTTGTATTAAAAAGTGACTGAGATTGGAAGTATTTACCCAGTAACTGAGTCTAAAAACCAATTATAGCCAGGGGTATAACTTAAGCCCCTTGCTAAGACTGGTTGTCAGGCTTCGCTATCCAAGACACGGAGAGGTTTCTATATTTTGTTCAAAAGAAAATACTGCAGTAGTAACAATAACAACACGATGTTACAAAGAATACCGTACGAGAATCACTTTTAAAAGTTCCGAAGGTGTTCATGACTGTACCTCCATTTATTATGTTGTGAAGCCACTTGTTCTGGTAATGCTATTTTGTTAGGTTAAGCGTTGTTCTCTTCTCTGCCTCGTCCTAAACGAGCTATTCTGTTGAATAAAACAAGATTGCTGAATTTTGTTTTTGAAATGATGAGCATTCTGAAACAAGATTATTGACAACTAGGATTGTATGCCCTCGGTTCCATAAATGCCTTGAAAGAATCGGAAAGAACCGAATTTTTTAATAATTTCTGGTTCTCTCAAGGTTTTTGTAGCGCCTAGACCCTGCCATATTGACAGTTGTTCTAATTTACGTCTTAGTTTTTTTTCGAAATAGTTCGCATCTAATCCTCGAAAATACTCCGCTCCCCCTATAAAGGACAATGTAAATCATCGTTTTCAGCGCTCGTTAAATTAATAAACCGTCTTGTCTCCGGCGAGACGCGTCTACGGACTCGTGCTGGTTCGGTGTTTCCCTACATTAACCACACGCTTTATTATAGGCTATTAAGACAACGTTAATCAAACCTGAAAACTGTAGCCCTATACCATGAGAGTTCATGACGTTTTAATTAAGTTAACGCCGCGTGTGGGCCGAACCGGCTATTATCCGCCGATGCGATGGATCTGCACGTTCGCCTTCACCATCAAGCTACACGGCGCCAAGTCTTGACGCCACTGATCCACCTCCTCAGAAATTCCTTCTGATGCAACTCCCTACTTTCCAACCTAAATTATGCAAACATCCATATGAAATAAAATGGGGGAATAAGCTCTCAATATTCCAAAGAAACGACATTCTAATCGCAACAGAGGTCCCTATCCCATAAATTTTATATGGGATGGAAGAGCAACAAAAATATTTACGGGGATATGAAGACAAGCGTCTTACGGATGGCGTTTATAGGTCAGAGAGCGGCGCGGCGTCGCTCCAGTTTAGTGCCGCCTTCCGTCGCGATGCTCCCTCTGACTTTGAAATTGAACGCCGCACGGTTGGAAAAGACGCCGCGGGTGATTTTCCACCCTCGTTGCGGCCGAACCCGCCTTCGACATCAAAGTGCAAGATTTTATTATTGCGTTACAGGCTGAACGGAGGCAAAAAGCTGAGAGTTCGCAGATTAAATTCGCACTCCTTAACAAGCTCCAAGTTCCGTCTCTATTTGATTAAAGAAAACACGAATAAATTGTGCACCGACACAAATTATTGAGTCTTCCGCGTAATGAGTTTGGAGTCGAGAGGTCTGCTCGATGCATCAGAGTGAAAAACATTGTGACATGAATTATTGCTGGTCTAAAACGTAATTATGTGTCATAAAGTGTGGGTCGTTAGTGTTGTCTGCCACACACGCTCTGCACTTAGGTAGTTTTTAATTCTTTGGACTTCTAAATGTTTTACAAACGCAAGATGGTAATGAAGAAACATGATTACAGCTTTATTTACTGCTATCTTTGCAGCTGCGAAATTACCAACTTATTAAAGTACAACATAATATGTAATGCCATTTAATTATAGTTGTTTCTCTTTAATGTTGCTGCCGTAATTTTAGATCGAATTATTAAACATTGTTAATGAGCTTTTTTTCTGAATTGGTAATGGTATAGCAAAAATGTTATTATGGGAAACGCATGAATCCTTCCAATCTACTCCGAGTGTGTATCAATTAAGAAAGTATTCGTCGTGTTCTGTGTAAGTAATACTTAACAGCTTCATTATGTTGAATCTCCAAAAAACCCTCAATGAATTGCTGTTCATCTACCTGTGAAGACACTGAAGACGATATTCATTTTAAATCATTACACTTTTATCTATAATATGTATGTATTTAGAAATATATAAGTATGTTTATCAGTCGTCTAGTACCCATAACACAAGCTCTGCTTAGCTTGGGACTAGATGGCGCTGTGTGATAGTTGTGGAATTTTTATTTATTTACTTACATGTGATAATTTAAAATAAGTTTCGAATCTATTTAAATGCTAGATAAGAAATGGCAAGACTTACTTACCCCTTGGCATGAAACAAGAGAGCTCGTTTCCCAAAAATTTGGGGTGCCGCAAGGCATAACAACTGTGGTACCGTAACCAAAATTCCTGGTGATTTTGCTATTGGTTTTTATTGAAAATTAAAACTATCCAGAAACATTTTCACTAGCAAGGCTAGCGTGAGAATAAAACTAAAGGAGATTGTATCAGCTGTTTATACTCCCGCTAAAGTTGTAAAAGCCAACTGAGGGCAGCGAGTTATTTAATGGTGCTCATAGACGACTGGTTACTGAACTGTTTCTGCACTTAAGTATGCTAGTTTTCCCACTGTTAAAGTAATGTTACTTCTATAACAGAATTTCTTTTTATGGCCATCTTTGTAAAAAACTTTACATATTTTTTTTTATATAATTAAATTATCCTAAAACAAACAAGTCTAAAATTATAAATGGAAACTCTAAAAATATCAGATTGACCCAAAAAAAGGTAGGTATTAAAAAGAAGAATTCCAGAAAATCCCTCTTTTCAAATGTCAGGATCACCCCAAAACTTTCCTGAAAGTCAGTAAACTCAGCATCACACTTCATATCACCACAAACAAATCTTCTAAAATTACTTTTTTTTTTTTCATTATAGTTTCGCGTTTGACCACTGTCTCACCCGATGGTAATTTCCAATTATTGTATGTTATGTTAGTAAATTACAACAAAATATGTTAGTAATTTTCAAAGGGTAAGGAACGCTTCGGGCGACGCACCCGGCAGCCGATATCTCCCGATACAGTCGAGGCGTGCGATATTACAATACCTTCCACAGTTCCACCTCGTACCTCAGGTGCCAATGTGTCACATTTGCATAGAGAAACGTTCACAGAACATGCAGGAATTGTTTGTGAAAGGATCGGAGGTTTCGCTTTCCGAGATAAGTGAAATGAGGTCTGTGAGGCGAAGGACTTTGAAATGAAACGAATCGGGTATTGAACTTAAAATTGATATGAAGTTTTTGAATAACTTCAAGAGTAATAATTTGAGTGAGCCAGCTCATAAAATGCAATGCCTACGAAATATACCCTTAAATCTAAACCAAGAAGAGAATTCCAATCAAACGATGCCCACAAAGAAAGATTTCATTCCAACTCCGATTACAATTTAAATAAAGAACCTGTAACACGAATCTGCAGTCATAATGTGCATTACAGACTTTGCGAACGTCGCAACACGTGTAAACAAAACAACTAGCAAGTACGTATCTCTGCCGGCAGACGTACACAGGAACGCACTCAGGGACTGCTCGGCCGAGTATGATAAATGGACAGCCCGAACACCCGCTCCAATTCTTCTCTTTACTCTACCCAGTGTGGGAGGGAGATATATGACAGTAATGGAAAGATGTGACACCAAACCCGCAAGGGAAATACTGCGGACGCTGCGAAATTAAATATCCTTTATCTATCTTAGCTTCCTCTTTTACAAAATCAATAAAAGTCTCAGCTAAACTTCGAGCTCCAGATACAGAGATGCGACGGTTAGAAATCTGCAACTTGCGAAATTTTCTCACGTTTTCAAAACACACATCAGCGGATCCGGTGATTCGATAATCCCGTCCTCAAATACGATCCATTTATCGTTCAGAGTGATGTACTCGGCAATCTGCCGTGATAGATGAGTGCGATGCCATACCACTCTGCCCTTCTATCATATTTTACTCTAATAAAGGGCTTTGTCAAACTTTCCGTAAATAGCAATTCATTACTCATTAAAAACAAAATTGACCCTAAATTCAGTTTATGCATTTTTTTCTCTTTATATGTCTTTTAACGACATCCATTCTATCACGTCAAGGGAACGTGACACGTTTTTTGAGTGAGTGAAATTCATAATTAATTTCACTTAACAAATCTCATAATGAAGTCCAAAACAATAAGATTAATAAAAAGTGGTCAGAAAAACAAGAGAGAAGCGACAAAGGTACAGGTATTGGATGGTAAAGGAACTTTGTCGTATGCCAGGTTGGGTTAAACTCTAACGCCCTGTGATAAGGGTCATGTTTTTATGATGATGACATGAATTGAACGCAAAGTTGATTTGGTTTTACATAATCTAAAGGATACCACGGAGACAGTGTTGCCACAAAGCGACGCGGCGAGCGCTGAGAATACGCAAACAGGTGTCGACTCCGAGGTTATATTTGCATATAAATAGAGTTCCTGCTTAACTGTAACACTGCCTCGTCCCTTTCTCTCTCGTTCGATGCTGTTCGCTAGAGGAGTACAGAGAGCTACGCCTCCTTGCACGCGCTATACGCAAGTACGAGTGGCTCCAGGAGATTCTATTTATGTACGGTGATGTAATATGACCAATAGACCGGTCACATAACCGCACACACCGAGCCATCTATTGTCTCATGACAATCGATAGGAAGTCGATCGATCAGCTATCAAATATATTATTGCGCCAGGACCTTCACCGCAAATAATTATTTCCTCTGATGTTACACCACCAAGGCGCGGACGCGACGTTTGGAATTCGTTTACTTTTTACACAAGTGCAGACGCATAAATGTTATCGGTTATGGCATTTCTAATGCGAGTCGTTAAAGAATATTCTGTAGGACGTGTTTTGTGGCTTGCGCAACTTTTTCTGGTGGGGAAGTTATTACAATGCGCAGCTGAACCGGTCCGGGCACAACGCCTAGGAAGCGGTCTTGGCATTTTATCGTCCCTAGTCTTCCTTTAATTCGCATAGAAAAAGTTCAACGCTAACGCATCACGAATGAACAAGGAGAGACATGAATAATTGAAGCGGAGATGGTCATCTCTAGAATATTAATATCCTCGGCGGTTCGCTGTAGCTGTGAAATTATAAAATGACTATCGTGCCAGGTGATTAGTGGGCCGTCGTCGTCGATACGGCCGGTTCCGCGCCTCTTCCGTTAGCCGTTTTTTATCGTTCGTCTATTACATCATAGGAACATGCCCGATCGCGGTGCGTGACCCGTCTGCGTAGGCGCAGGTGACATGCGAACTCGACATTATTTCGACATCGACCCAGAGAGCCTAACTAGTTCTGTTACCCGAGACCCCTGTTATTTGTATTCTTTTTTTTTGTTGGGCCCGAACATTTTCTATTTGTTCCGTCGGGCCCTTTTTTTGCTGGGTTGCACCGGCCGCATTCGAAGGTTCGGAGCGTTTTTACTCGAGCACGGGGGAGCAGCGGGTGGCGGGAGGGCGCCCCCCCTGCGTCGCCGCCGAGCCGTCCTTGGCCCGAACGTTCACCTTGGCGCGCTGCGCTGCCGGCGCACCACAGGTAACAAAGTTCCGCGAACTACGTGATTTCTATGGCTGTCCGCCGAAAGTGGAGCCCGGAGTATCTCGAGAGCCACTCGGCCGGCGCTAATGTTACGGAGAAACGTGTAATGAAACACTGCTGTACCCTACGGCTGCGTCGCAACACGACTCACGGACCCCCATCCGTGGTGTGCGTTTGCTGTAGGTACTTTTTACAGTATCTAATGTCTTGCATTAGACGATCTAGAATATGAGATGATTGGCGAGGACAAATCTACGTGGTGGTCCCTCAAAGAAATCATTTTTTATTTAGCTGCTCCAATTACCAGACTTTAAATTAAATTTATATGAATACCCCCGCATCGATTTTATTACCTTCGTCGTTCTACACCGATACTTGGTGAAACCTAAGTGGCAACCCAATGCAAGAACTGTGTGTTGGTTGTACGTTTTGAAGTCAAATTAACTACGATTGTTTTCCAATCATTGTAAAGTATCCCAGATGGATTGTTCTCGTCTTATTGCTGCTCCACCGTTTAATACCTTCGACTTGATTGGATTTCGTGTCATGTGTTCTTGTTTTCGAACGAGCTTTAAACCAAAATACGCTTTTGCTTATTTGATAAGCATAACAGGCACGTCAGTATCAGTAGCACACTTGAAACATTTCGTATTTTAACTGGCACGAGTGGTAAAGAATATTCTCAGAATTGAAAGATAAGGAATAACTTTTTAAGTTGTTTTCACGGAAATAAGATAAATGCTAAGATAAACTTAGCCCGCGAGAGGCGGGTCAACCGTGAAAACTTTTTGTAACTTCGACTGCATTTCACAAGTATTCGTAGTGTAGTCTCAGTCTCGAACATTTCAACAATAAGGGATTATGTGAGTAGTTAGCGGAGTTACTTGGTAAGTTCCAATTCCTTTTCCAATTCTATTTTTACTGCACTTTTATGTTCAGTACAGTGATTTACTGCTTCAAAAGAGTATTTGTGGCTTACAACAGAATATAACTTTGGGTTATAGGCGTTTTAGTGCTTTCAGTGCCAGCCGATGCCTGCCGTAGGTTCGTTCACCTCTGCGCTGTCATATCAATCACGCGGTTGTATCACACTTAACGAGCTCCTGTACGTCAGTACAGCGGGTTAGTTGTGGCGGTATTGCGCGGTTCTTATTAATTATATTGTCCAGCGCGTCGGTGATCACCGCGGCGGTAGTGGTGGCTCTGGAACATCGGCTTCCACAGCTCGCCGACCGTAATCTTATCGCATTAGAGGCCGGACATAGGAAGGGCATTAAATTTGAACGATCGTCGTGAAGCGGCGGGCAGAACGAACGCGCCTGAAACCGGTCGGCCGTCCGTAAATAATGGATTAGAGGTGGGGAGAGCACGCGGGTCGGGGGAGGGGTGTGGCGCACGCACCGGCTGCGCGCGCGGGCACGCGGGGGGAGGGGGGCGTGCGGGGCGCGGGGCCTGCGCCTCCCGTCAGCTGTTGCGCGCCCGGGACCGCCGCGCGCACATCGTACTCCACCGCCAATGCATCGGCGTTGAGAGCGCGCCGCGCACGCCGCCCGACTCCGCGACCCCACTCGGTGACAGTGACACAGTGCTGTGTGTGACGACAGGAGCCGTGTTCAGTCAGCCAGTGATCATGTTGTGTTGTGTGTGAGCATGCCCAGGATGTGCAGTGCGTGGACCGCGCCCAGGAGCTGACCACGGGAGATGAGAAGTGATGTTACGCCACCGATCGAGGTGATTATTCCCGACCTCGGCCCTAAAAACACCATGCATGCGCGGCACCGTCACGGAGACGGCTCCGCCGACCGCACTACGGTTTTAGTGCTTTATTCTGCCAAGTTCGTAGCATTCGGTAAGCAACGCCAGCTTTTTGGCGCTTTTTTAGGCTTACGTAAAAAGTACCACGCCGGGCTTAACAGAAAAAGTTCCTTTTTTTTTTTGAAAATATCAACAATGGTTGTCGCCCTTTCGCCCGGGGGACTCATTGTATAAAAGGAGGTGCGGTTCAAATTTTTTTTATGTATCTACCGTGGCTTTTTTGGGCATTTATAATAAAGGAAACCGGTACCGTAAACTACTACCTACGTATTTTTGGAGACGTGTTCTCCATGCACGAGCGGATCTCTCACGTTTCATTTCAATAGTAAGAGATTGAAGATCAATCCCCGCTTACATATCAAATAATTCATTAAATAACCCATAGAATCACGTTTCTAATTAATTTTAATTATTGCCTGCATTACTCATATTGTAACACTGCAATTCCAATAATGTTTATTGAATAAATTATGTATGACTAACATTTTTTTATAAGAAATCCCATATATTTTCCACATACGTCACTTCATTTACCACGAACCAGGAAATATTGTTGACAGAAATACGTTGCAGCAATAAGAAAATCTGTTTTCGTAACGAAATAATTGGATGCAATTAAGCCATCAACTGATTCTTGTTTCCTTTGGTTACTTGGCACCCACGCTTACAATCTACACAGTAAATACTGATAAAACTAATAAACGTCCACTACGAGGTCTCCGTTCAAATTAACATTATAATTCAGACGAATTCATTAACGAATACTCGCAAGCAATTACAATTATACTGTCATCGTCGATTCACAATTACACATATTTAAGCATACGACTTGTTAACATAATATTTTATCGGAAACATTAAACGCGGTCCGAATTTCTGTAACATCCTCTGGTCTGAAAAACAGTCTCTCGTGATCTACTTTAACATTTATGACAATCCATTCGTGTTGAATTATGAAACGGTCTTGCTACAGTTAAAGTTTCGTCGAATCACCAGTTTCAAATATAAAAATCCAAATCTGACGCTAAAATATCAATGCTAATAAGCGACAGAATATCTAGACCATATACCTACTCAAAAAGCAAATCGTCAAGATAATTTACTTTAACTGTTTAAGTATATCGCTAGTAATCGAAAGCTTCCGATAAAAACTGCCGCTAATGATGTAAAAAGCACCAGAGATTTATTACTTCATTTTGTCTTGAACCAACCAGGATTAGAGCTAAAGCTATGTTAGAAAAAAATTGTATGTTAGAAGCCCATTCTGGTTAGAACGAGCATCGCATTAAAGTTTACGTATAAGGCAGGTGTGTGCCTAGCACCTTGTGCTTAGCCTTCCGGCTTTATCCACTGAATATATTATCCGCTCTTTGTTTTATATTTATATAACTAGCTATTAGCAATGACCGCTGCCTCTTTGTTACTAGAATACATAAAAGGAATGTTGATTTTGAATACACTAACACAAGAATCCACTGTATAACTTCAAAACTCTTCAATGTGAAGCTCATAATTTAGATTTTTTTACTGAAGCAAATAAACTTCATTCAAAAGAAGAAGTTTTTACTACAAAAGATTCATCAGGTCATGCAAATTGCCATGAAAGTGGAAGACCAAGAAACAAGATAATATTGAATCTATCCGTAACAAATAAATAATAATTGATTGAAATTACAGTGTTTCTGTAATCTCTAAGACGGCAAGGTTTCATAACATGAAGGTATTGTATTCCGTCATGCCGTGTCTCAAAGCAATGGTTAAACATGCTATGCTACGAACCGTAAGGAAGTCATTGGAATTCTCGATGATGCTTAGTGTAATATTCAGTGTTGATAGACTTATTGTGTCAGGATCTTGCGACGCTTATTTTGATTACTACAAATACACCTTGTAAAACGATCTGTGGAGTTAGAAAACTCTCGGTTTGTAACAAACCTCCCAACTTTCCAGGAATTATATTTTAACTCCTATCTGGGCTGTCTGCAAAGCCCTTTTTTTCTTCTTTGACTTCGTTTTCATACCTGCGCTTCACCTTGACTTTGAACTTTTCTTTATCGGCTTCAAGTGCAATAACATCAATTTACATAATTAAGTTCGCTACTATGTTTGTTTCTTGAATGTTATCGATGTGATTATCATGTGAATACG
This sequence comes from Agrotis puta, assembly GCA_943136025.2. Classification (NCBI taxonomy): domain Eukaryota; kingdom Metazoa; phylum Arthropoda; class Insecta; order Lepidoptera; family Noctuidae; genus Agrotis; species Agrotis puta. The sequence goes on along the minus strand of OW964176.2, from coordinate 15,907,105 downwards.
CTTTCGATATTCGCATTTGTATTGTCAGTTTAATCCAACGAAGGCCTTTTCCTTATCGTTAGATTTCAAACTCCGTCTCCTAACTTGGATCTATTGAAATTTAACTAACCAGGTTAGTCTTTAGATACGCTTCAAAAAGTAACAGTAGCAGTTTTTACATGAAACCATTATTAAAGTATAATTCAACGTTTTTTTGTTTATTATTCATTATCACGAATCAGAAACGTCTGCAGAAACATGTAGTTGAGCAGATGTTACAAATGGCGCCCGAAGGTGACCCCCTCGACACTGAGCTCACTTTTTGTTCAATTTGATTAATGACGAATCAAATCGTACACGTGTAAATCAACAATCAACTTCATTTATTAATCAATCATCGATCATAATTTAGGAATCGTGTTTTACCGCTATAAAATCCAAACAGATTTTTACGATTCATCTATGTTCCCGTCATTATATTTGGACTCAAATATAATTATGTAAAGTTTTCATCGCGTATTTTAGAATTCTGTATGCGATCGTGTATTTTTAGTGTCATTTCTAATAGCTTAGTTAGTAGTTAATAATAATTACTATTGATGACACGTTGATGACTTTCTAAAGTCCCTTCGTCTATCATAGAAGAGACGATAGTTCTTTCCAAATTCAGTTTTTGTGTTAGAAACACACTGGGGTGAAGTTTTTGTCGGCATTTTTTTATCGCTCCCGACGACCGTTTGTATTTTTTGCCCATTCTAGCCATCAGCCGAAGTTTTACGATAGGTCCCTTTTGCCTGCAATTTTATTTGCTGTGAACCTTGTTTCGGTATTGTCACAAGCCGTTATTTTAATTTTCTTCTTTGTTTAATCATTGAGGTCTTACTTATCTTGACTGAGGTTGGTCCCTTTATAATGAATGTTATATTTTGACGGTACCCTTCTAATTGCTTTTAAAAGCTTTTTCATTTTGTTTGTGTTTAAAGCATCTAGCGAGTAGTTCAACTCCTAAATATTACATTCTACATCAATTACACGTGAAGCGTGTCAAAGGTTCATTTACGAAGAAAAATGAGTTTTATAATTACCAAGTGATCCGTCACGTTCTCTCTGCACTCGATGGACGGGTGGTTGCATCGCCTGTGCATCGAGCGCATAATGCGATTTAAAAGCAATCTCGTCGTCTCGTACGCTCAATTTCCGTACCAAATGTCGAATGATCCGACGATTTCGCAACATATTTTGCGCTAGTTCTGCTGAACTATCATAACTGGGATTTAGATGTTCTTTCGCAATGTAAATCTATGGTCTGTGGAGTGAATTAAGCAGTGCTTGCATACGCAACTTCAAACATCAGCAACTTGAAACAGAAATAACATCTTGGATTCCCGACCTTACCATGGCCAGTCAAAATTGTACTTTTCTAATTATTGTCCAGTAATCTAATTACTCTACACAAATACAATGTTAATGACATAATTTCAAAACAGTTGCAAAGTTCACAAGCCATTAACTCTATAAACGAGCTTCTGGTTTATATCTTTCATCTCGTAGCATTTCGAAGAAGAAATAGCAGACAAAAATTCAGAGAACGAAAGAACATTTAGTATAGACGCAAAGTCAGTATAAAACTTGGTTAAAGTGAACTGGTTTCTCATCTGAGGAACGATGCCCTCCACAATAAAATTCACCGGTAAGATTAATTGCACTTTTAAGATTGTCTTTCTAAGGGATTGCCTTAAAAACAGATTTTATATGCGATTCTTTATTGTTCATTTCATTAGCATCTTCTTTTATATTCGCCTTTAAGACTTGTTAGCCGTGAGTAATGTGTGATCATTTTAATTTCTTATTCATTACAAGCGTGTCACTTTTGAGTAGTTGTATCCCCTCAATTTTACTGGTATTTATAATTATCTTTTATTTTGTGGGTGTACTCTTTAACAACGTTTAGTTTTAGACTATTAGAAGTTTTACTGTCTAGTCCAAAAATCTCTCTTGTTTTTGTTATTTCATTTTGAATTTCAATGTTTTTAGAATATTTGTATTTTAAATTATTTTGCTCATCACGTTTTAATTTACTTGCACGTGATTTCTCATTTCTGCTGATTTTCATACAAGTTCTGCGTGTTAATATTCCTTCAACAAATCTGAAGCTTGAATAATTAATAAATTAACATTAATAGCCATCACTTTAATATTCTTTCCTATATCGACGTTAATCCTTAACATGAATACATTTGCAATCTTTCGCTTTGTCCTCAAACTGTCAACTTGTTAAGCTTTTGAGCGCGTATTATCTGGGCTGATGAGTAATTAATTAATATTGGATCCATTCCTGTATTAAACATCATAATCTGATCATATTGCATCGTATTGAGCAATATAACACGAAAGCTGTGTTAAAACTCGAATGCGAGCAGGATTTTTTACACCAGGCGGTCTTACCAACCGAGCCATCGAAGCCATGCTCATAGGGTGGAATTCTTCATACCATTCTTAACGTTTTATGGTCTCGCAATCGATTTTTCTATTCGCAAAAAAGCGTTGCGATGCAGGCGTTATTGCGTTTAAAAAATATTTAAAATTATTGTGTCAAACAAATTTCCGTAATGTTAATTTTTGTTTCTTATTTTCCGTGTGTTATAGAAACACGAAACTGTTTACAAAAGTAAGCTCCAGTTTACCCCCCCATTTACATTCCCATTTACACGGAGTTTCCTGATTTGTTTAACATTGTTTTTGTATAAACAATATCGGAGTCGTAAAAGAAAATACGTCGAGCATAATCCTAGCAAAGTTAATAAAAGTTTTATTGAGAACCAAGCTTTGTAATGTTACCCTTATTATTTAGCATGTAAACAATATAGGCGCTTGTTAACCGCAAGGTAATAAAAAGTATTGTTAGTTACTGAATTATTATTTCTATCGGTTGTAAAATATCAACGACGATGGATATCGGAGCCTTACACACACTGTTTATTCATGTGTTTGAGCTTAGAACACACTTGCTGGTTGGTATTCGATACCGTGACATGTAATGGCTCTTTTATGCGCTTTGAGAATAGCTGCTTTTCATAGATAACAATACACAAGATGGCCTAAAAATCGAAGTCCGGATTACAGTTTTAGAAACCACTCTCTCATGGCTTCAGAAAGATTCATATTCCACTATTATTATTTATAGTTAAGGAAAATTCTCAAAAAAGGATATTACCTATATGTTTTTTTAACCTTTTAAGCGCTTGGCTAAATATCAATTGCCGTGCCCCTAGCGCCCGGCTACGAATCGTGCTTTCCTCTTCTCCTCTCTTTCTGCTCCTTTTAAGCTCCGATTTGTAAAATATCATGGTGTACAATAAAAAGTATTATATCTGTCTATCTACATAAATAGAGAGATATAGAATAGATGCAATAAAATAGAACAAAACAATAAAAATTGTGAATATTCTCTGTCGGATAAATACGACACGGGCGATAGGGGCACGGAAATGTTTGTCGCATATATACGACTCTGGCGGTTAATAAAGGGTTAATGTCCAATGACGGGCTACCCATAATCTAAAACGCAATTATTGTAGTTTAATTTCATAACAGGTATATTCTGGTATATCATTGGATACAGCTCATGATACACAAAACAGCAGAAAAAATATAGTCTGTAACCTAATCAGTAATAAATAAACGCGAATCTATATGATCAGTTTTGACTTGACGGGCCTGCATAATAATATCGTTATGGCCGACAATAAAAATAATAAACATTCTAAAAACGATGGACAGATTTTATCACCAAAATAATTTAAAGCCGTAAATTACCGTAACAGGAAATAATTAAATCATCTTAATACCGTCTAGACTAAATAATAAAACCGTTAGCATATAAAAACAAAGTGTTTTGTAATTCTATTTATAAAAATAACATCAGATTTTTTCACCATAGCTAGTTAAAAAAATGCCTTCATCAATCACTAAAGATTTCTCATTGTGGAGAAGATAATCATTGAATATCCAAACACTACTTCGGTATAGGTAAGCGATAAAAAATATTAAAAGCAATATAATATAATTAGCGATAGGTACTTAGGTATCGCTAAATGTCCTTCAGATGTGGTTTCAGACTCGTAATACAATCGTAACGAAATACGTACAGAGTGCGTTCACCTCGTGTCTCATAAAGCCCGGGTACACTACCCACCGCCTGCAGTCTCTGATACATATTAATTTCGGTTTTATTATACGAATACTCTTAATTAAAACGAAAAAAATACATAGGGTCGCGTGTTTAATGGTAATTTGTCGCTCATCAACGGATGTAGTTCATTCTCTTTGAATCGCTTGTCTTTATTTATCGTTTTATGATGCGATTATCTATTTGGATAGTAAACTATTTACAATATTAGAGTGAAACTTAAATTATTTTCTTCTGTAATGTAATGTAAATTAACGCATTGTAAACACTGCATACTAAGTTATCATTACTTGGAAACTAAGGTGTGTGCGGTCTGCCAGTCTGCGACATCCGACGGTATCGGTATTGCTACAATCGGCTCGTCTATTCCGGGCCTAAGTCGGAACGTTACGCGCACGACATTCGCTAAAAATACGTGCGTTCCCGACGCATGGCTGGCATAATAATCGCATGTGAAGAACACACAGCAATACTAGATGAGAGGCGGCGGTAATGCGTGTGATAACGCAAACTGACGCATTTCAACGTAATATCACTCGACGCAAACGACCATGCCGTTTTTTCTTGATACAAAATGCGGCAGATTTACCTTTACTCATGAAAATTACGTGCTTGAATTTCATCCATTTCAAATGTGTATAATCTGTGCACATCGCTTTCCGCGTGGTGCTCTCGAATATGTAATTCCAACATCACAAACATCCTGTAAATCATCGGAATTAATGAGTAAAGTTCAATTAAATGTCGGAATATTTAAAATCGAAATGTACGAAAACGTATTTTGGTTAATTCAAAACCGAAACGATAATATAATAAAGTTTTAATTCATCATTACTATACGATCAAAAATTGAATATTTATCCGTGAACGTTTACGGATTTGATTTAAGAGGCGTGCATAGTACAATAAATTCGTATGTTAATATGAGAAAAATCATCTTTTATAAAGTTGCGTAATAAAAATCTCAGCGTGTTTCCTGCCTGCCCACTCGGTGTCAATGACCGTGCGTGTTTAGTACTTTCATAAAAACGTTTATGCTTAAATTATGTAGTGCTTAAGATTAATCGTCCTTATCCAATTTTTAAGAATCAAAAATTAAAGTTCATTTAATTTAATCGCAGGTTTTAGGATCTCTGTAATAATTAGTATGTAATTTTCCAACCCGTCTGTTTTAAATTAAATTCGAATACTCAGTTCAGATTAATATCTATTTAAAAGTTATACTATAGAAGTATAGTTTGAACAAATCAACCCGGAAAAAACCAATGTCGCACCGTTGTTTGCTTTTCATAACTTTAAAGGCAAACAAGTACATACTTACTCATCAAATTTCCTTCAAATTTCCATTTCAATATCTCCCTTTCTTTGTTAAAACCTATTAAGCCATTACTATCAGTTATTTACATTGACACACCTATTTAAGGCGGGCGCGGCGAGGAGCCGGTTTTCATAAAATCATTTTATTCATAGTATTTCAACGTAACGGAGCGGATGCGGGACAGGTCCTTACTGTGAATGAATCGATTCCATCATCGGTCAAGTTCACACATCGATTTATTTCAATGTCGACGATAGTACTTGATCGATTATTCGTAATTGCACCGAGGAGAATCGTTTTAAAAACCTCTTAGCTTCTAGGTTTTAAGATATGAACTAAGGCTGGGTTTCGAACAGAGATGAGCGCGGGATGTGTGTGAAACTAATCAATGATCGTTTATTTTTCACAGCTTGAGCTATGAAAACGAAATGATTATTGATTATCTGTGTTCTCGCATATCTCTAATGGACACGCAGCCTAAAAGATTGGTTCTAGTCTACAGATAATTAAATCAATTTATTGGAATGAAAGATACGTGATCTCTTACTGCCATCATTTATCTTTTTTTTTTACTAGCATTGCCTTTAGGGCCGCTCCTGTGGAACATCGGCTACGACTGGGTGCTGCGCGGCGACCTCCCTGACGGCGTCGGCGTAATATGTTACGCCGACGACACGCTCGTCCTGGCAGAGGGAGAGTCGCACCAGGCGGCGGCCGACCTGGCGACGCAAGCGGTGGCGACAGTCGCTCAGAGGATCCGGCAGTTGGGACTCGACGTGGCGCTGCATAAAACAGAGGCCATGTGCTTTCATGGCCGTCTGAACGCGCCACGTTCAGAGTCCCACATTACGGTGGAGGGGGTTCGCATCGGCGTCGGGAGGACGATGAAGTACCTGGGACTCGTCCTCGACAGCCGGTGGAACTTTAGGGAGCACTTCCTACGTTTGGCCCCAAAGCTGAACCGGGCAGCAGGCGCCCTCAGGCGACTCCTGCCCAATCTCGGCGGGCCAAACGCCTCCTGCCGGAGGCTGTACGCCGGTGTCGTGCGGTCCATGGCCCTCTACGGGGCCCCTGTGTGGGCCCTAAGCATCCGGACGCGACCACTCAAGCTGGTCGCATGCCAGAGGGTCATGGCTATCCGGATGATCCGGGGATACCGCACGATCGCCGGCGAATCAGCCAACCTCCTAGCGGGATTGCTGCCCTGGGATCTGGAGGCGACTGCCCTCCAGCGCGTCTACGAATGGCGCGTGGAGGCGCAGCGCCGGGGCGAATCCCCGCTGCCTCGACAGGTCGAGGCGCGGCGGGAAGAGCTCCGGCGCGATCTCAGGGCAGTATGGAGGGAGCGACTGTCGCAACCGAGGTCCGGGCACGCCGCAATCGCGGCGGTAAGACCCCTCTTTGAGGAGTGGCTGGATAGGCGTCACGGCGTCCTTACCTTCCGCATGACGCAGGTCCTCACCGGACACGGAAGTTTCGGGAGGTTCCTGTGTCTGATAGGGAGGGAAGAAACGCCTGGGTGTCACCACTGCGAGGATCGTCCGGAGGACACGGTGGAGCATACGGTGCAGGACTGCCCCGCTTGGGCAGAGCACCGCCGTGTCCTCACGACGGCGATAGGCGGAGACCTCTCGCGCCCGGCATTGGTCGAGGCCATGCTGCGGGGCGAGACGGAGTGGGAAGCGGTCGCCTCCTTCTGCGAAGCAGTCATGCTCGTGAAGGAGGAGGCGGGCCGCCTGAGGGAGAGGACAGCGTCCTCCCTCCATCCCAGCCGCAGTGGTAGACGCCCACGGCGTCGGACGTCACAGGACGATCTCCGGCCACCGTAGGCGCGGGCATGCGGGCAGCGAGTAATGGGCGACTTGCTGTCCGACCATGGACCATGCCCGGGTCGACGGCGCGTTGTGTTCCACGCGCGCCTCAAAGAGTGTCAGCAAATTGACGGGGCCTGTAGAGGGCCAGAGCCTGCCGGGGTCGCGGGACTTACCCATCACCGTAACCCCGGTACGTAAAGGGCTCGTGAAGGACACCGTGGATTTTAGTCAGTACAAGTCTGACAGTCCCTGCCGCCCTGCCCTGGGTGGGAGGACTCATTTGATGATTTTACCACGATAAAAAAAAAAAAAAAAAAAAAAAGCATTGCCTTTAAGAGCTTTAGCGATATAGATTGTTACAAAAAGAAGTAAATAGCATACTGAACACTTATTCAACATTATAATATTATAGTAATTACATAAACTTTTATCTAATTATGATTTTGAAAACGATAAATCATCCTAAACCACTGGTTTTTAAATGGTCAACTGTTCTTTTATTAATAGACAAGACAAAAATTGACTCGTGGTCGCAGTGTACCGTCCTAAAAAGACGCCTTGTCTCCGGAACGCAAAGGGCAATGGAAGTAACAGGCTGGTCTTTTAGTAAGATTCAGACATTCCCTTGCCCTCTCTTAACGGATTCATTTGATGATTGAACCAACCAAAAAAATGTTAAAATTGAATGCATTCGTTTCGAAAACCAATACAGTTATCTAAGCGTACGTGACAATTCATACATCAGTTCAGTCATCACTTGCTGAACAAACCATGCTATCTATAACTAATATTTTGTAGACCAGTTAACCAAACAGATAAGATAGTGCTATTTGACTTGCTATCATAACTTTCTATGTTGTCAAGAACTCGTAGTCTTATCTTTCTAACTAGTAATAAATCTCAATCTAAGTCCTAGGGTCCGCCAAGTGGGCATGCGGGCGGCGAGTAATGGGCGACTCGCTGTCCGACCGTGGACCATGCCCGGGTCGACGGCGCGTTGTGTTCCACGCGCGCCTCAAGGAGTGTCAGCATAGTGACGGGGCCTGTAGAGGGCCAAAGCCTGCCGGGGTCGCGGGACTTTTCCATTACCGTGACCCCGGTACGTAAAGGGCTAGTGAAGGACACCGTGGATTTTAGTCAGTACAAGTCTGACAGTCCCTCCCGCCCTGCCCTGGGTGGGAGGACTCATTTGATGATTTTACCAGGATAAAAAAAGGGTCCGCCAAGTGGATGATGTAAGTTTACAATATTTCAGTACGGACTTTACTGAAACCGAGGGGCTAACATGATTATTCTGTTTTTGTGACGTAAACTGGATCTTTGACGTTAATTTGAAGGAAAAAACAGTTCCTCTTTCGTATACTAGAGGCGCTTTTTCATTTTTCCATGCAATAAACGCTGTACGTACATACTTCAAGTACGCTGTACGTAACATAAGGAAAACTTGTTATAAGGCTTCTGTCTCCTTGCTCTTGTGAATTTGAACTTAGCGAAATTTTGCGACTGACCCGCCCTGGTTTCGCCCAGTGCAATAAAAAATAAGTAATGTAATGTTTTTCGGTATCACCGAAAAACGTGTAGCTTTTTATAGGTGAAAGAATTTTAAAAACCGGTTCAGTAATTTTTGAGTTTATTCATTACAATCAAAACGTACCTATGGCATTTTCAGACCAGAATGTGGCAAATGTCTTTCTTTCTTGCATTGTCGTTTATAAACCTCTTTAATATAAAATCCACACGAATTCCAATCATCTTAACCGGTTGTTTATTTTAACCCTCCCATACAGAACCCTCGTCCAGGCATCATCGATCGTTATATTATTGTTATTACATCGATACTGCGTCCCGCTGGTCGTACAGCGACCATTCATTTTGTCACACAAACTTACCAGTTCATAATTTCTCTGTAATTTGATATTTATAGGTGTATGATTATGAAGGGGCTTGGTGGTCGAACAAGACCACCCTATCAACATCATAACATGAATTGCGATAATTTTGTAAAATTGCAAGCAATAGTGAAATTTATATTATAAATAATAATTTAATTGCTATTTGTATTTTGATTCTGACAATAAATATAGTCTATTTTAGCAGAGACGTCATATAAATTGTACTATTTTATTTTCGTAATTATTAATTCTTTATTAACAAAAAAACGTAGACCCACATTTAAAATAAAATCCTGTGTTGTGGGTGCGTTTTCAAATATTTAAATTGACATACACTAACAGCCAGACCCGGACAGGTTCATATAATAAATCTGCCAAAGTTGCCTTTTTAGTCCCTCTGACGCTTCAAGTAAATAGAGATATTGTCGGGTAGTCATTACTGTCATTATTACTCGTGAAGCCGTCAATGCTGAATAATTAACTTTTTGTTCGGATTCAGTTTCAAGTGATAATTTCACTGTCTGAATTTTAAACAAAAATAATGCAAGGCTGCATTATTTAAAATATTATTGTGTCGAATTTAAAATTATAATTTTTAAGCGATGAAAACAGGATGTTGGATATAAAAGTAAGGAAAATAGATAAAATAATAATTTCGCATATAATTATGTTAATCCCGTTCTGCTAAAATCATTATCCGGTTCTAGAAGGATAAATTGATAGTTATTCTTTTCCCTATATTTTGAACTAATCTGCTTTTTATTAATTAAAGTAGCGAGATTCTACTACAAGCCACTTATTTAATACTCCCTACTTTTTAAGCCAGGGCCGTCTCTCCCAAAGGACACACCGTTTATACAATTTTAGTTTACAGCCTTCACTTTTGCATTCTACATTCTAATGATTCTTTAGCTACATAAGTTAAGTTAAGTTATTGTATTAACAGTCATAAAAAAACCAGCGAAGATCGGGTGCGCGGGCATGCGTACTGCGAGTAATGGGCAACTCGCTGTCGGACCATGGACCATGCCCGGCCGGGTCGACGGCGCGTTGTGTTCCACGCGCGCCTCAGAGTGTCCGCAAAATGACGGGGGCCCCCTCTAGAGGGCCAAAGCCTGCCGGGGTCGAAGGTAAAGGGCTATTGAAGGACACCTCGGATTTTAGTCAGTACAAGAGTGACAGTCCCTCCCGCTCTGCCCTGGGTGGAAGGACTCATTTGATGATTGTACCAGAATAAAAAAAGGCGTGGTTTACCCATTGTCCTAAAGTGCCCACAGCCCCCAGTAGCTTAAAGACAGCTCTTTTTATGTCTGTACAAAGAAGTAAATATAAACAAGAGTCTATAGTTTAGTTAATCATCGCACAAGCCTATTAGAGCCACACCACATACAAGGAGCGTTTATTCCTTTATTACAGCCATCGGAAATGTAAATTAATGTTAATATGTCGCGATAATAAACCGTTATAAAAGTCACTTACCAACAGTAGTTAGTAGTTGACTTAGGTGAAAGCATTCGTGTAGTTAAATAGGCAGTACATTAACAAATTCATTATTTATTTACTTTGAAACTTTGCCTTTTGCTGTACATATTGTAGACTTCGAAACTACATGAATAATACAGTTGATCCATCTGAGATTTCAGATAGGTCAATTATTTTGGTTTTTATTGTGGTAACTAATTATTTTACTTATTAATACTAAAATATGACAGTGATATTGTTCGTTTATTTCTTTGTTTGCATGTTTGCACGTCTGAATTTTTGAACCAATTTTGATGAATTTTGGTGCAGACGTTCCTGCTGACGGTTTTAGATGGAGGAGCAAAGCCGCGGACAAAAGCTAATAATGATAATAAAACTTCAAGTTCAATAATTCTTCATATACTATCTGGCAGACAACAAATCACTTCGTATGTCTCTTACATAACATTACAGCCACAATGTAACAAAGGGAAGCCGACCTGTTAAGATATAGTTTGAAACACGTATCGTAAGTCACGTATAGCCATTGGCCTACACGACACTATACCCATATTAATTAGAAAAAATGATCATAACCTACCCGTATAATGTCCCCCCCATTACACTGATGGCACGTGATAGTTTTAATGATTTCAATTAATTACACTCGCGTGCCACAAAAACAGCACACTGTATGGCTTACCTACATTTATGTAAGCTGTCAAATTAATGCAATAATTATAAACCACTTTATTTATTTACACTGTTTGATAATAAGGGTCATTAGCATCGAGCTATAAATGTTAAAAACAATTAATTCATTAAAAATGTGCAGTTGCAGTGTCATATAAGTTATGTGTACAGGTGATATGTTCAGTTTTATTAATATAAGTTTAAAATCTAGGCCAATTCAATTCATTCTTTAGTAAGAATGAATTGAATTGGCTTAGGGTTTAGACCGGGTCGCGGGACTGTACGAATTACCGTGACCCCGGAACGTAAAGGGCTATTGAAGGACACCGTGGATTTTAGTCAGTACGAGTCTGACAGTCCCTCCCGCTCTGCCCTGGGTGGAAGGACTCATTTGATGATTTTACCACGCCAAAAAAAAAAGGGTTTAGACCGGGATATTCTTTTTGTTCCAATTTCGCATGCCGGCAGTTAATATGTGAGTTATAATCACGAAACAAACAGGTTCCTATTTATTAGGTATGTATGAGATATTATTTTAACCAATGAAAATTTCTGGAACTTATTTGCAAGAAGTTCCACACTTTATGACGTAACCACGGGGAATTTTATTACAATATCAAATTAAAATACATTAATATCCTTTGTATTATCAATAATTAGTATTTCGTGAATCACTCATTCATTTATGACGCAAATTCTATTTAAAATAATTGGTAGGGAGGAAAAATATAACTATTACATACGCAAAGGAATAATTATTTTAATTATTTACGGTCTTTACAATTATTGTCAGTTGCCTATTAACAATGACTCATTTTAATAACTTTTTTTTACGTGGTAATATCATCACATGAGTCCTCCCACCCAGGGCGGAGCGGGTGGGACTGTCAGACTCGTACTGACTAAAATCCACGGTGTCCTTCAATAGCCCTTTACGTACCGGGGTCACGGTAATTCGTTAGTCCCGCGACCCATTTAACTAGCTAGTAAATAATGTGAAAGATGACAAAAGATTAACCAGCAATCATAATATTTTGGCCATTGGCGTCGCCAGAATTATTTTCAGGAAGGTGCATCGACGCAATATATCATGTCAATTTAGCTAACGGTGAACATACGATAGTAACCAAGGCGTAAAGCGCCTAGATTTTATTCAAACAGTAACTCATAATTATTTAATAAATATTTTTTTTTACTTTTACCACTTGTTACAGAATGTGGATCAGCATAAAAATGTGTTGCGCAAAAACACATTGCGCTTCATCTTATTATTTTTACCATAACATTTTTCTCCATCATATTTCTCTCCAAGCCCGTTTTACGACACATTTCTTATTATAGAATATTTGAAAAGTTTTATAGGTTTCTCACGCGGCCGTAAATCAGATCTTACAACAAAGTAGTTCAGTGTAACTCGAAGGCAAAACAAATGGTACTGGTTTAGCCACAAGTGGACATTGTTCTGTGGACAATGGGCATGGGGCATGCGGGCAAGGTTCATACAGGGCCGTATCAGCCGTTACGGGGCTCCGAGGTAACAGGGACCTCCAATTGTTGGGAAAAAAAAACACAAAATCTTATCTACATACAACCTCAAATTCTTGTAAAGAAAGTAATCTCTTAGTTATTAAAAATATAAAATGTCTCGAAGCTCTTATCTGATGAGAGCCACAATCGAGGTTTTTAATTTTGTTCTTACGAATTCTTTGTAAAATCAATTAAAACTTGTAATTAAAAGTCAAGATGTTTTTTTTTTTTCAAAATCTAGGTACAATATTGGGCTCTATTGCTATAAGAATAAATACATCACTGGGTTCGATACGGGGCCCTACTACAACGAGACTAGATACGACACTGTTCGAAATGGAGCCCTATAACTAACACTAGCTACATCCCTGGATTCAGGGTTCGTTGCACCACCACAAATGACCCCCATACTCTCACTGATAGATACCATCGAAGATTATTGAAATAATAATTTTGTGATGTAGACTTCCATGTGTCATGAAATATTATCAATGCTTCGATCTTAATTGGTTACTTGAGATATGGTCACCTAATTGGCTGTAAAGTTAAGAATGTTCTTTCTGAATCTGCATTTTCGTATGAAAATTAGGTAAGATTTATTATGGTCTGAATCATGCGATTAAGATACACTTTGGCTCAAGGGTTTTAATTTTATTATTGTTGCTATTTAATTAATTTTTTGTTTACTTGGAATAACATGAAATTTTGCTATAAATGTAGAATATGCTTTGGTTTCTGTAGAGACGTCCAAACTGATCCTGAACTATATCTGTATCTATCTTAAAATTAACATTTCTTAATGATATCATAATTATTTACATTTTAGTTAAATACTCCTTTCGCCTCTACAAGCACACCGGTTGTGAGTACTCCTAAAAAACCACAAATAAAACGAAATCCACATTTAGTAACCCCGATTCCATACACAAACCTGGGAACCGAACCCCACATCCCACGACATGTTCCATTGCACAGCTCGGAACAATGCGTGCGCGCATCGCATTGCGCAAGTCATTCCTATCGGCCCGCGGACCGTGGCGCGTTCACTTTCGCCCACTGCTATTATTTATGTTACGACTGTGCAACTAACCGACACACCTATAACACTGCTTACTATACAATACTATACTTAGGTTTACGAAGTTGCACTTGGCTTTTCTTGCGATGCTAAACACGGTACAGTTCCATACCAGACGGCTAGCTAAGTTGTAAATAGAATTTAAAAAAAATATACGACTACAGATACACACAATAATCATAAGAGTTATAAAGATGAATATGAAGAGAAAAATGAAAACAATAAAATAGAAAACAGTAAGAAATTTACACAAAAGGGTTACTAACTCAGCATTTGCTGTAAATCCTTTTCGTTTTTGCTCTGTCCCACTTTTGGGCAAAGGCGAGTAGTGCTTCCGATTGTAACTTAAGCTGTCCCTATACACATTGTCTCTTGTCTCTTTCAGCCTATTAGAGACTGATATTAAAAGTGAAGTCAAAGTACAAAGGTCTCCTTCGTAAGCCTTCGCCTTCACCTTCATGTTGTCATTGAACTTATCCAGTATCCACATCGCCCCGTCATCTCTTCTTCTTCTCAATCACTCTCTCATTGAGACACTGCTGAGAATTGTGACTCCGTATCTTTTGAACAGCTTTTCTCCATGTGCCATGCTATGTTGTACGATCCTCTGAAAACGAAACAAAGCCTTTGGTATCGCAATAAAAAGCCACATTTACATGATTTGAGACTACAAATATATCTGATCATCTTCGTTTCAGACTGGGATCACGCACTGTCTTCACATTTGTCTATCATACTTTTTGGCTCAGTGCGTCCCTCATCCATCTGTTCCCCGTGATTTACGACCCAAGGGGCCAACGGACTTTTGGATGGCCCTAGCCCATCTTGGCTACTATTCAGTCAAAACCTTACTCTATCTACCATCTCTGCGGCTGTCCAGATGTCCTGTCCAATTCCACTTGAGCTGCCTAGCCCTGTTTCAATAATATTGATAATCGCAAACAATACATTACGCTTTTAATTGCCTTATTATTTAATAGAGGTCATTTAGTATAGATCTCTGTCCCGCTTCCTAGTACTTATATCATAAATCAAACAATATCAGTTAGAAGGGCACCGAAAGGTTTATCAAAGTACTGGAAAATTCCAGGTTTGAAGTATGCCTTTGTTAATAGATACTGTTGGAAGGTAAACCGGTGCAATTTATGCTTGTTCAAGTTGTTTGGACGTGGAGATCGATGTTTTCGGGCTCTGTTTACCAAAGGAGCCGTTTAGTATAATGGTCGACGGTTTTGATGCTGAAGAAGTAAAAGTGTGAATTTTGATAATGAAGGTTTTTAATGAAGTAAGAAAATAAAGTGAAAAACACATCATTAATTTAGATTTTTAATAATAGTATAGATGAATACAGGCAGCCAATCTAAACCCAAATAATTTACCCAAAAAACTGTGACATGAAGAATACTGTACACATCTTAGCGCATCTCATGCGGCAGATGTCCCACATGAGAGAAAAGTACTGTATACCAATAGAAGCTCTCAAATTTCATATAATTATAGTTAGAAAATTGTCTCGTCGCTGTTCCCTCACAGCAGGGACCCGGCATCCATTAATTAAACCCACACCGGAACTTCACTTCCTCTAGGCAAGCGCGAGCGATTAAAACCACCCAAAATGTGGCTTTTTATATACCAAGGATATTTATAACCTCTTTTTATTGAGGATTTGTGGTTCGGGCTCAGAAAGAATCGCTGGATTAATCTGGGTAGGTGACAAAGTGTTAAAGTTCTACAATTCCGGGTGGTTGAGTTTCCCTTTTGTATAATACTTCTCATAGACCATTTAACTCAATGTTTGAAAGTTGTGTCGGAATTTTAGCACTTGTAAGACGTTTTTAAATTGACACGGTGACTAACGCTTTTTTTTATCGTGGTAAAATCATCAAATGAGTCCTTCCACCCAGGGCAGGGCGGGAGGGACTGTCAGACTTGTACTGACTAAAATCCACGGTGTCCTTCACTAGCCCTTTACGTACCGGGGTCACGGTAACGCTACGCCATATTTATTTTATTTTTCTAGTTTTTAATGTTGTGCACTGCATAGGATCGCGGATGAATTGCAGTTTATTAATTAACAAGGTAAAAAATATCCCATTTTAAGTTCAAATAAGTATTGGATAATCTTTGTAAACCTAACAATTATATTATTACTTGCAATTGATATGAAACTGATAAAGGGTCTAAATCTCTAGCCAGAGATATAAAACATTCATTTAATTGAAATAACTAAAAGAAAAACTATTCTTTTATTTCTCTTATAACATAAAACTGAATTATCGTTTTCGAAATTGGCATGCCCGACAGTTTAATAAATAAACGTATTTTACATGATTCTGTAACTGTCAAAAGTGTCAACTTCAAACGCTTGACAGAAATAGAACGATGTTTCAAATTAATTTACCGTTAAATGTATTTCATGCTCCTGTCGTACAACCGGGATCGAAAAATTAAAATGGCCGTTTCTGTCAGCCTTTGACTTTTATCGGTTCACCTACATAATACCGAGATTTCTTTGATTGTGAGTAAAATAACAGGTTATATTACAAAGAAACTTACGTTTCAAACCAGAATAGAATGGCGTGGGAATCAATTCTTAGCAAATAATATGTTTGTAGCTCTTATTAAGAAATCTGATTAATATGCGATGTCACTATCGCGTAATAGACCGTTTAAATTCCATAATATCTGATATCAATCAAAGGAGTCTTTGTTTGTTTTTTCTTTAGCCAAAATATTTACAGGAAGAACTTACTTTTCTTACGATTACGTCATAATATTGCAATATCCTACTTTCCTATTTCATAGTAATCCTACTAATAAACGTGAAAGTTTGTTTGAATGGATGGATGTTTGTCACTCTTTGAACGGATTTGGATACTATTTGGTACAAAAATAGTTAATAACCTGGATTAACACATAGGATAGCTTTTATTTCGATTTTATCTTCCCTTGGGACAATTTCAGAGTTGTAGCGGGTGAAACCGCTTGCAACCGTTAGTATATTATTATTGTAAAAGATACGTGTGAACACCCACGTGGAATCGGGAGATCTTCTATTCTGAGTCACATACCTACCACCCGGTCATTGCCCCCAGTCATGATGAAATATTCACAGATAAGAACATATATGTCATCTCACAACATGACCTTTGAGAATTGGGACCAAATATCTGCAGTGAAACATCCGCTCTATTTTTTAAAGAATGTTCAAATGTCTTTCATAATGTATTCGAATAATAATAAAATGCGAAAGTGTTTGTTTGTTTGTTACGTTTTCACGCCCAAACCACTGAATCGATCATCCTGAAATTTTGCATAATATATACGTTGTCAGTTGTTTTTATACATACAGAATTACATTTCTAAAACATTTCATCCGGAAAAAATATATATTCCCGAGGAAAACAACAATAAAGTTTCAAATAACGAAAAATGGCGCTACATGCATGATCTAAATTGATTGTCAAATTATAAATGAACTCGAGCCAAAACGCGGACCAAAGCTAGTAAATTATGTTACGTGATCACGTCAACGGTAGCTTCAACTTTTTATTCAAGCTGTCGCATAATAAAAGGTGTAGCATAGTTATTAGCGTCGTGCGCTACGGTAATCCTTTGTTTTTTATGATCACGACACAACACAAAGGCGGCGACAGCGAGGCCGGTCGCCTGTCATCAGACACAAGGTCGCTGCACTTGCAATTACGGAACATATGCAATGCCCTTTGTTGTTACCGCTACTATTAGCTGAAAATTATTTTAATTGGATGAATTTGAATGTGGAAGAGTGAATTAAGTATATTTCGAGAAGTTTCTAGAACCAGACTCAAAAGAGTGAGAATTTAATTAAATATTTAGGGAAGTTAGGGAGTCAAATGTAAGTCTTATATCTCTTGTTTGTTGAATGTTTTCAAACATGAATTTCTATTTTGAAACGCGAGCTTCTCGTAACTTTATCCGAAGTTCAGAACATGTAAATACAGATCATTCTAGTGAACGAAAAAGGAATAAAAGTATGTTTTAGTCGTATCGTAGGTAGTTGAATGTCGGTGAAGTTCAACGTAGGCGTCTAGTCGTCTGGATCACAGTCAGTGTGTGGGCGAATATTTTTGTTTGGTCGTCTACACACGTGGCCAATGAACGTACGTCAATGTGTACATGAGTTTAAAAATAATATTTACTAGATAAAAAGGAGTTGTAACCGTCAATCTACATACACGTGGTTCAAACTTCCGGGAAAAGTGTCGTCTACCTCTGTAGCTTACATGTTCTCACGCATCTTAAATAGACATTTAAATTAATTAACATACGAATTCCCGTTGTGTAAATACCGTACGCACTGACCCGGAGCTCATCACAACAGCTAGGAATTCGCGAGTTTACATCGAGATTTGAACCCTTCCGAACATATAGTAAGGGACTTTATAATGCTTCTGCAACATAGACACGACATGTTATAAACTACGTATGAATGCGTTATTCATGCACTTGACATACTTTACTGTACAAAGAAATGACATCTAGGAACTAGTAATGACTAGATTATGTCACCACGATCATAAAGTTCAGTCTCAAGTAAAGTTCAAATATAATTCTAGGTTTATTTAGTTCTACATTCTTGGGGCTTATTGAATATATCGAACACAATGGCATTGGAAACGTCGATAAGGTTCAATTTAGCTTGTTTTGTTTGCTCACTAATGAATCATGTTAGGGCTGTAAACTAGGGCAGTATTCCAGTGGCTGATAATGTTGATAGCTTCCCCCTTTATCTTGCGGGACATAATCCTGTTTGGTGAATACAGGCTACCATTACGCGGGACTGTTGAACTTCCGATCGGGGATTATCGGTATTTATATACCTATAGATATCTCGGTATTCATAAACCTATAGGTATCGATATGTACGAACATAGTATTGTATGATAGTTTATCCAATAGGTTGGTACAGTTATCGATGTGTCCTATACGAACGCAGTGGAATAACAAAGTTATCAGTGCAGCCCAGTGCAGCGTCCGTTCGTTTCGTAAACTGTTTGTGTTGTTGATAAGCTGGGGCTTCAACGATGTGTTTAATAAATGAAAATATGTTAAATTTTTGGTACCTATTGAAAAGCAGAAAAATCAATAAATCGTGTTACTTCTTTGTTAATTTTCCAAAAGAGTTCGACATCAACAACAATTAATATAATTTTCCAAGCAAAAGCATGTTATAAAAACGAAAACGTGCAATATGCCACTTTTATCTCTCCATTTAAAGACAGTCAAGGCCTAATTATAGCGCTAAGGAATCTGAATATTAAATTAGGTCATAAACAAGAGCTTTTTATCTTAATTATAGCTGAAATAAATTAAATATCTCGAAGCGGATACGTTAATTGTTTTTATGGTACACGTGACTGTCAGGATCATGGACCAATCCATAGAGTATACATCTTGGTGGACCGTAGCCAGTTTAAAATTACGCGTTTGAGCGTGACCAATCAACTCTCTTATAGGTAAAAAAACTGGCTTTTATTGCTTCTTAATTTTTGGATCAGCCTAACTTTTTTTTTGGCGCGTAACGCTACTTTTTGATTGAGTTCGGTAAATCTAAAAAAGCTTTACTAGGTTCCCAGAGTTCTGAACACTAATTATTCCATATAATAAAAACATAAAAATTGGCAATCTCCATGAAATTAATACTAATTAAAATTTCGACTTTTTTTGTAACCATACTTCCCACGTTAATACTCGTCTCCATTAATGTTTACTACGGCTTTCAGATTAATGATTTTATAGTTACTAGTAACCTACCAGTATCGGGAACAGGGTCCAAGCTTCCAATAGTCAGGGCATCAGAGATAGGAAGAAGTTCTTAGTTAGGAGGAACTAAGAACTGCTTTCTGAATCAAGCCCTTGATTCAACTGTCTAAGGCTAACGAGAACCTCCTTAGATGTTGGTCGAGGCTCATTGGCCAAAACGACTATAGGCGCACGCTGAGTTCACATCCCATATATCGATAACCTCGCCAAGTCAAGATACTTGTGGTCGCGGGACTAACGAATTACCGTGACCCCGGTACGTAAAGGGCTATTGAAGGACACCGTGGATTTTAGTCATTACAAGTCTGACAGTCCCTCCCGCCCTGCCTTGGGTGGGAGGACACATTTGATGATTTTACCACGATTAAAAAAAAAAAAACGACGGGTTGCACTCTGGGAGTGCCGGCAGAAGTGAAAACTTGAATAGTAATTGTTGGAAATATCTTGTGAACAGATTTTAGTAAAACTCGCAAAAATGGTTGACTTTTTATTTCAATAATTTTCCAATGTGACGTACATCTTTTATAAACAATGTTACCTAGCAACGAATGTCACACGAACATTCACGCAAGCGCCCTGCGCCGTCCTACGCTTTTTCGGTCAGGGTCACGTGTCCTGACGCGAGTTTAAGATTTTATACCCATTACAGAAAAAATGCTCAACGCCGCTAAAGAAGTTTTCACTTCAAAAAAGTCAAGATACTTGTGCACATCATGTTGTGTAAAATTTAGTTTACAATTTAATAAGTTTTTAAATCCTCATTTCATGCATCATAATGATCACTCTGTTCCCAACTAGGTTAGTTAAGGCTTACCATACAAAATATTCGAATACTAGTATTTTATTCCCTTCATCCATATCCCAGCATTGAAATACTTGATCTATGTGGTCATGTCCAGTTTCCCACTCTTCATGGTTGTGATACAACAGGCCGGTTTGTTTAGTCTACGTGTGAATATTATGTGTTGCGTATTTTTGGTCGGTGCGTTTTGTTCGCATCGACCGCTTCGCCGTTATGTTGGCATGACGTAAGCGTAAGTGCGTTATTGTTATGTGGGTTTAGGCACAGTTTACACCAACGCGGAGATGTGCAAAAAGCTGTACAATAAAGCATCAAGCGATTAGTCGCAATAATTCTACCAATCGAAAATTATCCTTCCACTGTTAAGGTTAAAAATCTATTAAAGAAATTTGACAGATTGAAGTAAGTTGATGTGCTGAGTTTGATCCTTCATGAGTGGAATTCCCTACTTGGGTCTGTATTTCCCGACAGCTACAACTCAAGTGAATGGGTTACTTCTTGGCAAGTGTGCTTCACCGACAACATCTTCGCTCACCATCAGGCGAGATAGTGGTCAAACCAAAAAAAAACTAGCTAAATAAAAAGCTGCGAGATTTAGACAGCCATCCAAACACGAGTAAAATACTAGACAGTATTTCAACAGTTCTGTTTATACAAATTACATTTACAAAGTATTTCTCAAGAACTCCCTTTCAGTTAAAACTAAACATTTCTTTCTCTGCATGCATATACACAATTTCTCATTACGTTTACGTTTTCCATTTACGTTTCCCTCTCAAAGAAACAATATCGTCTGACCGACAAGACATTCGGACCATTAACTACTTGCAATCTACTTAATGATGCCTACACAAACCCAACGTTAAAAGCAAAAACAGACGGTTTAAACCAACGTTATTTCGTTTCGAAAACCGCATTACTTTCGAGGATATTAACCGAAGTACTAGACAAAGCTGTCTCTGTGGATCCGCTTATTTCCTGCCCAGACGTTAACGGAAACTGGGACTGCAGCGTCTTTGTGTGATGCAACGTCAAATGAAACATTCGGATTACTTTGTCACGCCACTATCGCTCCTATTAACACAACTAAAAGGAAACTAATCCCGTGATCATCAACTTATTTTTGCCATGCAAGTATCGATCTTCAGCTGTTTTAAAAGATAAGGAAACGTTTTGAAATTCGAATTGGCAGTTAACAATCTTCGCGCGGTGCCGTAGGCGAGCTCAAACTATCGCGTTTATCGGTCCCGATATGATTTGAGAAGGAAATTGAGTTTCTGAAGGGAATCGTGAAACTTCAGCCGGTGTTGCTTATCTTATATCCACTACAGTTGTAACCCTAGCTGCCTTGGAGCACGGTGCAACGAATACATCTTCATTTATTAGTGTAATTACTTGATGAGTGTGTACTTAACCGTTAACGAGAAGAATTAATTTGTATAATGATGACAGAAAATTAATTATTCATGTGTTCAAATTATACAGTGTGATAATGATACCTGCATAGAATATGGAACTGAATCGGAGCAGGTACAATGTTTTGTTCCCATTGACCACGCACGGCGCTCCTATAACAGCTAAAAGCGGTTTGAAAAAGCATTTTACTAACAAAATCAATTGAACTACGTTTGGCAGGAGCGTTACGGTGGGTGCGCCTGGTAACCTATTTAAACCCTCCCTAGAATCGGAAACCATACGCCAACGGCACAAGAACCAAAATCGGTTATCAGTCCGCACGGTGTAACCTTGTAACATGGCGTAATGAACTGTAAGCCTGACGCCTCGCCACGACCGAGCGACTTACGCAATCCCATGAATATAAAACGCGTAAATAAATAGCAGATGCGCGAAAAACTCACCCCGATACAGACAGACACTTAGCATAATAATCGCGGGTGGAGCGACGACCCCCCTCGTAGTAGAGGAGGGGGAGGGAGGGTGGGACACTCCCCTACAGTGACACGATTCTCACGCGGCGAACTTCCTTTCAACGTTGTAATGAATGGGTAACGACGTAAATACGTCGCCGATGACATAATCTCTGCAACACGACATTGAAAACCAGTATGGCGACAGTTATGCAGTTGGAAAGTGGACTGACCGGGGAATTCTTTCGATCTAGAAATTGGCTTTTGTTTTTATTTATTGTTTTTATGCGAAGCAATTCCCTTTCGTTACGTTGAGTGGTTACTTGGAATGGTGTGTTGATTCCGTCTGTACTTGAAATAATTATCCTTTACCCGAGAACCGTAACAAGTGGAACTTTTAATTAGTGTTACGAAGTGGACAGATTGGAAAATGTGGAAAAAGATGGCTGCCTTTCAATTCACAATTAAATAATATTAATTTAAAGTCAAAAATACGACATGGTTATAAGATATGGTGACCCTGATCGCCACTAAAGTAATAAAATAAAACTGCAATAAACTGGGATCACGCTAATTGCATAATGCAGTCCTCGTTAAACCGAGGGCATGGAAAAATAATCACTCATACATATATTTCAAATTGCCATCCTTCCACGGAATATTGGTCAAAGGCGACATTAATCTCAATTAGACATCAACAAGTCAAGTAGCGTGAGAAACTCATATACTGGAATATGAGCTTGTAACGCATGCTGAACATTATCATACAGCTAAGGATATCTAACTTGTTCTATGGATAAAACATCATTCTTTCAACTAACAACGTATTTCAGGCAAAAACATACGCTACAGTCTACATATTAGGAATTAAACTTCGATATTCATGCCGAGAATTTAAATATCTGTGTTTGAATTCGTTACGAAATGGAATAGTGTTGTGACATCGAGTTCTTTTCTGGAAGTCGTGAATTTATGTCATTTTTCATTCGAGTAATATTCGAGGGACAGATTTGTAATAGTAAGTAGTAACTTATTTAAATTTTAAAGGTTAAAATTTTATAAATCGCGGAAATGAACTCAGGGCAGGGGTCAAGGTTTATTTTAAATTCAAATTAGAGGATTTTCTCACGTTACCTACTACACATTTCGCACGCTTTGATTTTAACTAACGTGTTATTTCATTTTTACATATTTTACATCTATATATATAAAAGGAGAACTGACTGACTGACATATCAACGTACAGCCGAAACTACTGGGGCTAGGAATGTGAAATTTTGCACACGGCTTCCTATTATAATGTAGGGGAGCACTAAGAAGGGGTTTTTGGAAATTTAACCTTTAAGGGGGTGAAAAGGGGGAATTAGGAAAGTACGTAACCCACGCGGACGAAGTCGCGGGCAAAGTGCTAGTATTCAATAATTTGTTTTATGTTGTGTTCGTTATTATTAGTTCAGGGTCTCTATGTTAGAAAGTTTTTGAAAAATCCACCGAATGCGAACCCGGTTGGCTCGCCCGTATTAAATTAAATTTAATTAATCAATTCTGTTATTTCGCGTATTCAATTTTCTATCAAATAATTCGCAAGTTTCGCAACACTGGGTTGCACCAGCGGGCAGCGTCCTCCCGGGGCGCATATGCACACAGCGGGGTTCCGCAACAACACAGTGAAACCCTCGAGTGAAATTTGACAAGGACTTAAATCCCTCGAGGGCCTGCCCCATGCACGACGATCAATTTCCAACGCTAAACGTAATAATATTCCATTTTACGACCCCAGAAAGATTGGGACTTAATTTGGATAGGTTTTAAAAGTCCTCGTTGTTGGGTATGATTTGATTTAGTAATGGCTTTTGTGTTCATACATATATTTATGTGTATTATTTTTTAGAGTTTCATTTAATTTAGTAGTAGGTTATGTTTTATTTATTTGCTTTTTAAAGCTTACAACGTTATCAATCAAACTTGAAGTTAGAATTGGCAATTCAAAATTGGTTCACTTGTATGCGATTGCGTTCTTATACTTATAAATATTTATAAGTCATAAACCCTTTGCTTATGCGCACGTATATTAAATTCGAACATATTCGTGCCCGCGGCTCTGTCCGCAAGTGCGGTCTTAAATTGAAATCAGATTAAAATCCGTTCAGTAGTTTTTAATGATATACAAACAAGTTGCTTTTGCATTGTGTTTTATTTGTTCTTTACGACGTAATCTCGTTTTAATTCTTACAGGGTTTTTAATGTAGCTACGAGGTTAACTCAATATATAATATGTACAGATGCCAGCATGTGAACTCATCCCAAACTTTAAAATGTTTTTCCAATTAAACATGAACCTTCGTCTTACGTGATAAAATTGAAAATTTAATAGATTCGTCTGATTAGGGTAGATATGTGCTGCCAGTCTTTGTATAACATTTTCACAATTTAAATCAATCAATGTAGGTGCCAATTTAATATCACAATCAAAATGTACATTACACTATATTTTTATTCTGTTATACAGCGGTGTCAAAAAACCTCATAAAATGTAACACAAAAATAACTAACTTTAGAACCCTTGAAACCCGCGGCACAGTTATTACATCAAATCCTAGGGGTGTTGAATCAAAGCGCTCGTTCGCACGGGGCGCGGGGGTAACGCCATCTGCGTTTGACATGTATCATAATTTGCGCTTTTGCACACCCACTACTTACGCCACTCAGTGAACCATGGCCTGACAGGCAGACTCAATTTGAGTGCAACTGATGTTTACTCGATAAAACGTGTGTGATGTCTTATGTTATGCTGAAAATCAAATGCATTGCGGATATCAAATGTTTGACGGATTTTTGGCGAAATGCCAAAATGTGCCTTCCATAGCCAAATGTAAAACCAAATTTCCGAACTCTGTAGCAAGAGAGAAACACAATAATAAGCATGTTTAACAGGCGTCACGACTCAAGCCCTTTGGGTGCGGCGCTAGTGTCTATGTTATTACGTCAAATTGCATTATAAAAACGTAATTCCTCGAATTTTCCTCAGATTATGAGTGGTGGCGCAGACTCAAGATGTAAACTAAGGATCATTACATAGTATAAAACAAA
This sequence comes from Agrotis puta, assembly GCA_943136025.2. NCBI lineage: Eukaryota > Metazoa > Arthropoda > Insecta > Lepidoptera > Noctuidae > Agrotis > Agrotis puta. The sequence continues at coordinate 15,881,589 of OW964176.2, read as the reverse complement.
GTCGCTTCCTGCTGTCTGTCTGTCCCTATGTATGCTTAGATCTTTAAAACTACGCAACGGATTTTGATGCGGTTTTTTTTAATACATAGAGTGATACAAGAGGAAAGTTTTTATCTATTCAACATGCATATGATAGTAAAGATCCCGTGCGAAGCCGGGGAGGGTCGCTAGTAGATGATAAAAATGCTCGCACCGTGCTATAGTTCTATGATTAAAAATTAGTGGTGTCATTCAAGCGCCAAATAGATAATAGTAGCAAAGTTCATAATTCAATAGCTCAGGTACAGTCAAGCATAAAGTTCTCATCCAATTAGTCCTCACAACCACCTATAAATATTTTATATTACGAAATCCAATTAAACATGTTTACTTGTTAACCTAGCAAAACAATGAACCCAGTCCACTTGTAACGCAAGGCATGGCAACAAAAAGTCCGCGACATGTAATTAAGCACACTAATAGTACGCGACTACGCGTTACGTAGTTTATTTACTATAAGCTATAACGTAGCGTAGCGTAGTAATTTCCGCGAACAATTAGTACGTCGGTCGGGGATATTTACGAGAAATGTTTACTCACGCCACGTTCTGTAATCCTTTTGTATGTAATAATAGGGTATCAAATGAATTGTGATATAATTGGATGGTCGATCAATATGGAGTAGAACAATATAATTATGTTCTTAAAAAAAGTCAATAAAACGAGGTGAACATTTTTAGATGTGACGCGGGCCGTTTTCAGTCAAGGTAAATGGAGTTGTCCCTATAATACATTGGAATTTTATTGTATTTTAGAACCCTTATTTATCAATTTTCTCTTCGTAAATTATGTCATGATACTTTCGTTAAAAGTTTCTCGCAAAAAGTTTCAGAAAAGAATGACATAATTTTCGTACTTGTAACGTAATACCTAGTTATGAAAAGGAAAAGGTTCAGTCAAGTTTTCATTGAAAAAAAAAAAAGTTTATTTTGTTGTTGTTTTGATTGGGGTCGCCACACAAAGGACTTCAGACGGCTGTTTGATGAATAGAGCAAAGTTTAATTAATTGACTGGGGTGGATAAAAATAGCTTTATCAACGGCGAATACCTAACAATTTGAGTCAACATTTTCTGTAGACTTAGCTGTGACTTGGCATCGGCTTGGCTTCAGCTAAACCACATACGAACGTGGTATTATCAACATGTTACATCTAAAGACAGGTAGACATATTTGCGTAATCCCAAAAGCTTCGAGCGAAGCCAAGAGCTTAGGTATAGTGTAGACCGCACACTAAGAACCCACACAATAACCTTTTACTTAAACCGTTTGTATGCAACATACATATCTTAATATAGTTATTCACAACTGTTAGGCGTTAAACAAAAGGATTTATGCCTGCATTCTTATAAGGCTCGGTCCGATGTGGGCTCGTAAAATTTTAATAATTTTGAGCAGAATATTGTGTTCTTTTTCTGTGTTACTAGCGATCCAAACTATGTCAACCCAGAAATAAAACAAGCATTACTACAGGATCAGTTCAGTTCATTAGAATTTTAATGTCACGGAAGTTAGGTCACAAAAACGAGTGACCTTTTAATTACACTGTCTGTTAAATATGTACATCAATTTAATTAATGAATATAATTGCTGCGTATGTTTACCAACACGTCGAGCTGCTCGGGCGCAGTCGGTAGGGCGACACGCTAGACGAGCGGGTTGCGTCTCGTTAACTTGCCACGGCCGATAGCATCAGGTAGCGATCCCAGGTCACGCTCAATAATCGTGTCGTTGGGCCTTGTAAAATGTTATGCTAAACGTTACGTCACTCCTAGTAAAACGTAATTCTAAACGTAACATTACGGTGCGGTAAAACGTAATGCTAAGTCCAATCCATGACGACGCGCCCCTACTCTTTCTTTTAAGCTTGCAAACTATGAGACAATAAATTATTGAGAAAGTTTGGGCCAACGCCCCAATACGATACGATTTATCTATTATACAATGCGGTAAAACGTAATGTTACCGCGTAGTAAAACGTAATTCCGAACGTAACATAACTGCGTTACTAGTAGTAAATGTAGCGTACAACGAAATCCCGCATTTTGCATTGCCTTAAGATTTCAATGTTTGAGGTTAAACAGGTCTATCACACGAAACTGCGTTCCACTGCAGTATCAATGACCCCGCAGGTCAATGCCATAATGAAATATTGAACCAAATCGGTATTACGAAAATAAATTGTGAGGGACGGACGATTTTCTTTAGGTTATTGCAACCTTTCGCCAAACGACAGCGGGTGGGGAAAATTAATGGGGAGTAGGGGAAAATTAGGGAAGAAAACACAAGTTAAAATATAAGAATTAAGATTAATAGCTATTCGTGAAAATGAGCAATCTTCCTTTGAATCTTCGAGAAAATCGTTGTTAGCTAAACGCTCTTATATTTTTTTGATTGACTGTTAAAATCTTGAAGTAATGCATGAAGATATCCACCACAAGAGTTCTATAATAATATCAATAAGAAATATTTGTCAGAATCCGCATATAAATAAACATCCTCAACTCTTAGACTAACATAATTTTTATTGACTATTTTAAGTCAATATAATATATGTTAGCATTGGCATTGCATACAATGTGATCTGTGATCACACTAGAAGTCAGATAAGACATTACCTTGACTTGCGTAGTTGGTTTCCTTACTTGACGATATTTTAACAAACTAGCACTCCGATCGCGACTTCGTTCGCGCGGTTTTTAAATAATGCCTATGTTACACGCTAATAATGTAACTTTATAGAGGTGAAATATTTTTCTTTAATCGTTCAGTAGTTTTTGAGTTAATCCACTCCAAAATTGAGCACTCACGGTCACATTATCTCGTCAAATGGCGAGACAGTCAAATGATCGTTAAAATCCATTGACATGGTGTAAAACTCTGAATTCCCAATCGCGTCAAAATCCATTCATTCAATATAAGCTGCTTGGAGCCACGCCAAATGTCAATAATCACGAATGTTCATTTTTAAACAAAAAAATCAAACCTATCCTCGAAATGGTGCCGTATGTGGAAAACCTTAGGTGGGCTTTCAGCGGGTGCCCAACGGAAATAAAACCAAAATTACAAAAAAAAAATAGGGTAAAACAGCGCACATTCTATAACCGAAGAGAGATTACAATGTAGTTGTGAACGCAGGTGAATGACCGAAATCGGTTTGGCCGACCTTGCGACGTCTCGCTTCACCTACATACGCCACACTGACAAGCCACTTTTGCTTTCGACAATTCGCAAAAAAATATATTAAGGAATATCTTTGTTCTGTTGGATGTTGGTGACGTATCTAGCTATGCCCTTTATGTAGCTATAGTATCTACCGGTCTACGTTTCCTTAGTTTTATGCTCTGTTGTTGTTACGCTTTGTTTTAGTCGCTTCCGTTGTTTGATTTCTAATTTCTCTCATCTCTTTTACTTGCTGGATTTCCTTCTCATTATCATAACAAAAGTTTTTCACAAGTCCGAATTCATCAGAATTCCCGACATTCAATAGTCCTTTAATCCTCCTCTCATTAAAGGAAATGAAACTTTCCCGGAATTAAAACTCCACCAGACTTAACGATGTTCGGTATCAAATTAAGAGCCCCCCCCTTCCAGACGGTCAGATACCTGCCCCGAATTTCTTCAGTACAAAAAGATCTTAAAAAATTGGGTCAATTAGCAACAAAGCTCCCCACGATGTGCGATGTGCGAGAAAGGAGGGGAGTGTACGTCCCTAGTTACGAGTGTACGTTGTGGCTTCACAAAGGGCGAGGGTGCGCCCTCAACGCGCGACACCACCCCCGCCGCTCCGCGCACTGCACCAAAGAAAAATAACGCCCAGCCACAATACCACAGAGCTCATAATCGAACACGACACCACAACGAAGGTTACGCGTCAAAATTGTGTTATTCGACATTTTACCTGTGGATTTCGCCCAACAAAAGATTCTAAAACGGGTTACGCGGGAGGATGCTCCCAGAATAAACATTTCACGTGTGAAGTGAGAGTCGCGTTATGTGGATAAATAAGCTGCAGCCATCTCACTTTGTAAGTCACGTAAGTGTCGGCGAGAGACGTATGATTGATATCCACCACCGACGAAGTCTCGCCACGGAATATAAAAGCGTAGTTTAATAATAAAACACTTTTTGAAATACGTGAACAATACGTAAAATTGTTAGTTCATTCGTCACAGTGTGTAGCCGCGTCAAGTCTACGTGCGGTGAATGTCACGCGGCCAAAAATAATAATGTGTGTGTTCGGTCCGGACGGTCGTTCGGTCAGTGCAGTCTCGTTGCGTCACTGCACTGGACCGCCGGGGCATTGCACCTTGTGCGCCGCGAGTGCGCGACCACACCGTACGCTCTCCGTCCCGCTCGCGCCGCACTCGCCTAGCGATCGATCCAACCCATTCAACAGCTGATTGTCATTTCACGAGTAACGTGATCGGTGTCATGGTGAGGTTACTATGTCTTACGTGACACATTTTACTCTTTCAAAGCGGCTTACTATTGTATTGTATTGTTTCAGTGGTGTGGCGGTGCTGAGTCCGACAGAGAGTGGTGGATGCAGCGGTAGCGATATCACAGAGCCGCGCTCGCCGCGCAGCCCCGAGTCTTCCTCATCGTCGTCGTGCGGCACGTTCGAGGAGAGCGCGAGCGCGCGCATGCCGCCGTGGGCGTGCGAACCGGCGCCGCCGGCACCGCGACGCATCGCGGCGCAACCCGCGCCCGTGCGCCGCTCGCAGCCGCCCATACACCGCCGCATCACCGAGTACTTCAACCACAAGATGAAGCCACAGAACGGCCTCAAGCGGGATAACGCCGCCAACAATGACACCAAGAAAAAGTGCCTACCTAAAAATGGGGTCACACATGACTTAGAGAAATATATTTCTTATTTGTCACAGACCCTTAGTCCCAAAGTATTAATGGACGTCGGAAAGCAAAACGAAGTAGCTAGCCGAAAGTCGAACACTACCATTAATGGCGCGTCGGACGCCACGAAAGCGGCAGATCTCAGCAAAACGACGCCGAATGGTAACTTCAATGGTCTGATCGATTACAGTAGACCCAAGGAGGTAAAAGACAAAAACCACACGAACATGAATGGTTTTTTGGAAATCCGGCACGGATCCGAGACTTTCATAAAGGGGAAGCAAACAACTGGGCTTCTTAAAGACTTGATAGATGGTAAGAGACCCGGCCTTGAAATAAAGACTACATCTGACCCATCCGCCAATGGGACATTAGCTAATAAAAATACACCAGACGTCGGTAGACGTAAAGTTCCCATACCTGCATCTAGTGACCTGGTCGGTACGAGGATCGCGCCCTCAGTCCCAATAAGTCAATCACCTAAGAAAACTACAAAGCCTGATAAATCTAGAATGAACGGCGTTGTAAGTTCAACGACTAAATTGGACAGCAGAATGAATGGAGTGACGTATGGATCAAATAATTTGAATTTAAACCCAATAACTAAACCAGCTAAAAAGGAAACACAGAAGAAAGCGACACAGCCAGCTAAAAGAACGAATCGCAAGTCATCTGCGTGTATTGCCAATAGTAAAAACCTCACATGGTCTAAAGCTAATAATCTTAAGCAAGTGCAGCTTCAGAAACAAAGTTGTACAAACATATCTTCGAGTTCCCCTATTAAAACCATGCCGGGCGAGGCGAGTCCTGTTCAGAAGATGCATGTCCCCCAGAATGGTGTTCGCCAGGCTCCTATGATGAATGGTAGTTATACCAATCTCAATGTACCTGTACCGAATAATTACCAAAACTGTCATCAGATTAACATCCCACAACCATGTAACGGAACAATGAACCCTAACAATCTAGCATCATTTGTTGCTGTACCACAAAATATGATGCTTACGACATTAAGGATACCGCAGAATGGTTTATCGCCACAAAATTTGGGGCAACAGAATAATATGGCAGCTTACAATCGACCTAATGTTAACGTTTCAAGTCCAACTAAACTAAATGGTCAGTTCGTTTTCCCTCTTATGCAGAACCTAAATGGAACGGTTGTCCAAATACCAAATCTGATGACGAAGATGCCTAACTTTGTTCTTCCACCAACTCCACAGTTGACAACGCAAAGACAAGATCATTTACAAAGCCAGCAAGCGGCATCTATTCTTATAAACGGTACTCTTTTGAAGCTTGCTAACACGATGACATCTGCGTATCCGACCGTAAACAAAAGCGAGCCGGTTACAAGTCAGCCTATTCAAGGGATGAATAAAAATGTCACTGGAATGCAAGCTGTCGGCGTGACAGTTCAATCTAAACAGAATTTTGCTGTCAACTTCAGCCACCCCGTTCTTATGCCTCAGCCAGGTTATATTGTTACATCTGTTCCACCAAATATAAACGTGAAGGAAACTTGGAGTTATACGAATACGAACACAGTGTCTTCTTCACAAACGACGTATTCGAGTCATATAGTTCACCATCAACCGCCCATCGTGCCCAATTACCATTCACTGCACACGAGTAGTATACCTATCGCGCCGGTCAAACCGCCGGACAATCCGATCCAGGGCACCGACCCGCCCAGCAGCACAGTGAAGGAACACGAGCTATTTGAATTGACCCCTCCAAAGTCTGAAATACCGTGGTTGTCTAAAATTGTTAACAATAACATCTTCCCATTACAAACAAATAAAAGGAAATTGAGGCCTTTTGCGGAAATTAGTAGTATATCAGAGAAGCTTGAAGAGTTAGCTTCTAAGAAGGCGAAGTTTGAACTAAAAGACGAGATTGAAGAAGAATCAAGAATGGATTCTAGTATGGATTCAACCATGGATTCAAGCACCGACCTTCGAAAGATCGAGGAGGTAGCCAGGCGGGAGGAGACGATCTTTACGCAGATCACCGTTCTCAAGGACGTGTCATCATCGAACGTCCACAACACTGTGATAGAAGCTAATTTCTGTAGTACCACGACGGAGTCCGAATCGGGAATTGGGACGGACAAGTCAATAGACTCGCCGAGTGATTCTCAAGCTAGTAAAGAATGTGATGAAGATTCCTCGTTGTCTTTGAGTATTAGTGTGTGTTCTGTGGAGGTTCAGAGCCAGAAGAGTCCTATCCTGAAGCAGCCCAAGACGCTGCGCTTTCCCCCTAGGAGTTTGACGAAGCCGAGCAGTGACAAGCGCAAGTCGAGTACAGACACGACGTCCACTGTGTCTGTGTGTCTGTGGGAGAACTGTAAGCGAGAGTTCGACGGAGATCCAGATCTCTTAGAGCACATACAGGTTAGTTGTTCTTTACCAAAATTGTTCAAAGTGAACGTTGTTTTCTTAGAGAATTTTAGTCAAACCTCAAAGGTTTATTTCTATTCAAAGCTAAATGTTGAAATCATATCCATAAGGTCAAAAATCAGTAGTCTTCTCATTACCGAACATCTTGAATACGCTAGATACAACCTCTTGAGTTAGCTGTAAAACATAATAAATTCTTTCTATTACAGAATGTCCACGTAGAAACGCAAGCTGGCAAGGAGAACTACGTCTGCCTTTGGGAGCAGTGCAAAGTTCGCGGCAAGCCGTCGTGTTCCCGACTATGGCTGGAGCGGCACACACAATCGCATGGTGGCAACAAGCCATTCAAGTGCATCGTCGACGGCTGCGAGAGGCGTTTCTCAACACAGGTATAATTACGGGCATATATACTTTAAAAAACGACCCCAAAAACGCACTAAAGATAAACGTTAAAAGCCAATCCCTATTGATAAAAATGTTCGTTGTGAAAAATGCGGCAGACGGCGTAAAAAAACTTTTGGCGTCAGTTACAATGTGCGTTCAAACTTGCAAAGCGATTCAGCGTCAATAGTTGTGATATTTGTGAAATATGACAGCGGAACTTCTGCGTTGTTGTGGCGAAAAGTTTTGAGAGAAAGTTGCAAAATATTTCCTGATACATATTTTAAAATTATTCAAGCAAGCATATTTTGGTCGATCAACTTGTATTCTCAAAATTATTCGCAAATTAGGGCTCAATAACGCAACGTTTTTATTAATATCGAGGCTTTTTGATATTCGCCATTGAATGTTTTAATCTTTGACCAAATCATATGATCATTGTTATGTTCGTCATTGAAATATTATGCATATCTTTAGTTCGTTTTCTCAAAATCCAAATATTATTTTATCATCCCTTTATGTTTCCTAAACAAACGGTTGCAGAATGAGTAAACAAATACAAAGTAGATTAATGTATGGTAAAATATTTTAGCAAATACATTTTAAAATATTAACATTAAATATTTTAAGGTATAAATTTTAAAATATTTATATTATATGTTAGTTTACATAAGTCTATTCATACTATAAATACAGTCATAACAAAATAGAGTCTTAGTAAAGTAATTTTAAAATATTTTATATGAATATCTTTGTTTTGTAATTTGTTTGTTTCTGCAGCAAATTGTTTTAAAAGTTTATAATTTTATGTTTAGCTCATTAGTAATTAATTAATTGTATCTAACCCTTGCACCGCTAACGACGTCAGATGACGTCAAATAATTAAGCAGAAAATAATTATAAAAAAGTGCTCAAAGTTAGATATTAATTTTGTTTTTTTATTGTTCTCATGTACTTCTTGGTCCTCAATTTGGAAATTACAATTGCAATAACAAAATAAATAATGAACTATCAATGTTTTGAGGTTTTTTTACAATTTGTTAGCGTTGAAATGGTTATTTTAGTTATACTTTTGGATTTTTCAGCTGTAAATCTTCAGTTTCAAAAACCTACCTCGTGTTATCATCGGTGTAACCCTCGCGTATTTTTTTGAAATTGTCAATTTACTCATCTAATGAATCTAAAATGTATTTTCAGTATAACGGTAGTGACTTCAACATGTAAATAACGTCCAATCGAGTGATTGGATCATGCAACGCGTTTCCAATCAAAACACATTCCAACCGACGTGAAATTCATAAATATTCGCCTTAAACTCAAATAATGTTAAAAATATTTTCAAATATTACTCGACTTTCGTTTTCGGTAAGAAAATCGATAAATCAAGATAAAGCCAATCGGTGAGAATTAAGCGATCGAAATATTCTATATTCATATACTTAGATTGCAATACAGTACTTGCTACGTGATGTGATCCCATCACTAGATTATAATATGGCCATATCACACTATGATCGTATAATAAAAAAAGTCAAAAGCCTAAAAAATATTTTTTTTTCGAACAAGACGTCGCGTGATTTTGCCATATAAACGTTTATTTACGACGCAGCCTCCGACGAATATCAAAATATAAAGTTGTATATGTTTTCTTTCCCCAAGGACACGAAGACGATGCTAAAGAGAACCCTCGATGGCTGGAACACCTTCCGAGATTTTATTTATTTTTGTCGACCTATAAATTCGTCGGATTTACCCCTTTGACCGCTATAATAAAAGTGAGATAACGCGACAACCGCTGCGTAACTTTGACTATAACTCTTACTTCAATACAACCTCAGTATTATTTCTTATGGGACGTGATTACCCGTCTTTGGCAGTCGAAGTGTTAAACGCGATGAGTTTGATATGTATCATTTATTTTTTTCAACACGACGTGTCGAGCTACGGGATATGTTTATTGTGAAAGCAAGTACTTTGTAGATGAACTGGTGTTAGAATAATTAGTTCATAAGAATACGCCTTCATAAACGATCTTAAAATAAGTTATGCGATAACAAAATAATTTTGTAGATAACACTAGTAAAACTAATACAAAATACTATTCTATGCTTGTACTATTGAACACAATACTATTCTATTCTATGCTTATTATTGATGCGTACCAACATATAACTAACAAAACGGTATACCGGAAAAAGCATCCGCAATAATCGTGAAAAAAACTTAAATTGACATATCTTCGAATCAAAAACAAATAAAAAACATTGCATTACTATAATAATCTAACAGCTTACAGCGTCACTTTCTTGAATCTAATACTTAAAGTTATAAACGAGAAGAAGACTTTACTAATGTACTATTTTCTAGCAAAATCTGCGAGGCTTGAACTGCTGTTGCATAAAAACTTGTGTTTATCCCACAGAGACCCTTACCACCCATGGCCGAAGGTGTTCATTCCCTTGCTGATATTTACTTTATAATTACAGACATTATTGGAGCGACACGTGAACAACCATTTCAATGAAGCTTCACCAAGTAATGGTGCCGGCAAGAAGTCTGCGGAGGGTTCCGTCAAACTCATTCGTAGAAATGGCAAGAAGTTGCGGTATAGAAGACAGCCTTGGTCCGGTGAGTTATTCATCTTTCTCCTCCATTGCAACTTTTGGTAAGCCAGAACTGAATTTGCCGTGGTCGCGGGACTGCCGGGGTCGCGGGACTAACGGATTACCGTGACCCCGGTACGTAAAGGGCTATTGAAGGACACCGTGGATTTTAGTCAGTACAAGTCTGACAGTCCCTCCCGCCCTGCCCTGGGTGGGAGGACTCATTTGATGATTTTACCACGATAAAAAAAAGCCTGAACTGAATCCGGATACCAAAACGGGTTGCGGGTCTGTCTAAATAGGGACCCTCGAAAGCACAGGGCAACCAATGGAACAGAGTCAGAATGAGTCGCACAGTCACTTTCGCTCCACCTGGGGTGAGAGGACTCATTTGATGATTTAAACTCCCATAAAGAATGAGTCTAAAAGAGAGTCAGGTAATATAGATTTTTGGATACTAATTTCCTAAAATGTGTAACCAATTTAAGAGCAGAGGCGGGTGCTTATTAAAATTACTGCAATTACTTTGGAATACTCTATGAGAATTAATAGTTAATAATTCGACGTAATTTCACGCCCTTAGCAATCGAATAATTTAAATAAGAGGGACTATAAAGGCAGGTATCTTATTGACAGGTCAGGTAGCGCATTGGCTTAGCTATTGACAGCTGCGTACTGATTCGCGATTCCGATATTTTTACGGCTGTTCCGTTACAGAAATTATCAAAAAATGTCCAGATTTGTCAACTGTTTGTTATTTTTCCAGCACGCATGTTCGATTTCTTCGACGCTGGTATGATGGAGGGTCTCGTGTGGCGATTACTGCGCGCAACTCGCTGGCGTCTGAGCGGCGCCTGCCCGCTGCGCGAGCCGCCCGGCCGACACACGCTCACTCTCCGCGCCGCGCTCACTGCGACGCGGTACAACGTCACTACACGAAGGAGGGAGGCGCTTGTCACTTATTACCCGCCTCATGTGTAAGTAGCCTTATTCTTTCTTAGGTTTTTGCCCCTTAGTAATAACTGGTGAAATGATGGTGTACTAGACACATCTCTGCCTAACCCTTCGGGGATTGTAGGCATGGTGATGATATTTTATAGTGTTAGGGAAGGAAAGAAAGGCTGGTATTATTGTGTGGAATTGATATTCGAGAAAGGATTGTGTGTTTACTATAGAATATAATCAAAGTTAGTTGAAATTCTGTTGCTGCTTAAAAACCCTGGCTAAGTAAATTTTTAAAACATTTATCCTTATCAATATATTGTTGTCTTAGTGATCATCTTGCCCAAATACTAAATGATTTTAACTAACTTTGATTCTTTTACAAAAATCATTGTTAGGTCTTACATGAATTGTTATATTTACTGAAAATTTTCAATAAAATCAGTAATAATTACAATAATTGTATTATATACTAAGTTGTAGTTCATATTCCTCGATATCACAATGTATGGTGTTTTCAGGTAAGCATTGGAGTAATTCATATCATCAACCATGCACCTTGGGTAGTACAATCTTATCCTTTGTTAGGGAGTAGGATAGCCTGGTAACTTACAAATTTTCCATCCTGATTTGTACAAATCTCTTACAGAAATGTAAACTAAAAATTTACTAATTTAACTTAGGGACTCTTCAAAATATACAGATTTTTGTAGTTGAGGGTCGAGTAATTATATTTTTAAACTAGCCTATGCCCGTGGTCGGCAGATTGCATGGGTTTTATTTAACCCCTTTTCATTTCTATACATACAATTAAATCGTAGAGAGTCAAATTCTAAAATAAATCTACTACTGTTTATAACATCAGCTATATGACAGTAAAAGTCCCATCAAAATCGGTTCAGAAATTTCGGAGATTAAACCAATAACCATAGAAATAAAAAATGTTTATTATGAGAAATAAAGAAACTTTATTCACACTCGTCTGGTAACAAAATTACTCGCCCTTCAACTCTTGAAAATCAATATTTGAGTTTTCAATAAAATATTTTCTATTTACTCAGCATTGATCCCCATCATAATCAGGTTTAAACAAATCTCTAGTAAAAAGTTAAACAAAATACTAATCTAAGTATTTGCGATCTAGTCAACAGCTCGGACTGTCGTGTCTAAATAGATATTGTATAATGCACAGGTAAACTCAGGTGGGTTAGTAGTGCAAAAGGAAATTTATTATCTGTGTTTAGTTATAATTTGATATTCGTCAAATATCATGCAATGCAGCGCTCTTTAAAATTCACCTTTTTCTTGACATTATAATTAATTTATTTTCACGAGTCATTTTATAATTTCAAAAATGAATATTATCAGTTTTAGCACCCATTATAAATGCTCGATTTCCAGATTGAGTTGAAACCATTTTACGTACGTAACAATTTTTAAATTATTACGCTCATTATAATTTCTCCATCTCCTGTAGCTTTCTGATTAATTTAACACATACCTTTTAATTTTATTATAGTGCACGATAACCTTACTACCTCTTTTTGGGATCATATGCATCACTGTTACTCAAAACTGGCACTAACTGGCAGCGGAACGCTTGCAATTGGCAAATATGTATGCACTTGATCCCCAAGCAAACAGCTTGGCTTAGCATGCTCAATGTTGCCATCAGTGTCACACAGAGAAAATCCTCAAATTGCTAGCATTTTTATAGTTTTCCAATATTGAAAATAATATTGATCTTTCCACATTAAAAATCTTTCCTTTTTTATTGGTTTTTTAATCCAATTGATTCTTCATTTATTGCTAGCAATACCAATGGGTTGCCAGTCCATATTGATGTTTTGGTTTTAGGCATAGACAATCATCTTTTTTTTTTAAATATTTCAAATTGTATGCATAAGCATTTGACTGCTTACAGTCTGAATGGCAAATAGGCTGTTTAGTGGCATTGTGATTGCCGCATCAAACTGATATGAAAAAATATACAATTTGACACTGTTGTCGCACTGCTGTGCAGCTATTTGTCACACAAATTGAAAGTATCTTTAAATGCCGAGTGTATGAAAAAAAAGCTTATTAGATGTGCATGTCTATCATTTAGAGCACTTCCAATATAGGATTGGTGCCCATAAACGCTGCAAACACAAGTCACAAAACGGAAACATTGTGCCTAAAAATAATAAACTTTATTTCAGAAGCAGTCCAACATTACACCAAAATTCGCAGCTCATATTGTGTTTGCAGCTCCTCCGTGTGGCACTGAAATGGACTAGTACTAATGAGTTTAACATTTTTTCAGATTGGAAGACGAGTGGGTGCCAGAGAAGGAGGTGACGCGCATCAAGCGGGTGGAGATCGCGGAGCTGTCGGCCAGCGTCAAGGTGGCGCTGTACGAGCACTTCTGCGCGTCGTACAGCGGCCCCCCGCCCCCGCCCCCGCCCCCGCCCGCGCCCGCGCGCCGCCCGCGCCGCTCGGCCCCGCGCCTGCTGGCGGGCCTGCTGCACGCGCGGCGCCCCGCGTGCCGCGCCGAGCCGCTGCAGCTGCGCGAGCCCGAGCGGCCCGCGCGACCCAGCGGCGCCAAGAAGCGCAAGATGGGACGTCGCTACGGTGGCGCCGCCTTCTGGCCCTGCGGACGATAATTTAGTGATTCCGAGCTCGGTGTCACACCGCGTCACCGATGTTGTTATTTGTGATTGCGGGCCGATTGCCACTCTGAACGTGGATCCAATGAGTTGACTGGGAAATTGATGAAAATGATTAATTTTATGTGAATGACGATATGAATTTGCTTGTGCGTGTTGATTCCATTTTTAATACATTTTTACAAAGGGTCCGCTCTCCGACGTCGCCGTCGGCCCGCAAAGAAATGTCTGTATAAACTCTTATGTTTTCTCAATTGAATAGGATAATGTGATCGATAGTATAAATGTTGTCGGCGCGCGCGGTGGGTGTGGCACCGAGCGAGACAGATGTTGATTCGACGACAGGCTGATGGCCGACGATATCCGACTTAGGAAAATTCTCGCCAAAGATTGTTGAGGAGCCGCGACGCGGTTTAGACTGCTATACAGCAGAAAGTTAAATTTTATTCACAAGACTGATGCTTTTTTATAATGATATTGAACGGTCGAAATATCGAGCCTTAACGCGTCCGTTCATCGAGGTGGTAGAACGCGGCGCGAACAAAGCGTGTACATAGTTAGTTGGAAGTGTATAGTGCGAGTTCGTACTCGCGTAACATAGGACGGATAGAGTACCGGACGTTAGTCTGATAGCGTAAGTTAGCGTAAGGACGACCAGCGATACGCATCACTGCCCACTGTACATAGTAGACGTGTCGACTCGATACTTAGCTTAGTATTAAATGATTTCGCTTTTAGTTGTAATAGTCCCCGCGTGTCGCGTGTCGTGTTGCTTCGCTTCTGAGGTGCGACTGCGACGTCTTCCGGACAAGTGCCTGACACGTCGCACATCTACCAAGCTAGTGTTCACTATATATCACGTATACCGTGCGTAGTCATATCAAACGAAACTCGCAGTTTAGTCGTAGCGTAGGACGAACAATTTTGATATTCGATGTTTTATTCCCCTTGTTGTGTTTGGTGACTCTGAGGAATCAACAGCTGTCTGTAGTTATACAATATGTCACTGCCATTGAGAGTTGTGTACAGCCTCGACGATACTGTTAGCAATAAACGTTTTGTGATAAGATTGTATTGATAACCGATGTTCGTTTCCACGCACAATGTTAGCCGTATTTTTGTGTGATACAGTAATATACATTAACAATAGTGTAGCAATGATTTTTAAAGATATAGAGTAAATTTCTAATTCAATTTATGAGATGATCTGTTGGAGTAATACTCGTTGGCATAACATGAGTTTTTTCACTGGAAGATTTTTTACTAGGAACACATTAGGTTATTATTATTTTTATTTACAAGGTTGTCACACATTTGTCAAAAACAAATTCATAAAATTTCTTCAAAGCCCTAGTCTACAAAGACAAAGAGTCAGTCAGTGTAACACGAAACATTAATACTTTGGAACAACATATCTTAGAGAAAAAATTGAAACAGTTGAAAGAATTCAAAAACATGAATTTGTATCTGTTGCTATTGACAAATGAGTGCAAACTATGTTCAATGAATTATTATTTTGTTTTAATATCGTAAGGAAACTCGTGTTGTACGAACGTAGTGTACGGTATAGAGGAATTAGTGATGCTATTGTGAAAGTAATAATTATAGTAGTGGCGAATGTTATTAGATCATTGAAATGTAAGGAGCCTTGAAATGTTCAATATTAATAATTTATCGTAAGTTATGGTTATGCCCGCATAACCAATAGAAAAGCAATGTTGCATCGTGTTCTTAATAATATTATATAGAGTTTAGCGATTTGTGTAAAAGAAACACCAAACTATATAAGATCGCGACAGAATACTAATTGTAGTTTCCAATGATCTAAGCGCATTTAGAAGGCAGGTCCGATGAATGACTCCGAATGATATACAGGTAGGGTAGCTCCGCTCATACAGTAACATGCCAATAATAAACGTCAATAGCTGGTTAGCACACAGTTAGATGTAAAAACGAACTTTTGGATGCCCATATACAGACGTTGTCAGATTACAACTGCCTTTTAGCCATAAGGGATTATACAAGTGAATATAAAATTGTGTTCTGTGCTCACACGATCTCGCTAGTATTTTTTAGTTAGTGCCTATAGCGTTAAGTTAGGACGAATTGTGTGAACGTGGTGTAATCTTAATTATATAAAACACCATAACGTATTTTTCAAACTATCGCTTAACGTAAACTGGAACGGAGATTTTATTAGATTCATTTAGTAGTGTAAATCGGCCCCTGGACTAATAATGGGAAAATTGAATGTGAATAGTATATTGTACTATAGAGGGAGCCTTAGGCGGGGATAGCGAGTGGAGTCAGAGGTCACTGTTGTGTCCGAGTAGCGACACGAGAGGAGTTCGGGAGGGAGTCCCGGACACATCGGTAGTAGGTGTGGACCCAAAGAAGAGTTTAGGAAAATTTCTCTAGTAGTCAAGTTGGTGCCTGATTGTTCGCGTGTTTAAGGGGATCGTATGCTAACATATTATACAGTTTAGACTTCCTTTTGGAGCACATCCAACGTACTGATTATTATTTTAATAAATTTAATAAATTAGAGTAATTATTTTTTCAGCACTGATCGTAGTGCCATATTTTATTGGCTCGCTTTTTAATAAATTATTTTTATAGTGAAATTCGACACCAAAATCAGAAAGACAAAATTTGTTTTTTGTTCTATCCGTGTAACAATATGGACTTGAATATTTGATCTCAGAAATCGGCAGTGTAACAGATTTATGATGAGAATGCATGACGAGGACCCTGGTTGCGGTCCGTGAGTGTTATTTCTTAATGAACATGTTAAGTGTCGCTCAATTTAAATTTATTTTACTTACGAGAACAAAGTTTGACACATACAAACATACAGTTTGGCCTATCAAAATGCTTGAGTACAAATTTCGTTTCGCTGTATTTTCGACGCGATGAAATGTCTAGTGTTTGGCAAACAATCGGACTAAAGTTAAATTAACATTAGAGTAGCGTTAGTGGTTCGGAATGTAAGTCAAGAGATGATATTTTGTGACGACGAACCTCTTCGGAGGCGGCGATGAAATTATATCGAAATACGTTGATATACATATTGGTAAGGTCGAAAGATACAATATATTTTTATCACTGCCACAATAGTCATAGTTGTGTCGTTGTGAGAGTTGAGTTCGGTTTTGCATGTTTGTGGAGCGCGCGACCGTTCACTTATTGCTCAGCAAATATAATAATTTTAGTTAACCGCGGGCTCCCTCGCATGCAAAATCTTTTTGTTACGTGACAGAGTATACAACGGGGAACAATGATAGTCGTTGCCAATTTTATTAAGCCCTATATTTTGATCAGCATTATTTTCAGCGGTGTGTCCACTGGTTATGTGAAGGCGTGAAACACATTACAGCCGTGCTGCAGACACGCTTGAATGACCTTGTAAAGTTACAGCGAGCGGAACAATAAAAACACCATCTTCAGTTACATAGCCATGTGCCTGGAAATCGTGGTTTTAATTGCTCTTCCCGCATTTAGACAGAAACTCAAGGAATGTACATAGTTAAGTATTTATTATTAAGTCTTATTCTGCATAGTACTGTAATTTGCTTCGCGCCTGGTTCGGCCTTAGGGAGAGCGAAGGCGGCGCGCTCGGGCGGAGTGGCGACACTCGCCCGGGACCGGGGCCCGGAGGTGCCGGGTCCCGGAGGTCCCGGACGTTCCCGGAGGTCCCGGGCTGAGACCCGGGCGTGGCCGCGCGGGGTTAGTCTAGTGGTAATGTTCGCGAGTTGTCTTTCAAACACGTTTCCTATATTATGCGTTTATTATATGAATGTTCTCCTTTATTGTAAATGTTTGAATACAATAGTAACTATGTGGAGCCTGTGTATTCCAAATAGTGTGCACTACTTATTCAATTTGTAGATATTTAATTATATATAGTATAATGTTTAATGCGTTGTCTTATTTGCTTATACCCTATGGTGAAATCGGTGAAATTAATTATAATTTTGAACCCACGAGCTGATGGGTAATCTACCTCAATTAATTTATCACACATTTGGGCATAATAATAGTGAATGTTAATTTAAATTTGAAATTTGTTCAATGTAGTGATTATTAAGGTTTTTTTTTTCAAATAAAATGGTTTGTCCACCTGTCACAAGTACTGTATCTTATATTAAATACATATTGTATGATTGATAATTATGTGTTTTATTAAATCGATTATCTGAAAGCACCTTTATACTATACAGATGCAACATCTTTGCTTCATCTTTTTTACAATATTTAAACAGCTCGATACAAGTAATTGGTCATTTCTAATGTTTAAATGCAACTGTTCATAATTTAATAGAAGCCATGAAATCTTAATAACTGCAAGCCAGACATGAATGCCATCCCTAACTGCAGGAGCGGTAGGAAGTCTATAGTCAGAATTATAGCCAGAATATAAATAACATCACACCTACGTCTTGGAAGAGTAAGGTTAGGCTGTATGTATAATACAGACACATTTCGCCAGATTTCACGAAAGTCCCATGACGTACTATAGCCGATGTAATGCCAAATTGCAAAAGATTACCTTTCTAGGTACCAACCACTAAATTTCTTACTCACTAAACTTTCTAGGTAACACCTTTCTAGGTATTAACCACTAGAAATGGTTAAGATATCCACAAGAAGATATGTATAGATATAATATTTGTATGCTCTTCAGGAAGTTGTTCAAGGTCTGGGTGTTTGTGAGTTTCTATGTTTGTAAACGCACCCACGAAACAGGAGAAAATCCTAGTGTGGCGCACCGTTTTTTTTTTAAATATGGGCCTCGGAATTTTTAGTAAATAGGTTGAAGGAACACAGTTAATTTTAGTCAGTCTGTTAGTCTCCACCGAAGGCAGGAGGACTTACTCATTTTATGATTTTGATACCTCCACAAGATGATACTGAAAAGTTCTCATCAACTTAGTGAATCGTCTATACTTCTATAGAGACGGGCCGCATCCGCCGACACTGAGATATGCAGTCATTTATTGGGGCAATGCAACTAACAGAGATTTAGTTTTCAAAGCGCAAAAAAGATGTGTACGTGCGATGGTTGGTATCCGTGTTCCAGATTCATGTAAACCATACTTCAAAGAATTAAAAATATTGACCTTCCCAGCAATTTACATTTATGAAGTAGCTGTATTTATAAAAACAAATGAAAATCTATTTGGTAAACTCAAATCGAAACGACATATTTTAAAAATTTCTAATATTCCACATAAAACGGCTCTATTTAACAAAAGCTTCTTTGGCATTGCATCTAGAATATACAACAAAATACCTACAGGCATTCTAGACACCAAGAAACTTCCAGTATTTAAAAATAAATTACGAACATTTTTAATTGATAAAGCATTCTACACGATCCAAGATTTCCTGAATTGTTGACATGTATTAGTATTGACTATGTAGTAGTTTCACTGTATTTGACATGCATTAATATTGACCATGTGATAGTTTCCCTGTATTTTACAATGATAATTAAGTTAAATGTAATGATAACTAAATTTACCTACATAATTATTGTATGCCTATATGGCAGGACATATTGATACCTCAATATATTGTTAAGACCTGTAACCTACATATGCCCACAATAAATATACTTTGACTTTGACTTTGGCATTCGCGGCGCTAAAGCCCCTCTTTGAGGAGTGGCTGGATAGGCGTCACGGCGTCCTGACCTACTGCATGACGCAGGTCCCCACCGGACACGGAAGTTTCGGGAGGTACCTGTGTCTGATAAGGAGGAAAGAAACGCCCGGGTGTCACCACTGCGAGGATCGTCCGGAGGACAAGGAGGAGCATACGGTGCAGGATTGCCCGCTTGGGCAGAACCTCGTCAGAAAATCGTCTATAGAGAGATCAAAAGTTTTTTGATAGCAAAAGATGACCTTGAAAAACAATATTACTATAAACTTACATTCAACAAACAACATAAGTACAAAAACAAGACACGTGCCAAAACACATCTATCAGCATTTTGAAACATCAAAGTAAAACATACATTACAATAGATACCTATGGTTTCTAATTTCTACCGAGTTTTTGTGAACATAATGCATATAGGTACGTTGTGTAAGGTATTTCTTGCGCCCGGGAACGCTTGCAGTATATGTTTCACAAGGTAACCCGATACCGGGGCAGGTGTCATCAAGCTATTGTTTCAATTGAATGGTATTGGTGCAATTTTAGTATTGGTTCAGTGGTAAAAGCTTGGTTTTTTATCGTGGTAAAATCATCAAATGAGTCCTGCCCAAGGAGGAACTGTCAGACTCGTACTGACTAAAGTCCGCGGTGCTCCTTCAATAGTCCTTTACGTTCCAGAGTCATGGCTTCCTGATGAGACAGTACCACGACAATATAGCATGCATATAGTATAAAAAAAACGACGGGTTGCACTCTGGGAGTGCCGGCAGAAGTGAAAACTTGAATAGTAATTGTTGGAAATATCTTGTGAACAGATTTTAGTAAAACTCGCAAAAATGGTTGACTTTTTATTTCAATAATTTTCCAATGTGACGTACATCTTTTATAAACAATGTTACCTAGCAACGAATGTATCCAGCATACAAACTTCTTTAAAAGTAATAAAGTCACACGAACATTCACGCAAGCGCCCTGCCCGTCTTACGCTTTTTCGGTCAGGGTCACGTGTCCTGACGCGAGTGTCCTGACGCGAGTTTAAGATTTTATACCCATTACAGAAAAGTGCTCAACGCCGCTAAAGAAGTTTTCACTTCAAAAAAGAAGGAAAAAGCTGGGCTGCTGGACACTGGATAAAAGATTCAACTTTCGGTTTCGAAAATGACTGTTCCCTACAGTGAGTTGAGGGCTAAATTACCTCTACGTCGAGCTCCGACACAATCAGGTGTCGCAGCAAACATCGAAGATGATTTAGCGTATGTACTGCTAACCACTCGGTGGCCCACTAGTGTATGATTAATTAAAATGGTTGATATTTTTGGGGTGTGAGGGCCTAAGAGCCCAACTAACAAATCAATTTTTTAAAAAGTCAAGCTAACGTCTAAAAAACGCGGAAAAAGCCCAAACTACAACACAATAATAATTATGTAATTTAATATATATTTTACTGTTGGATCAAGGGCCTGATTCAGAAAGCAGTTCTTCTGGACACGGCGCGCATTGTTAGGAGGTTCCTTTCTCTAGAGCCCTGACCCTGGATAACTTGGACCCTGTTCCCGATACCGATGGGCCACTATTATTTATATTTTTAAATGGTTTTTTTGTTGTTTTGTTTTTGTTAAAATATTTAAAAATGTATTTAATAAGTGGAGGAAATGAATATGAATTATGTAATTTAGTAGTTATATGATGTCAGATTATATCGTTACAAGACAAATGTCGCATAGCAATTAAGTAGAAGTATGCCGACTGATCCATTATAAGAAAAACGTTTATATAACATAATATTAATCCACTGTTACATAATGTGAAGGTATAATGCGGGCCTAATTATACGACATTTTTGCTTGTTGGGAAGCGGGCACCACCCAAGCTAAAAAAAAGAGGTTACCTGCGCCTACGGTGATGGCTAAGCGATCCTAATGGCCGTGGTAGGCGTCATCAGGACTGCCTGGCGTGATCATCATTCTGTCGGAGTGTGGTCCAAACAGTTTTTGCCGTGTTCCGTAGGTGTGCAGGAGTTCGAGTTTTTTCTGGGTCGCTCCATTTATGTCACATCTTTGCTTCTGGACTAGATTCAAACGAAAATTAAAAGTTAATGTAAAAAAAACGTTGATTTTGAAACTGAAAATCCTATGCTATTTTCAGTTATGCTGCTTTTAAACAAATAAGGTATATAAGTAAACAAAGTTTCTACTCTGACTCTGGGCGTCGGTAATCACAAGGCGAGGATTTCCGGGTCACTCTAATGGGGTAATTTTTGCTGCCTCTGGCCCTGCCAATAGGTAGCTCATTGTCCGATGAGGGTAAAGCCCGAAGGCCCATTGCCCCGCTGTGTCCGACGGCGTTCTATGTACCATGCGCGTCTCATAAAACTATCACCGTAGCCCCGATAATGACAAATCAATTTCTTCCTTGGTTGCGGGAATGTCTGATGATGTTACTGCGGCCCATGAATATTAGCCAACGGCCCTATAAAGTAATTGAAAGATCAGGTAGGTATAAGTCAGTGCGAAATTGAACAGATTTCCGCTCCACTTTGAGAGGGAGAACTCATTTGATGATTTCTCTCCCTAACAAAGTGTGAGCGATCCGTAACCGCTAGTGGAACGCTTTTTAGATTACATTTCCGCGCAGATAGTCTGACCATTTTACTAAAATTGATGAATGTTTGCAACTCAATCACGCCGGAACGGCTAAACGGACCTGGATGATATGAAGAGGTGATAGATAATATTCTGGAACATAATTGATTTACCCTAAATTTTCCCATTGCTAGGCTTAGGTTATTAATTACGAACATATTATTATAGGACCTATTTATTTATTTTATCTAAAAAGGACCGGTTTATTTAAAAAAATTCACCTGAGTGGACAAAGGCGACTTTTCTTCTACGAACTTGTGGACTTTTATCACACACGTCAAGCATAACAAAAGCAAAAAAAAAAACGGGAAATTTAATATTTTATTAAAAAAAAATCTATTCTTTTGAAGACTGCGCGGGACAAGAAACACCATTTTCATGATCCTGTTCTCCTAGTACAATTTAAATAAGTTGTCTGTTGCTTTTCAAATAGGTGATAAAAGTCCTGGGTGATATTTTTCCGAGGTAAACAGAGGACACCAAAGTTGTCAACTTTGTTCACCTGAGTCATTTCACCTGGGTGGTCAATAAACCTTTATCCCGATATTAAATACCCGTGGGATAAGTCTCGACTTTTGATAAAGGCACTGGCAAATATTAGCACAATAAAAATAAGTAGCCACAATAGTTCAAGACCCCTGTCGGCTGCACCAGACTGCACTGTCAGCACGTTGTCGGTAGCAGCAAGCGTCCTGTTGGCGGGGCCTCGGCCCACTCCTGCGCAACCAGTCGACTGCACCGGACCATGTAAGTACTAAATATAGGTACACATATTTGTATATTTTATGTAGGTATGTAGATAAAATTAGGTCACCTCATTGCATATTGGGTCTTCTTTGTCATTGATTTTGTTCTTCAGACACACAAGCTTTTAGGTAAGGTACTTAGGCTATTTTATGAATCTTGCAGAACGTATTAAACAGTTTTCTTTTATACCGAGAGTTTTGAATTTTCTCTTAAAATAGATTTTAATTACTACTCCTTTTTTCAATTATAATGTAAACCCTGATTAGTATTCTTTAATAAGTATAGTTACTTACAGTATAGATAGTTGCATGAAGAGTGGTAATATTTTTATAGTGTGTGATTTATCTAGCGCTACAGCTAACTGTGCAAGCGTTACTGCTGAGATTGATGCTCGGGTTCGATTCCTAGGGTAGGAAAAATTTTACTTCTTGGGTTCCTTAAGAATTTTTTCGGTGGCACCCAGGAAGTAACTGAATTGGTTCTTTCTCAGTTGATGGAGACTCGGTCCCATTACAAGAGAATTAACGAAATGAAAAAACATGGCTGAAATAAGGGTGTTCTATTAGGTACAACTCTGCCATACCCTTTAGGGATTACAAGCGTGATGTTTTATGCTAGGCGTGATGATTTTAGATAGAATGCTTTTGAAAGTATTATCAAAGACTCTAGGTACATAGGGATTGGGTTTTCAAAGCAGATGAGCTTTTCAGAGTACTAATTTCATTAATTATAGCTTTCCCAACAAGACATAATAAATCAAGGAAGCACCAAACATTGAAAGAGTACTTAGTCGCTGCTGCATATTTTCTTAAATTTTGAACTTCACAATATGAATTATATTTCATTTTCATTCATAATATATTAAACCCCGTTATACTGTAATTAATTCGAGGTATTGTAATCCACTTTTTGTGGTGGAAACTGAAAACCAACGAAATAGGTTGGTTTTCAGTTTCCACCTTTCAGTAATCCTTTGCGTTTCGGGGCCGCGGTACCCTTCTCAGACAGTCTTGTGGCGTATTGTGCTTCCTCAGCTTTTTTTAGATGAGAAACTAAAATGCGTCGGATAAATAAAATTTAGATTGTGTTCTAAAATTTTATCCTTCGCTTTTCAGAGCTGTACGAGTATAACGCACGAAACACGAGAATGGTTCAGCGTGAAAACACAGGTGAGTTTTTAAACAACGCTTAATTATTTTGTTAAAAAAAAATTCTGTCATCTTACTAACTTCGTAAAATCATGTAACACGTCTTTGTCGCCATATTGTGGCAAATGTAGCGAAAAATAGTTTGTGTAAATTAATTTTCAATAATACTTTTGTTTATAAAAAGAATATGTTTATAAAAATAAAAAGAACCTTTAAAAAAAAAATAGCAGAACACCAGTATCAATAATATCTATTATTTAGTTATGGTTATTTTTATATGATTATTACTGTTTAAGATGGTGTAAGTATTATAAGAGTGCAAAAAGACACAATATGGCGTCAAAGCCGTCCTATTCTTAGTTGTATATCTATTTCATCCGTGGTTTACAGCAATTCATCTCGTTGGATGACGCAGGTGTTTTAAACTAGAAGCGCAGAACTATTTTGACATCAAATCAGAAGTGCGAGCGTTTGGCAGTAGTTTGTTTTAAAAATAAAATATATCTATAGCATTTAATTGGTCGAAGTCTCGTTTTAACACTAATAATCATCGAATAGAATACGGAATCTCGTCGGACAAAGTATCGATAAATGCTAATTCGATGCTACAAAATTTGCTCTGCGAAGCGTGACACTTCAATGCACGTTATCGCGAAGGATCTTCACAGCGATATCAAATCAAATATAGCAGAAAGAACAGTGCTATGTCTATTATAACGACCTCTGCAACAAGAACAAGAGACCTCAAGTTCAGAAGAAAGAAGAGGTTCAGGGTTGAAATGGCCATTACCTCACAGTCACGTGGTCATGGTGGTACAACGTGTGATGTGACGTAGTGGAAGTCTCGACCTGGACTGTTCTACTAGCAAGAAGACTTCTAGGAGTATGGACCAGCTGAATTTGAAGATACGTCGGAGACTATTTTGTTGTTTCCTTTTTGTATTTATTGTGTTTGTTTCCTTTTTGTATGTTTTGTGTCTTTAGTAATTACTGTGTATTTTTTACAATTTAATTTTCCCTTGTGTGTTTTTGTATTTACTGTTTGTCTCTTTTTTATTTATTGTGATTTTTGCGCGTTTTTTTATGTACTGTGTTTTATGTTTCTTTTGTGCATTTTTGTATTTGCTGTGTTTTTCTCGCTATTCGTTTTTGTTTTTTTTTTGTATTTCCTGTGTGTTTCTTTTTAACATTTCACGTTTCCTTTTCGTTGTTTTAATAGGTCAAGTTTTTAATTACCTACAGATCTTTTATTACTTAGATTCAGCTACGTATTCATGATAGTCACATACAAAATCCGCCAATTACTTTTAGGGTAACTACCGTTAAATTTGATTGAAATTATCGATGACTGAGGTTTATGGTCGTATCTTCTGATACGAAACCCATAGAGTCATAAATTAAGTTTTGTTACTACAGTTTAACAGTCATTTACGATTATTTTACGATGCCATAACATTCTGCCAAAGTTATAGAATTACGTCCTCTGTTTTCCGGGAACGTTTATAATTAAGTATATTATGAAAATCTTTCGAAACAGATTATATAATAACTTATTCCCAGATGTTAGTTTAATTGTTTTTATTACTAGCTATTTCCCGCGGCTTCTTAACAGTATGACAATCAGTTCAGGATCGTACATGTGGTGCTGTTTAATATCATAATTATGAAAGTTATTTTTATTTTTCTCGGGAACAATGTTTTTTGCGGCATGAAATGTACCTAATGTTTGTGTCTGTACATAAAAAAGAGAAATTTATCTTTACTGCTAGAATTAGTTTAGGTCATGTTTGTTAAAATGGCAAACTCCTAAAAACTACACACCCTCATAATTTCCTTCAATAATTAACCTAAAACCATTAGGTATGAACTGCGGTCGGTCTGGCTGTACGTGCCTAAGTTCCAGTATAGCATTACGCTTTGTCAGGGCGCTGAGTTTACCATGAATGTTGCTACTTGATACTTGGGCAGTAGGTGTCTACTACTGCTGTGTAGCTGTTATTGGAACGAAAGTGTTATATGTTTCTTTTAGGTATGTTTATTGGTCTGTCGACAGACAGTAACCGAGTTACGTCTTTTTATCATAATATATACTTTTTATAACAATGCTGAAGAGTTTGTTTGTTTGGTTGAACGCGCTAATCTCAGGAACAACCGGTTCAAATTGAGAAAATCGAATTAGTAGTTCCAGTTAAATTCATTATGTGTTGGATAGTTCATTTATCGAGCAAGACTATAGGCTTTAAAACATTACGCTACGATCAATAGGAGCCGAGCAGCGGGGTTCAAATCATGGGGAACAGCTACATAGAATAAAACAACGTCGCTTCCTGCTGTCTGTCTGTCCCTATGTATACTTAGATCTTTAAAACTACACAACGGATTTTTTTTGGTTTTTTTTTTTAAATAGATTGATTCAAGAAGATGTTTAAATGTATAAAACATGCAAAATATAGTAGAGATTGCATCCGTGCGGAGCTGGGGCAGGTCGCTAGTATCTCATAAAATTGAAGAGTTCTACATATAAAACTACTGGTTCGAATTGAAAAAATATTTTAGTTTTTGATAGATAATTTATCGAGAAAGGCGGATAGGCTATAAAACATCACGCTGCAACCAATAGGGAGCCGAGCAGCGGGTGAAAACATAACCATGGTGAGATGACCAACATATAGCGAGTTTATTTCGTGCCTCGGAAAGCACGTCAAGCCGTTGGCCGATTGTTATTTGAAGATCTTTGAGACTGAAGTCAGTCTACCTTACTGTTGTCAGTCAGAAGCTCGAAAGCCTGACAATCAGTCTTACCAAGGGGTATCGGATTACCCATTTATTGTGTTGTGGAGGTCAGATAGGCAGTCGGTCTTTGTAACATACTGATATTCAGCTGCATCTGTGTCGACTGGAAGCCGATTACCTAATAATAATTATAACTTGAAAGCAGTTCTCTTGGACACGGCGCGCATTGTGAGGAGGTTCCTCTCTCTAGAGCCCTAACCACCGGTACCTTTTTTTTTATTCGTGGTAAAATCATCAAATGAGTCCTCCCACCCAGGGCAGGGCGGGAAGGACTGTCAGACTTGTACTGACTAAAATCCACGGTGTCCTTTAATAGCCCTTTACGTACCGGGGTCACAGTAATCCGTTGGTCCCGCGACCCCGGCAGGCTTTGGCCCTCTACAGGCCCCGTCACTATGCTGACACTCTTTGAGGTGCGCGTGGAACACAACGCGCCGTCGACCCGGGCATGGTCCATGGTCAGACAGCGAGCTATTTTTTATATTTTTAATTTATTTTTTTAATTTCTTTTTTGTAAAAATAGTTAAAAATGTAAAAAAATAGGTCAAAAAAATGAATACCTACATGATTAAATGAATATAATTAGTTTTCACTATGTAATAGTTTCGCGACCGTGTGGAATTCATAACATTTTATGTTAGCTTAGTTAGGAGTAACGGATTTTCCCTTTTACTGTATAGTGTAACGATCCAAAGTTACCTAAATAAACACAAAAATTGGTTTGCTACATATATTAGCTATCAAATATTTGCAATATCATATATTTATTGATATTACAACTAGCCTCGACAAACATTTTTATTGAAGTAATGAAAATAAATGCAAAAGACACAATAAATATTTACTATTTTATTTTTATTATTCATGGTTTTGTACACTTCTGCTTACTAAGGTCAATCATATTCTGCATTAGCTCTTTCACGCGGTTTCGTCTGTATAGCGGTCGGAATCGATTCCAAAAGATTACTGTTTTTTTTTTACGTGGTAAAATCTTCACATGAGTCCTCCCACCCAGGGCAGAGCGGGAGGGACAGTCAGACTCGTACTGACTAAAATACATGGTGTCCTTCAATAGCCCTTTACGTACCGGGGTCACGGTAATTCGTGAGTCCCGCGACCAAAAAAAGATAGTACTGATGGGAAAAAATATTCCCATACTAGAAGTTCCCCGCAGATTTACCTCCGCTGCTCAGCTCCTATTACTCGTAGCATGATGTTATACAGCTTTAACCTTCCTCGATAAATGGACTATCCAACTCAAAAATATTTTATCAATTCGAACCTATTCTTACAGAGGTTAGCGCGTTCAACGAAAAAAACTCTTCAGCATTATAATATTAGTTTTTTTGGGTAGTATCCTCATCAAATGAGTCCTCCCGCCCTGGGTGGAGTAAAAGGGACTGTCAGACACACTGACCAAAAATCCACCGAGTTCCTTCAATTGCCTTTTACGTTCCAGGGTCACGGTAACCTATTTAAACAGTCCCGCGTCCCCGGTAGTTTAACCACATGAGGGCCCACGTGTTACACGGCGCAATGTCGACCTGGGCATGGCCCCTGATCAGACGGCGAGTTACCCGTTTGAGGTGTGAAAACGTAACGCACGAATAGAAAGACAGACAGAGTAATTCACTTAGTACTTTTTTAAGTATGGAGTATAAAAATAGGTATAGATATACGCATAATAAATGAAAATAATCTCATAACTTGTGCACAATGTTTACTTATCTGAGAGGATCAACGCATCTTCACGGTCCATTGGCGATAAGATGCTGGGACTTGATAGCTTCATAAATAAATAACTACTTTTACTTGATCTGTTATTTAATACATTTCTTACAGCATCAAGTGTCTAATGAACTGGTCGTTAAGTTATCCAGCGTAATATGAGCTGTAGTGTCTTTATAACATATTGGGAAAATGGTTTTTCATTTATTGGTCATTTTAGCATTGGATCAGAATGTCTAAAGCTAAACTTTGTTGTTTTTAAATGAGTTGGTACCTACTTATTATTAAGGCAATGGAAATTATTAATCTATGTTCGTCAGATTTGAAAATACACGAGTTTTTACCATTTTGCAACGTATGAATACGGGAATTTTGACGTTAATATGATGGATAAAATTAGTTCCACGTTCATACACTAAAGATGCTTTTTCACTTTTCATAATCCATTCAATTTACTTCTTAATCTTCTCCTTCTTATCGTATCCATGACCATCTGTATTAAGTGCCTCATCGTTTGTGGAGCAGTACCACACTTACACTCCAGAGCATAATAATAATTCCAAATTCAAATAGCCGTATTTGAATTTGGAATTTTGAGACAAGGACAATAAATGTATCAGCCGCGCCATCTGCTGGCGTGGCGAAAAACTAACAGTTCGAAATCAAAAACCGTAGCCAGCTGGCCGGTTTGCATCGCGCGGAAACAAATAAAATAAAATATCGTGAAATAGGTACTTTTGTAAAGCAGTGTGGTGAACCCGGAATCCAGTGAGTACCTAGTTTTAATTGACCTAAATAATTATCATTTAGCCTGGGCGAGTGTAGGAAATCAAGAGTTACAAAGAAAGTGTCTTGTAGCCAAACGCATTCAACCTACATACTTCAAAAAACAAATAGTGGCTTTGTTTTTTTTTTTAATTTCTTTGACTTTTTTGCCACCAACTTCCGAAAGAAATTGATGTTTTTAGCATTTTTTGTTTGTTTTTTATTTAGGTAAGACCTTTTTCAGGTATTCAGATTATGTTCATATTATATTAAACGCGATCGCAATAACTCTTTTTTAATTACTAAGACTTCGTCGTCCGTCTGTCACTAGGCTATACCTCATGGACCGCGATAGTTAGACAGTTGACAAAAAACAGAACAAAATAAATATTTAAAGGGCCCGCCATACAACGTGATTTTGCTCTTCTTTGCTTACATTAAAATGAAAAAAATATAGTTAAAAAGAAAACTAAAAAAACACGCTTTAGAGCAATCGAACTAAAAAGTAGAAAATAATTTTTAAGTATAAGAAAGTTTGTGTTACTGCAATATAAAATCCAACAATCAATTATCATAATTAATCTATACATATAATAAATCTGTAGAAGGGTCAATTCTGTACATTGAAAATATTGAAAAAATAAATAGCGGGGGGTGTTGCTGGATCGATACCAAACCCAAATATGGGATTTAAAAAATTTTTGTCTGTCTGTCTGTATATGCAGACATCACGTGAAAACTAATGGTGATATCGAATGTGATGATCATTTTATTAGTTACTGTTTATAATATCAGAATTATTAGAAAAATATCATTAAAGTCGCATCAAAGTCGGTTAAACAACAAGTATTTTTATAAAACCGAGTCCCGTTTCTTTTTACCGTTGCACCTTATTCGGGTAGTACCTAATGGTAGATGTTTTGTGATACTGTTAAGGAAACTGTAGGTTTGTGTAGCTATTCTAATGGTGTCTACACACTGACGACTACCAGCCTTCATGACGTACCGATTGTAGACCCTTTGGCAGTGGCGTAGCGAGACCGAATCTAGGAGGGGGGCAAGACGCTTGATGTACGAGGCCCTTTTTTTCAGGACGAAAATATAACTTGCCACCGCTGCTCGCGTAAGGCCCCCTTTTTTATCGTGGTAAAATCATCAAATGAGTCCTCCCACCCAGGGCAGGGCGGAAGGGACTGTCAGACTTGACTGACTAAAATCCACGGTGTCCTTCAATAGCCCTTTACGTACCGGGGTCACGGTAATCCCTTGGTCCCGCGACCAGCGAGACCGAAGCTAGCAGGGGCAAGACGCTTGATGTACGAGGCCCTTTTTTTCCGGGACGAAAATATAACTTGCCTCCGCTGCTCGCGCGAGGCCCCCTTGTTGTAAGATGATTTGGTTCCTCCAAGTCACCTATACCTACCAAATGTGATTGTGATGTGGGAGCGACATCAGCTCAGCAGCAGTAACAACTGTAGCGCAAGCGCAAACCGGACGCCATTTGTTAATGGTCTCTTTCAAATTTTCAAACTTTCACTCCTTGGATAACAATTTCAAAACCTCTAATCATACTTTCTATCCCGGGGATTAAAACTATCCCAAGAAAAAGTTGGTATATTAATCATATTGAAGCCGACTCCCATTCATAACTGGCCGGACAAAGTTAGGAACTTCCGCGAGACATTGGAAGTATCTCCAACAAACTGATACACATTCCAGATTGATTATATTTAAGGAATGGATTAAGAATTTGCTGAGAAATTGAGAAGGTTTTGATGAGACTTACTTGTACTCGTACTTGATTGTTTTTGTTGTTGTGCGCTTTTTAAGTGACATACGTTTATAAAATAAGCAGTAAAGTCTGGACGCGAAGCAGGAGGAATTTCGTACTTTAACCTGTCATTATCACACATATAACATGTATCTACCCGCTGACTTATAATTTTACATAAAATATCATGTGATGGGGGGCCTGGAGTTCTATAGTACAGGCCTAGGCTTAGTTTAGACTCCAGATCTCCCACAAATTACATTTACGTAATAGTCAACTTGTATATTTAACTTTAAGATTGTCCTCGTACTTAATGTGTAATTTGTGGAGATGAATAAAAACATTTTATTATTATCCGTCTCTGTCACTCCCGCGTAAATGTAATGAGTCTCGCTCGCACACGCGAAGGGACACACAGTGACGGCTAATGGCAGGTTAAAGTACAAAATTCTTGCTGCTTCGCGTCATTTTTTGGGTGGTAAAATCGTCAAATGAGTTCCGCGCCCTGGATAAAGAGGAAGGCACCGTCAGACTCTTACTGAAATCTCCACTTGCCCTTCTCA
Source organism: Agrotis puta (assembly GCA_943136025.2). Taxonomy (NCBI): domain Eukaryota; kingdom Metazoa; phylum Arthropoda; class Insecta; order Lepidoptera; family Noctuidae; genus Agrotis; species Agrotis puta. Next base: position 15,849,901 of record OW964176.2, on the reverse strand, counting down.
TTCCAGGGCCATGATGTCTTTTACAAACCGCCCTGCGACCCAGGTAGACACTTAGCCCAACCAGGGCCCGTGAGTTTGCTGGCGGCTCCTTGAGGCACTCGTGAAATACTATGCGCCGTCGATTCGGGCCTTGATCGAAGAGCGAGATACCCATTACACGCCGTTGTCGCAATCTTTTGTACATCCTGCCTAGTTAAGTTTTTTGTGGCCTAGGGAAGCATTTTCTTAATAATTATAATCTTGAGAATAGCATTTCAATCTAACGGCCTATAGTTTCATTTCATTCATTTCATTTTATTTTTTTTAACATTGACCGATACTAGGAATTTCCCCTGGGTCGTGGGTGCGTTTACAAACATATAAACTCACATACACAAACGCCCAGACCCGAAACAACTACTTGTAGATCATTCAAATATTTGTTCCGGGCGGGAATCGAACCCACGACACGCAGAGCAGCAGTCCAATCACTCAGCGACTGCGCTAACCGTGCCGTCATTGAGGGTCACGTTGAGGGTCGAAAAACTGCTAAACTATCATTATTAACACAGTTATACTGGAACGCAAAGGGCTACTGCAGGAACAAGTTGTTTTTAAGTCAGACAAATCTGACAGTCCCTTCTGCTCCACCCAGGGACTAATTTCATGATTTTTCCTATCCTACAATGAAGGCATGATGTGCAAAAATATCATTATTATGTAGATTTAACCCGTAATTACATTTATCAAAGCTATAATAAATAACAAACTCAACACTTGCAAAGATATTTGATACAATCGCTTGGTATCGCAAACTCCGGATCTTACGCCATTGCCCTATTATTGCCACTTTTGACAACTAATTATCGGTACAGACGGACAGACGTAGAATATTTTAAAGTAATTAGGGGATATAGGGGGGGACAATAGTTGTAGAATGCTGATTTATGGGACAGTGAATGGGCTGGGTCCGAATGCTGATAATAGGTTTGGTTATCAGTTATTTAAGACCTTTTTGTGAACGAGTTAATATTAGAATTGTATCTAGTGCTGAGATTTGTGAGGTGCATAATATTTAGATAAAGATAAATGTATTTGTAAACGTGTGCAATAATTAATTTGTGTAATACAATTATGCACATTTGGCGCAGCCGTGAGTCACACAGTACTCCTGTATTTTTGTTTGGTATATATTGCTTTAAAAATTGTTTAGCTTTGTTGCACTCGCACCTGAATTTTTCTTTCCTCTAGAAATCTTTACGAAAACGCGACGCAAGCATTATTGCGTATAAATACAATAATGTATGTAAAACTTAAGTTCAGAGCTATTTTGGGATATAAATAGGAAAATTCCTAGCTCTAGTTTTATTAAAAGGTGGGCGTAGACTAGACGTAAGTATTTCTAGATTATGTGGGTGTTTGAAGATGAACGTCACCCAGTGCGTAGGAGGATCATAAATGCACACATTACTGTCACTTTGTATTTCGTCAAAGTGAACTTAAATAAAACGTTTACCTTTGAACTATGCTTCGACCTTAGCTCGTTATATAGGTAAGTGTCTAATAATAAATCTTAGCGTACCTTTTTTTTTCTTTTTACGTGGTAAAATCATCAAATGAGTTCTCCCACCCAGAGCAGAGCGGGAGGGACTGTCAGACTCGTACTGACTAAAATCGGTGTTCTTCAATAGCCTTTTACGTTCCGGGGTCACGGTAATTCGTACAGTCCCTCTACCCCGGCAGGCTTTGGCCCTCTAGAGGGCCCCGTCATTTTGCTGACACTCTTTGAGGAGCGCGTGGAACACAACGCGCCGTCGACCCGGGCATGGTCCGTGGTCGGACAGCGAGTTGCCTATTACTCGCTGCCCGCGCCTACGGTGGCCGGAGATCGTCTGGCGACGTCTGTCGCCGTGAGCGTCTACCACTGCGGCTGGGGTGGAAGGAGGACGCTGTCCTCTGCCTCACGCGGCGCTTAGGGTACCTAATGAAAAATATGTTTAACTAGCTTTTGCCAGCGGCTACGCCCGCGTGGAGTTTCACGTGTTATTGTGAGTCAACCATAAAAGATAAACATATGCTGTCAAGGAATATTTTTATATAACTTTAAGGAGAACATTTCCGTCAAACGTGATTTCTATGTAGCTTTAACCATTAAGGCTGCACACGCGACCTAAGCTTAAAAAATGGAGTAACTTCCCCGTTTTCCCAATATTTCCCTTCACTGCTCTGCTCCTATTGATCAAAGCGTAATGAAAGTATATTATAACTTGCCCAGAAGTATGAAGAATAATTCTGTCAAATTTCGTTAAAATCCGTCGAGTAGTTTTTGTTTCTATAATTAACATACAAACAGACAGACAAACATTTTAGTGATTGCATTTTTGGCATTAGTAGCGATCCCTAATCACCCCTTGATAGTTATTTTTTAAATATATTTCATGTACAGAATTGGCCTCTCTACAGATTTATTATAAGTTTAGAAGATTTAATGGAGGCATACACGTTAGAGTTTACATGATGGTTTTAACCGTGCACGCATAACCGACCGCACGAATGGCCAACCGCACGCATAATCGACACATGCACCGATAACTGTATAGTTTTTACCACGTACACGCTTGGGCTTGCCTGTCGGTTATGCATGCAAGCTTAAAACCATCATGCAAACCCTAAACGTGTAATGCCTCCACAAGGTTGTTGAATAAAGGCTTTCATAATTATTACTAGGTGTTGACAATGGATATCGAAGTCGTAAGGTATCGGAGACTTGTGTCGCGTTGTGGATGAAGGGCCTAAATGTTTGTAAACGCACTCATGATACAGGAGAAATTCCTAAAGTAGGTACTAAGCACGTTTGGCGCAGTAGCTGTGTAATCGACTGCTGCGCAGTGCGTGCGTCGCGGGTTTGATCCCCGCACGGAACAAATATTGGTATGAACTGCAAGTAGTTGTTTCGGGTCTGGGAGTGTCTGTATGTGAGTTTCTATATTTCTAAACGCATCCACTATACTGTTAAGGCCAAGTTATAAAAAAGAAAAAAGTTAATAAAAAAGAAAGAAGATGGCGACGACGCTTTCCGTTTACATCAAAATGAGATTTCCATGGTAATTTTCCCCACAAAACACTTAATGCTGAATTATTTTTTCTTTCTTTGTTTATAAATAACAGGGCTTATATTGTTTTTTGTATTCATTTTCCTGCTACGCTGCTACGCGGTTTCGTTAATTATGACTTCCGAAAAAACAAGAGTTTGCTAGTTATTTTCATTAAAAGGAAAGGATATCCGGTTCTTTTATAAATAATAAACAAATCTAATTACAATAAAGAATACATCAAAACAAGTAGGGACGATGCCTGTCGGGGTCGCGGGACGGTCTCATCAGATAACCGTGACCCTGGAACGTAAAGGTCTATTGAGATTTGTAGTCCGATTAGTGTGATATATTTTTTTTTCGATGCAGAATTTGGTGTAAAAATTTGGTCCCATAAAAATTTCATTCGGTTTGGTTAAGTAGTTTTTATTTTTCATTCGCCTTTGCACACGTATAGTTATAATAATTATCATTGCAACTTATTAGTTTCAGAAATAATATTACATTTTCTGTTAACGAATACAGATTTTACGTAGAAACTTGCACGAACAGGCGATTAAATTGCTTTGTCCTGTCATCTACTTAGTTCTCACTTTAGTTGCGAACTATATTTAAATTCAGTTAGTAAAAGCTTTAATATTATGTTATAATATCCAACAGTAATGGTCTTTTAAATAGAAGCAAAGAGTTTTATTAGTTTTATTTCATTCGCCATCACTCCACTCAAGTGAGCGAACAATCGAACTGAATTCTTTTAGCAACATCACAGCTTCGAAATTTAAGCCTTTGTCAAACAGACAGGCGTGGCGAATGCGAAGCGAGGCATTTTTATTTGTAATGTATGGAATTGTTTGAATCCAGTCATAGAAAAGCGAAAGTGATCCGATAGCGTGACCAAACTATCGGACTGACGTCTCGTATCGGTTCGTTATCGCTTCGGACTCGCCTGTCTGTTTGACAAAGGCTTTAGACGGTGACTCGAAGAGACACCGCGATGTTTTATTTTAAATAATTATGTTTGATTGGTATATACATATATATGTTTCGAAGATTCAATTAAATTAATTTTAGATGTTTAATGAGCGTACCTAAATAAATGATATACTTAATGATTAAACGAACTTACCTGTAAGTGAAGTTCGATCATAATTATGTGAGGTGTTTCGTTCGAAGAGATTAGATTTTACACTTGTAGTTTCACATACAATGTCGCCTCTATGCACTCAGTTCAAAGACAAATAAAAAAGAAAAAATAAAATGACAGGTTAAACTGACCATCGTTTATTCAAATCTTCATTTAGTTTAGAGAATACATTGTATTCATTTCACAACTTTGGGTGTTCAATTCGGGAGGGCGGGATTCTAATCTCTTCGAACGAAACACCTCACATAATTATGATCGAACTTCACTTACAGGTAAGTTCGTTTAATCATTAATTATGTTTCTGTGTTTCGTTCTCGAGATTAGATTTTACACTTGTAGATATTGAGAGTAATTTGTGAAATGAATACGTGTTTGATAAATCAATAAAATATTGAAACAAAACAACAACAAAAGAAAATTCATCCTTGATAACTAAAATCAATAGGTATATAATTAAATCATTTGTTGATTGTACTTGTGTACAAGCAATAAATGAAATACCTACAGAACACAATTTGGTATAATTAAACGTAAGATAGGTTATTATAATCATATAAAAGTAATTTTTAATTACCATCTATTAAAATGCTTCTAGCAAATAGGTCACTAGAATCAGTTACTATAGATCTGTTATAAAACTTGGCAAAAGTTGTAGATGTGCCAGACCAGCCGGCAGTTTTTCGAACCAAATCTAAATTGACACCCATCTTATGAGCACGAGAAGTACTGGCATGTCTAGTACTGTGAGCAGAAAATTCTGTAACATTGATACCACTGACTTGTAAGGTACTCTTTATCCACCTGCTTAGTGTTTGAGCACAAACATTATTATGTGGCTTTTTGATGCTAACAAACAGAAAACTGTGATTACTACGTAACGATTCAGTTACGCGTAAATAATCTACTAATAATTTAGCTGGGCATATTTCGGGTCTTTCGTGAAAATATGGTAAAATAAGCATTGGCTGTTTTGATTTTATACTAGACGTTTTTATCAAATCAGGAATCTTAATAGATATATTTTTATTAGATGAAGTACTAATATTCTCAACTTTAATTTTCGATAGGGTTTGGACCCTGTGGGCAGTAACAAGTGCAAGTAAAGTAACCAATTTTCTTGAAATTTTTTCTAAGTTTAACTGATCGTGGGGTACCCAACTCGCTAGAGTCTCTATGACTAATGAGGTATCCCACGTTGAGTCGTATTTGGGTAAGGATGGTCGAAGTCTAAATAGTCCTTTAAATAATCTTTGTACCCTATCGTCTTTAAGTACTGATGTCGTTACCTAAAATTAAAGCCAATGCGGACCTGCAACTGTTCAAAGTACCATACCGAGCACCCGAATTGAATAACTCAGTAAAAAATAAAATAATTTTTGGAACAGAAGTTTCATAAAGATTAATGTTGTTTTTCATACAAAAAAAATACCATTTTTTCAAACAACTATCGTATTGTTTGATGGAATTTTCCGATAGAGATGCCAACATTATGTTAATCGATGCCGGAGGAATGCTTCTTCTTAGTAGAGATTCCCGCACAATACTCCGGCAACCAGGGTAATCCGGTTGTGTATCTGACGGTTGCTGGAATGAGATATTATTAATTCTTTAGAAGAATGTAATGCCAGAGGTTTACTTATTAGAAGCTTAGTAAACAAGGGATACCAGGGTTGTGACGGCCATGCCGGGACAACAAGTATTCCTCTAGCTTTGTCTCTGATGATCTTTCTCAATGTTTTGAGAATTATTGCAAATGGAGGAAACCCATAGAAATACCATTTGGACCAACAAATTGTAAAAGCGTTTATATTATATGCATCTGGGTCTTTGTGCCATGATACATATCTAGCACATTTTTTATTAATACGACTAGCGAACATATCTATATCAGGCTGGCCGAACAGTTTCACTAATTCATGAAAGGCGAAGTCTGATAGTTCCCATTCAATGTCAGGGTGAACTCGTCTCGATTCAGCATCGGCGATACAGTTCTCGATTGATGGAATGTACAGAGCAAAAACGAAAATATTGCGAGCCTCACACCATTGCCATATACTTTTCGTAAGTTTCGTTAAATGGGGAAACTGCACACCTCCCATGCGATTTATATAAGAAATCGCAGTCGAATTGTCTATTCTCAAAATTATTTGACAACTAAATAAATTTTTCGAAAAAAATTTTAGTCCAATAAAAGCAGCCATTAATTCCAAATAATTAATATGTTGTTCTCTTTCCTCCTGACTCCAAGAACCACTAGCTGTTTTTCCATCACAAGCTACACCCCATCCCGTAGTTGAGGCGTCAGTCTGAATTTCTAAATTATATTCATCAAATTTTATTTTGCAAATAGATTTATCAATAGAATTTAACCACCAATCAAAATCGGAATCTAAAGAAGAAGGTATAGTCATAAATTTTTCATAATTATCATGCCCTTTAAGACTTAAGAATTTCCAACGCTCAAACTCTTTAGTATAAAGCCAGCCATATTCAATGGCAGGGCAAGCAGAAGTTAAAAGTCCTACTAAGCGAGCAAAATCCCTAATTTTACACCTAGTCAAATTTTTAAATTTTAGTAATTCCTTCTTAATTTTTAGACGCTTTTCAACAGGCAAGCTAATTTCCAATGTTTTAGAATCAATGAGAAAACCTAAATATCTACATGAATTACTAGGTATCATACAACTTTTATCTTCATTTATGATGAAGCCTAAAGATGAAAGCAATTTCTTTGTAATTTCAACATTAGCAACACAATCGTTATAGCAATGTGATACGAGGCAAAGATCATCAAGATAGATGGTTGACAGATAACCGGAAGATCGCAATAATTTGACAACAGGTTTCATGATTTTAGTAAAAACGTATGGTGCAGTATTGAGACCAAACGGGAGAACATTATATTCGAATATATTATCTTTCCATTTAAATCGCAAGTACCTTTTAGAATCTTTGTGAATTGATATTGAAAAATATGCATCCTTAAGATCAATTGTGGACATAAAACAGTCTTTTGAAATAAGTTTAATTAATGTCCGAAAGTCTTCTAATTTGAAATGTTTAGTGTTTATAAAAACATTCAAACTTTTTAAATTTAAAATTAATCGAGATATACCGTTTGGTTTCGGCACCAAAAAAATATTGGATATAAATTGACCATCACAAGGTTCGCATTTAGAAATAGCTCCTATAGAAAGTAAATTATCTATAGCCTGTTCAAATTCATATTCTTCAGAACGAGAATATTGTTGAAGTGGTGGTACCTTAATCTGACATGGAGTATGTGTAAAAGGAATTTCATAACCCTGAATCCATGATAGTACAGTTTGGTTCGATGTTATTTGTGACCATTGTTCATAAAAATGACAAAGTCTGCCGACATAATTTACCGTGGTGTCTATTGGCGGTTGCGGCCGTAATTCGGACGTGACGCTTTGGATGACTGCGCTTGCTGCTGTCTCGTCGAGGGTACAGACTCCTTCGTTCTCCGAGGCGCCGTCGGTCTGCGGTACGGCGCTGACTTCCAGTTTAAATTTCTGTTAGATAGTGGAGGCTTTGGCTTGTTTGATATAACCTTGAGCTGTGGACCACATTTCAACTCAGCTCCTGACTTATTGATGGCCTTAGCTGTTCGTAGCGTCTCAGGGAGCTCTTGTCCGAAGAGTAAACTATCAATTTTAGTCAGTTGCACCTGATCCTTTAAGTCCTTTTTCAAGACAGCCAGGATGAAATTACGCCTGGTGACAGAGTCATTATATTGACAATCGCACAAAATACGCCCGGTGTCAACAATTAATTTCAATACGTTCGGATCTTTAGCTTCTTGAGACAAAAACAACAACAAAATGTAAAAAAACTGAAAAGCAAATTGACAGTACAATATGGCGAAGCACTGGAACGTGAATGAAGATTTGAATAAACGATGGTCAGTTTAACCTGTCATTTTATTTTTTCTTTTTTATTTGTCTTTGAACTGAGTGCATAGAGGCGACATTGTATGTGAAACTACAAGTGTAAAATCTAATCTCGAGAACGAAACACAGAAACATAATACACGTTGGATCAGACAGGAATAGAAAATATTATACAGCGATTCGACCGACATAAATCTAAAATTTTATCCAGACTTTTTTCTACTGCTTTCATTGCATATCTAGTATTGAAAATATGACTTTTTTATTTCTCTCATTCAACTCTACCCTCACGATCCTTTTCTCCATCTAATTTGCATCTAACAAATACAGCACTGCCCTGCACCGTTACATCAGATTCCCACCCGTCAGCACGTTCATTAATCAGGCGCAGCCGTTCATAATAAATAACTTTACAATAGCACTATGAATTCGAGTTATTAGCCGCTGATTGGCCCATCAATTGCTATATGCAGTGCCCCCGGGACTGCCCGCCGCGGATAATCGTTGAGATACACTCTTTTGAAACAAGTTATGAGCGAACGGCGTATTTTACGCAGAAGTAGAAGGCGTATTTTAAGAAGAACCCAACAAACTACTTGTTGGGTCAGATAACCCTATCAATAGCTGTTGAATAAAATGCATAAAATTAAAGTTAAGGCAAGGCGACGTCGGCGGGACTAACGAGCTACCGTGACCCCGGAACGTAAAGAGCTATTGAAGGACACCGTGGATTTTAGTAAGTACAAGTCTGACAGTCCCTCCTGCACTGCCCTGGGTGGCAGGACTCATTCGATGAATTACTACGCTAAATGAAAAGGCAAGGCGACGCGTCCTTGCTTCATCTTTTTCAGAACTAAGATATAATTTTACGCCGCTTTGACATTATTTTTTATATCCTACTGGCAAGCAACCAAGGTTAGGCGCGAGTGACGGTGAATTTCTGACTCCGGCTAGCAGAATATCCAAAAAAAAAACTGTAGTACGAAACATTTATATTGACAAATGGGACAAAATCAGGTAAAACGGTTGATTTGTCTTCTACTTTGCTAACTTCCATTATCTAAAGATCTCTTGTGAAAAACGACATGTTTCCAGCTTTTCATAGTTGTGGTGGCTGTAAATAAATTCTGGATTTTGTGTTACCCATGAATCTAAAAGGATCATAATTTGCATCTACATGTACATTTGTATGTGTATATGCAGACCATAGTGTCACTTCGAAGTTTGCCCTTAGGGCGATTTATTTAAACAGTAGTTAAACTACAATTTGTTAAATCCAGTTTAATCTGCAGTTAAACTAACAAGTTGTTAAATCGTTTTTAAGCATTTGTTTTAAAAATGCAAGGGATTGAAACAATAGTCCAAGTTAAGTCTCTATTCGACCTCGCCCTTAGTAAATAACTTGGACCTTACACTCAGGATATCGTAGTGCCGGGGCCAGTACGTTAGGCCGCCCGCAACGGATCGTACCGTCGATTGCTCGCCATACATCACATTGCTCGGGATATTTTGTTCGGCTTACTTTACTCTCCGTATATAGCTTGCTATCAAATGTACACGGCAAACTAAACTTTATCAAGTGTTTGTTTGAGCCGATATTCCAATGTAGTTTTTATTGGGTTTTTATTTTCCAAAACTATGTTTTTTAGGGTCACTTTTTACAAAGTGGGAAATTCTAGCACTTATTTTGGTTGTCATTGAATAGGGGACCGTGTTAATATTGCTTTAAAGCTTTTTTCCTCTTGGAAGAAACTGAGCTTAATAAGATACATAGTTGTTTGTCTGTTCATCAAAGATGTACTAATGAAGAATAGTTTCTATAAATAAAAATAAAATCATTATGTTACAGATGAGGAATTACATAGGGTTTATTATTGTAAAGACTGCTGTATATAAAAGCTTTTTTTTATATTTACATACTTGGTAATCAAAAAATCATCATCACAAGAGTTCTCCCACCCAGGGCAGAGCGGGAGAGACTGTCAGACTCGTACTGACTAAAATCCACGATGTCCTTCAATAGCCCTTTACGTACCGGGGTCACGGTAAGTCGTGAGTCCCGCGAGCCCGGCAGGCTTTGGCCCTCTATAGGAGGCGCCTCAAGGAGTGTCAGCAAAGTGACGGACTTTGCTGACACTCCTTGAGGCGCGCGTGGAAGAAAACGCGCCGTCGACCCGGGCATGGTCCATGGTCGGACAGCGAGTCGCCGTATAGGTGTTTTGTGTATGTAAACATTGATGAAAGAATATGACTTGTGTATTCTATGTATTTCATAATACGTCCTTATAATATGTGCTGTCAAAAACCACTTATTATTAAAAAAACTCCAAACTTTAACACCACACAGCTTCA